>JAGWCC010000147.1:1496856-2245285 GCA_022651775.1 Drusus annulatus | reverse complement strand
AAAAAAAAAAAAATTTAAAATTTAATTTTCTTCCCAAAAAAATTTCCTTTTTTTTCCTTTTTTTCCTTTTAAAACCCCTTTTTCCCCCCTTTCCCCCCCAAGTCTCACAACAAACCAAATTAGGAATGCCATAGTCCTACTGGCTTCGGGCAGTTATGCGATATTTACAAAAATAAAGAAAAACATTTTTATAAAATAAAACAATAAACTTTGTAAAACACCACTTTATTAGAGTTAATCACCAACCAGGTTTCGCTTTTCTCAAGCTTCTTCAGGGCTTTTACATCAACTAAACAACATTACATACAGACAGGATATATATAGGAAAGTGATGAAAGAGAGAGATACAAGACATAGTAGAGAGAGACACCATTACATATAGAGAGGTACATATAAGACAGTAATGAATGGCAGAGAGAGATACAAGATATAGTAGAGTGAGACAGAGAGATATAGGCAAAATAAAGGTAATTAGAGGTGGAACGAGTACAGGGAAATGGGTTTTATTGTTTTTATTTTTACCTGAACAAGTCAAAAATTGGACTTATAAATTTGGTTTGTTTTATTAATTAAGTCTGAATTATTATTAATTGCTTTCTTAATTTCCAGAATTTCAAAATTATTTAACCTGATACCCGACGCATTTTTTGTGTAAGAGGTTTTATTCCCGTAGTCTTATTCAAGGAGTGGTTGGTTTCGAGGTATATGGTTGGCGAATTCGAGAAGGAGTTAGTTAAACATCTTAGATGTTCTCTAACCTAATATTGACGTTCCGAGTCGTTTTCCAATATAGAAAGCCAGAACAGTCATTGCAATTGAGTTTGTATATACCTGAGTGGCTTAGTCTATCATCGCGATCTTTTGTATTAACCAAAAATTTACCTAAATTATTATTTGTATAGAAGGCAGGCTTAACTTCTGGCGGAAGCTTTTAACACTTAGAGACGAAAAAATTATTTATAAAGAGAATTCTACGCCATTGGAAATGTTATTAGATCTGACATAACTGTTGTTATACAGGAATTTGTTTGTTGATATAAGTTTTAATTTTTTGTTCAGTATATTTTCAATTAATTTTGTATCATATCCGTTGTTTAAGGCGATTTGTTTAATTATGGCTAACTCATTGTTAAAATTGTTACTAGACAATGGTACGGAGGTTAATCGGTGAATCATGGAATGAAAAGCTGAGTGTTTATGGGATATGGGGGTGATTAGAGGAATTGTGAATGGTGGTATCAGTGTATGTAGGTTTCCGGTATATATTAAAATCAAATTTATTATTTATAATACTAAGCGTTAAATCTAGAAAATTTAAAGACGAATTGGTACCTATTTCTAAAGTGAATTTAATTTGTTTGTGGAAAGAATTTAATATTTGAAGGAAAGAGTTTAGTTGTCGTTCAGTACCCGTCCAGATGCAAAAAACGTCATCAACATATCTTCTCCAAAGTAATACATTATTTAAAAGAGGTGATTTAGAAGTAAATATATTATTCTCTAGGTTGTTCATGAAAATGTTCGCGATTGGGGGACTTGTTGGCGCCCCCATGGGTAAGCCCTATTTTTGATGATAAATAATTTTGTTAATAAAAAAATATAATATATATATATATATAATAAATAATATATATAATAATAATAAATAATATATATAATAATATAAATAATAAATAATTTTGTTAATAAATAATTTTGTTAATAAATAATTTTGTTAATAAAAAATTAAAACTTATATCAACAAACAAATTCCTGTATAACAACAGTTATGTCAGATCTAATAACATTTCCCAATGGCGTAGAATTCTCTTTATAAATAATTTTTCGTCTTTAAGTGTTAAAAAGCTTCCGCCAGAAGTTAAGCCCGCCTTATATACAAATAATAATTTAGGTAAATTTTTGGTTAATACAAAAGATCGCGATGATAGACTAAGCCACTCAGGTATATACAAACTCAATTGCAATGACTGTTCCGCTTTCTATATTGGAAAAACGACTCGGAACGTCAATATTAGAGTTAGAAAACATCTAAGATGTTTAACTAACAACTCCTTCTCGGAATTCGCCAACCATATACTCGAAACCAACCACTCCTTGAATAAGACTACGGGAATAAACCTCTTACACAAAAATGCGTCGGGTATCAGGTTAAATAATTTGGAAATTCTGGAAATTAAGAAAGCAATTAATAATAATTCAGACCTAATTAATAAACAAACCAAATTTATAAGTCCAATTTTTGACTTGTTCAGGTAAAAATAAAAACAATAAAACCCATTTCCCTGTACTCGTTCCACTTCTAATTACCTTTGTTTTACCTATATCTCTCTGTCTCACTCTACTATATCTTGTATCTCTCTCTGCCATTCATTACTGTCTTATATGTACCTCTCTATATGTAATGGTGTCTCTCTCTACTATGTCTTGTATCTCTCTCTTTCATCACTTTTCTATATATATCCTGTCTGTATGTAATGTTGTTTAGTTGATGTAAAAGCCCTGAAGAAGTTTGAGAAAAGCGAAACCTGGTTGGTGATTAACTCTAATAAAGTGGTGTTTTACAAAGTTTATTGTTTTATTTAATATACAATGTCACACCCCCAAGGTTTTGCTTCCTTCGAAAAAAAAAAAAAAACATTTTTTATACACACCTTACTTCAAAAATTTTCAATTGTTCAGTGGGAAAAAAGAGTTATAATCTTGAGCCAACCCAACAACTATAGAATGTGTTTTTTTAAAATAAAACTCGTACATTTGGCTGAAGTTTATTAAATTACTGAACGATTTTCATTGAATTGATTTAAATAGAAAATTGTATGGCCCACTCAATGCTTTAACAATAATAATAATATTTGAATAATTTGTATAGCGTCGTTTTTGTGAAAAATCACCCCAAGGGCGTTGGACAAATCTGAATTTCTATTTAATATTAATTCCTAGTTTTTATGCAGTTTATTAAATCCATAAGTTCTATATTTTGAATAATTTTAAGATTATTTATAATTTTGTAACTGTTAATTCATGGTGGAATTCCATTTTAATGATTTAACTAACTAACTAACCATCATGCTGTTTCCCCGCAGGGGTAGGCAGAGAGGACGGACCGCCATATAACTCTGTCTTGGCACACACTCCTTGCTTCATTTACATTCATACATCGTCTCATACATACTCTTCTGTTATTCTGACTCTTCACATGACCCGATTCAAGTATTTGATTTACTTGATCGTGCCATGTCTTTCTCAGGCGTCCTCGACTTCTTTTTCCATTCAATTTCGCATCATATATTCTTTTCAAACTCCTTTCTTCGTTCATTCGCTCTAAAGGCCCAAACCATCTAAGCGTCCCTTTCTTGATCCTATTCATTACGCTCACATCAGCCTTGCATTCTTTCCGGATATCCACATTTTTAATACGATCATACATGGTTTTACCGCACATACGTCTCAAAGATCTCATTTCCACAGCATTCAGTCTACTTTCATCCTTCCTCTGCCAGTTCCATACCTCACTGCCATACATCAGGTTTGGTATAAGCACTCCATTGTGGACTGCTAGCTAGCTTATGATTTAATAAAAAATAAAAAAATCATAACTATATTCCGATATTATTAAGATTATGGTGAAATAATAACTGGAAACGTTCATTAATGGCAACTCTCACTGATCAAGAAGGTTTCGACGTTATTATGTGAATAAGGCGATTGATCTACTTTGGTAAAAGAAAATTAACGTTAGTATTATATCATCAGAAAATCCGGGTGACTTACTTACACTGTCAACACAATCAGAAGCTTAGTCAGTCAGTTGACAAACAGAGATAAGCTGCTGATCTTCCAGTAAGAGATAGGTGTCTCACTGTTGATTCTGGGCCGGTAGAGGAGGATAATTTGCATTCAGTGTCTAATTGTTATCTTTCTACTCAGCTGGGCTGATTCACCGCCATTTTTATTATCAAGCCGTGGTGTAGACTTGGCGGGAACTACAATTTCAAAGGAAGATAATTTGCATTCAGTGTCTAATTGTTATCTTTCTACTCAGCTGGGCTGACTCACCGCCATTTTTATTATCAAGCCGTGGTGTAGACTTGGCGGGAACTACAATTTCAAAGGAGGATAATTTGCATTCAGTGTCTAATTGTTATCTTTCTACTCAGCTGGGCTGACTCACCGCCATTTTTATTATCAAGCCGTGGTGTAGACTTGGCGGTAAATACAATTTCAAAGTAACGAGACCTATTTAACCAAGAAGCGAAAACAATATTCCTGCATCGATTTTTAAAAAAATCTAAATTTAATATTTGTGAATTTAATTAACAGCAAAGCCAGTAATTATTTTTACCAAATGTACTAAATAACACAAAAATAATAATTAAATATTAAATACTGGTTCCAAAGTTTTTTTTTGTGTTTTAATTTATAACAAAATTATGGTGTCATTTCAAATAATATATACTTTCCTATTATATGCATTTGAATGCCTGCATAGCCGAGTGGTAATACGCTCGACTACGAATCCAGAGGTCGCGGGTTTGAACCCGGCGTGCGTAAATAATTTTTATTTGATTAATCTGTGTCATAACACATTTGATTGATATAAAATAAAATATTGTATATTTGCAGCACGTTCCAGAGTCGTAGATACTCTAAGTATCGCCCTGGTGAAAGACCACCATTCAGAATTGAAACGTTGCTTGAAATGGCTTTAGTCGTGTTTGGTGACCAGATCTGAATAGCCAGGTACTTCCCAACCTTCCCCTTCCTCATTTCCTTCCTCTCCCTACTCTACTTTCAACCTCACAATATACCCCTATTGAGGATGCCATAGTCTCACTGGCTCTATACGGTTGGAAGCAGTTGAGACTCTTGTGCGGTGAAAGACCACCATTCAGAATTGAAACGTTGCTTGAAATGGCTTTACCTGTGTTTGGTGACCAGATCTGAATAGCCAGGTACTTCCCAACCTTCCCCTTCCTCATTTCCTTCCTCTCTCTACTCTACCTTCAACCTCACAACATACCCCTATTGAGGATGCCATAGTCTCACTGGCTCTATACGGTTGGAAGCAGTTGAGACTTTTGTGCGGTATTCATGTAAAAAAAATGCATATAAAAGATTTTTATCTGGATTGATTTTTAAGATATAATGCTGGATTGCGCTTCCTCCTCCTTTAGCCAACGTTTCAGACAGCATAACAGTGTCCATCATCAGGGCAGATGTAAAATATTCAGTCATATCATTTAAGGTTTAATTTCATATTAATAAATATGTACGTGATTTTAATAATACCAAATTCTTAACTTTGTTCCACTATTTTCAAAAATATAATTTAGTATTACTAAAGTCATTGAAATGGAATTCCACCATGAATTAACAATTTCAAAGTTAGAAATAATAAAAAATATGTACGTACCCACATTTTATAATATTGATAAATGAAAAAAAAAAATCATCATAATTTTTTATTGAAAAGTTTATTTAGCGATTTATATACTTTTCTTTCATGAATAAGTTGATACATTTAGAGATTGTTGTTTCTAATATGTACAAATATATTTTTATACACAAAATTATTTTTTTCTTTATTATAATCATTCTTAAGTCGACAAAGCTAAATAACAGTTTTTTGTAGTTTGTTACTTTTGCTTCTAAGCCCCTCATTTGTGAAAGTAAATATTTTATTACATGAATACACAAAACGAAGAATAGAAGTGAGGGTCTTTAAATGATCAGGCATTTAACCCTTAAAAATTATAGCTTATTTCAAATTATACATAGCTATTATAATATTCTAAGTCCAACCTAAAATCTATATTAATTCTAAGTATGGTTTAATCGTAAATATATTTAAAATATCTTACCTTGAAATTTCTTTATCACCACCAACGTATTTTTCACAAAACGGAATATAAATATTACAGAAACGTTATAAGATGTGGTATTATTCATTCGCATGAACTCTCCACCCGCCTGCAAATTTTATACTAAATCCACAGAACAAACGGTCAAACGAAGTCCGAAAATATTTCTCTTTAACTGTCATTGCATTTCTTACACCACAGCTAGATATAAATATGGCGGTGGCTGAGTAGATATCATATATTTCTATAGAATGTCCAATTCATGCAGAAAATGATTCGATCATCGTTAGCGTGAATAAAGTAGTTCTTTTTAAACGACTGATTGACATCATACATAGTCTATTTGGAAAAAAAAATAGAAAAACGAAATCACCCTGTAAAAATGATTTAAACAAATTTAACGTAGGTAAAAAAGAAGAGGAAATTGATTAATATATACATTTCATAAAATGTTGATTAAAAAACATCATGTACAATCTTTATGAAAATGCTATTTTCATTAATTTTATGGATAAAAGTAGATTCATAATAGTTACCTGTTTTCATCCTTCGATAATCACAGGACCGTCAAGTATTCCAATATTAGTAGTAATATCATTGTTTATAAAAAGTTAATCTTTTTTAAGGGTCTCAACACAAAGGGAAAGAACATATTTTAAATGACTTAAAAACTTGTGAACAAAGATACTTAATCCCTATAAATATGTGATTCTCAAATGATTTATAAAACTTTTAAGTATAATTCTGAGAAAGAAATGATTTTTAAAGTAGTATTAAAATTTTACTGAACTACCTTTTTTTCGGCTTAGATCATATATTTAAGGGACTGGTAAAAAGTATATTTGCGGCACGTTCAAGAGTGGTAGAGTATCTAAGTATCGCCCTGGTGAATGACTACTATTCAGAATCGAAACGTTGCTTGAAATGGCTTTTGCCGTGTTTGGTGACCAGATCTGAATAGCCAAGTACTTCCCAACCTTCCTCTTCCTAATCTCCTTTCCCTCCCCACTACCTTCAGCCTCACAACATGACCTATTTGGGAATGCCATAGTCTCACTGGCTCTAGACGGTTGGGAGCAGTTGAGAATCTTGTGCGGTATTCATATAAAAAAATATAAAAAAAGCACCCAAAAGTACACACTTTTTAACTTTCTAGTACAAGCAAAACTACAAACTTTTAAAAAGTTAATTCTATGAGTATACGGGTAGATAGAAAAATGTCTAAAGTGTCCAGTGAATACAATTCTTAAACAGTAATCTATTAATTTTTTATGAAATTCACACTGAAATTTTAGATAAAACGATCGTAATGCCTTTGTTGGTTTTAAAACTGTACTTTTTACTGAAATTTAAGTATGTTTTTTTTATAGAATTTAAAAAATTGTGTTCACTGAAAACCTCAAACATTTTCCTAACTACCCATACAAAATATGTAGATAAATCATTTGTAGTATTGCTCGTATCAGGATGCTACAAAGTAACGTTTAACGTCATTATTGAGTGCTGACTCTTAAGCATAGTTAATAATTTAAAACTAAAATGTTATGGCCAATTAAACTTGTTAATTTGAAAAGTAAAAAGAGGAACGAAACATAACCATATAATTCTCCTACTCTTATTTTGTGGTTCAGATAAAACTGGCAAAAAGTCAGAACATTGGTAAAAAATAAATAAACTGATTTTTTGGGACATTTTTATAGGCCTATCTCCGACGTTCCTGATTTCAGCAGTTTTTCACTGCTTGTCTTGTGAAATCGTGAATTATTTATCACACAGCCTCCGTGGACCCTGTGGACCCATACACTGTACCAGCAATCTTCACTCTTCTATCTAAGGGAGTTTTTTATGTCCCGTCTCTAAGGAATTCTGTAAAGCATCAAAATTCAGTGAAGTGGTGACATTAAATGTCAATAAATTTTGTTATGGAAATAAATCCTGCGATAGGTTGAATTTTAATAACACCTCAAAAATATTTTGAAGGGTTAACAATTTTCTGACCGGTTTATTACGAGGGAAAATTACATATAATAATTTTAATAAAACTTCATTCTCTTGATTTTAATATGATGGTGTTAATTTTTTTTTAACTGCGCGTATACGGTGGTAGGACTAAAAAAAAGGATTTTATATTGACGCGTGTAATATAAGCTCTCATGATGATGATATTTCGACCCTCGGAAAAAAAAATCACGAATAAAAAAGTATTCCTTAATAAATTTCAAAATATTGTATGTGTGTTTATAATTTTAAATAAAATATCGCTGATTACCTCCCCCAAAAACGTTAGTAATAAATACATCTTTTACATTGATTAAATTTGTAAACAATTAATTGCATTTAAATTTTGTGATGGGTTCTCGGAATAAAGTAACACAAGACACATCAGCGGATAATTAGATTGAGGCATCAGAAAATAGGCTAGTGCTATCTTGATAAATGTATACAAAACACACCCTGGCTAATCGAATTGACTAAGTGAATTATGTCTCGTCGGGACACAGACCTATACGTATTCCCTTCACCGTTTTGTGAGTTTCCCCGTTTAAAGGAAACAGAAGCTAATTTTATCCCCCAGGGTTGAAGGTTTGAAATCACTATCTCAAAATGTTCATTCATTTGGTTATATTTTTTTTAACCTATTAATTATATATTACGAAGCATATCGCATCGAGGAAATTGTTATAAAAATTAATATGAGGCGTCGATAATTGGCAATTAGAAAATCCAAGCTGAATGTTGATTTTAAAACCGTTTACGGACTTTATACCAAATAAATCGGTACATTTATCAAATAATTACACTCATAACTCCCAACCTAAATCCGCGTACAAACAAATAATGTCCTAAATATACTTAGTACTTTGGCGAAATTAAACGTAAACATTATGATATTGGCTATTATTATTTGAATCATATAAAAATGTATTATGAGGTCTGAGAAAGTCACAAATCTCACTTCTAACCCATATCAAAACATTTCTCAAAAATAAATACTATGTATGTATCACGCCGTTTCCCCGCAAGGGGTAGGCAGAAGGACGGACCGCCATACAACTCTGTCTTGGCACACTTCTTGCTTCATTTACGACCATACATCGTCTCATACATACTCTTCTGTTATTCTGACTCAAAATTCAAGTAAATTCACTTGATCCCATGTGGCGTCCTCGAATTCAGTTTCGCATCATATTCTTTTCACACTTTTCTACTTGTGAAGAGTATAATAGTTTTCCGAAGTATTTTGGAATTTTTTTACTTTCATAGCACTACTTTCTGAATATACTCAAAATTTGATTCAGAACGCGGTTGAGAAAATCGTCCTAACGCAAGTTTATACAGAAGTAATAAAAAATACTTTTTTAGTTTTATCACTCAATTGTAAACGTATGACTAGAATCTTAAAAAAATTCTATGTTAATCATGAAGCTTCAAATTAATTGAAACCATACTCAATTTTGCTGGTTGAAGTTAAATATATTGTAAGACACCAAAAAACATCTAGGTATACAATATGTGCTCGGGTAGAGCTTTGTATTCTATTACAAAGATGGCAGTCTATATCGAGAAATTGACAAATAATATTAACAATTTTCAATTAAGTATGAGATCGTTTAAAATGCCGGTTTCTAATAAGGTCTCGCTAGGTCAATTAGCAAAGGCTTTACTCCCGGATAGAGTGAAGGTTCCGAGGTCGAGTCTCGGTCGCGACCGTTATTCTTATTAGTTTCTGGCTTTTCGGTTTCATATTTACGTTGGAGATTATTGATATTATTTCAATACTATTAAATAAACATATTAATGTTTTCCGTTCCACCTACGATTCAATGAGCCTAATACTAGAGGTATATCGCTATCTTAAATATTCTACTAAATATTGGTTACCTTGTTTCTTATTTTCATATAGGTGCCCATCACCATCTTTTAGATAGGTACCTATTTTTTTTATTTTTTATTTTTTATTTTATTTTATTTTTTATTATTTTTTTTTGGACACAGTTTGATAATGCCATCAGAAGGCGAAACAGCTGTCACGCGTAAAAATAATAATAATTACATCATAGAGCTTTTAACTAAAAACTGTTGTTTAAAAATTAAAATAATAATAATTATTGTTTAAATAAAAGTAAAAAACCTAAAAATTAAAATGGAGTTCTACAAAATAAACTTTAAAACCATAAATAAGGTACCTATTTATTAGGAAGTAACACTGTCTCGTTCTGTCTCGTGTTATAATCTACAGCTGTGTTGACAGGCATTGGAGATATCTAAACATTAGCTTCCTTGAATACATTTTTAGACGCAAGTAAATAATAGGTAGATTTTTTTAATTGTTCCGGGGAATTGAAAAAATAATTCGATGCTCTTATTCTGCTAAATAAATTATAATTCTAGATACCTAAATGGGATTATATTTTCTGGGCTTTCATGGTACGGGTTCTCTTAGTTTGCTTCATAAAGCAACACAAAGTTAAACAAACGCTTTAAGAGGTCTTTTCATTGCAATTTGACACCCCAGATTGCTAAAGAATTCACAAATAATTGACGTAAAACGATTTCAATGGTGTGCCTCCTTACAATACCTTTCGAAATATTATTTTCTAGCTTTTGTCTCGCAATCAGCAGTTGGCCTTTTAAGAAAGGTTAGAACACTGAATTTCAATTAAAACTCTACGGCGTCAGTCTTTGTCTTTGGCTTTAATATGCCTCCATTCTCCCCCAGACCAACGTCTCCCTCTTGAAGACGCCACACTTGTGGAAAACTAAGCGCAGCTATGAACGAACTTACGTTTTAAAGAGTACTGCCCCTAACAGGTCGTATGTAGGTTTTGTGTGTTTTTGTTCGTTTTTACGTATTTTAAAGATTAATCTATTTATAATTCATAACGTCGGGCAGTTGAGCTTGGAAATTGTAGAAAGAGAAATAGGAAATAACTACTTGAGGCATGTGTGCGGTAAAACCACGCAGCGATGCTTAGGTAATTCGGACACGTAGATCGGATAGATGAAGAAGGGAGAAAATATATCACCCAGGTGCAAGAATGAAATGGTGCAACGGTAAGGCAAGCCTCAATCGAGAGAATCAAACTAAAGTCGTGGCATGTCAAGAGTTTGAGGATTAGGAGACAGTTATATATGGCGAGTTGTATGGTTTTGGATAAAACCAGGTGTGTAAGCGAGGTTTTTTTGGTTATTTTAACCATTCTAAATGTTCAGAAAACATTTCTTGAATCATTTTGCTTAATCAGCAATTGACGATCTGTCGTAATGCGTACTTGCGCTAGACAACAGGCCACATTGTTTGCGCCAAACAACGAATGCCTGATATTCTCACACTTTGGAAGCTTACAACTAGATATCGTCGTTGACCCGTGGTACTTATCCCTCTCCACTTCTTATCTCTGCTCCTGACAGCTTTCTGTGGTTCATTAATTCATCGGCAGTTCCAAAGAACTCCGGTGGTAATAATATCCAAATGATTGCGATCTTTTCAATTAAGGCTCTTTTCTTGCGTTTACAATGCGATCGAAATTCATTTTGCAAAATAACTTTACATCAAATTACTCAATTTATTTTCATTGCAGAAGGAAAAGGTGTTTTTTTTTTAAATATGTTGAATTGAAAAAATAATTGATTACCTTATCAAAATCATAAAACACTTAGTTTTAAAATGGGAATACGTCAGTCATGGAGTATAAAATAACAAACCATTGGTAAAAGCTTCTTTGCGTAGGAGAGAAATAAAAAAAAAAAATTGACCATTAATCGTAACGTCTTTACTGAAGCAATACTTTATTATCTATCCCGAAGTGTCCCATTTTTTCATTTATGGACCGAATACTATCTTCTAAAGAATATTTGAATATTTCATTAATTTGAAATACATTTGTGAAATGAAATGAAATTTTATTAATTTTTATTCAACTTATATTTCTGAAATTAATAATGCTTATCGCATCGCTCACAGTGAGTGACGTTTTTCAATTCAATTAAAAAAATACTTTAAAAAATCTACCAACGAAGGTATTGAATTTGTTTGTAATTTCATATTTGAATAGAATATCCGATATCGCTAAAGGAAACGGATGTTTAAATATTGGCATTGCGTGAGAAGTCCGTGGAATAAGATTTCACTTTTGTTACATTACGTTGGTTAGAATTCGTAGACGAAAATAACTGTCACTCGCTTTATAACTTTTTAAAGATAATCGATGAAGGTTTTAGGGTAATATATTTAGGTACTTTCTACCTGTTTGATAATATTTTTTTTTCACAACGTAAATAAATAAATATTTGTCATAAATATGTATGTGTGCAACTATTTTCCTAGTTATCCATGTATGCTAGTTCCCCATCCTTTCCTATGCCAGTCTAATTATTTTTAATAAATTCACTGGATCAATCATTGTTGGATGTAAAAGTGGGTATATCTAACATATGAAGAGAATTCCATGTGAAACCCTTCACCTAGTGGAGTCAAGTTTTACTGGCTCATGGTACATGGATATTTAGTGCGGTATAATAAAAAAACCTTTACCAGATTTCTCTCCTTAGTTCAATCGATAAAATGCAAAAAATATTCCCAATATGCCAAAGTTGCTAATAAAAGATAGCTCGCGATAATTATTTACATGAACTAAGCTCAGAGAATGGGAACGCTATAGAGAAAAAAATGTTGTGATCCCATTGAAGATATGAAGGTATTTGAATGACACTACTCCCGCTATGGTTCGCTGGTCCGTGTAATCAGCTAAGTGGCGGCCTTTGATAACAGAGGGGGCTGCCTAGTGCCTGCCAGCCACCCACAGGCGATGTGTTACATCGGTCAATGTTAGTGAAGTGAAGGCTTCGTTGCCGCCATTATGGTGGAATCTTTTCTTGTTTATTTTTAGGTGCGGTTTTAATGCACCCGATGCAAATCAATTTTGTATCATAACGAGCAGAGGAAGTAATATAAAAAGTAGAGGGTATGCAAACGTAGTAGACTTAAAGGCTAAATAAAGACTATCGTGTAGTTACGTGTGAATATTATTTTAATCGTAGATTAATAGTTTTAATGCTGAAAAAAATAACATACAATATTTACTATTACCAACCTGAAGTTTAAAAAAAATGAAAAACATGTTTTCAGTAGATTAGGTACTTATGGTACACAGTGTAAAGCTTTGACCTTTCCCATAATTTTTATGGTTGGAATTTTTTTTCAAATATTGGCTCATAGTTCAAAAACGTACGCAAACAAATATGATAACGATTATTTATACGCTGCAATGACACCCATTATTAAATATAAATAATTTCCTTTGTGAGTATGTGCGGCCGTACGAGGTGTGAACTTTTTGAATTTGGAACTGATGTTAATTGAAATTCTTTCAAATTTTCATTTTATTTTTATAATCCCCACCTACCTAACAAAGTACCTACCTATGGTGAATTTTAGCAGACAAAAAATATGTATTATATACTTTTTCTTACCCAGTCAAGTTATGTCCTTTTCATTCATGGTATTTTTTATGGATGACAGCTGGTATAAACCGTTTTACAAATAAAACACCATAAAGTTTCACTATAAATAATTTCTTAGTTGAAAAGTGATAAAACTGAAAATAATATTTAACAGTTTTAGGCCTTAGCATTTCCATTTTTATATTTTTTTTTGAACATTTAACAAACGATGTCATCCAAAAATATCTTACATAGGTTTTGGGCTGTAACGATTATTTAAGGGAAATTTAATTGTTTCTGGTGATACTACGACTCCGAAGCAACAAATTTTATTGAAAATCTCAAAGCTAAATCAGTTTTAACATTCTTATATTTCGTTATCTTACATAATATATATTATTATTATACACGTTCGTCTATGGTTATAATTATGAGGCCTTCTAAGACGACATAAGATTTGAGTAATTTCTCATTCTGCATAATATACTCGTAGAGCTATTGAATGGCGCCTCTCATCTTATCATCGGGACAATATGCCCTCCATCCCAACAATATTCTCTCCGGTCAAACAATAAACTGGATAACGCTTTCTTCACGCACAATGCACCGGGTATGAATGCATTAAATAGGTTTTGAGAATAATAATTCCTGTTCGTGACAGATTACTGTAGAACAATGGGAAGTGTTTGCATAGTCAGGTTGGTTTCATAATACTCATCTTTGAAAAATACATTCGAGTTATTAAGCAAATTCAAAGATGTAAAAATATTTACGGGAGAAAAAACAACAAAAAAAAATTGACATGTTAATATTGTTTTTTGTTGTTGTATATTTTACACTTTGTTCAATTAGTATTAATTTCATACACCTTCCCACATTCCGCAAAAATAATAAGTTAAATGAACTTAATTTAAATTTTTCGTAGAAAACAATTACTTTGCGGTTTGACACATTCAATGAAATGAAACAATAACATTGTATTAGACCACGGAATTCATTAAATTGTTTTATCACTGACCGGTTTCACTTAACCTAAGCTTCATCAGGATACAAAATTCAACTGAAGTTATTAGTTTAATGTTGTACCCCGATGAAGCTTAGGCTAAGCGAAACCGGTCGGTCATCAATAAGAGAAAAAATGAGATTATGTACCATGTGGTTTGTAAGCGTTTCTCTGTAAACTGGGCAACCTTACCTGCTTAATAATAAACAGTAGATAAACCTAAAATATTTACCTTACTTTAGAAAATATTACTTTGAGGCATATTTATAAATAGAACACATCGATATGGGGGATAACCACTTTTTATTCAATATTATGTCTGCCGGTTTCGAACTGTGTACAATTTAAATTAAAAATCAAAATACCGTTTTATACATATTAAAATTGAAGGAGAAGGGGTTTTATTTCACCGAGCTTTATTGGAAAAAATCTAGAAACAAAAAACAACAGTTTTTTAAAATATCTTACTGTTTAATGATTTTCTAATTCTAGTGCTAAATCATATTTTATCTATTTCGCAACGGTGAAGAATTTTAACCCCTTTTTTTTATGCTTTAGTAAAATCTCTTGGCGAACTTGAAAGAATTATTTTTTTTAGCATCTTAGATGTTTACTTATTCTAATGTTTACATGTGTATTATCTAAAACAACGGACAATTATTACAAGAAATTTTATAAATGCTGACTTAATTTATTATCCCTATCTTCAGCATTTTTCAATTATATAAATAAATTTCGTAACGATGTTAAAAAATGCCATAAAAGCATTTAAAACCCAAGTTACTGGGTACTGTTGCCAGGGGACTGTTTAATTAGATTTCATTACAAGGTAGCACAATATATAATTAAGTTGTGTTATTTTGTTGTACATAGGTAATATCTATCTTTAATAACAAAATAAAATTTCTAAGATTTAAACAAAATACATACGCAGAAATGAAAATAATCCTTACCAGAGGACTGTTTACAACCAGGTTGCGACACGGGTTTCACGGAGCGAAGCTTCATGTCTTTTGCGTTCCGTTACACGCGTTAGCGCAATAGTTTAAGCTCTATAGTCTACGTAATTTAAAACATAGACGGGGAGACTATTCATAAAATGCTGAAACAAACTTTGATTAACTTTTTTTAAATTAATAAGAATATGTTAATAAAAAATAAGCAGGTCTAATTCACAATCATGTAATATTGTTCAATTGATCAAATAATTTGATTGATTCCTAAAGTTATTGTTTCAATTAATTTAACTTGAACCACTATATTGTATTGGTGACACGCCAGGGGACTGTTTTTTGAGCATTATAAAAGCGTTTTTGATATTATAAAAATTAATTTAAAATAAATACTGTGCGCTGAGCGCAGATAGATAAAGTAATTATATTTTGAAGTTAACTACGAAATATGTTATAAACTATACTTCTTTATATAATATCTGCCTGAGACAACGAGTTGCCCAGTTTACAGTACATTTCATACTTTTAACAATCTGAAAAAATCAATAAATCTTTAAAAAAAACATGCTAACATTAAATTGATATTAACACATGGCAACAAAAATCGTTTTAAAGAACCATTACCCTGGAAACCAGCTTCGAACTCTTTTACAAATAACGTTTTGTCGTTGAATTGTGTTCATTATTTGCGGCTCATCCGCATTTGTGCCGAAATTATTGATAAAATACATGGTGACGGCCTTCTATTGTAAACAAAATAATGACACCGTAATAAAGAGAAGAGGGAGAAGGAAGGCGGAATCGGATATCAAAGTATAGCCAGGTAAGTATATTTCTATAGATGGTAGGGACACGTGTTAGCGGGTTTTTAAATTAATTATAACTTTTGATGACAGCAGTTTTCTGGCATTTTTGAGTTCGTTTAACTCAAAGAACCTTTTGAAGAAATAATAAGTTTATCTGTATAGGTAGGTAAAAAAATTCTGTATGCGAAAGGAAATGGGAGATGGGTTCGAAAAATGGCAAAGTAGTAGTGAGTATGGCAATGTCACTGAGGCATATACATAACAAGGAAAAAATAAATGGATATAACGATATAACACATTAAAGTTACTCAATTTAATAAAGAATGAACATGAGATGAGTCTATTTTTGAAAAAAACAGAAAAGGATAACAGAGTTGTGTCCACTCAGCTCCTTTGAGTTTTTAGTTTCTTCTGTACAGTTGGAATGGAAAACAGAGATAAGTCGTGTAAAACCGTGTTCCTTATCAAAAGTTGGTGGTTTTGCACCAGTTACGCATCAAACAGTCGTCGCATTTCATTCTCTGTTCCTGCTTGTCAATCGCGTCAAATTTACAGTAATTTACGTCAGACATATAAAAATTTACAATATTTTATTTTTTTTTATTTTTTTTTAATTTTATTTAAACAATAATAATTTTTTTTTAAAAAATAATTTTTAGTTAAAAGATCTGCGATGTGATTATTTTTACGCGTGACAGCTGTTTCGCCTTCTGAGGGCATTATCAAACTGTGACACAGTTTGATAATGCAAAAATTAAAATGGAGTTCTACAAAATAAACTTTAAAACCATAAATAGCTTTTATTTATTTTTTCTCAAAAAGAAAGACAAACATTTCCGGGTTACGAATAACCTGACAATATTTATTTCCACTCAGCTACCGACCAATCATAAGTAACCTAAGTAACGGTCATAATAATATGTAACAAAACAATTAGTTTAACAAGTCTCGTGGATGAATCAATTTTATTATAAGCTGCGTAAGAGTGATTTCACATAAAGCAAGTAAGTACCTCTATGCTACGTCCTCTGAGGCAGAAGTCAACAATAAAGGTCTAGAAGTGTACATGAGCTAGGCTATGAAGCTACCATCCCAGTAATAAATACCATTGCAGGTGCTACCACTACCATTGCCACTTGCGGATGCCATTTCTTCGCCAGTCTATTCCAGCTTTTGTTATTTCTCATAACACCAGCCTCACCGAACATATACAAATAGCTACGCAATATTAAGCACTTACGATGATTTATTGTGTTTCTAAATAATATTTATATTTCAAGTTTTGAGTGATTCTATTCTTTATTTGACTGCAGAGCCACTTCTTCGTATCTCTACATCGACGATTTCATTGACTTGCCGCGTGAATTGAAATCAAAGGAACAAATGAAAAAATAAAGTTGGTATTTGGAATTATATCTGCAAGTAACACGGTTGCCCCATCTCTGATAATAATGCAGGAAGTTTTCTTGGAAGACAGGGAACATGTGCTTACTGAAATAGGCCAGACAAGACAGTGGTAATGAAAATGATGCAGCTAGGAGCACGCTGTTGAATACCATTACATTGCATCAGGCACCATTCTCCAAATATTAATAAGAAAGAGAAAAGTTAGTATCACCATTAAAAACAAATGGAGTATACTTCACATAGTGCGAAAGTAATGGCACCCAAAAAAAAGTAACGCGGATGACTATTTACCGCACAAAATGTATTGATAAGTTTACGTTACTTGACCAAGAAAATATTTCCAGTAACTATGGGGCTTGGCGATTACACTAAGCGACTTTTTTATGAAGCTTCTCTTATAATGAATGTGGCAAAAAAAAACAAAAAACGGCGATGACTGTTGACTGTCTTTTGGAGAGTAATGTTTGTGGGCTTTATGTTAAAAAATTTCATAGATTTAATTAGAACTGTTTAGCAGCATGTTTTGCAACGTTTTGCTATCGAAACAAATAAAATGCCATTCTGGAGCCTCATTTTAACAAAGAGAAAAATAAATTTTAGCATTTTCTACCTTATCGACAAGACTCGATTTTTTTATTACGCACTTCCTGAAAATGGAAATGTCCCTTTTTCAAATACAAGTGTTCTCGAAGAGTTCCAAGGAGAATGCATTTTGAATAGGTGCCAACAGGCGATTTTATGCACAAGTAGAGCTCTTTTGTACTGCTAAACTTAGTTTTATTACCCTGCAGGTGCCATCATAGAGACGCAATACATAACTACAGTTATAATGGTTAACATGTTAATTAAAAACGGAAACTCCTTTTAAGTTTTATGCTTATTTTTTTACCTGGCTTATTATTGTTATATTGATGTACAAATAGACATTATGAACAATGACTTTTAATTTAAAAAAAACTTTGTTTAGAGCATATATATTATAATAAAAAAAATTAATTTAAGCCTGTGCCAGAAACATGTTAAAAAGAGATAACTCATGATTTTTAATAATTTTTGAAATGAAGTGGAAAGGTAAAGGGAGGTAAGTCAATCAACTCGGTTGAAAACGATATTTATGGAATAAAAATGAATTCACAAGAAAGCATATTTATTGTAAATAACAATTAAAAAACTTTAAGAAAAAAAAAATCGCTTCAGATTTTATTAATTTCTTAATAAAAATTCCAAGCTCTCAAATTTTGTTTTACCTCTCCTGAAACCTGCGATTTTCAACTCATCTCCCTTTTCCTTTCGCACACAGTTTCATGAGAAAAGCGAGCCTTACAAAACTAGTAGGATATATGATAATGTGTAGTGAAACTAATGCACCAAGATCTGGTTTAATGGAAGTGGTTGCATTTTCGATCAGTTCTTCCGAGCTTCTCGTCAGAAATGTTTGCTCTAATGTCACTTTTTATGTATGTTTTCTTTATCTTTGAAAACAGTTGCGTACAAATTTACGTGCAACCAAAAACTGGTGACATAAATAAGGCGTGGTTGTGAAAAGACAGTTTTTTTCCTGAAAAAAATCTTGTAAAAATCCATGAGATTTGTTTTTACGATTTTGTGACCCGCTTTCCTACATGTCCGTGCGTTAGATATGCCTGGTTTAGCGAATAAATAAAAAAAAAAACAAACCCTTTAAGAACATTCTGCTAACATGACCTGCAAAATCGTAGGGTTATATCACTTTCAGCATAATATGCAGCTTTAGGCAGACCCGCATGTTTCTAGCCGGAAAATCCAGTAGTAACACGGGGTCCAGGAAAGTAGGTATTCTAAATAATGTTTTTTTGCAAAATACCACAAAATGGGTCAAACCTAAATAATTTCAATTTCAGACTGAAAACACCAACTTCGTTATGATATTGACAAAACGCATTTTAGATAAACAACATCAGATTTTGCATAAAACTAACGAAATACGCAATGAACCGATGATATAAATGTAAAGGAAGTGGATGGAACGCCTCAAAACTTAATTTTGGCATTAACTACTTACGTTTTTGTCCTTATTTTGCCATTCCATATATCACTGCCATATACATCTGGATTGGTGTCAAAACGCCCTTGCGGATTGTTAGTCTTTCACATTTTCTCTTATTAACAACTACTACAATAGGATATAGCACTATTATATAAATATCTGATATTGTCCGTTACTGTCCTTTTTTATTATCAGTTTCTTTATTGTCATCTTAAAATGAGGAATACATCCAGAGGGAAGCTTATAATAATGGCTCAATGTCAGCACCAGATGAATTTATTTGTGGGGATACAAAACGTATCGCGGCTGTCCAGTTTACATAAAATGTGAACGTAACAAGGTAAAATATATTATTTTAGCTTCTACATGTCATGCCAATATAAAATACTCGAAAAGTTAAAAGAGTAATATTTATTTAGGGTCAATTTTGTAGTAAAAAATCGTATAAACAAGGTTTGCAAAGGTTTCAAGGGAAAAAAATTAAGCCAGGTTTGTTTAGGATCGGAGCTTAAAAAGGGAACAAAATAAGGTTTGTAGCATGGTAACGTGTTTAGTAGGGTGGAACGACATAAAAAAACTCATATCGTCGCCGGAAAGTCAAAAGGGCTTAAGCGCCATTTTGTGAAGTTTACACTACGGCACTAAAAAGTTTTTTTGTTTTAACAAAAAAATTATAAGTCTTCAGAGCCTGGTAAGATTTTGAAAAAAAAGTTCAATGTTCTCACTGTGTTACCTGCAAAGAAAAGCTAAAATAGTCCCAAACTTGTGTCCTCGAGTATAGCCTTCTCCCAAATAGTAAATATATTTAAGATGGCTGATGGGCCACACAAGTCTTCAGAATCAAACGAGAGTCAGAGCATTCGATGCAGAAAAAAAACCTGATCAAAACTGCATATTTAACTTATTTATGACCACAATGTTGCTTAAGCGTTTTGCCTTTCCAGCGACGATATGGAAAATTGCCTTTGATGTGATATTTCATAAAAAACGGAGCTTCATAAATCAGTCTAGTAATATTATTATTATTAAAGTATTTTTTTGTTTGGTTTTAGTATCCTACGCTGCCACTGAAATATTAAAGTTTTATTGTTTTTCTACAAAAATCTTTATAGCCAATGCTACTTGTATTGGCAATGGATATATTTACACTCAACATACCAAGAATACGTTATTCATGTACCTAATTACTAATTACCAGTTGAATTTCAAAGGTTGTATTTCGATTACTTAATGCCTATTTTAATTTACTCTAGGTAGATTTTTGTGTGATTTTTTCGTAATATCTTTCTTATTTAAGAATTTAATAGATAGAACAAAAATATGGCGTAATATTTTACTTTTGGTGGTTGAATAGATCAAGCATCCATATTTTTCCTGCAAATAATTTTTCTGAGCTGAACTAAATACGTTTACTGAATTCCCAGACAGAAAAAGGTTTGAAATTTCATTACGCGTTCGATTTCAGAGCTCATTGTTTTTTTTTGTCTGAAGATTTAATATTTTAATAAAATTCGGTAGTTTTCTACGGCAGGAGCATTACTAGGAACAAAAAAGATAAGATTCACACGAAAACTACAACCGGTAACAAATTTAATAAAGTCCTTGACAAATGCGAATAGGGCGGCATCTTCTGGTATTTTTGTGATAAAAAATCCGCTTTACGTTTAATTAAAAATAGTATTTTCTTTTCGGCGAGCCACTAAATAAATCAATATCTTTATTTTAAAGCTTTTCCATAATTTATCTTTCGAATAACTTAGGTCATAGAATTTTGAATAATTTCACGAATGTGTCTGCCTAATGTAAAAAAAACTATACTATTATATTACTACTAGGCTTTTCAACATGCCTGATGGATGTTCCGAGTGACAATATGATTTTTTTCAAGGCTAATTTAATAGTTCGTATATATTATGTGTTGATCATTGGTTTTGATGTAGTTAACGTTTACACTTAATTTTTTTCCGTTATTAATTACTAGTTTAAATTTCTATACCATTTCTATCAAAACAAATTTTTGGATTCGGCAATTTGAAAAATATCGTACCAAAAGAACGCAAAAAATTATAAAAGATGTGTACATTTTATGAAATCAGAACTCGCCGTCTGAGAGATGTCAAGCGCATGTAAAAAAAGACTCATTCACGCATATTTTGGGTTTTATAGATAAGATTTAATAATACCAAACTTTATTTCACTATTTTTTATTTGAGATCTGACCGGTTTCATTTTATATGTACAATTAATGTCCGGAATGGACGCTTTTGGAGCCTATAGTCATACATTATATAGATCAAACGACACAAGAATAATATATCTTTTTAAAACAAAATTCAAAGCTTATTTCTTCCAGTAAAGGTGAAATTTATTCGTATCACGTACTCGTATTGAATTTTAAAAGATTGAAATGTTTGCATACCTGAGTTACGTGTTGGGTAGAAATTCGATTCGTCGCCCCGATAGCAAAGGGCACTTGTGTTTTTTTATCAGTTTAGAATTATGGAGGTATCAGTTCAGATTTGTTGCATTTTTTGATTCTGAAAAATAAGACAAATATCGACATACGAAATCAAAATCTAACTAAAAATGTATACATATATATTTGTAAGAAAGCATTCATTTTGTGGCTTTCCATAATTACAACAATTTAAAACATACTATTTTGTTTTATGGTTCCAGAGACATCTCCACCAGGACAAACAAAATATAATATTGATAGACATTAGGATGTTGGAGTAGAAGGATAACCAAGGAGAAGGGGTAGGTAAAAGGTTCAAGAGATGAACAGAGCGGTGTAAAAGAAAGAGGATGCTGCACAAGAGTCCTAACTGCTTCCAACTTTCCGGAGGAAGTGAAATATGGCAACTCCAATTGGGGTATGTTGTGGATCAGCAAACAGTGGAGATGAGGAAGGTTAGAAAGTACCTAAGACGGCTTCCGCGGTCGAGTGGTTAAGACGCTCGACTACGAATTCGGAGGTCGCGGGTTCAAACCCCGGCGTGCGGAAATACATTTTATTTGATTAATAGTATTATTTCAGATTAAAATCATATAAAATAATACATAGTATATTTGCGGCACGTTCCAGAGTCGTAGACACTCTAAGTATAGCCCTGGTGAAAGACCACTATTCAGAATCGAAACGTTGCTTGTAATAGGTTTAGCCGTGCTTTGGTGACCAGATCTGAATAGCTTGCTACTACCCAACCTTACTCTTACCCATCTCTTTCTCCTCCCCACTGATATCATTCTCGCAACATATACCAATTGGGGATACTATTTTTCCACTGACTTCCATTCAGATGGTTGGGACTGTTGTGCAGTATTCACTATATTTAGAAAAAAATAATACACCTAGCTATTAATCATTGTTAACCGATCTGATAAGCCAATTTAAGCCATTTAAAGCCACATTGGCCAACAGAAAATATGCCTAGAATTTAACTTATTTAAAAAAATAAACTACACTGTAATAATTATTATTGTATTCTTTGATTTATAATTTTCTCAGATATCTACATTTTTTATTACGATAAAGAAATTGAACTACTGTATTTTTATTAAAACCATTGGATATATTGGCTTGGTTATTCTCCCACTCCAACACCCTTATAATATCTATGAGTATTTGTATTGTGTTTGATGTCAGTTTTAATATTATACTGATGATGGATAGGTGCTTCCAAAACTGGCTGAAAATTCAAAATAAAGTGGTTAAAACAAAGTTACTTTTTTTTTTTTTAAATATAACCTAGAGAGGGAGGTCCCAACTGCTCGGAGCCAGTGGAACTGTTATTTCTTCATTTAAAAAAAATGACGGGAGGTTCAATAAAGTCGGAGATAGGATGGAGAAGAGGAATAAGAACAGTGAGAAGTGTTTGATTATTCTGATCTGCTTTACTAAATATTTTACAAATTATTTTAAGCAACAATTCATTTCTGATTAAATATTGAATTTCACACCAGGAATGCTGTGAGAGTAATTTTCACCATGGAACGATGTGAAAATAAACTGTACTTTTATTCATTTAATTTAAATTTTTGATACAAAATAAACTAAGTAAGTAAAAATAACTTCATGTCTCTCCACATCGTGTCTAGAATCAAAGAGCTTACCGCTCTGTCAAGGAGATCGCTGAATATCTTACTAATTTTATAATTATACTATTGTTAATATAGTTTATTTTTTGTTGTTGTTATTATGCACGTATTTTACTCTTTTTTGCAATCTTATACAATAATATAACTTATCGTAACTACATTACGGTGCAATGACATACTTACACATTACTTACTAACTTCTTTGAAATTTATTATGCTATGTATTATTCACGTATGGTTAGTGAAATCTGCTATGAAATATAACTAATTGTAAAACCTACGCTATATTTATATACTTGCATTGTACATACTAACTTTTTTTAAACTCTTCTTTTATGTTATATTCTTCTAATTTATTTTACTAATATATTTAATCATAAAATGTATTACATGTAAAAGCCTATAAGGCGTCAATAAAGCAAATGAAATATAAAATTTAGGTTTTATGCTTACATCAGAATCTGTCTATGAGTCCAAAAAATATTAATAAACGTCCCCAAATAAGATTTCAATACAATAGTAAAAACCATTAGTTTCATTTTCCCTCTACTCAAGTGTGTGTAATTGACTTTTTTCCCCAATGATCGTTGGTGACAAAACAATATTTCTATTTTGATGTTTACCATTCGTGATTATACCAATAAATTAGAAATATCTACTTTATACGAATAGCATTATAAGCGTTATATTATCATACTCTATAAGTTTTCAATGGCTTAGTAAAAACAGCCATTATTATAAGTTGTAGGCAAAACGACATCATCACTTTAATCTTAGGAGCAAAAGTTACAGCGGAAATTCTCAGTAAACTTAGACTTAGGGAGATGTTACGATCAAAAACAAAACCTCTTCATGTCCGCGATTCTAATTTAAAAAAAAATCTTTCAGTTTCTATTGTTTAAAATACGTACTTTTTATTGCTTGTTTATAACAATAAAATTAACATGCCATGTTTAAAATGCACATTAATTTAACTATGAAGATAAGTCACATTCAGACGAGACTAAAAATGTAAAAAATAGCCCGAAGTATTTTTCAAGCAATGAAATCCAGTAAAAAGATTTCCATTGTTGTCGTAGCAACAATAGCGATAGGCTGTTTTTTACTTCCTTCTGAATCCGGCCGTTCGGTTGTTTTTTTTTTATTATTTTCGAGTCGACTGGTATTTAAACAAAGAAATTTCCTTTTGAATGTTTTTTTACAATGGCTATTTTCGCTGACGTTGTCAAAATATTTTTCAGCAAATCATTTTCCAATAGTTATATATATTAACTCCACCGTAGTTTCCAAACGGAAAAGTTTTAATTTTAACAGTATTTTTTGAGCCAAGAACAAAATTTTTGCTGCTGTTATTTTGTGAAAGTTAGAAGATTATATTTGGTATATCGAGGTGTACATTTTGCGTCCAAAGAGGTTAAATACAGAGTTTCCGTAAGCCTTGCTGAAAGCAAAAAAACCTATTGATATTGGAAGCTTTAAAAATTTGTTTCATAAAACTTTATGTTCGAAAAGATAAGCAAGGTGGGCTTAAACCCTAGTAGGGAACTAAATAATAAGTACCCGAGGATACGAAAGCCCTTTAAAAATAAATGGAAGAAAAATATCAAAATAGATACTTACTCAAATGGTCAATATGAAATTTTGATGTTGATATTAAGCATAACGTGGGAAGGAAATTTACATTCATGAGTATCTATGTAAACATGTTTATGTTTTATGGACTAATATTTTTTAACTGATGATGAAACTTGCCATATACAAAATAATAATTTGTTTGTGATTTTTTCTTCTTCCTTTTTTTCCATTTATTCCCGGGTTACAAATAACCTGAAAATATTTGAAAAACTCCTGCTATTATCATAATAAGCGAAAAATGTTGCTTTTGCAATGATGGAGGACGTAGCTAGCAGAAAAATTAAACCCACGACGCCCAGATGGGAATCCGACGCGTTGGTCTACTCAGCTACTAACCGACGAACTCCACATAATCGTACTGAGGGTGAATGCTTTCATTTAGGGAATTTTGGGTTTGAATCTTGAAAAGTTATATTTTTACTCTAAAAAAGTTTTTCAGAACCTTACAAAAATAATTTTATTAAGCTATGGAAAGAATGTGAAGTAAATGATAAACTTCGGCATGTTTTCATACTGATTTCTTATATTCCTTCAAAGCATTGTAACTTTTATCCAAAGAACTTTACGTCTAACAAAAAACTTGTTATTTTTCCATGGAAAACTATTTGATCTAATTTGCACGCTAAGTGTTGGAAAAATCTTTTCTTTTAAAACTCGAAGGGAAACTTCCGAAGCTGCTTTTAACCTAACACATGCTTAATTTACCTCCTACAAACACGTCCCTCCGCATTTCCTTCGTAAAAGAAACCTTTGGAGATGGGTCATTTTACAGCATCCACTTACATTTTTTTTCTGAAATGTCACACGTCCAAAAGATATTCGGAGGAAGATTGCCATGTTCTTGTTATCCTTGGACCACATAGAGTCAGAGAACTAGAAAGTCGACAAGATAACGAAAAAACAGCTGTCTTAAAAAAATCTTTTTAAAGTAAATTTGTTCAGGGTTGTTCAATTGAATGAAGGATCAAATATTTTTTTTTTAGTAGAGAGCAATTACTTTGTGGTTTGACATATTATTTAATGATATGAAAAAAAAAACTTTCAATTTTCAGAATCATAATCAGGGTAAAAAAAATAAACTAAACCAAAAAATCAGAGTGTGCGGTTATAGTACATACAGAGGGAGAAAACAATATAAAATAAAATAAGAGAACACTGAGAAAACAAAAAATAACATTTAAAATATAACAAAGGAACAGAGAGAAAGAGACAGGTTATTTGAATTGATAGGGGCAAAACGTCGATTGGAAAGGTGAATAATAAGAAATTTTGTGAGTTTACAGGAAATATACCTTTGATTGGACTTCTGGACAAATTTAGCTGATTATTAAGGATATGACTATTAATTTGAAGGGCTTTCTTTGTTTCTAGTGCTTCTTAATTATTAAATCTGTTTCCCCGATCATTTTTGTGGAGAATATTAGCACCGGTGCTATTATGAAGGTACTATCTTTTTCAATAAGATGATTAACGATTTCTGAAAAACCGTGATATTTGATTTTAAAAATAGATTTGTGGTCCTGTACAAAGCTATTTTTTCATTTGATTAAATAATTCTTTAAAAAGATAAATTTAAGTTTTTGATGGAATAAGTCTACACAAAACGGTGGAAAGTACATGCTCTTCGACGCCAGTAAAATCGTTCATGTTATTTTTTTAAATCCGTGACTTTAAGCCCTGGAAAGCGGGTATGAATTTTGGCGTTACGCAAATAAATTTAGAATTTGAACGGTTAGGAATTTCACATTCACAAATAACAATAACACATGTTTGAACTTTATTCTAGAGTGGACGAAACTTTCAGAATTGCCCCGGTTATATCAGAGCATTCCATAAAATAA
The DNA here is from genome assembly GCA_022651775.1 of Drusus annulatus. Lineage (NCBI taxonomy): Eukaryota > Metazoa > Arthropoda > Insecta > Trichoptera > Limnephilidae > Drusus > Drusus annulatus. The sequence goes on along the minus strand of JAGWCC010000147.1, from coordinate 2,218,209 downwards.
CTTCTAAATAACGGTGTGGAGTTTTTAATGCTACAGAGTGAGGCATTCGGGCGCGATTTTCCGTAATAAAGCGTTCCTTAGTTTTTCTGGCTTTGCCATTGGAGTAGGAACTCCATAAACAATAAAAATATTTATAAATATGTACGGTTTGTGATATAAATATTTCATTTAGGTATTTCAAGCGGTTTATGAAATTTCCTAAAAGCGGCCACAAACTGAATATTTTAATTAAAGCTCGCCAAAAATCAATTATGACGGAATCTTGAAATATTGATGAAAGATTTCCGACAAAATAATTTCGTTTTCAAACTTGCCGAAAATTTTAAAATGAAATACGCGACGATGCATAAATAACTCAATTACCTACTTTAAATAACGATTTTGTAAGCAGTGTCGCAAACTCGGCAACACTGGAATAATTGTTTCAAGATCAAAGAGTAAGCAACTCCTTAATAACTTTAATAATGAAATCAGGTAATTAATTATTGATAAAACTCAAAGGCTGAAAAAATTTCACACAAAACCAATGTTCCTTTGTCTAGTTTTCTAGCCCTCAAAAAATATCTATTCACCAGTTGTCAAAATTAAGTTAAATTTTGCTCTAATATTATGTGACGTAAAGTGTAGGGAATAATAATACAAGGTATTCACTAGATGATCCCATTTTCATAGATAATAAGTATTATCCCTGAAACACGGTCCTCACAAAATGTATGTATTTCCACCTTTTTTCGTTGCAAATATTATATTCGATATATATGAGGCCAGTTCAAAAGAAAAGGTGAATTTTGAATTTTCGCGGGCTGCGTACATTCGATTATCGTTTTTTTTTGTTAAGTTGGGTATACACATGTTTATCATATGTAAGCATTATCAGCCATTTTGGATTAGTGGTTTGTTTTTGACAACTGGAAAGGTTACTTGTACCACTTATAAACACTTTTTGGAGACAAAGTAGACTCGCCGAATGCCACAGAAAACATTTTAAGTGCGTTGGAGCACTTTATTCCATTTTTAACGCAAAATTAAATACATATTCTTTGATCCATTTTTTTCAAAAGTAAAAAATCGAAGAACACACAAAAACGTGACTAACCTTTCCAGTTGTCAAAAACAAACCACTAATCCAAAATGGCTGATAATGCTTACATATGATAAAAATACGCGTACAAACATAAAAAAAATGATAGTCGAATGTACACAGCCCGCGAAAATTAATAAATTTACCTTTTCTTTTGAACAGGCTATGTATATAATTTTTTTTACGTGAATTCCGCACAAGGGTCTCTACTGCTCCCAACTGTCTAGAGCCAGTGAGTGTTGACATATTGTGAGGCTGAAGGTAGGGGGGAGGGGAAGGAGCTTAGAAAGGGGAAGGTTGGGAAGTATCTGGTTATTTAGATCTGTCACCAAATACGGCTAAGGCCATTTTAAGCAACATTTCAATTCTGAATGGTGGTCTTTCACCAGAGCGATACTTAAAGTATCTACCACTCTGGAACGTGCCGCAAATATGCTTTATTTCATTTTATATCAAATTAATGTGTTATGACACATATTAATTAAATAAAATTTATTTGCGCATGTCGGGTTCGAACCCGCGACCTGCCATAAGGTCTGCCATTTTTTTAACAGAAGTTTTCCAAACCCCACAAAAAGTTGGAAAATGAAATCAATTCTTTGAAATAATGCCAAATAACACATTTTGGTTTAATTCTGTAATGAAATTGTATTATATTTTTGCAGAAAGCAATCACTTTGTTGTTTGACATATTTAAAAATTATTGTTTTCTCATTGTTCTGTTATTTTGTTTTATATTTTGTTCTCCCTCTGTATGTTTGTATAATCGCACACTTTGTATTTTTGGCTTATTTTAATTTTGTACCCTGATGATGCTTAGGATAAGCGAAACCAGTCGGTCATAAAAAAATAAAATAATATCCTTGGTCTTATACAAACTTATATTTTAATTTCATTGAAAAAATATTAATTTATAACCTTTTAAATAATTTGATTTTGATTCTTTGCCACCAACTTAGAGTCATATTGATTATGTTACCGAAATTAAGCAGTTCACATGCACACGTCCATACAAATTAAAAACGTATTTCTAAGATGTATTCTCGTATATTATTAGGGAGCACCTCCATTACAATAAACTCAAATTTATCTAGTTTTAATTTGCGTACTGTTTCTACAACGATGCAAAATCAAGTTACACACCCCTGAACTATTGTCTTTGTTTGATTTATTTTTACGAACAATAAGATAACGTCAAATCATTAGCAGCTATTGGCACTTCTAACGGTACATATCCCAAATTATGACGATCACAAAAAATTAAATTTATTAAGTTCTTAATGTCTTTACTACTTTTGTTTTTGACTTTCATTATTTCTAATGCTTATAAATTATCTCTTCTAATATCTTTTCCATTTTTATTTTATAAAATAAAATAATGCTAGTTTTGTATTATATAATTGAAATTATGATGTGTTTCGAAGAAATGGCTTGCGAATTTAGAGAACCTCTTACATTAAAGATCTTCTAATAATCTTAAGTGCTCTTTGACTCTAAAACTGATATTACGCGCTGCCTTACCTATACAAAATGCGGGGCAATCGTAAAATTTAAGCGACGACCTCCGTGGCTGAGCAGTTAAGATCCTCGGCTACGAATTCGGAGATAACGGGTCGAATCCCAGCGTGCGCAAGAAAATTAAATTTAATTATTATTACATATACTCGTATTATTTAGAAGAAAGAAGATTTAGTATATTTGCGAAACGTTCTAGAGTGGTAGTTACACTCAGTATCGCCCTACGCCCTATCGCCCCCTAAGACCACTATTCAGAATCGAAACGATGCTTAAAAAGCCGTGTTTAGTGACCAGATCTGATTAGCCAGGTACTTCCCAATCTTCCTATTCCCTACCTCCTTCTCTTCCCCACTTCCTTCAGCCTCACAAAATACTCCAATTAGGAATGCTATAGGCTCACTGGCTCTTGTGCAATATTGACATTAAAAAAATGCAAAAAAGATTATATTCCAGAATGGATTTAGTTATTAAAGCGGTACCTTGATTTACAAACTCTTATAATAGAAATACAAAGGATAACGGGAGATATAATATGATTTCATTCACGAAGCTCGGTTTTGAGTAGCTTTTTCTTGAAACATAATCGCAGCCTATTTTGTAAAAACGAAACCATAAACACGGAACACAAAAATAACGTCCTACCATTAGGAACGTAGAAGCAGTTTCCTTAAACCTTAATGCTAGAAAATGTATCATCGTTAGTAACACCCTTCAAGCCGCAACTTTGTACCAAACTTTTAATTCTTGTTTAATGTACAAAGTTAAATAGTTAACACTCTTTTCTATTGTTATTGTGGAGGAATATTTGCTTGGCTTACGGAATTACAGTCAAGAACGCGTTTTCACAATTCCTAAAAGTTGGACTGAGGATACATGATTTAATTTACGTAAAATATTTATACTTGGTTCCTTAGACCGCAGATGTCAGATACGAATCTCGTGTCTATGATAAGTGGAGGTTACAAGAAACGTCTGACAGTTGGACTGAGTATCATAATATGTGAAACTAACTTGGGTTTGTTATAACTTATGAAAACAGAACCTCCACATATGCTAGTCAGAATTTTGAATGCTGCAGAAACACGATTTTTTATTTTACCGACAAATATTCCCATCTTTCGTAGTAATACATGGATAAATATTAAAAAAAACTTATAAAATACAAATATCTTATTCTTCAAATGAAAAATGAAGATTAAAAATCTTAAAGAAATCAATGCAAAAAAATAGCTACCAAAATTCAGATGAAATTTTTTTTTATGCAAGAACACAAAGAATTATAAAAAAGATAGTTCATTATAAAAATAAAAAGAGAAGACACAGTATTGTCCAGGTGAGAAACGTAATTAAGAATCAAAAGGTTACTTGAAATTACTTCTACCTTTTTAAAATATGAGCACCGCACAAAAGTTCCAACTACCCGAATCCAGTGGGACTATGGCATCACCGTAAGGCATTCGTTATGGGGCTGAAGGAGATAAATATGGGGAAAACAAATGTTTTGGAAGTACCTGGCTATTTAGATCTGGTCACCAAAAAACGGCTAAAACCATTTCAAGGAGTTTTCAGATTCCGAACGGTGGTTTAAGAGGAAGATACTGAGAGTATCTACCACTCGGTTTATTTTTTTTTTATTGTTTTTAAAAAATCAACTTCCCGTTAAACTACAATTAAGTAGTTTGGAAAAAGTATCTGTGTTTAATTAGCAAATCTGAACAGCCTGGAACTTCCCAACCATCATCTTTCTTTTTTTTGTTTTCCCTCGTCAGTTTCCTTTATTCATAAAGTATATGCCAGGATCCCACTGGGTCCAGGTCGTTGGAACAATTGTGCCGTGTCCCCCCAAAATAAATAAAAGCATCATCAACAGGAGAAAATATTATTTCAATGGTGGTTGTATATATTTTTTAGATTAATTATCAGCAAATTAGACCGAGCAAACGCTCTCTAATGGATTATCTTAACGAATAATCGCAAATAAAGAACTGTTCGCCTTCTAAATAAGTAAAATAATAGTTGGATAAATCCGTTTCAGACGAAGAAAGTTATCTCCATTTCGTAAGAACTTAGTTTAACTAGTGTAAATGAAGCGATCTCAACCAAAACATCGAACATACATCCTTCAGACTATTTGATTACGGAGTTTGGGGAAGACTTTTATTTTAACCACTCGAAATCACTTATTTCGAAAGCTCTCGAAGGGTTCATAAACATATTGAACGTTTCTAAATATTTATGTTGAAGAGAAAATACTCCATTTAAACATTCATTGCACATTGGAGGATTTTAACTACCATATTATGAGAAATAATATTAACTTTTACCCATTTAAATGTGAATTATATTTTCATAAAACTTATCTCATCTTATCTTAAACCACGAAATAAAATAAATATTTATTGTGCACTTCATAACTAAACGTTAAAGAAAATTATCATATAATTTTAAAGCCGTGTTTATCTTTTATCAACTCTTGAAAGTAGAATATTGTCTTATAAGTTTAATATGGCATTCAGAAAAAAATAATCCTTTCTTCTGGGAGCAAATCATCTGTGGAAGATTACTCGGTAATCTTTCTTTCATTTCCTTTCAAATTGAATCAGACAGTATGTAGCGTGGAATTGTTTTCTGGCAATTCCTGAGATCGGGATAAAAAATAATCAGTTTTTGGCGAGTAAGCTGGCCCAGATGAAAAGAAGAAAAAGGAGAAAAGTCAAAATTCCTTAAATTCACGAGCTTACACGAACAAAGAATTGTTTTTGAAGACACGTTAATGAAATTTCAAAGAAAATTCCATGAAAGACATCATCTCCATACATAATTCACGACTTTCAACAAATTTGAATGTCATGAAAAATTCAACAAATTTTGGCTGAGTAAACACAAAATGAAAATAACGCGGCAGAATTTATTTTTTAAAGGACCTCGTTATTTTGTCAGCGATAAATGAGTTAATTTGAACAATAATATATGTCAGCAATTTAGCTTGGTGATGTTTGACCCATTCAGGGTACAAATAACCGCAAATACATTTAATTTATTCTGGTGCTCTCTTTTACCTCTAGGGGGTTTGGCTTCCATCGAAACATTAGTCGCCCTTCACGATGGAACAACTCAGCCGAAATGAGCTCGTACCAGTCACGTAGTTTCAAAGTCTTGCGGTAGGACGTCTTTGTCTGCGTTTTCCATCAACCAGGAGATTTTCAATTGTATCTTGTCTTCGTTTTATTTTGGTGCTCTCTCTTATCAGAGGTTGGCTATTATCAGGGCGTTTTTTTAAGGATGCATCCTGGAACAGCTCTTCCTGACTACCCTATAACCAGTCACGTATATTTCAAAGCCATGAAGTGTGGAGTCTCACTCTGTTAGATCTTCTTTCAATCTTTCTCTGGATTACATAGAACCCTCATTTTCGCATTTTTTGGCAATTTGATGAAATCAGCAAAGTCATTATTACACTTGTCCGATTTCTATTCGATTTTTACTTTACAAGTAAAACAAATTGATTACCTTAAGTACCTCAAATTGCCAAAACAAAATGTTTTTTTACCCCTCAAGTATAATTCTCACATCTGCTTATATCTATATCCGCACCCGGTTCAATGGATCGGATACAGAAAACCTTCCCAAGGCTTTCGGCATCCCCCTAAAGGGATTTTCTGGCGGAATAAGGGTGGTTTTATGGTGAAACCAAATGTTTATGGAAATGTGTTTCAAAACACTAAAACTACGTTACGACATTCGCCCGATCTGTAAGGAACTGCAATCGTTAACCCGAACATCGCGACCAATCGTTAAATTGAATTGAATTGGTTTGTTTTCCACTATGCAGATACATTGTAAGGTGTGTTCGTATTAGTTGGATGGTTTGTAAGGTTGGTTTATTTGAAATTAAACCTAGGTACTGTAAACGACCTTTTCGGTAGATAAAACATTTGATTGATCGGTCATATCATCTACAATAAATCTTGATTTGTTTTTAATGTGTTACCGCAGTTAGAATTTCTTTTAGGCAGTGGGACTACATTTCATGTAGTAAGCATATAAAAAGTATCAAATGCTCGTTAATAGTTACATTCCACCATTATTTTTCATTATTTCCTTGTTTCCATTTCAATTTCTACGAAATACTGAAATATTTTCGAAGTCAAACAATGATATTTGCCGTCTCCCGAATCCTCGCATATTTCAGCATTGGTATTTCGTTCCATGTATTTCCGCCATGTGGATGTGCGCTAAATGGAGAAAATTCGATTACATGGTCGATCATGCGTCTATCTGGCTGATATACTCAAATTACATCCAAAACGATATGCGTCAACGTACCACTAAGTAAAAAGGATCAGATAGTAAAATGGTGATTATTCCATTGTCAAATGTTTGGATTATTCTTTTTGCGGAGGAAATTACTTCACTAGACTCGCTGTCAAGGAGCAGACTGGACCTTACTGTTATGACGTAACTGTACAACAGAAATACCAGACTAAGGTTAAAACAGGCTCAGTCAAGATGGTGAGGTGAAACTGGGATGAAAAATAAAAGAGATTAAGCATCAATGCAAATATTCTTGAGACGGGTGTGGGAGAAATAATCCCTTTTACAAAGAGGGTTTGAGATTACTCGATTTATTATTCAGGAGTTTTTCTTCCTCGACAGCGTAAAAGGGAGGCGTTTCACCACTTGTGTTATCCCTTCTATTATCTTCATATTAATCATTTCTATTCTTTGCCCTTGCATTGAGGTAAAACGTAGAGTTCTGGAAAATAGGAAGTTTTCTATATAAATAAAAATGCCCGTTGGACTCGTTTGGAACCTTCGAAATCAACGTATTACGTTATTAAGTCTATATTATTCCTTACTGTATTTAGTCTATTGAACTAATTTGTACATAGTTAGTATTTATACTAATGAAAATAAAATAATAACTTTCTATGAGACCACAGATTTCTGTGATCTGGTTTCCTGATCTGTGGTCTTATACAAAGTTACTATATCATTTTCATTAAATATATGTTAAACCACAAAGTGGTTTCTTTCTACGAAAATATAATATTTGTACAAATGTATCGCACTGTAGAATGTCAATTTCGAACAGTGCCAGGGAATATTTCTCCCTCTTCCTGTGTCAACTGTGGCTAAAGGTGTACTCGTATACATGGGGAGATAATATTTTCTACCCGGTGAGCCTTTTTTATTACGTGAATTTTGCACTTCACGTAAAAGACTAATGCAAACATAAAAATCAGCAAAAATAATGTCCCGTAGCCACCCTTTGAACTTGAAAGACGCAGTGTCGGAGCGAATGTCGGAAAATGATTACAAATGAGAGATTATTAATACTTGTTACGTATGGTCGGTGAAATTTATCTTACATTTTATAGGAGACGAAGGAAGAACGAACGTTTAGTGTGATGAAGAAAAATACGTAGGACTCCCCGAATACCCAGAAATTTCATAAAAACACGCTTAGTGTCTTTACCATTCCCTCCAAATGGGATACCATTGGAAATTGATAACTGAAAAACGCCAAGAAATACCACTTTTCAAGTTGAATATAGTTATAAAAACAAAAAATCCACACAGAAAACCTGTTCTATTTTCGTGACCCTAAAGAACTCACCGTTTAACAGTTTTTGCGTTGACAAACAAGTGATGTTATGTTATGGTTAAGATTAAAGGTCAATTCAATTTTATGTGGGTATTAATATTTTCTCAGCTTTGTATTTTTTTTTTGATTACGCAGGCACATCTTTTCCAAAAATTCCAATTGTCAAGTAAAACAAGGTGATTTTTTATGCAACGTAATAAGGTTGAAGGTAAATTTCTTTAAGGTATTTTATCGTAAAGTTTAACATTAACCAGTCAATATATTCCAATATCAAAGGGTCCTGTTGAGCTAGGGCTGCGGTAATCCTTTGAGAACAGTTGCCGATGTCCCGAGGGATAATTCGTCGGCAGATTATAAAGACCGATCCCAATTTTTTCGGAAAAGTATTTTGTGTTAACTTTAAAAACTCCTTTGTGGTATATTAAAAAACTTATCCAAATTAAAATATTCAGGATACTTAGGTAACAGAAATTAGATTAATAAAATAATAACCCGACGGTTGGACATAGAATACACAAAGTTATTAATATTTAAAAAAATGTCTAAGAGTTCCTAATATTTTGAAAAACCTATATTTTGAACCTGTTAAATATTAATAAAGTTGTGGCCTTGTGGTTTTTTTTGACTGTGTGCATACATTTGAAGACGAATGTCGATAAATCTTTGTATGGTAAAACGAATGATGTAAAATATTGCCTGAAAATTTTTGTAGCCTACATTATTAAGAGTTCCACTGACTCTAGTCAGAATGAAATTTGAAACTTCCGATCGGGGTGTTCTGGGGTGAAATGAAATCCGTGGTGAATTTCTTGCATAGTGTTTAATGTATTCATTTTTGAGTCGGGGAATAGGAAGTTCGATTCCCACCCAGTGTAAAAACATATTACAATGATACTCAAGCAAAAGCACTGTCTACTTTAATAAGTGCCTTTCTTTAGTTTTTCTTAATTTCGCGTCATATTTATTAATGTTCTTTCAAGTTGGTACACGTGAATAATCATGAAATATAACTTTACTTGTTTTGACGGCCTCCATAGTCGAGTGGTAAGACGCTCGACTACGAATACAAAGGTCGCGGGTTCAAACCCGGCGTGCGCAAATAATTTTTGTTTAATTAATATGTGTAATAACACATTTAATTCATATAAAAATAATAAAAAGTTTATTTGCGGCACGTTCCAGAGTGGTAGATACTCTTAGTATCGCCCTGGTGAAAGACCACCATTCAGAATCGAAACGTTGCTTGAAATGGCTTTAGCCGTGTTTGGTGACCAGATCTGAATAGCCAGGTACTTCCCAACCTTCCTCTTCCCAATCTCCAGCCCCTCCCCACTACCTTCAGCCTCACAACATACCCTATTTGGGGATGCCATAGTCTCACTGGCTCTAGACGGTTGGGAGCAGTTGAGACTCTTGTGCGGTATTCATATAAAAAAAATGAAAACTGAGAAATTTTGTCTATTCAAAATCAAAAAATATTAGTTTGCTATAATCTATCTTATTTTATATTAGTTCCACTTTTAACAACGACCTTCAAAAGTAAGTCATATGGACGCACATTTTAAATTTCTAATAAAAATAATCGTTATGGTAAAATATATTAGGTACTTTATCGCTTATATGGATTTAAAAATAATATTTTCTTAAGTTGATATCTTTCTTAGCACACACTATTTTTAATTTTGAAAATATTACACTCGTACATGCGGGCGCACAAGCAAATTACGTTGTTTGACAATATATAAAAATAATTTTATCACCATCCGCAATGTTTTTATTGTTTTACCAGGAACACGGTCTACCTACTATAGGGATGGAATACTTAACCCATACAGAGATTTTTTCAATTAGATGAATTTCACTTATATTCCAGGATAGTGAATAATTGACCCAACTGTATGGTTAATACAAATATTATGGTGAATAAATTGAAAACAGCAGTTATTGTTCTTTTACATTATTCACAATAATATTTTGTAAATAATGTATCTTTACATACACAAAATAATAAGGAATAAAATTTTTTCATAACGTTTGAAAACAATTAATTAAGATGGTAAAATATATATGTATGTTTGTATAAAATATGTATGTCAACACAAAGAAAATTATTATCAAGGAATTTTCCCTTGTACATGTATTGTGTGAATAACTTGTAGCTTTATTTCTTCATTTTCATAAATTACAACAAACATATTTCACACAGAAAGATAATACCATACAAAATGTATTGTTCTATGCACCCATTGAACTATAAAATATTTTTATTGTTACGTTTTCTTAGGAAAAGTAGAATACAGTAAAATGGAGTAAAATGAAAATAGCATAGCAAGTAGTAGAAGCACATTATTTCAAACAACCCCTCTTTCTCCCTCACTCCATTTTCTACATACACAAACGCGTGCATAATCTTAAAGTTCTTATCTTCGATCTACTTTTCAATATTTCTGCATCGCTTTAAGATTATTATTATAAATATTGAATATTATGGTGTCTTCAAATACTTAATATACAATGTGTGCATTGTTCAATATTATATGCATTATGTTATTAGCATAAAATAATTACATTTTCTTCAATTTCGTTTCGATAAGTACTATAATGCCCCGCTAGGTAATTAGTTTGCATTGAAGCTATTATTATGCAATATGAATTATTTCCCATGTGAGTTATGAGTACGAACGTTTGTACAAGTGCGAACTTTTAATATTTTGACTAATGTCGATTGAAATTATCAAATAAAAAAAAAATGTTTTCAAAATTCCTACCTACCTAATAAAATACCTATCTATAATGTGTTTTAGCAGACTTAATTGTATATTTGAGATGGGTGAATTAAAGCAACTAACATTTTTTCTTGGCAAGTCAAGTCAAATCACGTGATTTTCATATCCATGTCATGTTGTATTCAGTTTCTCACTCATTAATCAACTGTGTTGCAAATACAATACTCAATTTAATGTTGATTGATTCGCCGTTAAGTGAATATTATTTTAGTGAATAAATTCATATGTTAAGTTTAAATAACTATTATTTATCAATAATTATGAGTGAGTATGGGTCTTAATCAAATATTTATTTTTAATTTGTATTATTAGGAGCTTCTTACGTTTCAGTTACATGTTATTTAGTGTAAAGACCCTGGACGACCTTTCTCGAAAAAAGATAAAAAAATGAGCACGATAAAAGTGATCAATTATTGTTACTATTACTACTTATGATGACTTTGTTAGTTTGAACGATCGCTAAGCATGACATTGGTAACGTGAGGCCCTCTATAAACTGATACTTTATTCCGATAACTTTACTGTATTCGTGTTATGAAAATTGAAATGTCAGTATTTTAATTGAACTCTGAGCTATTTGACTGTTCAAAGGACTGCTCTAATTTAAAGCTATTTTGAATAGAAAAATAGTTGACTGAATTTTTTTTTCACACTTTGCCAACATGAATACCATCAAACCGCATCCCTATTAAACTATACACCCGGTTGTATTGTGGTAAGACCCCATACTCTGGACCAGTCGGTAGTCTCGTGTTTTTTTTTTCCGGAGAACGCGTTATTTTCTTCTCAAGTTCAGTCATGTAATTTACATAAAGGATCGTGAATCATGGCCCAGAAGCTAACTATCGCTATGCACAAAGCTCATAAAATTCAAATAGCCTGGATTTCATACGGTAAAGAAACATTAAAAAATTCCCTTCTTATTTTTCGTCATCATATTTCTGTCAAGTAAATTAAGCTGTTATTGTAATTACTTGTGGGTCAGCCCAAGCAAACAAAATTGATAAAAATATATCATCATAAAAATAATAAATATATTAAATCATTTTCATAAGAGAATGCATTCTCGATATACCCCTCTGTTCACGGTTATGTTTTACGTTCATGGTTAAATGCTATTCTTGTTACCCGCACGTTTTGCACTATACAGTAACGTGTCTGATTTTTAGCGAGATTGAAGGATCCACTGTACGCAGTCAATTGCTTTATAGTAGTGAATTTAGCAGAATTAAAACCATGTTTTTCACAAAAAAAGAGAAACTTTTCTAAATAAATCTTATCACCTACTACTTACTTATTTAAGACACACATTTCATGTTACCAGTGCGTTTTAATTAAAAAATGGTTTCTTTAATTCTTTTAAGAGGACACACCACACTAGAAATAAATTGATGATAGGCGTTCTCAAAAAAATGGGAGTAGACTTCAAATTATATATTAAATTTATTTGCATTCGTTCATGATTTATTACATTATGGAAAAATACAATTAGCCTCCATTTACAGGTAGGAAAAGTCAAGATGCTGAAAAACAAAAGATTTATACTAAGTATTACGTTATTAGTAAGAGTTTACGCTGACGATAAGCGCAGATCGGACGTCTCTATCCGCCGACTCCTGAGCGGCGACTAATAGAAAAACGACCTAACGCAAAAATATGAGATGGGATAGGAATGGGATAGGATCTAGTTTGCTATAGCTGGCCTGGAAGAATTTTCTACCCGAGGTGTTTTTAAAATTATGTTTGATGAACATTTTACCTTAATCTGAAATGTTTTTCGAGAAATATTTCGGGAAAAAAAGTAATTCATGGCAGGGACAAATAAAATCTGGTCTTTACTGCTAAGGTTAAGGACTCAGCATAAAAAAATGGCGCTAACTGCCACTTTGCAGCATTCTCATACAAGCAATACTGTACATAATTTATCTGTAAATTCTACATGGGCAATTAGGAAAATGTCTAAGGTTTCCAGTGAATAAAAATTTTAAGTAATAATATACATTCTCCAGATACTTCAAAACATACATTTTTTGATCGTGTGCAGAATTTATCTCCACATATGTTTCTTCCAGAAGAGATGAAGTTATTATCTAAAGATTAATTTAATATTGTATTGTTGAAGGGTACTTCCGAAACCGGTAGACAAAATATTAAATAAAAAAGTGGTTAAAAACAAAGCTTTAATAATTTTAAGCTTTAATTTTCCACGGTATTCCTCTAAATGGTTTGCAAAATACAAAGAAACGATCTCAAGTATTTAAACAATTATAACTGTTCTCTAAAATTCCAAAGAAATACCCAAGCCAAAATTATCGTTTTAAAACTGAATAAGATTCTCGACTTGGCTCGGTCTTGATAATTCCTCTAATCATTGATGAACATTGAACTGGAGAGATTGGCCTTGACAATTAATCAACACGGAGGTCTAACGTAGGTAAATATTATTTATAAAACCAACGCTCTCTGGACATTGCATTTCCTTAGATACGCTTACAATGGAAGTCTTCTAAAGGATTATAAAAAATAAAGATTGGATTGTTAATTACATTGTTACGGTCAGTTTGTACAGGCAAGGTCAGGAATCGAACGTCGTCGTCGTCTATCGTGTAATAGTGTTGACGCTTTGTTGTTCTCGTGTTATCTAGTATTTGAACCTCTTCGTATACGTTAAGATGACATAAATAATCACAATCAAAAAAATATACCGACTTGCTTTTTTTTACGATCTTAACATTATTCGGGAAATATAAATAAAACATCTAAACAATATGTTTTCGTAGAAAGAAATCACTTTGTGGTTTGAAATATTTATTGAAAAAAATCATACCTTCATTAAAAGTGCCGTTGCTTATATTCTCAATAAAAATGGTCGCGGCAACAGATTAAATAATTTAGAAACACTAAAACTAAAGAAAGTTAGTAAAATTAATAGTCATATTCTTAATAATCACTAAAATTTGTCCAGTAGTCCAATATTAGGTATATTTCCCGTAAGCTCATAAAATTTCTCACTCTTTTTTATCACCTTCTCAGTTTTGCCTTTTTCATTAAATATTATCTGTCTCTTTCTCTCTTTTCCTTTGTTATAGTTTAAATGTTAATCTTTTGTTTTCTTACTTTTCTCTTTTTTTTTTTATAGTGTGCTCTTGATCATATGTACGAGTATATAAGTATTTTTTTTTGGTTTAATTTTGTACCCGACGTTTAGACTAAGCAAAACTGGTCGGTCATAAAAAAATTACAAAAATCTGTCGTCTTATACGAAGTTAATATTTTATTTTCATTATCTAAATAATACCCCTACAAGTCAGAATAAATAATAAGATTTATAAAATAAATTTTAAAATTGTAAATGTATTCTGCTGTAATGTTGTAACGATGCTTACAAAACTCTTCGGTATAGTAGGTACATTGGATTTTATATAAAAATAAGTTCAAAGCAAAGTTGTTTCTTAGTAAGATTGATCAAAAAGTAAAAAAAAATAAATTTTTTTTTAAGAAAATAAGTATTCGTCTCAAGTAATTCAGTGATTTGGTTCACCAGTGAGGAAGTAAATAAGTAATATCGGAAAATCCTTTCACTACATTTTTTTATTTATTTTATTATTTTTTATTAATTTTATTATTATTATTATTTATTTTTTTAAGAAAGACAAACATTACCGGGTTACGAATAACCTGACAATATTTGAGAAACTCATACTGCCATCATAAGAAGAGGAAGATATTGCTTGTGAAATGATGGAGGCAGAGGAATTAAACCCACGACGCCCAGGTGGGTATCCGAAGCGTTTATCCACTCAGTTACCGACCGGTCATATAAGTTACGATTACTTTATTTGATATTAAGTTTTTTACCCCCTTGAGAACGTATTTAACTCCTTCAAGTTTATATATTTTTTGTATTTATAAACGAGGATAAATAGAAATGCGAATAAATTATATTTTTCACAATTAGATACCGATGTGCTTAACTTTAATCTCTATATTTTTAGCAAAGGGTTCATCTAACTTCTTATGTATCTGTGACTTAAATCCAGTACGTAATACCGCCAGCCCAAACTAATGAAATATAAACATTATTCGAAGCCGCTCTTTGTTAGCACTCGAAATTTCTTTATGTTGTTCATCGTCACTGGGCTGTGAAAACCACCGATGTGGCATTTGTCAAAAAGGCTTTTAACAGATATTTTCTCACTTTAGGTTGAACCGCAGAGCTTTGTTAATTCTCAAATGTGCTGAATATAACTCATCCAAAATCAGCACCTAACCAAATAACGTCTCATTTCTCACTTTTATAAAATTGTATTTTTGTTACGTTGGAGAGTTCTTTCAAAGTCATTCTCTTTTTGACTTGTGTAACGTAACGGTTATTAAACGTTGTTGGATTAATCAATAAAAAAATAATCAGTTACTTTTTTAAATTTTATTATTTTGATATACATACATAGCAATATCGATGAGTTATAAAAACTCACTCTGGGACAAGGTAAATTAACATCAAATGAGTTACTACAATTATATACAATATATAGTAATCTTACTTATATATTTACATAAAAAAATACAGTATAACAATGGGGTAGTTAGTAATAAGAAGAGAAAATACGACTAAATTATAAATAGAAACAAAAAAACATAAAATAAATAGGACAATAATAATCACAGGCCCAAAATAGGAATTCACAACAACAACAAAAAAAAACAAATTTGGTAGAATAATTAAATATGCATGTGGTCATAAGACAATTAAAGAGTAGCAAACTAACAACGATAGTGTGATCTTGTTTTATTATAAAGAAGTGGAACCTCCCAGAAGTGTTTAATTGTACGTACATATAGAATAAATATTTTACTTCGCCTTACTTATCTTATTTGTTACCTTCACGTGTCTTGGGTTGGGGCAAAGGAGGTGTGAATTAAAATAATTTATTACATTTGGGAATCGAACATATACTGTTCTAAGTCTCTTAATACTTATTTTTATTATCACATATCTCTCAAAGCGTCTTTGTGTGATGATACATGAAGACGCGGGATGCACACTTTAAAAACTAACAGTTCTTGTTTCAAATAATCTTTTTTGCATACGTGATCATATTTTTTTTATAATAATTATTTAATGAAATTTAATTACACTAAGTTCATAAACTTATTTGGATCTTTATCATAGAGTGGGAGATACACGAAGTATCGCACCGGTGAAAGATCATAATTAAAAATCAAAACGTTACCTACTTGAAATGGCATCAGCCAGTTTGTGATCATATCTAAATAACCAGGTACCTACTTATTTACCATTCCCCATTCTTTATTCTTAATAATCTGGGTAATCACATACAATAAACACAGAAAAAACATTTATTCGGGGTACCCCCAAACATCACAATCTATACCGCAATATTCAGATCCGTCAATTCTCTTCAAGACGATTTTAGAAATATAGTAATTCATAAATGATGCCAGATTGACTATTTGTAATTGTGTACCACATGAAACATTTATCTCCGCAGGCGGTTAAAATCGCATTTCTTTGAATATCTAAATGTAAAAATGACAACTACCGTCAAATACGGCATGTAACAAAGGTTTCTGATTATTTATTCGAGCTTTAATTTCACGAGGATGTTTAATATATAAATATCACATAAAATAAGCTGCAACGGTGGCAGCTTGTTCATGTGTCATGATAAATACGGGTGCATTTAGCATGCGGTTTTACCGTAGAATGAAATGCACTGTTTGCCAACTACGGCCTCATTTTACAACCACACAAATCCTGCCTTTCTGCTCTGAGAAACTACTCTGTATATGTTCACGAAGTGCCCGTATCAACCGTGTGAGATAGAGACCACACTAAGAGTTTAGTTAACTTTTGTAATCCTTGTTATCCTGGTATGGCTTTTATTCGACATTTAAAAAATTGTTCCTTTGAACCGACATTTTTTTTCTCTCCTTGAATATTCACGTGATATAAAAGTATTGAATATCTTTCAACAAAAAATGCCTTAATATAGGTGGGGACAAAAATAATAAATTCGAATAGATTCTTTTTCCCTATCATTGTGGTCAAGTTATTATTAAATATGACTTTCGAATATTAAATTCAACATGCAAATAAAACACCTGCTTTTATACGTATATCCCCCTATGAACTCGGGAAAATAAGTTTCTGGCGTCATTAAATTTACACAGTTTTTCTTCCCGTGGTCTCTAGGTAAAACCACCATTTTGCTTGCAATATGTCATCTTCAACTTGAGCTTTGAAATATCCATTTAACTATCTAAAATTAAGACAAGTCACCAAAGTGATTGTTCCAAACATATCGATTGTTCGATAAGAAAGAAAAATTTGGCGAAGTCGGGAAGTAATTTATTCATGAGAAATTAATAATATTACCAATGCAGGTTAAATGAATTTAAAGTAGGTATCTATCTAAAAATTTTAAAATAGTGTACCGAAATAATAGCGTATCTTACGGAACCCATAAATAACTAGGTATGACATTTTCAATTGCATAAATTTGTCCTTCATCAAGTCACTATGCCAAAATCACTCTTTTCGACGCCATATTTCCCAGAAGCTTAAACTTTTGAATTCAATTATATTAAATAATTCAGAGCCTTCAAATTTTTTTCTTCAACCCAATTAATCTAACCCCATTTCACCAGCTGCTAAGAAAGGGAGAGAGAGAAACTTTTTCTTAATTACGTTAAAGAAATTTGGAGATGGATAAAAAATTAAATGAATTTAGGGCTTAAGAAATAATATGAGAACATTTTCACTAGAGGAATCTGTTCAAACTTCTTAAGTTGGTTCAGCATGTGAAGAAAAGAGAGTATAAATGTACGTGTACTTAAATATGTGCATATTAAATAAATTGCAAAAGTTTAAGAGTTAAATGTTGAACAGTACCTAAACATTAAATTAGTTTATGAGTAAGTATCTTTTCTTCAAGTACAGCGAAAGATTAATGATGGGATAAAGTTTGGCGCAAAATGAAACCGCTAAAATTCTTTCAGAATACTTTCAGGGCAGGTTTGAAAATACTCCACTGAAAATGATCATGGTCCATCTCTACTGAATGGAGATCCAGAAGGATAAAACTTCCAAGGATATTATTTTAATACTGTCTTAACTGCTGAGATGACTCATTCAGAATGAAGCCTTTACCAGTATGTTTAGAAGGAGTATTTTTGCTTGAAAGAAAATTGATTGTTGTAGTTTTTTGTGTGGAAGGTTCTGCTGTCGAGAGGTTTGTATGTGGTTGGCCTTGAATAATACATGAGCCCCTGTTACCCCGGCACCATTGAATACGAGTACCACGTGTGGACGGGGTGGTTATATAGACGCATAAGTGTTTGTTTTACTGCTGCGTAAAATGATGAGATTTAAAAAGGTGTTTACTACTGCAAAAAAAGAGAAAAGAGGAAGTTTTATCGCAGACAGAGACCGGAAAGAAATTTTTCTCAGACTATTTGCAGCAAACTGCCTGCTTTATGGTGTTTACAAAAGCCTTCTGATCATCTTTCTTCAATGTTTATTTTTTAAATCTCAAATAACATTATTATAAACATGTAGACAGCTTTGTGGGTCGCAGTACTAGAATGTTCAGAACTTAGGAACCTAAAGAAAGTTTAAAATATTTTCTACAGTCTTCTGAGAAGTTATAATATTTTAATGTGGGTGTTTCCAACCCATAATACGAATTATAAAACGCCAAAATGACATTAACATAAAATAACTTTGAAGTAGGTTGCTTTTCAGCACAAAAAACCAACAATCTGCTTGGCTTTCCACTTTTGGAATAAATGTGTTTAGTTTTATGATTTTTTGTTGTTTTTTTTTTACCCTCATAAAAAAATGAATTATCGTTTAATTTCTGGAAGCCATTTAAAAAATAATAAGTACTTAAACTGGGCTGAAATGTTAATGCTTAAGGGGTTTTTTCAAAATTCTTGCATTTATAATATTACGTAAATAATGTTTTGAGTTTAGATTTAAATTGTTATCATTCTACTTGGAAAGGTTTTTTATTCGAGATCAGTGGAACAAACTATCAGCTTTGTGCAAAATTACACCTATATATTTTATACAAATAATTTTTTTTTCTGAAAGTAGAAAAAAAAACTCAATTTTATTAAGGGTTATTTAACTTTCTTCTTTACATACCAGAGACCATTCAAAATAAACTGTTATCTATTTAGAAACAACTATCAAGCACCTCGAATGAATCCTCGGTTCAATACAATGCAAGCAATGTAAACAAAAGAAAAATGGGAATATTTTTAGCGGGATCAACTTTCCCCCGAGCTTTTGCCCACGCCACCGGGCAACCGTACTGTTTGGAACACTTATCCATAAAAGGGTACTTCTAGTAAAAAAAAAAAAAAGAATTCGGATTATTTTACAGAAAGTATAAAAATGTTTGCTAAGCAACCGTGAGAGCGATAACTAGCTGTATCAAAAGATTCAAGCCTTGCGCACTAAATATAATATTTATTTTTATTCAACAAAAATCACTGAATTATGTCTGACAATGAGATTAAGAAGGTAACCATTGCGTGAAAATATGTATTTAACCAGCAATTATAAAAACAGCATAAAGAAATTACTATATTACTTTAAGGCTCACATAATTAAAGTCCCCAAACGAAGCTCGGTAACTAAGGTGTTATACTGAACATTGTATGGCTTTATACAGTTATCTCCACACGCTGCGTAAAGAAGACTAAAATTGCATTTTTTTTATATCGCTGTGAATTTTTTAGTGGGGTGTAAACCTTTTTTGCTAATTCATCAAAGATTTATAGCAGTACAAAAGAGAAAACATGTGAAAAGTGATGAATGATGAAACATTGTTCTCAATGATAAGACGTTCGTGTATGTTGGCATACTAAAAACGCCAATAATAACTCTTTAAAAAGTGTTGGGGCGAGTTATAGCCACGCAGCTGCTCTGCAAATATTATCTGTATGGGAAAGTTTATCATTCCTTTAAAAATTGTGTTTACTTGCTGTATTTTATTTAGTCTTTGAATTTATGCTAGCGATTTATAGTGAATTAATGTGTGTATAACATAGTAATGATGACATATTTAAAATAAAAAAAAACAATTGGATTTTCACATAACAGCTAAGGGTTTCATTTTTAAACCCAATGTCTATAGTAGCATATTTTTAAGTACATATAAAATTATTTTGTGTTTAGTGTTTGATATTCTCAAATAAATAGCTTTATACTGATAAAAATAATTGAAATCGATTACTTACAAATTAAATTAACTTCCGTTCAGTTAATTTATTTTTTCATAAAACCAAAAAAAATGAATTATTTTATCACTTGTCGTGTTAAATAAGTATTAAATTTATTTTTGTGTTTTGATTTTGGCTTGTACATTTTTTAAACACGCGAAGAAACTAGTTAGCATAAAAACAATCAAAAAGTGGACGGAACTAAGTTATTTATTTATCAATTAAAATAAACTTTCACGAAGATACTATATAAAACAAAAACAAAAAATTATAACTTGCATTTGAACTTTATCCTGTACATTACTGGTTCACGAAGACCTGCCACTTAAAATTTTCAATTGAATTCACTATCTGCAGATGTCAAGGTAATTTTTTTGTCTTTGTAAGTAAGTAAGACTTGAACATTCAGCTCAGAAGAAATTAGAGTAAGCATATGAATAAATATAATTAAAAAAAAATTCTTGGTTAAATATCATCTGGAAAAAAACACACAGAATAATAAAATGTAATGGTGTAACTGAGAATCGAACTCGGATGCTCTACAGTTTCCCAAATTCGATATTAAGGATTTATTACCCACGTATTACTTATGACATTGTTAACATCTTTAACATTGTTTCAATTTATTTTCCGTGATGCACATCCATCTATTTATTTGTAAGCTATGATTTTACTTTAACTAATTTGCTCACTCAGATAGGATAACTATGAACCTGTTTTAATAAAATTATTTAAACAAATAAAATCGTAATGGAAGAATTAAGATTTAGCAAGTAAATTTAATTTACTTCCCAACCTTATTCTTCCCCATCTCCTTTCCTTCCCCACTCCCTTTAGCCTCACAACATACCTCGATTGAGGATGCTATAGTTTCACTAGCTCTGAAAGTTGGAAACAGTTGGGACTCTTGTGCGGTATACACATAAAAAAAAACTTTACACGATTTTTGCAATCAACCCATGGGCAACCCAAAACAGGATTTAAAATTTTTATTCCACAAGATTAAACAAAAAATATTTTCATTTTATATATTTATATACTATATTACATACAATACCTTTAAATTAATTTCTTAGATCTTCCGCTAGTTCCGTTGGGAATGAAAAATCGTAATTGATTTAAAATAATAATAAATCATATAATATATACTAATTCGAGTTTTGTGGAGGAGAAATAAAAACAAATATCACAGTAATTTTCACAATAAATGAAATACAGTTAAACGGATGTTGTTTAAAACAGAAAAAAAACTATAAGCGATTAAATCATGGAGTTCAGAATCACATATAATATGTGTGCAACAGAACAAAATAAAAATACTTATGTTGAATTTCAGAAAATTACCTCAATGATTCTAGCGGAAAACATTTATTTTCCGACGGTAAATATTTTAACAGGTGGTTGAATATTTTTACTCCTTTAAAAACATTTTTGAAAAAAGAATTTTTGTGTTCTCGTTTCCAGCGCAGAAAAGGGGAAACGTTATTCAAAACGATTTATTTAAGGCTTGTAATTAAAACTTCGCAGGTTCTGGAGATTATTTAAAGGCTTGCAACAAAAAGGAATTAAAATTTATCTCGGGACCAAAAATAATAAAATCTAAGAACCGTGACCTGAATAAATTTTCTTCACTTCTCAAGGGTGATTTGTTCTCTCCTCTACTTGTTAAATACTCGCTTGAAAAAAAAAAATTGTAAAAAAAAAAATAATTATTTTATCTGAACGATCATTGCTTGAGAATTTAAATAAATTTGGGCGTAAGCGTTCATTTCTGTAACTTCTTGACGAATAGCGAGAATTTTCTTAACTAGCGAGGTAATAATCACAAACTAGAAATTTCAAGGATGACATTGTATTTATATATTACCTACTGTTAGTATGAAGTAAAAAATATTTATTGTGTACAATTAATTTAAAAAACAAATAAAACTGAAATTAAAATTAACTTCACGCGAGTAACTGGTAGCGAAAACCAATCTTAGATATGCGTTCATTATTTCGTCTAATTTAATCCAACCATTATGTAATATTAATAATCGTGTGTTTGATTTAGTTTTCTAGAATGAAGACGATGCAATTGGAAATATATTGTTAGTCTATTCTTTAAAAAAACAGTTTTTTTTGTTAATACTTTCTGTCATCTTTTTCCTTATATTTTATATTACCGCATGCGTTACATATGAGCACTGCGCTAATAAAAGTGTTAAAAGTTAAATGTTAAAAGCTTAATTATGAGCGTAGACAAAAAATAATAATATTATAAATAGCACCAGATTCTCTCAGTACGCTCTCACGTTGCTTAAAATGAAATAAACCGTGTTTAAAGAACAGATTTAAATAGTCCGGTCAAAATATCAAGAAATTATTTATGCATTAACAAAAAAGAAAAAATGCATACGCCTAGAATAAACTCAGAATAACGAAAGGTTCCTAATTTAATTTGCAATTTTGTATATACGTTATTTTTCTTGAAAAATCAACAAATGATAATGTCAGTATCATGACATTAATATCATCATAGAGCGCCATGGTAAATATTATGTAGTTTATTATAATTTTTAATTAATACATACTTGTTATTGACATTGGAGACTATCAGCCAGCCATACTGTACACTGTATACTATCAATAATAAATTCTGTATTCGACAGAGGATAATCTAACGAGTATCTTATGAATTCTATTTTGATATTAGTGGTTTTCTCACATCTCATCTCCGCTCAACGTAGATAATAACCTAGGGTCTGGTGGAAAATGGAAACTTAAGTCAGGTTGAAGAAAGGAAGATAGGCCAGTAATAGTTAGAATTAGAAGTCAAGACAACCAGGATTCTATCGTAATTCACAGCCTCCCTTGCTAAAGGAAACTGGATGGAAGAAGACTTTCGAGATGATGACGCAAGTTACGTGACGTAATGCGAGTTACAATCCAATGTGATACAATATTTGACAAGTGAAGAAGGTTTTTTAGAGCTGTTGGAAGGCTTAACAAACATGTTTTTAAGGTGTAAGCTAAAACCTAGTTAAGTTATTTTTAGTATCACTCATAAGAATCAAAAAGTTGCGTAGCTTGAAACGGCTTTAGCCACACTCCAGATTCAGATCTCGAATGACAGGTACCATTTTCACCCTCCCGTTTTCATCTAACCCTTTTCTCTTTCATTTTCTTCAGCCTCACAATACTTTCTAATTCTAATAATTGGTGTAGTCATTGTTAATTTATACTCAAACCATTATATTAAATTAGACCAACATACAAAATTAAAAGAAAACTAATTCCAGATTGGTGGATACTCTTAGTACAGCCGTGGTTAATTACCATCATTTCAGACCGGAATAGCTAGGTACTTCTCTTCAATCGTCTCCTTTTCAATCCCTTCAACCTCACAAAATACTTTGATTAAGGAGTTTAACTGGACTCTTGAACAGTATTCGACTAAAAAAATACTAATAAATTATTTTTATTATAAAATAAATTGGAAGAACTAGAAATAAAGAAACCCATACAAATTAATAGTAATATTCTTAATAATCAGTTAAATCTGTCCAGTAGTCTAAACTTATATTTACCGTAAATTCATAATATTTCTCATCATTCTTTATTCACCTTCTCAGTTGACATTTTGCCTCTTTCATTTCATGTTATCTGTCTCTTTCTCTCTATTCCTTCGTTAAAATTAAAATGTTACTCTTTTGTTTTCTCACTATTCTCTTTATTTTTAAAATTTTATATTGTGTTCTCCCTCTGTACGTATATATGACCGCACACTTTGTATATTTTGTTTGGTTTAATTTTATACCTTGATGATGCTTAGACTAAGCAAAACCAATCGGTCATAAAAACTAAAATAAAGACTGTGGTCTTAGAAAAAGGTAATTATTTAATTTTTATTTAATTTTTTTTTTATTTGAAAATATAAAAAAAAAAATATCGTCACATACACAACACACGCGTAAAAGTTTATTGTCGTGACCGATATTTGAACCCGAGACCTTCTGAGATATTTCGGTTTTATACCCACCGTGTGTTTCCACAGCTAGTGGCTGAATATTATGCTACCATTAAAAAAATATTTATATTTTTTTTTCTATTGAAGGCATCAAATAAGTCATTAAGTGGTTTCAAAAAATTTAAATAGTTTTACCATGTTTCCTTCCTTATTAATTTAGTGTGCCATTGAGATGATGCTTAAAGTGAGCCAGGTATTATTATTCAACTTCCCTTTACTTGGTCCAGATTGCCTCTTTTCCCTGATTAGGGATAAGGCTGTAGCAAGAACGTGGTGATTATATGTTTTATTCATATATTATTCATGTAATAAATTAGAAAAGTTTCGGCTACCTCCGTCAAACGTGGCAGAGCTCTTACCTATATCTTCACAAGCCGCAGGTTCAACAAGTATCCTGCAAAAGTTTTAGTTGGAAGCCTCCGCACCCGATCTGTGTGGTCACTGAAAAACCCCAGGGCCTTCCGCAGGGTTGAATGGGATTTTTAACCCCTTGTGGCATGATTAGACGAGGGTTGGAATCACGAAATTCGATTAAAACTCCAGTATTATTGTTGGTACTTACTTGACGTTAAGATTTTAATGTATCAAACAGTCCAACACGAGAAAATTATTTTCATAGCTTAAAAAAATTGTATGAGAAAAAATAATTTTGTTTTATGAACTTAATTTTTTTTTAAATTTCTGTTTTTTTTTTTTTAATGTGTATACCGCTCAAGAGTCTCTACTATCCGGAGCCGGTGGGACTATGGCATCCCCGATCAGAGTATGTTGTGAGATAAAAGAGGTAGGGGGGAATGGGAAGAGGAAGATTGGGGAACACCTGGATATTCAGATCTAGTCACTAAACACGGTTAAAGCTATTTCAAGCAATTTTTCGATTGTGAATGATGTTATTTCACCGAGGCAATATACTTAGAGTATCTACCACTCTGGAACGTGCCGCAAATATACTGCCAATAATTTAATATAAATCACATGATATAACATAATGTATTATTTAATTTAAAGGGAGAATCGAACAATACTTCATTGTGCCGGAATTCGAATTGAGGTTCAGCCAAGCGTAGGATGGGAAACGATGTTCTCTGATTAATCGAAATCGAGTTCATATGTTAAAAACAGCCATTCGTCATTTGGAACTAGCAGAAACTTTTTCAAATATGTTTGATCCACTTCGATCCAATTTTAATAAAATAAGTTTTTTTTTAATT
Source organism: Drusus annulatus (assembly GCA_022651775.1). Lineage (NCBI taxonomy): Eukaryota > Metazoa > Arthropoda > Insecta > Trichoptera > Limnephilidae > Drusus > Drusus annulatus. The sequence continues at coordinate 2,192,741 of JAGWCC010000147.1, read as the reverse complement.
TAAAGATATCCTTCATCTTTTTTTGTGATGACGCAAAAAAAATCCGCAGCCCGAACCGATATGAATTGTAGCATCCCCAATTGTAGAATGTGGTAAGACTGAGGGAAGTGAGAAAAGGAAACAAATGGAAAGAGTAAGACAAGAGCAGTCCCAGCTGATATACCGAATGAAAATGTATTATTTATTAGGACCATGGTAAAAATAAATAATAAAAAAATTACAAAGAAAAATAAGAAAAAAGAGAAATTTTGCTTTTAAAAAGTGTCCGTATATCAAATACCATACCTGCCATATATCGGGTACCCGACAATGGATAAAAAAATGTAAAAAGATAATACTTGGCTAATTTATATATTACCATTTTTGTGAAATATCACCACACATTATAATATAATCTTTCAAAGTAGTTTGCAGTACATGGAACTGCCGCGCTGTTTTTACGTACTACATCGTCTTGTTTTGAATAGCCTCTGTGGCTTTTTTTCATTTTTGAAGGACCCATTTTATACATGTAATCGGCTTAGGTGAAATACATACTAAGTGAAACCTAAATTTTCATTTTACTTTCTACTTAATACCCAACTAAAGCTTTATGGTACATCGGGTTCCCGAAATTGGAAAAAGCTTGCCACTTTGAGCATAGCATATATCTGCATACAAATCGCAACAGAAACTTAACAGAGCGAAGACAAATGAAAATAATGCACGTTGTGAGAAGTTAACAACATGGGTTGTCGTTAAAAAATAAATAATAAACCTAAAAACATCTACCCTTGTTAACAAAATATTACACTAAAAATGTGCCTCGATATTAAATTTTCGAATATTTACGTAAATGTCGCGCATTTTAATGACGGAGTGATGGCGACTATCAATTTTCTCATCGTAAGGCCGATGGTGAGATCATTTTTTTACAGATCGATATGTTCGCGCAGTTGGCGCCAGTTTTGAAATATTGGGGTACCCGGGACTGGGCACCTACCCGATAATTAGGCACTAGATATATTTTTTGCTTTTATCTAATACTGCAGAAGATGTAAAAATAAACGAAACCACTGAATATAGGTAAGCCAATTTCAAACATTTCGTCTCCAAATGGTGGTCTCTCACCGGGGCGATACTAAAAGTATCTTCTACTTTGGTTTAATGTGGAAGAGGTCAAAGAAGTAATCTAGAAAAAAAACAGTAACTTTCATATTAGAAGGAGTTGTATATAGTTGGATTTACCGAAATTGGTCCACCTCCTAAACACATATTATTATTATAACATACTCGTAGTTCCCCAAAACCCCGTAAATGCTGCCTTGTTCAGTTAAATCCGAAGAGAGTAGAATAATTAGCAAAGAGATACAACACGCTCTTCTTGAGAGTAAGACTTTCCCAAGAGCAAAACGCAGATGTTCTCCTCTAAATTAAGTGAAAATGTTTTATCGTAACCCTTCAAAGAATGTTTATAATCTACGATACAAAGTTGGTTTCTGAGAAAACTTTGTATTTTGTATTACCCTATGAAAACTATTTAAAAGCTTATTAATATTGATGAGAGAAAATTTTGTATTTATTAACTGAATAATTTTTTTTTAAATATTTTAAAATATGGATAAAGATTCAAATTTATCTCCTAAAATTCTAAAATGACTAAATTCAACAATTTCTACCATGAAATTTCGTTAAACAATTTAAGATCGTAACTCAACATCAATTTATCAATAATTTTAAAAAGTAATGTTTTTATCAATCCATATAGACTATGATGTATTTATTGAGTTAAATGAAATTTTCAAGCAGCTATAATATAATACTTTTCACATGGTACAGAGGAAAATAATAGATTGTAAAATTATCATCAACAGGATGTAAAATATGAATAAAATATTTTTCTTTCTTATTTTTTAAGGATTTTCATTCTTAGAAATGTCATAATCTTTTACGTTGTTTTAAAATAGAATTTTTACTTTTATTACCGTCAATTTGCAGTACAAATCAATTCGAAAAACTTAATTACATTGTGCACGAACTTGTAAAAATGCTTTTAATCATAACAGCTTACAAATTGATTGATTAAATTATTTGGCATTGATTACAATAAAACGTTTTTTTAAAATGATTTTTTTTATACAAGTTTACTTTTATTGATTTTCGAATATTATCAGTAAATTTGTGCAAAAAACCCAACTGAAAATTGAATACGTTATATCATGTTTTTTCATGCGATGAAACTAACCTAACGAAATGCTCCTAACGAACTGGAATGCTTGTATCCAGACTTCATAAAATATTTTTATTCACAGAGAATATTCAACAGAACACGAGTTTCTGACTTTAACTTTCTTCCAGTTTTTTTTGTTGAAATTGTTTTAAAAAATTACAAATACGAACTAAAATTTTTAACTTGAAATTATTCGGCACGTTTGTTTAAATTTGCGGAGAAAGAAAACGTGGAATAATTTTAATAAATGTGGTTTATTTTAAGTTTCTTATTTTTCTTATTTTATTGTATACGCCTGAGAGGGCTTTTACATTAAAAGGTTTGCAATTGATAGTGAAAAATGAGATTTATATGCACAGACAAAATAAGGAATGGTTGTAGAGTGGTAAAACTAGTGTTTGAATACACAAAAAGATCATTTATTAAAGAAATATGATGTTATAGTTTTCTTGTATCTTTATTCCGTGCAGTTAAATACATCAGCCACCTCTGCGTATGTATTACCAACTACTAACAATCTAGGTACAAGTGAGTATCTAAAATACTTAGTCCAGATGTTATTGTTACAACTAAATAAAATATTGGATCGAGCAGTTCTCTTTGGTATGTAAAACGAAATAAGGTTCAATAAATCAGGGGTGTCTATAATACCATTGGAATTTTTATAAATGAAAGTCAAGTCAAAAATAATTCTTCGATCTGAAAGTTTTAATAAATTTAATTCTTTCATCAAGTAGTTATTGTTAATATTTTTAATGGCTAGATTAAATTTAAAGTTTATGTATCTAAGAAATTTATGTTGAATTTTTTCGATTGAGTCGGAGTGGATTTTATAGTAAGGGAACCAGATAAAAGAATTATATTCCACTTGACTATGAACTAAAGATGAATACATTATTTTCGGTGTAGAAATATTCCTAAGGTCTCTGGCATTTCTGAAAATGAAGCCAAGCATTTTTAATCCTTCGGTTGTAATTGAGTTGATATGTAAAATAAAGTTGAATTTAATATCTAAAATTATACCAAGATCATTGATTTCATTGACGGGAGTAAGGAGAGTGTTGTTGAGATTACATTGATAATCGAAAGGCTGATTTTTTCTGAAAAAATGAATCATATTGCATTTTCTTGCATGCACATACAGTCTTCATAATTTTGAATGAGTTTAAAGATTTTAAAATCGTCAGCAAAAAGCAAAACATTTATATTATCATCAAAAATATTTACAATGTCATTGATAAAGAGTAGGAACAAAGTTGGGCCTAAATGTGACCCTTGTGCTACACCGCTAGATACTACGAATTTATGTGAAAGGTAAGAGTTATTTTTAACTAAAATAACTATATTGGTAAGGTAACTCGTTATCCAATCCAGTAGTTTGCCTTTTATGCCTATCTTATGAAGTTAATTGGGCAGAATTTTGTGGTTAATTTTATCGAATGCCTTTACAAAGTCAGTATTAATTAAATCGACTTGGGTTTTATTTTCTAGTGAGCATGATAAACAAATGTGCGTATAAAGAAAGATTCGTAAGAGTAGATCTCCTTGGTATAAAGCCGTGTTGGTTCGGAACAATGACGTGGTTGATATGAATAGAGATTTTATCTAGGATTAGTTTTTCAAAAAGTTTGGGAATTATGGACAGCATGCAAATAGGTTGATGATTCGTTACATCGTGAATATATATAAAACAGATGTGAGATAGCAGTTTTTCCAGAGATCAGGAAAACAGCTAAATTTTAGAGAATGGTTAAAAATTTTACAAAGTGGCTTGGCTAAGACAAATATACAGTTAGAAAAAAAAATTGGATTCACACCGCCTGGACCTGCTTTTTTATTTAGATCGAGAGCTTTTATTTTTAATATAACATCAGGAACATCATTGGAAAGAGTGGGAATATGTACTGAATCATTTGGATAAAATGCTGAAGTAGGATCGTTAGGGATGTCCCTTTCATATACACTTTTGAAGAAATCAGCAAAAAAAGTTAGTTATATCGTTTGTGTCACTACTACTTCTACCCTCATGAATGATGGAAGGGATGTTTTTTTTTTTAAAGAATTTAAATGTTAAAAAAAGTTTTTAATATCAGAGGAGCTAGACTGTTCTGTGGTGCATATTTATGTCGGATATAACTTTTTTGAAATGTTTTTAAAATCAGTTCTATATTTTTGAAATATTGTGTCATCAGAAATAGAATTGCTTTCTTTGTAATTTTTATGTCAGATTATTTTTGTTTTTTATTAATTGTTTTAATTCTTCATTGAACTATTTGGGGCATTTAGATGGATTGATTTAAGTTGAAGGTACATATTTTTCGATAGCCGCGTTTATGCTGGTATAAAAAACTTCTAGATTAAGGTTAAGGTTTGAATTTATGTCTAGAAAAGACCAATCTGCGCTTTCAAAGTATTTTATTATCAGTGGATAAGTCTACTTTTGCAAAATTTTATGAATACTGTTAGAGTGTGTAGTACAGTCGTTGTTAAATATGGTTATGCTTAAGGGAGGGTGGTGAGAGTCTATGGGGAGAAGGGGGTCTATGGATTGACACAATTTTAGTGAAGGATTGCTGCTGAATACAATGTCTGACAAGTGGTGATTAGAGTTAAATACAAAATTATTTTTTTTTAAACCTAAAAAATCTGACATGTTAATAATTTCGGGAGCATTAGAAGATATATCAATAAAGTTAGCTGAGTTATTACAATAGGCGAGTTAATCTATATTTGGAGTATTGTAGTCACCGATTAGCAGCATTCTAGCTTCTGGAAATTTGAGTTTAAGGACCTCAACATCTTCAATGTGGTTTTCGTAGGTTTGTGTAGCTGAACCAGGTGGAATGTAAACACACCCAAGAATAAATTTGCCTAAAGTCGTCTTTAGTAAAGCAAACAGTTCTTCAATATTTTTGTGTTTGCATATCAATTTGGAAAGAATTAAAGATTTGGAAACAGATATTAATACTCCTTCTCTTGATTTTACTTCTATCGTAACGATAAGTGCTATAAGTGAGATACGAAATCTAATTCTTCTGTGTTGAAAGACGGATACAACCAAGTTTCAGTTAGAAAGTACAAATGGTACGGTTGGATTGGAAGAGTAGATCTTAATTCATGGAGTTTGGTGTGGCAGCCTCTGATATTTTGGTAGTAACCAGACAGTGGTTTTAGTTTATTGGATTGATATTCTCTATCTCGGGTATATTGTTTATGTAATTAATTGTGAGTCCCATTTCTCATTCACGTGTTTGTTGATCCAAGGATAATCTTAGTTTGATTAGATGATCTCTTTAGGTAGGAGTTCGGTCTGAGTAGATTTTTATTCCAGGGTAATCAGTGATGTTGTTTTTCTTCCGCAAGATGTCTATGGCTTGGGTAGAATTGTCCGGCATAACTTTTTGGCTTCCTTTATAATTGGGTTAAGAGCTGATAGTGTTGCCGAGATTTTTGACGTATCATCGATGATCTTTTCGACTTGAGTTGAGGCTAAGCTTTCAGGGATATTAAGTATCATTAAGTTTTTCAACCTTTTTTTCCTCTCCTTTATTTCATCAACTGCTTCGCACAATGAAACGATTGTATTAGGTGAAGGTGAATCGAGCAGTTTAGAGAAAATCATATTTTCGTAGGACATGACTTTTCCTTCTAAGACTCCTACTTTAACACCTACGTCCAACATGGTGCCAGATAGATTAGATAGTTAAGTTAGTAATTTGGCTATCTGATATTTAGTGAGTCCGGGATCAGTAATTGCGTTATGGATTCCGCTTATTTCTTTTTTAGCTTTATTAATAAAAAAAATTGCATTAGTGGTATTCATTTTATAGTTTAGAATAATTAGCTAGTTTTTTTGAGGTGCAAGCTATGTGACAACCCTGTATATCCAGGTGATTTTAAATTTTGTTTGTCATGTCATCATAAACATACGCTGTTTGTAATTGAAAAATGTATTTTCTATGTAGGTGTTGAAAAACTCTAAGAGTATAACAGTATTTTTTTTTTTTACAAACGCTGACAATTTTTTCAAGATGCTTTGAAAAATTATTAAAAATCTTTTTACTAAGCGTAACTTTTTGTAAATAGAGATTGGATAAGAAACAAGGTGTGAGAATCGAAAAAGCGAATTCAAAAAATCCGACTGTTAAGCTTTTGGTATAACTTGTAAAATTTTGCGGGTAATCGTCAAATGTATCAAGCGGCAAAAAACTCTCACACTGAGATCTAGCTGCATGAAATTTGCGCACTAGTTAGGTAATTTTTTGGTCAATACTTCAATCAGTGATAGTCGGTTTGAGCTGGCTACCGTTAGTTGAGGTTTAAAAATAATCTCAGTAAATAAATAGGAAGAGTTTTTCGGCTAGGTGCCTTTATAATTGTATTGTTTTGCATGATGATTAATAAATATTGTTTTACAATCTACATTATATCAATGACTTGAAGCTATTAAAAAATGATACTGCGATACAAATCTTTTAAACAAGTGTCGCAGTAGAAAAGCAGCTAGATGACATTTGACATTTGAAATTGAAGTTTAATCCTTTCAGCGTGGGAACGTGTAGCGAACAAAGGGGTCGCTCTGCCTCAGAACGGGAACATGTCGACTGTGAAATCGCCAGGAATAATCCTACTTTTTACACGGAAATCCCTTCCTTTTGTCATATTACATTCTCTGTGATGAAATAAATAGGCTTTACATCCGTGAAGTGTGATATTTATTTTTCGATATCGACTTAAACAGTTTTAAGGCAATTTTACGATAGTGCAAAAGTTATTTTGTAGGATAACTCCTAATAATCGATTTTTTATGACTGTCAAACGCACATTCCTTTTTATTGTTCGTAGAGCAGCAGGGAACAAGCAACATTTTTCTATAAAAATACAAGTGTACACTTTTGGTATTGATGTTCGTAGTGCACACATATCCACGTAATACACGTAACCCAAAATGTTGCAACAAAATGACCGCCACACAAAGAGCCAAGGAAAAGGCCATGCTATGAATAAAAAAATCAAATGAGTGGATTATGAGCAAGTCTAAAGTATCTGACATTATCGTTACAATCCAACTTCCAACCTCAATTGGAACTATTCTGGGCAGGTGGCACTACTTGCAGATGACCGTTGAAACTACAATATCATCAAATGGTATTCTTGGTTTGAAAAGAGTCGGATGAATAGGAGCCGCCCAGAATCGAAAAATCTGGAAATGAAAGAGGCCTGTGTTCAAAACTTGACGAAAGCGGGCTCCTGAAGAAGAAAAATAATTGGGTCTCCAGAGAAAACTAATTAAAACTGTAATATTATGAAAATCGTTTTTCTAAATATTCGTTGACAACATATTTGTATTGCTTCCGGAAACTACATATGTGATAAAATATTATTTATGAATAAACCCAATTTGTTTACTTACAAGCAGCATTGTAATTTTTCCAAATATTAATAAATTAATATAATGCTTATTAAAAAAACATTTAAGTTATCCGGTTTTTATAGAGACAGCAAAAAATTGACGATAGAATCGCGTAAAACAGCGATAGAAATAACTTTACCAGGCATTACAGTGACATTTAAGAGCCAGTCTTCAGGAAATTGGCTGTCGCTTAAATTTTATCACCAATTTATTATGGTGACATTTAACGTGTTTCAGCACGTGACAGAATATTGGCAAGCGTTATTTGTGGGAATTTGTGAGAAAACCGTTTACTTCTAATGCTTCTTGTGGTTCTGGCTTCTGAGAGAAGGTTATGTGCGAAGGCTCTAGTGTTTTCATATTAGTAAGTAGGCAAACAGCACGTTCCCCGTAATGTGTCAATATTTACCTCGGCACACACCGGCTGGCGTGATGAACGCGGTTGCGAGGAGAAGGCAATCGGTAAACAGCAGGTGAAGCTCTACACGGAAAGTAGACTAATTGAAGAACGGGCGGCAGCCGAAGTCTACAAATGGTGCTGTTCTGGGGAAGAAATTGACTTTTTTTAGACGCCAGTGTTTGTTGTACAAAAGATTAATTGTACTGAAACGAAGACGCAGATAATTTTTCATGAGAACGTACACAGTTTTAATGGAAAAGCGTTTTATTTATCAAAACTCAGAATCTTTAGTAAATATTAGTATTATATATAACCAAACATAAAACATTGTATGTATCACTATATTTGAATTAAATCCAACTAGCTTAAGAGTAAGATTGCGCCTTCTGCAAAACAGTTTGATTACTGCCTCAAACACCAAAGTTTGACGTAAACAATGTCAATTAAGTTCTGTCCCTGAAAAGAGAACACTTTTCACGCGACAGCACTTTTTTAAAGGAAAATATAATTATATGAGTGATATATTTACATATTTAATTATAATGTTATATTTGACTAAACATCTAATATATATTAACAAATAACCGTAAATTATTAACGGATTTATCATTTCCAAGAATCTTCTCTTTATAACACCTATATATCCAAAATGGAATTTTAGTTTTAATAATCAAAAGGTTAATCGAGTTTATGAGCTTACGACGAACAATTTATTTTTATTTTTATTTGTATTCGTTTCTGAAACAAGGAAAGTGAATAGTTTTTATAAGAATGCAATTTTATAAATAAAAAAATAAACATACAAAAATTCAATTGGAATAAAGATGCAACTAGCTGTTGATTGTATTGTGTATAGAAACTCTTTGAATATTACAAACATAATGGAACGTTTATAAAGGTGACTTTGTTTAATGTCCGAATTGATATCTTTTTCAGAAAGTGATTAAACGCAGGCACAATCCAACCCCATAAAGACAAAATAAATTAAATCGTAATTGAAATAGGCGGAACTCTGCAGTGGGGAAAGCGTATACACATTTATATCTCTCAGTATTGTATAGATGTGACCACGTCTTAACATGTATTAACGTCAAATTAGTCGTAGTAAATTTACATCTTAAAACCAACAAAGTCAACATTTATAAAAAAAATATTGCATTCATGATCATTGTTCTTACCCGTTGTTGAGATTTGCAGAAACTTCTATTTATCATCGCTCTGGTAAAGTACATTTTTTTAAGATTTGCTGTGGTTCTTAAAAATATGTATCATTGTTTAGTGTTATAAATATCAAATTCCTTCAACTTTCTCTATTTTTTACTATTTACATCTCCCAGCACTCTCTCCCCCTCCCCCCTCCCATAGCAACGTATGTTTTCAAAATGTGGCAGTAGTTTAACAGATTTTAAGTAAGAAGAATAAACAAATAAACTCGTCAGTAGGCTATGGTAAGAAATTATGTGTTTTTATTTAATTATATACGCCCTCATGGGCTTTTACATAACATAAGATATAAAATAACAGTGACATAAAAAATAACAATGATTAGCACCCAAAAACATGATGAAATTGATAGAAATATTATCATTCAAATTAACACTAGTATTTTTGAAAGAGGTATGCTATTATAGCCTTTTTGTAACTAGATTCAGTGCAGTTGAATATATCTACTATTTCAGCGATAGAATTACTCACTTCATGCAATCTAGGTACAAGCGAGTATTTAAATGACTCAGTCCTGATATTATTGTTACATTTAAAAAGAATTTTGGATCGAGTGGATCTGTTAGGTACATAGAAGGTAATTAAGCTAAGTAAATCATGGCTGTCTATAATACCAACTAATAATGTTACAACTAAGGGAGTAGCAAAAAATTTATCTTAGTGTTTTCATCAATTTTAAAACTGAAAGGTTTTATACAATTAAGAAACCTCTGAGGAGATAATTTAGTTACTGTCCGAAAAAACCAGTTATTTCACGTTGCTTTAAATTTTCACTTTCGCGTAGTGCTTTTTTCACGTCACCCAGAGTTTACAGAAACAGTTGAGTTGAAAATCAGTCGGTGAATCGTGCTCATTGTTTTAAGTGGCAATATCGCAAAGCTTTCTCCGTGATTAATTTTTAGAAGTTCAATTTTAACATTTTTCGAAGGAAATATTACCATTAAAAAATAACAGGCTTGGTTGAATAGAAGGTAGTAAAAAATGCCTCCCTAAATTTTAACCTTTTTATCTTAGTTCCTTTTGGTCCGTACTCATTCATATGGACGAATGGTTTTAGAGAAGTTCCAGCGCGAAGTTACGGAAACTGCTTAAATATTTATGTAGCAGAATAAATAGTTTCAGGTGTCGCAAAGGACAAACAGAGGTGAAGAATTCTAAAAGAAATACACACAACCGTTCCGGTTTGTCGGAAAAAAAGTTTTGCTACGAGGATATAAAGTATTAGGTGGATTTTATGAATATTTCATTTGGGATAAAGGATTAAGTAACCAGAAGAAGAACACCGAGAAATATTTGCAGAAGCTTTTATTTGGTTAAAGTATAAATATATATATATTTTTTTTTCATCAGATTTTAAATTACTTTATTTTTTTACCATAGTTTATTAACGCTGCCACTATTTACCACTTATAAAATTATTTATTTGATATTTTTATAACAATCACCGTGTTCGTCAATGAATTTAAAATTTTATTTTAATATTAGCAATCTTAATGTTCTAAGTGGCAAATTTTATTTCGTAAAAATCTGTTATTATTATTTATCCCCATATTTTTAAACCAAGTTTTTTCCTAGTTTTTAAACCTGCAAATAGCCGAGGTTTTTCAATTTAGCTAGGCAATTTATTTAAAGTGGCTCACCATTTTGAAAGCCTCCGCAAGTCGCTGGAAGGTGGTTTCTGGCACGCTCTAACAGGATTGCAAGAGAAGTTGAGAGTAAAAGTTTTCCAGGGCCATTTACACCAAGACAGCACCTTTCAGTTGCCACGGTTAGCACATTAGGCACTCACTATTACCACCTTTCCACTGTTTTAACTCGTCCGCTGTATTTATTGCGCTAACTATTTACAAAACAAGACTCTGAAATTTTGTTGGTATTTTATTTAGTTTTATGTTGTGTCAATGTTCTAACGAAGATGGAATATTTTTTTTAAAATGTGTATTTGTTTGAACCAAGTTATTTTATGTTTAAAAGGCTTGTTTTTATTATTTTCCAATTTGAAAAGAAAAACTATACGTAAGATTTTTGCGTTTTTATTCAATAAACAGAATATGGAAAGATATCAGGCTTTTTTAATAAATTACAAATGATAAATTTTAAATATAGTTATATCCTTGCATTTCTCCGAGTGATTGTATTTTATTTTTATTCAAACATACGTACCTATATGTTATATATTGGAATTGTGTTTTTGCATTGATTATTGTAAAAAATATACTATTTTTATTTATTGCTAATTCAATCTTACATACATATAATGATTGTTTGATCAATACGGGTTCTCAAATTGATAGCATATTTTTTTACAATTAGGTTTACCAACCCATTTGTATTTATATACTTTTAAATAAGCTTAATATTATTAAATATACTTTTAACTGTATATCTTAACTTAATTATTAATTATAGATACAGTTATCATAGGAACGCCCCGATCCTGAAATTCCATTTCAATCCAGATTCCAGCATCAAGGCATATTGGAGGTAGATTGTGGCCATATCCGAGAGAAGGAATTTCTCAAATTCTTCAAACAACTAAACATCATGTAATAAGTATACATTAAAACTGTTATCTAAACATTTTTTTGCGGTTTTTTTATAAACTTGATCTATTAGTCATCTTCTTATTATTGATATTAGTTTTTAATAATCTTCAATGAAAAGTATGATATCGATTAAAAATGTCAGTTTTTAATAAGGTCCCAATGACTGAATTGGTTGAAGCGTTACTTCCGGGTGAAGTAGAGGATCGGTGTTCGTGTATCGGTTGTGACCATTCTCTTTTTATTTTTTGACCTTTTCTGTTTCATATTTGTGTTTTTAATTATTCGTATATTATTTAAATATTTATAAAATAATGTATTCAGTTCTAGCAAACGAAGGTGGGATAACTAAAAAAATACCAAATACATGCAATATGGTATTCACGTTATTGTTTTTATAAAGTTATGTCAAGTTAGGTGTAATTATATTTTAAATGTCGTTGGTTCCGCAGATGATTACTAAGTGCCTATGTTCCACGCTCCTTTATTCACCCCGTTGGTGGGATACGTGTTGTCTCTCCACAATATAATTTGTATTGGCATCACAGGCAGCGACAGACTATCAGAGCATTTAATTTAAAACTTTTCATCTATGACATGAGCTGAATACACTAGCGAGGTAATTATATTTATTCCTCCGAAGCGTAAACGGGGTTGATGTATACAAAACTTAGCCGAAGGTAAGTTTTAGTCATAGAAGTGTTTTGTGGGCATGTCAGTGTACCCGATCATTTTTTCTTTGTTTATTCTGGAATCGATCATATATCAAAATTCTTTCTTGAGCACATACACAACTTCATTGGCCTCTTTAGGGCTTAGGAAATGTCGTAATAATTTGACGGCATTAGTATTCTTCCGAATCGGAGTATATTATTTTACACTCCTAGGGATTATCTGTTCAGTGATTGGAGGTGTAGAAAACCTCGCTGAGGATAAGTCAGTTTTAGTAATTTCAGTAACTTCCCGCGTCCCATGGTGGCAACTTAATTTCCGCAAAACGGTTCGGTGGAAACGACCGCATTAGCTTCAACTTCCCTCACTCTAGCTCAGAATCCTCTTCATATTGAACGCGAGAGTCTCCTCTCCGCACCTCACACGTCCTCCAAACTAAATGGAACACGGTTTCAAGTCTCCATCTGCATGGAATGCCTACTCTATTTATATAAACCTACGGCTAACCCATTTATTTTCAAAGCCCCTTGCATTTGTTTTGACAGTTCACTGCAAATTAAGGATATGGTGTTGCACAATAAAAACATTAAAAATCATATAAATACGTACATTTATTTTACACCACTTTATTTTAATAAATTGATTGACTGGTTTTAACATTGTCCTGATAATGGAAGGATACTTCTAAAACCGGTTGATCAACGTATTCAAATAAAGTGTTTCAAAAACAAATATGTGTGTTAGTACGAGTATTATAATAATGTCAAACCAGATATTTAATGCTCAACCAATGAATACGAATGTAAAAGTTACTTAAATTCCATGATTCCAAAGCTTACAATTCGACAGGTATCAAGATGATGTAAAGTCATAAATATAAACGTTGTTATTGGATTTATATCACAATCCACTTTATACAACGTTCTAATTGACTTTCTTAACCGCTCAGATTGTTAAAAAATTGCACTACAAGTGGTGCAAAAAATGGCATCGGTAATTTAAAGCATAATTTATAATATTTTTATTAACCCAACCGAAAGTACCAAACGCGACAAAATAACTGCTAACGTAATAAAACGCCAATTGCAAAAGCCAGGGTTTTATCAAAGCTTTAAAATCTTATGGTGAAAGCACGGATTTCAAACCATTCATTTGCGATTCTGAATAAAAACACAAGTGCAATTATTATTATTTCCTTGTATTGCTTACATTTTTTTAACATTCAAAGCTTTTTCGAAACAAATCTAAATTCAAATAAATTTAATAATTCGACTAAACATGTGCTTTTAAAGGTTGTTTTAACGTATTATTTCATATTGTTAGTTTTGAAAACATTTCCTTAATTTCGTAAACACAATTAGCATTAATTTTATCAGATATTATTCATACATCAGTATTTGATTCTTGGCACATTTTAATAAATTTGGTAAAATATCAGCGTTTTCAGGAAATCAAGAGGCGTGTCTATGTAAAACTATGCAAATGTAATTCGATCGACAAAATTTTACATAAAATACGTCAAATATCTCCGACGTTTGCTGCTTTTGACTTTCAAATTATTGTTTCAGGTTTCAATACTTGCGTTTGAAACGTTCAAACACAACTTTTAGTACATAATTTACATGTTTCAAACCAACGACAAAATAAATAAAAAAAATGTCAAAAACATGTACATTAACAAAAAAAAAAACGAAACAAAAATCAAATCTTTTAAAAGCTTTTACATTTGAACTTAAAAACTGGTAGTTACTACCTGATTTCGTCTGAGTTTTATAACTTCTTCAACATTTACAAATGTCGTACAAACAATATGGTGTTTAGTCTCACTTTATGACAGTTAAGTAGTCATAGCTTTATTGTTCATGATCTAGGCTGCGAGTTGAAATTAGTAGCGTTGCTTTATAATATTGAGAGAAAAAAAATATCGTAACGTCAAAGTACACACTTATTAGTTACTATTAGTGGAAAATTAAAAAAAAAATCCGCGTTGTTAAGGTTTAGGCCAATAAATTATTTTTTTCTTCGAAATTTATTTTATATCAACAAGAAAACATTTAATTAGGTTTGGTCGTTTCACGTTGACACTGTCTTCCATCGGCGCTTGCAAATCTGTGACATTTTCGGTACAATTGGTTTAGAAGATTGTCGATTAACAAATTCGATTTTGACCATCAAAGTTATTAAGAGCCTACGTCCGATGATTTGGGTTATTGCATTGATTGATAAATTATTTGATACGATAATTAATAATCTGAGCCAAGACTAGATTTAATAATCCGTGTCTCAAATGACTAGAATGCCAAAGGCCAATAGTTTCCAAGTAGTCATTAGTTCCATATTGTTAAAATCAGTTTAGAACTTCATTAATTTACAATCGTTCTTATCCTTACCTGGCAAAGGGAAACTGTAAAGGGTGGAATCAAGTGCTAACGATAATTACCGTGGTAACTAGGAACAGTGTGGTGCCCTGATCACCTCTCGTTAAGAGCTAACGGGCTTACTCAGTGGCATAATAGTTTCTTTACTTCGTTCTAAAAATCTTGCATATGGCTAAAATATTTAGAAAAGTTAATATTCCGCTCATTATAATAATATGTAGTCGAAGGATTTTTATAGCGCCGTTTTCTTTAATAAATCACACCAAAGGCTAATGTCTAACGCTAATCTTTTTATGACTATATCCAACAAAAAGCTTGAAAAACTCGACTTGTTCATTGACTAACATTTTATAATGTGGTGATACCATAAAGGAGCTCCATCTGTCCGGAGCAAGTGGAACTATATCATACCCATTTGGGAAATGTGTGGTTGAAATGAAGGGGTGAGAGTTGAGATAAGGGTAGAGGTAGGTACATGGTTGAGATCTGAGAGTTATAATAGCTTTAGTAATTTCAAGTAAAGTTTCGATTCTAAAGTTGTGGTCTCTCACCGAGCAACGGGGCAATACTGAAGGCGTCTGAGTATTGACATATTGAAAAAACAGTCGTCGTATTAACTTACAATGAACTTTGGTTTCGTCATAGAATTCTATGGTATGTTTATGTAACTTAATAAATTTGTTAGAGTTATTTATTTAAGACGGAACCACATTTTATACATTTGAAATTATACCAGTCTGTTGATACCCGCAGCAGTGGCGGCTCGTGAGTTTTTAGTGTGCTAGAGTGCTAAGATTGAAAAATACGACATTGTTAGTGTTGTTGTAACCGAAAATGTTTTTTTTTTCAAGATTTTATTTTTTGTATGAAGATTTCCAGGATTTTTCAGTTTTGGTGGTGCACTGCATGTATTTCTGAAAAATCTTTATACAAAAAGTTGAACTATCCAAAAAAAAAAAAAATTTTCGGCCACAACAACATCAATGAAGACGTTTTTTTCAATCATACCACTCTAGCACACTAAAAAGTCAAGAGCCGCTACTGGCCCGCAGCAGAGTTAAAATTTTCTAAAAGCACACATACAGATTGACACACTTAACTCTGCAGCTGGTGACGGTAATAGTGTAAAAAATCTTGTCATATTACCTCTCCGTGAAACGTAAACCTGTCTATTGACAGCTGCTCTCAAAATTAAAAAAAAAGAGTTTTAGGATGATTCAATAATGTTACTACTAAATTTAGTACTCGAACAATAGGTACTCTCTTAAACGTATCCAAATCATCATCGACACCATACAATATGTGAAAGTGGATATTAATATGTTCAAGTATAAAAAAATCATTATCATCTCATAATGCAACTCCTGGTCTGAAATCATAAAAATCCAATTGTGTCAACGAGTAGGGGGAGGCTTTTGACCCTACCCTAGACTTAGGAAAGCTTGTAGAAAATCGAAAAATGATTGAAGTTTTAATTGCACTAAATTCAAATATTTAAATATATATATTTACTCAATGTTAGAATAAGTTTGCCAACTAGAGTCATTTATAAAGTTTCACCGAAGTTCATAATATTACTAACATTATTCACCGAGTTCATTTTGTGGGATTCTCAATTATATTGTTTTACGATAAATAAAATTGACTGAACTAGGTAGTTCATAGTATTACTAATGTACTGCATGCGAGGTCTTAGCACAACTTGAATAATCACCTGTATTGTTAAGCTTCCTTTATCTGAGCACGAATGTACGAAATTACGTATCTACTGTTTGCAATACCTATTAACGTGACTTTATATTAATTATGCTCTCTTATGTATATATAACCTAAGAACGCTTTTGTGTGAGTCCCCCCGAAAAGGTACTACTTGACACGGAAGGATGTGATTCGATTTGGAATGGCGTATTTCCATGAACTGGGCGTCTTTAATCCTCGAATCATTTATTTTAATTGTTTTAACTTACGCGACACAATTCACGACTCGGGAGTTTAAATGCTTGCACTACCTTTTCACACAAATGTTTAACACGGATAGTAATGACAATTCTAATTAGCACTTTATTTGGTAACCTCACAACTTTCACGTAAAGGCGATGTGAGTTCGGCAAAAACCTTGCATTTTGAGATTCCTCGTTTACCTACTGCCTGCGCTTTTCACGAGAACTTTGAAATTGCTGCGTCGTGTCCCATTTAAGAAATCCGAAAGTTGAAAGTATTTTCACAGGCCTAATTAATTATTTTAAACCTAACCATTTTTTTTGATTTTTTCGATAATAATATAAAAAATGTTCGAATGTCAGAATTTCGATCAAGATGTGACCTAATTGCAGCACCTTGTTAAATTATTTTTAATAATTCTAGGTGTTATTTTCCAAAGAGATAAGTTCTAGATAAGTAACAAGAAAGGGGACTGAAAATATGAAAATAATATTCCTGTTAATAAAAAAATATGCAAATAAAGAAGTGTGAGAAATGGGGCATTCACAAAAATTAGGGATACTGTTAAAAACGTGTGAAATGTTCAAAAATGATTTTATTATTCTGATCGTCTCACTAAAAATGAAAGATTTTCATAAATAATAATTGATTTAAAAAACCCTCCAAAGTCGTTAACTCACAAACCGTCCGAATTCGACTTTGACGTAGTACCGCTACTAGTTGCTAATTCAACTGTCTTCGAAGCCCGGAACTGCCTACATACTCGCACGTTGCCCGGTGGGACGTCACGGATGTCTTCCGAATGAACATATCATTTTGGCGGCTAATCAAAATACGCATTATTTAAATCGCTTCCGAAGATTAATCCGTCAATGGAAAAATAAAACAAAGATACCATTATTTTCATACCGTTTTCATATTAAAAAAAGGAAATTACTCTACTCGATACGCAATCGAAACACTGGATACTTATTCAAAAAATGTGTTTAGAATTACGCAATTTTTAAGGAGAAATGAAAATAAAAAATAAATGTATTTTATCCTCCTTTGCCTTACCTTTTGGTGATGAAAATAAGTTTAATTCCCCTTACCGAGGCTTCCTCTTCATTGGGCCATACCTTACGTTTAAGGTTTCATGTAGCGAAGTAGTCAGCAAGATATCCCCTGAATAATTCATGAAGACCTCGTCTTTTGGTGCGAGGCCCAGCACTCGAGAGGGCTCTCGATCATGACTCGCTGAGGCGCATGAATCACATGAGAAATGTATGAATTTTTATTTTTTAAGCCTTTTCGGGTGGAAATTATGTGCTGCAGGTAGGGGGTCGTAAGTGCTGTTCGAAATGTTTATATTATTCGCGTAGATCTGGAAAATAAATGTATCGGATGGTTTTAGAATAATAGTAATTCCACGAGGGAATACAAAGCTGGAGCCTCGAAGAAAAATATAACAACAGGTGCAAGTAATTAGTTTGTGTACTGCGCGTGTTTCTATTTGTATATTTTTTTCGACAAAAAAAACATACATTTCTTTAAAAAAAGTGATCATTATTTTTTACAGTATTGCACTAACCAGTGAAGTTTACGATATACCTACATAATTTTTTTACAAAAATATGTAAAACCATTTAAAAAATTTGAATTAACTTTCAAGCATTGATGCTTAAAATTGTTGTATTTTTCATTTTTAACATGACCATTATTCTTTTTTGTTTCTGAGTTTTTTCTAATATTATTTTATCACTTAAACTAAGAAACAGTAATTAGGTATATATCATTAAAAAACAACAACAGTGTAAAAACAAACAACATAAGCATAAAACATACATTTAAAAATAATATGAATAATTAATTGTTAAAAGAATATTAAAAATCTTCAAAGAATATGAAAATAGAAAAAGACAATTTCATTTTTCGATCCAAGAAAATAGTTGGTCAGTATTGTGGTCTGAAAATGAAAAGCGTTATAATTAGAATGCTAGAAAATTAATTGAAAATCGATTTAAGGACGAAATTTTGTAATGCACAACATTACTTGACGCATCAACATTAATAAACGCGTTACACGGCTTGCAAAACACAAACCTCTTTTCTCGTATGCGCATAATTTGAAATTTAATATTGTCTCAATATAAAATTGATAAATATATCACATGGTATTTTACACAATCAGCTGTTTTAAAAATGGTTCAGGGCAACCTTATCAGACTAAACGGAATAATTTTCAGGTGTAACGAAATTAATTTGCAAGCCCCTTGAACAGAACCCCCAATAAAGGCAGGTCTAGGGAAAGTGTCGACATGGCAATATTGGCCTATAATTAATACATATTTGCATTCGAAATTGGCGTGGAGTTATTTACATATTCCGAGCCACATGCTACATTTCGGTATATATTGAATGTTTCGTCCAAACAATAAGACTGTGAGAAATAATAATGAATAGCTGGTTCAATATTTATTTAACCACTAGTTATACAGGATGTCCATGGTAACTTCGAGAGGTGATTAGTTTCACTGTTACCTACTCGAAATTGAATACTCATTTAGAATGCTACTTGTATTCGTTTGTTTATTCCTAACATACCTAAAATATTACAATCGCTGCCATACTTTTTTTTTAATATGTGAAAAAAAAATTGTTTACCTTAACCTACGGATTCAAATTGTCTGAATACACATTTATCTTTAATTGGTGAAATGGCTGAAATGGAATTATTATTTATTTTTAATGTTTACATAATATTAACGGACTATTGTCCAATACATGACACCAAAAAATACATACAAAAAAGAGCAACAGAGAAAGAACAGCACATATATAATATTTGAATGAAGTAATGACAAAAATATACATTTGATAGAACATTCAAGCCAAAACCCTAACAAGTTTGTGGTAGAGCCAATGATGAGATATAGTAAATTGTATTCTTCGAAGATTATTATCGTAAAGAATGACAAAAATCATTTAGGCTGGTACCAAAAATTTCAAGAGCATGGCTTGAGTTAACAAGTATCGACATTCTGGACAGTGGAAAATGAGAACCCATAATTAGTAGAGTATTAGTATTAGTAGTAGGTACATATATACATGTACGAGTATATGCACTTACCTATATATTTTAATGTTTTCGGGCTGCACTGGATCGAATTCGCAATCTTGCAGCTCAATGTAAAATACAAATACGACTACGTGCTACAGAGGCTGTCATAAAATTAAGAAAAAAAGCTCCGATAAAGCTGCGTCACTGTGTTTTCGCTGGAAAAATGCGTGAAAGCAAATTCATCAAATATTTTCGGATACAACGAAGAAAAACATAATATAAAAAAAATAATTTTGGAGTTATTAGAAAAAATATATATTGCACTATATTTATAGATAAAAAGCTCTCCCGCCTGAAAAATGCTCAAATGAGGGTAAACCGCGGCCATTCAGTATATTTAAATATCCAATTTGTATTTTTCCACGAAATGAAGCCCGCCCGTTGAAAAAATGGTGTGGAGCTTTGCTGAGGTTGGCTTAAATGGCCGGATTAGCTTTATTAATCTACCAAAAGCACAAAGTTAGGGAAAGGATGAAATAGAGTTTGTTTCGCGTGCCCCAAAGTTCCGAGGCAGCGTTGGATTGGGCGCTTAGGCAGGCATACCCAACACCCACCACCCACCACCCACCACCCACCACCCATTTATACATATTCTATATTTATTATCGAAACTAAGCCTAATTGGTAATGAGCATTTTGCTACTTTGAATATGAAATGGGAAATTGGCTATAAGTTGTTTTTAGCGAAGGCTTAAACCAAACCTTTTTATCCGTAGTTGGTAAGGTTTAGGGAGAGCGAAAATGTAAAAATTAACTATTTGGTAGGGAATTGATCGAAAGCTTTTTCGATTAGTTCGAAATGTTCCTGCTTCACGAAAGTTTTAAGCCTAAAAGGGCGATACAAGGCAAACTTTTAAATTCATGGAATGCGCAAAACGGAAATAATGTTTTTTTGCTGTTGTGGTATAAAATATTTTTTGTTTTTATTTCTTGTTTCGCGGGTCAGGAAATCAAAATCTTAATCGGTTCTGTTTTGAAAAGAATTATAATTATAATTTTGTACAAAAAAAAAAGTACCTATTAGAGATGATTGTTCGAGATGTGATATGCCTCGCTCTCGGCATTCGAGTACATCATCAGGTGTAGTTCAGAATTCTCGATTACGAATCCAGAGTTGAACTCTTGTCGGGTTCAAATCCTGGCGTGCGCAAATAAAATTTAATTTGATTAATTTATGTTATTTCTCAATTAATTCAGTAAAAACAATAAAGAGTATATTTGTGGCAAGTTTCAGAGTGGAAGTTACTTTCAGTATTGCCCTAGTGAAAGACCACCAGTAAGAATCGTAACGTTGGTTGAGCTTTGGTGTTTGTTGGTCAGATACTTCGCAACCTTCCTCATTCCCATCTCCTTTCCCTCCCCACTAACTTCAGAATCACAACATACCCTAATTGTTGGGAGCAGTTGGGACTGTACGGTATTCACATAAAAAATAGGATTTATAATGACTTCGAATGGCTAAATAGCAGTTTGATGAAACGATTATGTTAATATAAGGTTCTAATTACTATTCACAAACGTATTAAAATATTTATTCGAAAGAGTTATTTTTATTGACTTATTTGAAGCATTTTGGAAAGGTTAGATAGCCTCGCTTACACATTCGTACAATAATAAAATACCTCCCTCATTAATGTCTCTGGATCGCTAACTCCCGCACACAGGGGATGAAACTTAGGTTTGTTATGAAATTTCTCGAAGTCTGTCATTTGGAAAATATCTTCATGCGAAGGCAATATTATTATAGAATTCACTTCTTGGATATTGGATTGCTGAGATGTTTGCACGGTTCCCATTTCATATCTTAAGCATTGATGAGTTCTCATTTTATAAATATACCTATTAATTTATGTCGATGAGTGTACTATAAAAATAACTTTCAGTTTTAGATAACTTCATCTGTCCGCTTCTCATGAAGCACAAAAAATCTTTTACTTCATTTTGCTTCAAATTTCTCTCAATTTTGTTTTGAAAAGTTTAAGCATACAGGTCAGTTTTGTACGTATTTCTGTATCCATTGCACTATCTAGCTGCAGTTAAACATACTATTGAATGCGAGGGTGCATCATGTATTGAAAAAAAATTCCTACTCAGTCGATTTTTTTGGTGGGTGAAACTATTTTTATTACAAATATAATACAAACAAAATAATGTGTTCCCTTTTACGCTGTAACTCTTCTTATGTATGTGTTTATTAACTGAATTTATTTTTTTATTGAAAGTTGGTTTGATTTAAAAATATTATTATGTTTCTGTTTCGGCTGCTTGTGTCGCTTCAAACCTATTAAAAAATCATTGAAGTAATTGTAAATAATTTTAAAAAAATGGCATTGTAAACCTATAATGTGTATGTACGACAGAATGAGAAGTTACGGTTCCCCAGAGGAATTCACTCGTAATAACATTAATAAAGAAACGCATAAATTGTTTGAAAACGCAAAATAGATGAACGATGAAATAAATTTTCATTCCTTGGCTTTGATTTGAATATTCTTTCTCATGTATGTTTTGTCCTATTTTTGTCATTGCTTCATTTAATATTATGTATATGTTGTACTTTTCCTGTTGCTCTTTTTTTCCATTTCGTGTTATGTATTTTGTTTGTAACTAGACAATAGTCAATAATTTTTGTGGACAGTCGTTTGTTTATAAATAACTAAATAACCGAATTACTAACGTGTAGTAGTAGGTAAGTAGAGGAAAGAGGGAGTCTGAAACATCACAGGAAGATATATTATCAGTTATATCGTCGTCTGAAGAATGAAATACTCTAAATGAGTATATGTCTATTAGATAACATAAGAAAAATGATGTTAACGAATTAAATAGTCTGTACCAGGAAAAATGTGTGAAACCTTTTACCCGGAATTAATTATTATGGAGAAATACGGCGAAGGGGAAGGTTAATAGTTTTTCTTTACCACTTGTAGGTGAGGGTTGTACTTTTATGAAATGCTTATATGAAATACTACTTTACTAACAATAAGTTACTCACAAGATTGATGCTGTCTATTGAAATCTGTTTGAGCTATTTGATGTCATACCTGCTGTAATGTAAACACAAAAGAGTTTTGAAACTCACGGAAACTTATTTCAATTAATATTTTTTCCCTTCGATCCGAAGTATTATTCAAAAAGGAATCCGGTAACACCTGTATACATACTTACATAATATTAGAAATGACTAAAATGATTCGGAAGTTATTCGGTGACTTCCAGCGAAGCGGAGAATTTTAACTGATTTCCCCCAAGACACGCTGAATCTTCTCATACTATTCCATCGTCTACGAATATGTTTTTTTTTTTTTTTTTTTTCCATCTTGTGATGACAGTATTTAAAACGAAATTATATATTTTTTAAAATTTGTATGCGGATCGGAGGATTTCTACTTGCACATTCAATTTTGGCGAACTTTTTACAGTACAGATGCTTATAATAATACCTTTACCGCATGGATTTTTCAATCCTTCCAGAAAAAAAAAATGTTTGGACATGTATTTAGAATCATGTATTTAAAAAAAAAGAATTGCAAAATATTTAATATAAATGTTTTGTTGCGTATTTGGCACTTCATGCAATATGGCGAATAAATACAATATTCACAAATTTGTCACACTATGCATTAAAGATGTACCAACCACACCAAGGAGTAGGAAAAAAATCTTAATATTTATTATTACTTCTAAAATATTACAAAATAATTCAAACACTAAAGAATCACAACCACGCTCGTTCAAAAAATGGCTGAAATGACAACTAACTGACGCGACTTTAGTTACTAAAAAGCTCGTTACTGGCAGCACTGTTCGATTTATGATAATGCAAAGCTCACAGTAAGGGATTAGCTGAAAATAAAATACATATATGGCTCACATGGCTCTTTATGATGATAATATTATTATGTTCCAACTTTGGAACAGTTTGCGGTAAAAAGTTAAATCACACGTCCTGTACTATAATGCATATTCATGAGAAGCAAAGTATTTCAATTTTTATCGTAGATGAGAAATGAAATAATGAAAGAAGCTTTGTATTTTATGTAGATCAGAATTTTCCTTATATAATTAAAGAAATTCACAATCATGAAAGGTCTTTAAATTCGGGAGTGGTCTTATACATATTACGCTCGTCATGACAAAATTGAAATTGCTTCGTCACATTGACCCCCTGTATTGAGATACGCGAAAAAATATCGTGTGAAGGTAAGATTGATTTATTTTAAATGCATTTTATTCGATTCTTAAGAACAACATTCAACAGATTACACAATAAAAAATTAACATTTAACAGATTACACAATAAGAAATCGACCATTCGTAAATACGAAATCAAAGATTTCTAATCCTTTTTGCAGGACACAATTTTCCAGCTATGGAAAGATATTATTAAAATTTTACCCGATCAAAATGTAAACCAACATATATCTTACTCCCCACAAGGAATAAAATAATCAATTATATTTTCAGGTATTCCAATCATTATTTAGAATTTAACGAAAAAAATATGGCTTTAAATAAAAGTAAAAGTGAGACAGCAGCATACAACGCACCTAACTCTAATAATAGTATCGCTCTGGCGAAAGACCACCATTCAGAATCGACGCGTTGCTTAAAATGGCTTTAGTCGTGTTTGGTAACCAGATCTGAATACCCAGGTGCCATACCTTTCTTCAACCTCACAACATACCCCGATTGGATGACATAGTCTCACTGGTTTTAGATGGTTAGAAGCAGTTGGGACTCTTGTGCGGTATTCGCTGGAAAAAAAAATACTACTTAAAAATGATTTTTCGAACAAAACGATCTCCCAAGATTTTAAATGCCAGGTTTCCTTTCAGCGGACACAAAAAAGGTTCGTAAACGCGCAGTGAATTAAATTCTTCCAAGTTATCGCGTGACGCATCGTGGATCGGAACGAATATTTCCAAATGGAAGCTCATTTTGGGCTTGGAACGAAAGTTCGTGTAGGCAGAGAACAAAAGTTCGTGGAGTTCAGCGAGATAACTAAATTAATCAGATTGTATGACCTGACTGTGAAAACGAACCCAGTAACTTACATGTACTTAGACTTATGCTATGTGTATTATTTGCAACTTTACTTTGTGTAGAATGTTTGGTTAATTAAAATATGTAAAGAAGCACAGAGTTCTACTTATAAATTATAATAATCAAACTCAATTGATATGAGAAAGTTACACTGTTACCCTTAGTTACCCGCAGTCGTATTGTTTTACATGGATACAATGATGGATAGTCAACATGAATATTGTTGATTAATACCAACAAAAATCGACCTTTGGAAACAGAAATCTTTAACTTGAATTAGAAGCTACGCATTTTATAATATATATCATAATTAAATTTTAGAATGCATTTTTTCAAATCGTTCATCAGATCTTATGATGATCAAACTAGTAATTTAGAGCACCGTCTAGTATAAGTGCTGCTACTTACCTAGTAATTGCCTAAAAATGACAATTATAGAATACAATTTTGATGTTAAATTGAAAAATCGGTAATTTTGTGACCCAATTATTTTGTAGGTATGCATCGCATTTTTAATATTTATAAATATTGTTTCTTTACAAAAAGCTAGATTAGCATTGACTTATTTTTACTGTTTGCCCTGATGAAGACACGGGTAGCGATGAAGCTGGAAGCCATAAATAAAGAAATAAATTCAAAATTTGTTTCCATAAAATAAAAATAAACATAATATGTTAAAATTATTTCATCACATAATTGTTAATATTTAAAAAAAGTTCTTTTTATTTATTTGTGATTTGATATGAAACAAAGACATTACATAATCCTCACCAGAAAAAGATTTTGATAGTATATCTGTAGATGTTATATGTATATTAGTTGTTAATGCACTTATTAGCTACGTGGCATGCTTTGTATACGCTCTATAGTTTTTGAAGAAAAAAATGCGAAAGTTTTTGCACTAATTTTACAAAAATTTAAATATTTTATGGGCAGTTAAGAGAATTTTTAAGGTTTCCAGTATTTTTTTAATAAAAAAAACTGTTTGCTTGTTTAATTCTATAAAAATATATTAAAATTTTAGTAAAAAGTGTAGTTTGAAAACCAACGAAGGCATTGGACCGTTTAATCGATATGTATAATTCCTGTATACATTTCATAAATAACTTAAAAGAAAACAGCTGAAGAATTGTATAATAAATAATTGTATATGTGTGTTCACAAGGAACCTTAGGCAATTTCCCAACTACCCATATAAAATTAAAATATACATCGTTTGTATATTTTTTTAAAGGAAAGCCAAAAAATGTGTATTTTTGGTGCTGAACCTTCAAAAGACATCAGGTTATAATTGTAAAACGGTTCTGGTTGCCTGATACACCAGCGAATATGATTAGTAAAGCGAGGAGCCAAGGCTGCATACATTTTAATTTACATTACGGCTACCCCGTCAGCTATAACGACGTTCTGTCGAGATATTTATCTAGTGTTTAAAAAAGTTAGGTTCTTAATTAAATTCCAGATTCACCTGCCAATAATAAGACCAGCTAATTTAGAAGTTTAATTATACTCAAGAAAGTTATATTACGTTTAAAATTTTTTTTTCTGTTCGTACAGCAAAATTTCAAACATAATAATAATATTTTTTTGTAGAAAGCAATCACTTGATGGTTTGACATATTTAAAGAAATTAATAAAACAACTTTGTACAAGACCACGGATATTATTTTAATTTTAATTAGCGACCGCTTTCGCTTAGCCTAAGCATCACCGGGGTACACAATCAAACTAAACAAAAAAAAAGTTTCATACATAATTTTGATTAAAAAAAACATGACACTTTATTTATCTAACTTGTTTTATCCATTATTTAATTTCGCGGCACGTTATTTTGTTAGAATCACGTTATCACACTTTATTATATCAACGTTATTCCACATTTCACACGGAGAGAGATGTTCTTCAGAATGCATAATTTTTAACAAAATATGATGTTAAATGCGTATGTGTGATATGGTGTGTTGGGAATCATGTCATATTACAAAATTATACGTATGTGTTAAATTAAATATGGTAATGTGCCGTGAGGGAGGCAATAAAGTACAAACACAACGTAAATGACCCCCATTTGCGTGAAAACTTAAAAAAAGAACGTGCGGTAGAATGGATTAGGAGTGTTACGTAGGTAGCTTCCCACCCACAGATCGTTTGTTTTTATTTTCTGTGTGCCCACCTCGATTTCGGGTTTTCATTATTTGTAGAGAGATATGCGCATTCTTCGTATTTTTTTATAATCGTGTACGTATTAAGTATAAACAAGTTATAAGTATTAAGTAGTAAGTACGTTTGATTTAAACTCAAAAGGTATTTAATTTTCAAGTACTTACATAAACAGTTAATCGGTATTTTTAAGGTCCACCAGGTGGAACACGTCTACGGAGCGAAAAAAACCTCTTAGGCTGTTTCATCGTCATTTTTTTGGTGACCCGCGCTGTCTGAAAAGTATATGGAATTTAGAAAGGGTGCATCATTGTATCAAGCTTATATTTATGCAGTTATCTTGGAAAATTTGTAGGTTATTTTTGGTTTTATTTCACCGCGCACTATCCTATTTTTTTTTCTTATGACTATCTAGACAAATTTGTAATTTTGTAAGCAGCTGCTACCACGGTGTCGCGACATATTCAAATCATAATATTAAATTTAGATCAAAATTCAATATTTTTTTAAATTCTTCTATTCAACCAATTTTGTGACAGAGAGTTCAGTAAAATATATGTTTTTTTTTTTTGTTTTCCTTGTGAATGAAAATATATATTCATGACACAATGTGATCGGATGAAGCAATATCGTTAGTTTAGAATTTCATTAACACTCAAATTAAAATTAGACAATACAGATAGAATCACTTAATAGATTAACAGATGGGAGTGTGTTATTAATAACTAATAACAAAAAAAACAATTATCGAAATTCTTTCTTGAACAGTTGATAAATTTTATTGGCTTGTCTGGGACCTAGGAGTGGAAAGAACTTAAATAAATTGCAAACATCCGTTTTCTTTTACATCAGTGTGAATCCCCACTTATACGGACTATAAAGCGCCACTGAGGTGATGTTAAACAAAAATGGAGCTTTATAAATTAGCAAAATTTTTTTAAGTATTATTATTGACTAGTAAATTGAACCAGCATCATGTTTTTTTTCATTTAAAAAAAACCTTAATGTTTTTTCTCAATACCACTAAAATACAGCGTAATACAAAAAAAAATCTAACAGCTTTGTTGATTTGGAAACTGCGTCAATTGTTGGTTGGCTAAAATGATTAGTTTAGGCACACGCAATTTTGATGTACGGTTTGAAATCATTTTGATTAAAAACAGCTCAGTTTAAGAACATATTTATGGAATGTTAAAACATTATTAACATATTCTTCAACATTTTGTTCTTCTAGATTATTTTTTTTGTGCACTTAATGATAAATACTTTATAAAAGTAAATTTGAATGAACTTTATTAACGAAGTTTTTTTACCGTTGATTTAGATATCCCATAGTTTTCAGAATGAGGGTTAAAGCTGATACAGCCATGACCTAGTTTTGCACCATTTATAGGCTATAATATATTAAATACTAAAGCATGATTTAAGTCGTTTTTGTCGAGAAAAATAAGCTGAAACTTGGTGAGAATTGCGATGATCTGAATAATGCCTGAAAATAGTTTCTCGAAGTTATAGCAAATCCGGGGATATTTTTTTCACGTATAAAAAATATCCACAAAATTATCTTAAAATATCGCACAACCTATGAAACATTTGATTTCAGAATCGGATATGATCATAAGAAGAAATATCACCGTATGTTAAAATTTTCATATCTATTTGAAAAAAATATATATAAAGTTAACTCGAAATAAAAATTTAAACAGTTATATTGATATTTCAAAGCTTTCTCGATCATTTGAATGACGGTGTAAATTAAACATAGTTGTGTAAACCTGAAAAATCCAGACAAAAAAGCTTCGCAACTTTCGTGTCGCCAGACCTCGATGTTCGAGAATTTCACTTATGCCTCAGCACTTAGATTTTCCGCTATATACTTAAGATTTTATTAGCCTTAGGTCTTTCCTTATCCAAAAAGACCACAAATCGTTTTTTGTAGAAAATGTTAGATAAGATATATTATGGGCCCTTTTATCTGTAGGGCTTTAGTACATAGTATAATATTGGTAAGGAGATTGGAACAAAGCTCCTTTTAAATCTGGTCATAAAAGGTGGATGGTTTATAGTTGACCTAAGCACGGCTGAGAGATTTTAATCACCCTTGAGTAAGCTAGACTGAGCTTCCAAGAATTATGTCACTTTTATAGTAATGAACCTTGAGTATAACCGATAGTGTTTATAAAATGCAATGTTCTAGGTCCAGCCTCTTGTTTGTTTCACCTAGAGAGAAAAATGTTTTAATAATATTAATACTCACGGAGTTATTTTACCAATGTATTATTAGGGGTGAAGTCATCAAGTCTCAATACAAAAAAAACACATTTGTCACCTACGAGTGGTCACCCTAGCTGGGCAAACACCTAAAGCAGTACAGATAATCTCCCTCTTCTTCTCAAGTCTCAGAAGGCGATCATCTGCAGACATGGGTTGTCCGCAAACATCTCAATTTTTGCTTCTTGACGGATCTCACGAAGCTGGTATTTTTCACCAGTTGTCATCTAGTCATCACAAAAAATCGCCACATCTGAACAATAGATTGTTTAAAATTGGAAACGATTAGTCACAAGGTTCCTATTTTCCAAGATACTAAATTTTTACTTTAAAATCTGGAAATCTATTGGCAGGTACTTTAAGTAATTATTTTCACATTATTTTAGTATGAATCCGTGTTTTGAACGATTTTGCGTATATAATTTAGTAATCGAGGCTTAGTAATTATTCATCAATTTATTAATTTAGTTTATTCTAAAAATAAGCAGGTGTGTGTATATTTGCGCCTTCTAAAAATAAATCGAGTTTCAAAATGTTTGCCGAATATGAAAAAGGTTGAAAATTTAAAAAAAAAACTATTTTTCCCGTCATGGAATTGCGAGGAATTTAGCAAATATAATAACCAATAACGTTCCTGTGAAGAGAGAGAATTATAAACCAAGCGGTTTTTTTTTTTTTAATAGTTTTTGTGTTCAATTTGTAGAACTCCATTTTAATTTTTATATAATTTAATTGAATTAAATTTAATACTATTATTATTGAGTTCTGCTATTTTCAGTTTTTCATTTTTAGTGACAGCTGTTTCGGCGTTTAAGGCCATTGTCAAACTGTCAATGTCAGTTTGACAATGGCCTTAAACGCCGAAACAGCTGTCACTAAAAATAAAAAACTGAAAATAGCAGAACTCAATAATAATAATATTAAATTTAATTCAATTAAATTATATAAAAAAAAAAAAATAAAATAAAAATAAACCAAGCGAGCTATTTAATAAATGTTTGTTTTTTGATATGTTCATTCTGACTCATATTCTTTTGAATCGTATACCAGTTTGACGGCGTCGCATTGAGAATCATTGTAGGGGTATATTTTTTCAGGTGCTTACTTTAATCCATGTTTTCTCTCTAATATGTGAAAAAATACTCCCCAGCGGTAATGTTATCATAAATTCCGGTTCAAACGGTGGAATTTGTGGCAAAAGGAAAAATATTTGTTTTTCTCAAACAATGCGAAAATATATTTTGTTTAAATATATGAAGAACGTTGATTTGAGAGCGATAGTATAAACAATTTTTAAAACAATAGCTATGTATTAAGGTGTTAATGTGATTTTGCAAATTGACTGAAAAATAGACCGTTAGTGTGTGAAAATTAATGTGTGACTGACATACATGTTTTTTTTTCGTAAAGTCTATCAAAGATAACAACATCAAAATAACCATTTCAACAAATTTTTAAACGGATTGAAAACCAACCCCACAACCTCCCGACTCAATACGTTAATCAATCGCCATGGAGGTGGAATTATAAGCAATTTAAGGTAAGTACTTCAGTAAAATATAAAAAAATATAATGCCCTACCTACCTAAAGATATAAAACAAAGTTTAAAAATATTTATAAATAATTTTGCTTAGATTCAAGGTGCTCGGTATATTAAATTCATGTAATCGTAAATACTTGTATATCATTTAGGAACTAAACTATTTCTTCAAGACTCAATTTTTTTTACTACCGAGAAAATATAGGTACATTTAAAAATAAGTAATTTAAAATGTTCATCAGTTTTTAATTTTTTTAAATTTGATTTTAGCTGTATTTAAATTCTGTGACCTCTGAAGCCGCAGTCAAAGTTTCACAAATATAGCACGATAATTAACTTTAAGCCAGCATTCATGTTTATTTAGTTACTAATTACACTTTTATACTAAATAAACTCATCAGAATTTGGGACAGAGCTTAATTTTAGTTCACCTACAACAAAATAAAGTTTTAATACGAAAACATTTGACGACCTAGGTGGTGGAGCGGTAATATCCTTGATTAAGAATCCAGAAGTCGTGGGTGCAACTCTCGGCGTTCGCAAATGCATTTTATTAACTTTAAATGTGTTATTTCGCATTTGATTATTACAAAAAATATAAACAGTATATTTGGGGCACGTCCAAAAATAGTGGATACTCTCAGTATTGCCCTGGTGACATATCATCAATCAGAACTTGCATTTGAAATGGCTTTAGCCGTGAATAGCCTGGTATTTTCCAACCTTCCCCTTTCTTATCTCCTTCCCTTTCAGCGTCAAAACCTACCCCAATTGGGAATTCCAAAGAATCATTGGCCCGGGCAGTTGGGACTATTGTGCGATATCTTTAAAATAATAAAAAGACACACGGATGCACATTTTTGTGTAAAAAAAATCTGGGTTCTGCAAAATATATATTTTTTGTATTAAGTTCATTGCTTTTAATAAACTTTCTCTTACAATAATATCGTGTTGATGTCCAAGATTTTTATATGTATCCATTATAAACCCATAGTTCAAAGGTTTGTTAACTTTTTTTTTGCAGATTTAAAAAAATAAAGCATATATTACGACCCCCCCAACTAGGCATATACCCGTACTTCGGTAGTTTGTTTACTATATAAAAGTATTCTATGAAACATAGTACTGCTCAATGACAAAATCAAAACAACAACAAGAAACAATCATTATCAAGTCAGTTCGGGAATGTCACGATGAACCACATCAGACTTTTTTGTTACTTTCTTATGGTATGAGAATACTTATTTGTTAATTCCATTGATTTCTGAAGAAATAAATACACTCACTGTGAAATGAAGTGAACTCAAATTTTACCCGAGAAGTTTTTACAGAAACTGTTTCCGTTCTATTCCCTAAATACACACAAAGTATTTTATAGTTTACATAAGTGTAACAATAACAAAATGTATTTAGATGGTTCACATGCACTCTATATTGCATATGGCTAAGCCACTGTTTGAGAATACCAACATAAGATTATAAAAAAATAAACATAAACAAAAATGTAGTTTACTAAATTTAGGAAGAAATTAAAGCATTAACGTCATCACGCTACTTTCGACAAAACGCTTTTTAAGTATTATGAACCTATCTACTTATAAACAGCAATAAAAGCGTAGACGAACGAAAAACTACGATTCCTCCACTGAATACCAAGCATCCGAATTCGATCTGAAAACACAATATGAGAAAAAAATATAAATTATTATGAAAAAAGGAAAACCTCCCGATCGTGCGTCAAAAATAAACTATAGGTGTCGCCTGTACATTATTTTCGTACGTGGATAAGATATAAATATGCTAGAGTTTATGGGGAGACCCACGCCTTAGCATCAAACATAAAATATCAAAAAGTGTACGTAGGGACAGACGTAGACATTCGGAAGGTGGATTGGTCCATAACATCTTCCCTTTCCACAGATAGGCACACCTGAGTCCATATTATTGTATCCTAGTTACAACCCGTGAAAAATCACGGGTTGACTCCTAAAGAAAAAATATCAGTTGCTTTATTCCACCCATTTCAAACATTAAATAAAAATAAAATGATTTATGTCAAATATATTATAGGTGGGTACTTTATTGGGTGAGTAGGGATTAGAGAAGATTCTTTTCAAATTCATGTATTATGAGTTATTTGAAATTATTCACAAAGGAAATTATTACATTGTGTAATAAATTAAGATTATACACCTGCCTTAAGTACCTTCAGGATAATTGTCAAGTTTTCGTGTTGACATATTATTTTTTTGACTCGGATAAACTAAGATTAGTATCTAATGGAGTGTAAGATACTTTTAGATATAGGGATCACATTTCTGAAATGGGGATGTTATAGATCTATTAGTTCCGAGCAGTGAGAAGAGATCATTTGCCTTAGTAAAGATTTTTTAAATATGTAAGTATGGTGTACTAAACAGTTTGATACCATTCAATGATTGATTTATTGAAGCACCGATAAACGTGAATAAAACATTTTAAATTTAGAAAAAAAACTGTTTCATATTCTTACACTGGGCAGAAAATGTTTCGATACATTTACGAAACGATACGTCATTACGAAAGCTCGTAAAAAAAAACTATTATTTAATCGGGTGGGGTGTTTCAAATACCCTCCACCCCTTTCACTAGAATGTACACTTCACGGGTTCCAGTGCGCCCACACAAAGTCTTACAAAATGATGACCTGAAAGTTTAGTGCCTATTCATGGGGATAATGAAAGCCACAAAGTGAGCCTCGCAGAAGGAGATATAATGACCTAATGGGCGCGTGCAATTTTATTAGAGGCTTCTAAAAATAACAGTATCCTTATAAAGCGCAGTTTTGTGATATTTCACCTCAAGTGCACTTCATACTAAATTAATTAAACTAATAATACTAACTAACGAGGAGAAAATAATATATAATATGTATACAAATTAAAACTATCTAAAATCATGATTGTTATCATAAATCAAAAGAGAAAAAGGTTCAGATATGAGTATAACAGTGCATGTGTACATCAACAGATCAAACAAACAATTTACTAGAAGCTAGAGTATAAAACGTGAAAAAAAACATATAAAGAAATTTGTTAAAGCAAAGAAAAGGAAATTAAATTGAGGACAGTTAACATGTTGGTACATACAAACATTAATATTCAAGTATTATAAGTAAACGATTTCTAAAATGCAAACAGTGTAAATATAACGAGTAACAAAAGAATAATACATATTTTATGACGAGTATATGGTTTTCAGTAGACAGTAAGGACATTGAGTTGTAAGGATACAAGTTAGGAGAAAACCGAAACAAAGCAAATAAAGGACGTTTTTAAAGAAATTCAATTTTAATAATTAACGTTTTGTATGTAGGATTTTTAAACAATTTGTTTTTTAAGACCCACTTGAACTTTGCTAGGTTCTGCATGTTATTTATTTCAACCATCTACCAGAACGTAAAACAAATAAATAAGGTATGAAAAGAGAAACTCAAAGATTATTACATAAATCTAATTTTTCAAAACTACCTACATTAATTTTATTGCAATCTCATTATACTATTCTTAGGTTGACTAAAGATTTCAGACCTCTGCGTAAGTTTATTACTTCGTTTGTAAGGTGGGGGTTCAAGGTTGTTGATCATGATATCAAGTTCTTTGAGCTATTCGAGGGTTGAAGACGTCACCCTGTTGTTCTTATCAATTCCACTCGAGAATGCGTGAACTCTCCAAGTACTATTTATTATACCACTATCTAAAGGTACTAAAATCTACAGGTCCCCTGGACACGCAGAATCTATCCACGAGATACCTTTTTGACAGACCCATAAATGATATTGAGAAACAATTTACGATGTAAATTATTTTCATTTTACAAAATAGAATTTTGGAAAGTAAAAACAAAGAATGGTCAAACATAATCGGTACTTACTGTTTTTTTTCAAATTAATTCTGGATTGAGAGGTAGTAACTATGTAAATAATTTCTAAAATAAGTTATTTTTGAGTTATACGAGTAGTTCGTGCTGTGATTTTCACAATGGAACAGATGTTTGAGTTGGGTCAAACTAACTGGGATACGAATATGTATTGCACTACATCATTATATTATATCACTTGTAGCAGTCTATGACCTTATTCATTCCTTTGGTAGAGAGTAGCAGTAATGCTAGCTTTATACGCTCCTGCCAAAATTATTCTTATCAATTGACCATGCACGATTTCGTATGTGGGTCATAACAATATCTCGTTCATTGGTCAAAATGTTTTTACGCTCGTACTATGAATATTTAGTAATAATTAATTTTGTGAAAATCTGAAAAAACGATGTTCCCTTTTTTTTTTTTTACGTGAATACCGCACAAGAGTCTCAACTGCTCCCAACCGTCTAGAGCCAGTGAGACTATGGCATTCCCAAATAGGATATGTTGTGAGGCTGAAGGTAGTGGGGAGGGGAAGGAGATTGGGAAGGGGAAGGTTGGGAAGTACCTGGCTATTCAGATCTGGTCACCAAACACGGCTAAAGCCATTTCAAGCAACGTTTCGATTCTGAATGGTGGTCTTTCACCTGGGCGATACTTAGTGTATCTACCACTCTGGAACGTGCCGCAAATATACTTTTTTATTATTTTTACATGAATTAAATGTGTTATGACACATATTAATTAAAAAAAAGTAATTGGCGCACGCCGGGTTTGAACCCGCGACCTTTGGATTCGTAGTCGAGCGTCTTACCACTCGACCATGGAGGCCGTCGAGGCCTTCCCATCAAAGGGTGAATGTTCTTTATTGGATTTCTGAAGTAATGTTTTTTCTCTCCTGTTTTGGGATCACATGTGGCACATCGTGTAATACAGAGAAACCTGTAAAATATTTATAAAACCACATGGGAGTTCCAACATTTTGGAGCTGGTATGTTGCTAGAATGTTGTGAGACTGAAAGAAGTGGGGATGGAAAATAAAATGGGGAAGGGAAATGTTTGTTAGTACCTGAATTTTTCAATGTAGTCACTAATCAAAGTAAAATTAATTTCTCAAACAGAATTTCTGTCCAGAATGGGAGTTTATCACCAGAGCGATAACAAAAGTAGGTAAATGGTTGATGGGGCAAAGATAATTCAAATTATTTTTACTTAAATTCTGTTTATAAAATAATCAATTAGGTAAATATGTATCCACGTCAGGTTAAGGTATCGCGACTTTGGGGTCCAGGGTCAAACAACTTACCGCTTTGCCAAGAAGTCTTCAACAACAACCCACTCATAAATCACACCATACAAGCAATTCTATGAACTCACAAAAGGTATTATTTTGACTTCCCTAAAATCTGATTATTTAATTAATTAGGAAAAGCGTCACGGCATTTCAAATATTTTCCATAGTTTATGCACGCGACCTCTGAATTTACATTATATAAATTAAATAGGTATTTGCTCATGTATTTTTCCCGGACATTTAATAAACTCCTCGCTTTAAATTACATATACTGTTCAGTGAACCTTGTTTATTTACGTTGGTACAGTAGTGCAATGTGAGAGTGTAATATTTAGCTGCGAACGGGGCGAAGCAAACAGAATGGCAAAACACGAACTGAAAACGAATAAACGAATAAAACAAACCAAAAAAACCTGGGCAGGTCCGTCATGAATATTTCATAGTCTCTGACTTAAATTTAAAATTACTTTGGGTTTCTTCTCAGAGGCGTTGTTTTCAGGTAAAGGCAGTAAGTTTAAGCTTACAGTCTACTTATGTACCACTTTAAGTTTCAACTAATTCCGCGAATCCCTTTTAAACTTTTTACTTTACACATTTACATTAATAAAAATGCAAAAAACTCATAATTCTGAATGAGGCAACTGATCAAATTTTAAATATAATCTAGCATTAAACAAATATTAGACCTTTGACATCAAGTCCATGTATTTTTTTTAAATCTTTAATATTTTGAGATTTCGCTCAGGGAGTTCCATTTAAAGCCAAGGAACTATTTACATTGTTTAAAAATAAATCATGGTAATTATTAAAGAGTTTGTTAAT
The DNA here is from genome assembly GCA_022651775.1 of Drusus annulatus. NCBI lineage: Eukaryota > Metazoa > Arthropoda > Insecta > Trichoptera > Limnephilidae > Drusus > Drusus annulatus. The sequence goes on along the minus strand of JAGWCC010000147.1, from coordinate 2,155,827 downwards.
GTCTTGGAGTAACAATGTATGGAGAGAGAGCTAATTATTTTTACCCAACCTATACAAACTTGCGATAAATCACTTTCTCCGGGTTTTTACGTCGTACACTATGAGAGACAGAGACAACAAATATAATACACCACTTCTATGTACTGTCACGATGATCTTGGGCTCCTGGGTCACCGCGGGACTCCGCCCACATTTTTTATTACGCCACTAAAATTGACAAAACCAAACGGTTATTATATGCTATATTTTTGTGGATAACAATACTGTGAAAAAGTGGTTATACGAATAAACAAAAACATTATGTCGATCTGAATGGATGTATAAATACCCTAGCCTTGGTCTTAGCCACGCCCAGGTTCGCCGAGTCCAGTAAAAAATCATCAAAAACTGACTACACGGCCTTGGATAGATACCACTCTATATACTCTAAGGGTAATGTACATTTATAAAACAAAATGTTCAAAAGAGGTTTCCGTACGACTGTAAAGGTAATTTTTTTTCGCAATTTAATTTTCACCCTGAAACAATCCTAAAAATTGAGTCGCTCGATTCGTCCCTTCAATAAATAGTGATAATTGATTTGTATTGAATAAGAAATTCAATCTGCTGAACGTTTTATTGTTTTTCCAGTTTTTGTTTAAAGAGTTCCGCGCCAGCCCACTTGAAATCATCCTGAGAGTAAATTGCTTCCAGGCAGCCAATGGAGCGAGTTAAAGACTGCCTGTTTCGTCCGTTGAGCAGTAAAAGTAAGCTAGCTGGTCATCAGCGTTGAAGCTTAAACGTTATTTACGAAGTAGACGAAGAGACCTTCAATTGACCCTTGAGGTTATCTTGCGAAATGATATTAAATGCAGACCCGGTAATGTTCACACTTATAAACTTATTTTATTTATTTGCTCAACATTTATTAACAGATTTTATGCCACCTACAATACCAAAATTCAAATATGCTGGAAAATTGAATTATTTTTATCCATTGATGTTTATAAATATATTATTGTCTATTTATTCAATCATTTTTTATTATTTTTATTTTAATGAATTCCGCACAAGAGTCTCAACTGCTCCAAACCGTCTAGAGCCAGTGAGACTATGGCACCCCCAATCGGGATATGTGGTGAGGCTGAAAGTATTAGGGAGGGGAAGGAGATGGGAAAGAAGAGGGTTGGGAAGTACATGACTATTCAGATCTGGTCACCAAACACGGCTAAAGCCATTTCAAGCAACGATTCTGAATGCTGATCTTTCACCAGGGTGATACGTAGAGTATCTACTACTCTGGAACGTGCCACAAATAAACTTTACATTATTTAATATGAATTAAATGTGTTACGACACATATTAATTAAATAAAAGTTATTGTATTATATTTTATTTTGTATTTAAAATCATGTTACCAAACTACTTAATTGTAGTTTAACGGGATAGAGCGGGAAGAACAATACATGTTTTTCTTTATGTTCTATCTATTAAAGAAACCACACATATTAATTGAGATTATCTAAGACAAATTTGTAAATAAAAGTTTACCAATCTCATATATTGACATAATACAACTTCTGTAACGTAACGGTCTACACGCTAAACAAAGTTTTGGATTCGATTACTACGTATTGCAAAAATGCATTGAAGGTATAGTTTTATTTTACATACTTTTTAAAACCATAATATATTGTCAATCTAGGTGTAAATATTTTTCGTTTTTTTTCTTTCTTTCGATATCATCAATGAAAAATGTATTTAAACCTTCTTATGTTTTCTGTTAAAACAAGCTTGAAGTTTTTAAAGATTGGCATATTATAATTTTGTTATCCTTTTATTATGTTTGTTTCTTATAAATACGAGCACGAATTTTGGTTGGTATTCAAATCAGATTGTATTTCTTAAAAATACACTCTATAGAAGAATCCAAAGTATTTATCCGCTTTTTAATTAAAGCAAATAACAAAGAATTGTTTTTTTTTTTAAGGAAAAAAGCAAATATTGCTAACGATAGCGTATTTTGTTTGCAAGTATATTTTTTTTATAGAATAAAAAAACCGCTTTATTTTTAACTGTTTTTATGGAGCCACACAAAGGGTTGTTAAGCTTAAGTGTAATACATAGTAAGTGGGATACCTCAAAGGAGTGGGTAAATTAATTAACCTGCAAAACTTAACTGCGATTAGGTACTTCCTCTAAAAGAGAATGCACCAAAAGGCACATTTATCTTATTGTTATGTGTATGAACAAACCAAAAAACTACGCAAAGTAACTAGGCACTAACAAAATACTCTTTTAATGAACAGAATTAGTAGTGCAGATAATGAGTGGTTGACCGCTTAACTAGTTTTACAAAATAATTTTTTGTATTTATTTTCTCTACCCAGCAGATACTGTGGGAAAAATTCAGGGCTAATGTTGTTTGTGTGGATGGTTTGCGGAGGGTATTTTTAAGGAGAGGATTTGTAAATCTATATTTTGAAGAGGCTCACGTTGTCAGGGGACAGAAACACAAACGCTGACAGGTCTTTCCAGAGAAGCTTGTTAAACATAGTAACGATCGGTCCCGGCTCGGTAAATGTCAACCGTTTATCCGGACACGCGTTTGGCGTGTCTTCCGGATTTGTATCGGTGCCGAAGGATTCATTCGTTTCGCAGAATGTTTATCGTCTCCGTCTTCAAGTACTTTTGAAGGTTTGCTAATTATGATTGCGCGCTTAAAAAACATTGATAGGGTAGCTTCGTGCGATATTCAAATATGCTTTAGTGGAAATATTTTAAACAAGCAATGTGGGGGCATGTATTTCTTGTAGACAAATAAATGTCTTTTTCTTAAATAGAAAGACAAATATTCCCGGGTTACGAATAACCTGACAATATTTGGAAAACTCCTACTGCTATCATAATAAGCAGAATGTGTTGCTTGTGCAATGATGGTGGCCTTAGCTAGTTGAAGAATTGAACCCACGACGCTCGGATGGGAATCCGACGCGTTTGTCCACTCAGCTACTAATCGGTTAGATATGTTGATGCTCTATAGCTTATGATGAGTCCCCTAGAATTTTTAGACAAAAAAGTGTGCATATTGTATGGCACCAGAACTCAGTGTTTACTAACATCAAAAAATATTATACAATAAATTAATACAATATGAAAGCATATCTGAAAAAAAAGTGTTTTTTTCGTTATTCGTTACAAGGTCTTCAGAAAATTAATAGTAACGCCCTTTTTGTTAGTTGCGACAAATGTGGCAAAAGCAACTAGGAAACGTTATCCGTAAGTCTCAGGTGTGATGCGGCTCGACACCTGTCCTATTCCCGTGCCATTCCTTTCGTGGAGAGTGCTCCGTACGCCATCGCGAAACCGCCCCAATCCCCCCCGGCCCAAGGGCCACAGTCGAATGGAGGGCCGTATTCAAATGTAATCTTCAAAGTGAGGAATTGGTGTTTGCGGCGGTACGCGTCTGGAGATAAGAAGATTTATTCTGGGGACAAAGGGCGGCCGAATGCTGCTTATTTGGAGAGGGCCTCGGGGTTAGAACAATTCAATGGAACACCCTGTAAAAACAACCAGGTCGTTTGGCTCCGCACTCCTTCCGAGATTAACGATCTACAGAGGAGTATAATCGCGAGGGCTGCTCAATTCTTAGAACAATAATAACAGAATGTTTAATGTTGATGAACATTAAATTTACTAGCTTCAGTAACCGACTTTGAATAAATTAAATGTAAAATATCCGAAAAAATTTTATAAAAGTATTTAGAATCCTTCACAGCTTTACAATCTAGGGTAGGTCTCATTTTCTTTACTCTTTACGACCTGGTGTGTGTTTAAATGAGACCAAATCTTACGTTGTTGGTGTTCGGAGAGGGTAAAATACGGCAACCGGCTTAGGGGAAATAACGGGCTTAAAGTAAAATAACGGGGCTTCTGGTTCCCGGCCAAACTTTCATATCGGATGAGACACAATGTTTGTCAAGGGTTCTCTATGGCGAGCCGGAACACTTTTTAGGGTGAAAAGGGTTATTCTATGACTTTAAAACTTGTTACGTGCTGGTTTGGTTGTCATCTTTACAATTTATTACTTTTACGTTATTTTTCATTTTTCATACAAAATCTTAATTTTAGAGCAGCAAGTATATTTGTGTTTCGCCCAAATAGCACTAACAGTGTAAAAAAACTCAACCTTTTGATCGTAGACTTTTTAGGACTTTCTTTTTAGTATTCATTATTTATTTTTTACTCTAGAATTTTGAGCTTGCTAAATCGTTGTCATCATGAGCTATGGAGGTTTGAAGTATTTATGAAACTGTCCAAAAATAAAATAGTCAACTTAGTATTTTTTTAAATTTGTAAGAGAATATGAAAGCAGACTTCATGAAGTAAAATAAAAATTATTTAAAAAACATCATTGGCGCTACGACATCACTTTAAATATGTGGGAAATGTAAAAAAATACTTTACAATAAAATTAATAAATTTATCCTATAAAATAAATAGATTTTGCACTTACGAAAGCTCAGAAATTTGTAGGCAACGGTGAAAATCGCGTCAGTGAGGAGAGATTCTTTAAAAAATCATTAGGATTTCCCTTGTGAATATCTCCTCACTGACGTAAAATATTTACACTAATATCTACAAAAATTCAGATCATAGGCGAAGCCGAGTAGTAAAGTTAGTTACTACAAAATAAAACGAATAGAAGCATAAAAAATAGTTTGTCTAACCATTTGAAACGAAAGCCTAAAAAAATTAAAGGTGTGGCCATCATTTGTCTTAAAATCCAAAAATAATTACAAAGAAAAAAAAAATGTTACGTTGAAAATAATCATTTTAAGAATTCACCTTCTACTTGGATGTACTCGCGAGCCAAGACATAGTAAATCAAAGAACCTATAAAAATTCTTCATGTTTCATGAACTAAGTACAAGTTTCCATATAACAAAAAGCAGTAAAATAAACATGAATAAAATACTTTTTCTACGGAAGATGTTTTATGAGGAGACGTCTAAACTTGTACAGCCATCAATTTGAAAAAATATTAAACTCATTTTTAGTTTCCATCTTCCCGTAGTTCAACTTTTTCCAAAGAAGTTTACAAAACAACATAACGGTAGTGATGTCAAAACTGCAGACTTTTTCTGAAAAACATTTGTGCACAATAAATAAAGTAAGCGATGTTTTTCAAGAATTGTTGTTTTTTTACATAGGTAATTTTAATTACACCTTCCTACTTACAATCTGCATGAGTATATTTACAAAAGAGAACTAAAAGAAACATCGAGCCAAAAAATTCTCCAACATGTTCACATGGTTGTGATATGCTGCTTTTCTGGTTGTAATCATGAGTATAGATCATCTTTAAAATTCGATAATGTACAGCGAGATTTGGAAACGTGTCGTCTTTTGTAATTTATCACTTCTACAACACAGATCTCTTTAAGACCCTGTTTCATTTCTATCTTCTATTAAAAAACCCTTCCCTTCTCACATCATCCCTAATTACCTTGGCCCGTTGCAAAACTATTAAATTGTAAGTCCAATGAATATGAACCAAACGGGTAAATAATTCGGACGCAAATGAAATTCTGAGAAATACTGAACTAATTTTAATTTGTGAGAAACAACTGACATTCATGTTTTAATGAGTTGCATTCTCCCGGACAGTTTTCTTGATATACGATACGAACCCTTTTGATTGTAATATCTTACAGTCTAGAACCTATAGGACTATAACCCTACAACTGAGGAATGTTGGGGCCAAGAAGTAAATATGGGATGAAGAAGGGAAAACACGAGAAGTATTTTATGATATCTTAAGCAAAGCTTCGATTTCAAATGTAGTTTTTCAAGTAGGATACTTTTAAGAGTTTCTTTCACACTAGACTACTATTTATCTCTGAGCCCAGACGAAAATCCGTTTTTTTTTATCATTTTGCCACGGAGCTATTCACAGGATCGTCACAAAAACTCGAGAACCCTTGACATTTACTGTTTAACAAGATTTATCTGTATTTTGTCGTATTCAAGTTTAATGCCTTTTGACGTAAAGTCTTACGGGTGGTAAACTCGTTGAAAGATTGTAAGAAGTTTATTAATCCAAAGGTTGAATGACTGTTGGTTGAAGAGTTGAATAACAAACTTTCTTCAAAAACATTTTTTATGACCCTTTTTTGATTCGTAGGAATTTTTGTATTTTAATGATCCTTACAGTATGTTCAGTAAAACAAGCAGTATAGTTCAAAAAGAGTTGAAGCAAAAATGTGTTTGGATTGAAAGTAAAGATTAAGTCAATTTAAGAGCAATATTGAGAGAGTACAGAAGTATTACTGAAAATTACTTGATATTTATGTAACAGTTTGAATAAACTTTTTATTCATGAGAAGAAGTAATGTAAATTAGTGATTTTAGGGACACTATTTGGTAACAAAATATGTTATAAAAATAAATTACAGTAGTTTTTGTGTTCGATCAATTTTTGTACTCTTTTATTCGATGTACACATTAAAAAAATTGCAGAAAATCGCAGCATACTTTGGAATATTTATTGAAAGAGTGAAAAAAATCATCAAAGTAATAATGATTACATAATCTTTGTTTTTTTCTTTCTGTAAACGATAAATACATGTAATTAAATGCAAAGTAAACCATTCATAATGTTAATGTTGTTATACGGTGTGCTTTCGGACAGTTAATATAGTGCCCCCTGTTACAGAGACTATAATTCAGCCTCTTCAGTGTTACCTGTCTTAGTAATTGGGGTGTTGTGTTTATAGAGCGGGGGTAATGGGTGGTGTTAATTTCAAAAGAAGCAGCATCTCAACCGTACCTTTTGTTATTTGTGAAATCATGGTCAGACTTTATTGGAATTGCGAAAATGGAATGCTTTATCACAATTTTCAGTAAAATATTGTACAAAGTTAACAAGTTAATTATTGGAGAAGTGTTTCTGTATTTACAAACAATTTATGAAAAAAAACTTTCTGAAATAGGATACTAATTTTTGTGTTTAATTTGTAGAAATCCATTTTGATAATTTTATAATTCAATTGAATTAAATTACTTTAACTGTTATTTAGTTCTGCTATGTTTAGTGACTCCTGTTTCGGCGTTTAGGGCCATTCTAAAACAGTTTTATAATGGCATTAAACGCCGAAACAGCTTTTACTACAAATAGAACAACTTAATAATAATAAATTATCAGAATAAGCAAACACTTTGTGGATTGACATGATTAAATGAACAAAAACACACGTTGTTTTAATCCACTTTTATTTTTGTATATGTCTACTAGCTTCGATTCAGTTGAATCTTCATCGGGACTTAAAAATATACTAATGAAATAAGAGAAATGTGCATATATATATATATATAATATGGTGAAAATGGGGAAAAGAGAGATATAATATCAGGAGGGAGACAACAATATAACAATAGGACAAAAGGAACGTATCATATAATGTATTAAATTAAGTGGGCGAGGAAGAAACCATGGAAGATAGAAAGGAACATCTAATAAGTAATAATCATTCCTTCGATCAAAATACGGGAATTAATATTCTACATAAAAATGGAATAGGCCTACAGCTAAATAACTTAGAAGCCCTTAAAATAACTAAATCAGTAATAATTAATGATTACCATCTTCTAAGTATCAAAAAAAAAAACTTTTAGTCCTATCTTAAACATGTTTCCCTTCTCTTCCACCTCTCTATCCCCTCAAACTTGACGATCTGCCACCCTAATATTAAAAATGATCCCTTTGTCTTGCGTGATTATACAATATAAGGCTAATATAAAACTAAGTTACAGGACCAAATTTAAAAAAAATACTTATCATGAATCAGAATATACTACAGCTGGTTATAGTATTTCTTCTTTTAGTGAAGTCAAATTCTCTTATGATGCACAGTACATATGACACGAAGTGACAACACTGTAAATCTCCAAGATTTGTAACCTTCTCTTTGTAGAATTTTAATTTTGCAAACGAACAAAAGACTGAATAATTATAACATTCGACAGAGAGAGTATAACCTAGTAATAATTATTGAAGAGTACCTACTTTTGGTTCGCAAGTTGTATGTGTTTTAACATAAAAACATTAGAGTTACTTGATTTTGAAAATGTTTTCAGAGTATTTTTGCAAATTATCATGTCCCTTACTAGCTTTTATTTTCTGAACCTCTCGAGTTTTCTCACAGATAATTACGTAAAAAAACATGGATTTCGACCAAGCAAGTCGCGAAATGCACAAAAGCCATTTCAGAAAAAAACGTCTCATACTTTGTTTTAAAATTGGGCAACCGCGCAATTGGTAGAACAGGACTCTAGTGCACATAAATAAAAGTTGACCGAAAATGTGTAATTACTTGTTTTTCTAATGGATTTATTCAAATTTGATGTAGTAAGCCAAGACAAAATAGGTGACATTTGGATTATTGAAGAATATATATGAATAGATCTATTATTCATATTAAATTAAACCTTTTAACTACCTAACAATGTTGATGTGTACTACGGTTAGGTAATTATGTAATGTTTTGTAGTTACTTAAAAAAATAAGATAGGTATTCATGAATATGATTTTCCTTTTCCATTTTCTTTACAATTTTGTTTAAGTACTGAACAAAAAAGAAAAACTTACCTTGGAGCTTCAAGACGCACGTGCTATTTTACACTTTTCGTGATAAAAAAATAATCAGTACGGATATAAAAATAAAACGTTAAAATTGTTATTTCAAAAAGTGAAGATTGTGTGTATTCGCCACGGACATATTACTTTTGGTTATTTCATGTGTGTTTTAGTTCTATGAGATTTTACAAAGAGACTTTTATAAAAAAATACGTACCTACACGAAATCAAAGTATTTTACCTGACGGAGGGTTTGGTAAATATAATAACGATGTTTTTTCGTAGAAATAAATCTTTTTGTCGTTTGGCTAAAGAAAAAACAGGAAGTGATAATACTAAAAATGAAATTATTATTGTACAAATAATAACAAGTATTTTTATGCTTTGCACTCATTATTGTGATTTATTTATTTACGGTTCATGACCATTTACAAACATAATTAATATAAAAATAAACATATAAGTACATAAATACAAACCATTATTCTAGAAACACATAATGCACATTTTATTCAGCAAAAACAAAGCAAATAACATGTGGATAAAAATTTACTAGGAAAAAAACATTACAAATAAAGTTCTTCAAATATTTAACATAATAATATGCTTCCATATATTAGTTTTGTACTTGAATCAGGGACACATTAAAGTAGTCAACGACTTCACAGCACTCATTACAGTGAACTAGGACTCTGTATGTGAAAGTTTATCAGGTTGAGTGTATCAGGACACTCGATGATGGTGTTTATAATTTTGAATAAAGTACGTGAAAAATACTAATTTCTGGGACAAACTTATGCATTTTGATTGATTTAATAAGAATGTATAAATAGAGAGTTTAAGAATTGTGAACTGTAAAATAATTCCCATGTTATAGTTAAACCATCGTAAATAATGATTTGCACTTCATGTAAATAACGGTGGAAAAGTTTAACCAAACAATACAAATTTATTAAAAACCAAGACAATTTCGCAGGAAATTCCTAAAGTTAAATTCACAAAACTTACCCACCCATTTAACGATTTGGGTATTTTATAACCCTTTTCTGTTTACATGAGTTATAGATTAGATAAAATGATCGACGTGGATTAATGTGATGTATTAAAAAAATAGACACCACGTGATTCGATGTGACCCTCATCACACGAGTGTCAAGGGAAGAGGGTATATTCGTGGCGGCTTGGAACCATAAACGGTCTTAAATATTATTTATCCTCGGCCACGAAAAATTCTGAACCTCAGCTTTTCAAAATTGATAAAAGATTTTTTTGTTGACTTTCCGTATTTTGGTAATTTTAAAGAAGAGACGAAAATTCGGAAGCGATTTGGCCCATTCAGACACATTAAAGATATTCATTGGAACGTTTAAGTATTTTTACCAATGAAGGATTATTGCCAGCGTTAAAAAGCATTTCAGGTTAGTGCGATAGTGTTACATTCGCTCGAAAGGTTCGCATTGAAGATACAGCGCCCTTGAGGTGATTTTTCACAAAAACGGCGCTATACAAATTATCCAAATATTATTATACATAGCTTCAAAATATTTTTTTAATCCTTTCCCCAATCTACAGGTCATTATTTTTTACGAGTCTCTCATATGTATATTTCTTTTGCAAAGTCAATACTTTTTTCATCCCATGTAATTTTCCAATACCGTTGTGGTTGATTATAGTTAAGCAAACAATAGTTTTCAATGTGCGTGTTTAAAAAATGCTCATCTTTCTGAAAATAAAGATGAGTAAAAATAAATTCAAAGGTAATAAACTCTAGTAAGTTTTGTTCCTGCTCTGTTTTTGATTAATACTGAAAAGAATCATTGTTTTTCATGAATAAAAATTCAATTCAATAAGAATAAAAATTATATAAAACATAATTAAAAGTTTTCTGCAAGATAATAATACAATATATTCCATGTTACAAAGAAGCAAATTTCCATTCACCACACATCTCAAAACTAGTTTTTTAAAACATCCCAGACGAATGGCACATAGATTTGAATAAATTAAGCCCAGCACAAAAGTTTTTGATTTATCAGAATACATGCATAATGTGTCTGTATATTATGGTGTATGGTTTCCAAGGTTGAATTTTCCAAATCGAGCTGCATTAAAACTTAATACTTTCAAGTAAATATTTTGTTCCTTCACTGAAAACTTATGTCAAAGACCTTCAAAGAACTCTATGAGCGCAAAATATCAGATTGGAAAAAATAAAGCTTGGTACTAGATGTTTAATTTAGGATATTACCTTATATACTATTTCTAAAGGACGTACCATTTGACAATCTCTTTTCGGAATAAACAAAAAGCGATCATCTCTCTTTTTCTTCGAGAGCCTACTGGCTTTGAACATTGGTCTCCCTCAAATTTTTCGAGGTTTTCCGGTCCTGGGCGGCTCTTATTAAGTATGCATAATATATAAATGTAGTGACCAAATAACAGAGCTAATATTAATAATATTACAAAACCCATCACATCGTCACCGGAAAGGCAAAAGGGCTGAAGCACCATTTTGGGATATGTACACCAGATCACTTTAAAGGTTTTTTTTTCTTACAATAAAATTCATAAGTTTTCAGTACCTGGTTGGATTTTGAAAGAAAAGTTAACTCAGGTAAGTCAATGCTTTCACTGAGTTACTTGAAGCGGCAAAAAGCTAAACAAGTCTCAAACTTGTGTCGCTTCAGTCAAACCTTCTCCCAAATGGAAAATATATTTTAGATGGCTGAAGGGCTACAAAAGTCTTCAGAATCAAACGGGAGTCAGAGCATTCGATGCAGAAAAAAACCTGATCAAAACTGTATATTTGACTCATTTTTGACCAAAGTGTCGCTTAAGCCCTTTTGCCTTTCCAGCGATAATATATTATACCTTAAAAAAAGATTAGTCTAAAAAAAACGGTTAACCTATTATTGATATGTATAAAGTTTTTCATTAATCTTATCCCTTTAGTACAAAAAAGTCACCTGCCACCAAAGTGCTTTTAAGGTGTCACACCGCATCGCGGCTGCTTCTAATGATGTATCATTAATATACCATCATCCTTCTAGGAGTTGTCAGGCAAAGTGTCGGATATAATGACGTCATACAATTAACGCGTTCATTAGATGGGCGATGCATACATTACCATATCTTGTTCATGTCACAAAACCAAGTTTGAGCCATATTCATGTTGATGGCTCCTAAGAATATGACGAGCTAGCAGCCTATCGCTTAAAACCTCATGGAACAAATAATAGAGTTAGAAGTATCTACCACTCACTTTTAGTATCGCTCTGGTGAAATACTACCATTCAGAATCGACGCGTTGTTTGAAATGGTTTGACCAGATCTGAATAGTCAGATATTTTTCCTACTTCCTCTTACCTATCGCCTTACCCTAATCAGTCCCATCACAACCTTATAACATTCAATTGGGGATGCCATAGTCCTACTGGCTCAGAACAGTTGGAAGCAGTTAGAACTCTTGTGCGGTACTCACATTAAACATATATATATGGCAGCTTTTGTTGGTTTGAATATAATGTGTGCTCGCATTGTAGTTGTTGCTTGAATATATTAGAAATGCCCGTTGGCAGTTGATGTGAGCAGTATGAGACAGAGTCGTTTCTCCGACCCGTTCTCATTTGGTTTAAGACTTTCATTAACAAATCCTTTCCTAGGGCTCTTCGTTCACCCGACTCACAACGCTGCCCAACCGTAAAAGTAAAGGTAACGTGCTTTATAGTAAATACTCGTAGGTGTGAGGTGCTATTATTTAAGTCAGAGATTTTTCAAAGCAACGAAAACTTTGGTTATTTAAAAGAGTTCAAATAGTGTACTTTATCAACCTCACCACTCCATAGAAGGTAAAAGTTATATTTATTTTATATTGGTGCTGCTAACAGATTTCGAACAAAATTAAACCAATTTGAAAACATAAAAGTACATTCTTTAAAAATATTTAAAAGTGGTAAATTTAAAATCAATTTATGTGATCAACACATATTTTAAATGATTTGAAATTTCAAGAAAAATCTTTATTTAAAGATGTATACACGTTTTAACAAAAGGTTCATCAATAAATTGACATATTTATTTGGATTAATAAAATTTATATAATTTATCAGAACAATATAAATAATTACAATATAAAAGTTCTCTATTCATCGAACCGGAATGTTGTTTTAAACTACAGATTTAACAAAACTATACCAGTAAAAAAATAACTTATGTCTAGTACTTAATATGTTAGGTACATTATACCGTCCATTCCACGCTAGGGTTCTCGATTTATACGCGAAGGAAAGGCACTTTCTGTCTGTTTTATACGTGAAAAGAGTACAGGTTGAGCACTTGGGAAGGATAACACAATGTACAAGAATATAACATCATTCCTGAGAGACTGTTTACAACGTCGCGGTACCAAGAATACAGATATTTTCATCTTCAAGCGGGAGTGCATAATGCAAAATCTCATATTGTAAAGCCTTGCAACTTTGGAGTTCATTCAATTTTGAACCAAACTACACGAGCGTGAAGCAAGTTTCCACTAAAACTTAAGCTCATATTTCAAACTGCTGGTTCAGTCAAGTTGTGGAAATCGAATACCAAAATACTATCATTAAGTACTATTACTAAATATTTAAATAATATTAATAATCTAAAACACAAATATGAAACATACCAGAAACTAAAGAAAAACGATAGTCATGACCGATACATGAACTCGGAACCTCTACTCTATACGGGAGTAAAACTCTGCCTATTAAGCCATCAAGACCTAATTAGACAGCAGCATTCTTAAACGATCTTATACTTCTATTGAAAATTATAAATATTTGAAATTATTCCGATTTTAGGCTGCCTCTTTTGTCTCGGTCATGACCATTGTTTATTTATAGTTTCTAAATATATTCTGTTTCATATTTGTGTTTTGTATTATTCATATTATTTAAAAATATAAAAAGCATTAATGCTTTTAAGTTAATTCCAATTTGAATACTTAATTACTACTTTACGAGTTCCGATAAATTCCATTTGTATTTCGTTATATGAGTCATTTCCTCAAAAGCACAATCAAAGACATTTTTTTAAATTACATAATATTTACTATTTGTTCATTATGTAACTCTTCAAATTATTGGTGACAGAAATTTATGTTAAAACTTTGAATTCGACTATTATTGATTTCGTATCCAAACTTAACCTAATAAAAATGTTAAATGGAAGCTTCAGGAGAGGCAAAGCGCTCAGTTAGGTCTACATTATCGTCAAGTACTAATGTTCAAAAATAATTTCTTTTGTACTCATTTTCCATATTTTTTCTTTCTTAAATTTAAGCTGTCATTGTAATTTGCAAAGCAGTTGCGTTCATTAAATTATGATGTAAAATATATATGACAAGCTTTTTTCATAGGTTTTTATTTGAATGGTCAGAATAATTTTCATAAAAAACATATTTGCCCAAAGAAAAAGTCACTGTTAGTTTAAAAATTGAATTGTTTTGTATTTGATCATTTTTTTCCCAATCGTGTCGTTTTTTTAAACTTCTTTAAACATATATTTAATTAATAAGCAAGTTTGTAAGTCGTTGTAAATGATCAAATATTTTTTGACAATTATGATTATCTAATTCCGAAAGTTTTCCGGTTTGAAATTTGAAATATTGATTTCTAACTTAAAGTACCGAAAAAAGATTTCTTCTTTATCAAGTTACAGACAAATTTTAAAATCTATTTCCGTTTCTATAATGCGAAATGATAAATCCTGTTTGCTGCATGCCCCCACGAGCTAAGTTATTTTATTTTAGACAATTAACATAGCTGTGACTTTTTAATTTTTGGTTTTGATTTTTACAGATTTGAATTGCCAGATTAGTTTCAACCTTCCTCTTTATTATCTCATTCCTCCACCCACTCTCTTTATAATGAAGACATTTCCAATATTAAGGTACCATGGGCACTAGCTGTAATAGTTGATTTTTTCGGTATTATATAAAACTAATATATTATATCTGTCGGTTTTGAAAGTTAAAACATTGGTGTTGTTGTTAATCGCGATACTTCAAACGGTATAGAAACAGTTCAAAAACCCTAATAATTATAGGTCTTTATTCGTCAAAAAATATAGTGTGAGTCCAGTATTACTTTAAACCTCCTATGATTAAACGCGTTATTTTTTGTATTAATAAGTATCTGTATTACATCTAGAAGCCTTCGCCTAATAATACGATAGTAATTACAGGAGTCATTCTTTTTGGAAGCCTAATTTAAAAAAAAAACTCATTTTTCTTTAATATTTTTTTATTATTTGTACTTTTGACGTGAAACTATGTATAAATCACATTAATACTCACACAAAACCGTATTTATAAGATAGTAGGTAATTTGGATTAGATAATAAAGATTGTAGACTCGTTGTTACTATAAAGAACGATCCACGTTAAGAGGTTCAGTTCATTTTATTCACAGCGGAGACAGGCTGTACGTCAACGAGTCAAGCCCACTGAAGATAAACTGATAGAAGTGTGCTGTGAGTGTGTTCGCGTACCCAAAGTAAACAAAAAATCCTTTCTTCTGGTGAATTTGATTAAAAGTTTTCAATTATTGAACACTTTCTTCAGCGGAAAATCGGTTTCATTGACCTGTCTGTGGTCGAAAATTTTTTAATGTTAATTGGCGACAATTTTCATCAGTACAGGTTACACTTCTAGGGATTACCTGTTAATTGGTCTAGGAAAATTTAGACCTCGCTTTCTTGAGCCGAGTCCATACATTTACTATTGAAGTACCTTAAACAATCTCACGGAGCAAACTTTGAAGGTAAATAATAAATGTCCAAAGCGTCTTAGTAGGCACTAAAATGCTTTGGGGCTCATTTATGTAAATATGTCTCAGCTATTTTTATTATCTACGTGGTTTTAAAAAACAGTTGCTTAAATTTAATAAAATCTTATTACAGATTACTAATTGATAAAATAATATATTTAATTTATTTAACTAGGTTTGAAAGTATTTGTATTTTCTTATTTATTATCTTTTGTTACCCGGGAAATATCTTGGGATTTAACTTGACTTACCAAGAAAAAATATTAGTTACGTTAATCCACTCCCTTCAAATATATTTATATTTTAGGGTATTTTGAAACACATTATAGGTAAGTACTTTATTAGACAGGTAGGGATTTAAAAAATATATATTTTAAATATAGATAATTTTAATTAAGATCGGATCCAAATTTGACATCGTACCGTGCGTACTTACAAAGGAAATTATTTATAGTTGATAATTCTCTGCGTGTATGAATGATACATGAATTGTTTTAATGGTTCGCAAAAAAACATTTTTATATATGATTACCAAACCGAGGTCACTGAAATAGAATTGATAATAGGTCTCCGACATGACTAGAAGAATAGGAAGAAAAAAATGGTCATGATGAATACATTACAAGCGTATCATTATGGTCCGAAGCTAGTGAGTTTATGGCAATCATTTATTATTGTTGGAGGTGGTAGAAAGTGGGGGAGGGAAGGAAAGGATATGACATACCTGGCTACTCAGATACTGTTTGACACAATGTTGATGCCATTTCAATCAATATTTTGTCTCTATATAGTGACCTCATACAAGAGAATTTCTAAGTAAATCTTACTACCTTAAGTGATTAATAAAATTACCTTCGTACTTATAGGTTGAGCGCACTATTTAGAGCTTGCAAGTTCTATAATAGCACATGACTTCTAAAAGTCTACAAACCGCTCTGTACAGTTTGGAAGCCACCTCTGGTCCAGAGTCCCTAAATACGTAAAACACTTTATCTGCCATACTTCCCTAAACGAACGGATTAGAATCTTCAGAAAACAGATGAAATATAACTCAGCTTTGGAATTATTTTCGGAATTTTGTGTTTCCTCCTTCCTATAAGATATGTCTATTAAAAAAATATGTCCAAGTATGATATAGGGTTGAGGACATAAGATTTATCTCAGGAACATCTGTGTGGTGTGAATTCAAATAAAAGCTTTCAATATTTATGCCACGGTAATACTATGCTAGGTGTAAGTTATGCTTAGTTAAAAAAAAAATTATGCATGTAAGCCCAGAGGGATGGTAAAGATTATAATTATGAATGAAGATGATTAGAGTGTTAAGTACATAGTGAGATTAACTTATATTTGTCTCAAATTAGGAAAGTTCATGGTTCTATTAGGTCCAATTTCGTGTAAGTTTCCTAGATTATTAATCTTCTTTAGATATTATTAACTGTGTAGAAGTTGACTCGAGATTTATCTACAGGGAAAACGTGTTAGGGGTTTTGGGCCTGATCCATCAAATGGATAATCCTTCGGGAGATTCTCCGAAACCTAAACACATTTATTTAGTAAAACTTCACATCTGTTAGGAGATTACATTATCATCGGACGGAAGAGATTTTGTCTGGAGATGATCAGATTGGTCGGGAAACCACCATATTTTATAGTTTTTCTGGGGGAGATTTTGGTTTGTTGGAAATCCATTCCTTGATATAATGATGATTCACTGTCAAGGAAAACCATTTATTTAAACCATTTTGTTTTTAATCAGTAGCTACAATATTATATAAGAACGATTATTAGAAACGTCATAACATTTGGCGGATTCTTAAAAAAATGGAGCAGAAAGTTGTATTATTAGAAACGAAAGGGATTTTTAAAAAATTATTTACAATATTTTCAAATGACAAATTTAAAACACCGTGGGAAGTTAAACATGACAAATATTCTTTTTTTTACTATCAATAATGTTATTTTAAAATATCATGCAATGACATTAGAAGCATAGTTTTATTATGCTTTCGCCTGTAATACCACCATAGCAGTAAGATTTTTTGTATCACATTTCAACGTAAGTCTATGCTATAATATTTATGTGCAATGGTGTTGGTGATTCTTAAAGGAACATTTCACCATTGATTCCTGGATTCTCTCCCAATCACATACATTCTGAAAGTTTTGAAACCAAAGTTATTTAGAATTTTTTTAAAGATCGATAGTTGGGAGTCATCGATTATTCATAAGACCTTCTCATAATTTCTGAGAGAAAATAAAAATAAAAAAGGTCAGTGCTATGTGGTTCATTACATACTTAAATTGGTCAAAGAATCTGTTAATATTATTCTAGTGGTTACAAAAAAATATCTCCTAAAAACATAAAATTCCTAGTCCGCCTCACCCCAAGAACCCTACTAAGAAAAAATAGGCAAAAAATAAACATAATTTTTTTATGTCTGTATCTATGGACAACGTATTAAAACATATATTAGTCAAAAAATGTTTAATATTATTAAGATTACAGTGAACCTTGAAAGGGTTATTAAGGCTAATTTATTAGTAACGCGACACTTGAACTTCGAACAACTAAGTTTAGTTCCAAATTCTAATTGCAGGAGTCCACTCGTGAGATTTCAATAGCTCCTGCTTACTAGTAAACGTACACTTGTAAACTTTGTGACGTGAGCGGAATAAGTTTTAGTTCAGCGGAATATTACACGTGAAATGTAACTCTATGCAGATATACTTCTTCTCGTCTGGGCAAAAGGTTGGGCAACACCAAAACGATTATGAAACCTGGAAGTTGAATCTTTTTTTTACAAAACTGATACAATCTTCGGACCCTTATGCGGTCTCATAATACACAGTGGATGATCACTTATCACGAGCGTGCAGTTTGAGTGCGCAACTTAACGGTGCTAAAGTGCCTACAGTGACGAATTTCCAGATTACATAATTGTATAAGAGGGAGTCTCTCGAAAGAACAATTTAGACCGCAACAACTTTACTTTCACATAATACGCTGTTTTCGAAGTAAATCACAACAAAACTCATGTGGGGTGGTCCCTAAATGCGTTTTATTACTATTAGTGTCCCTCGCCCAGTCACTCCAGCTCGACACGCTTAACTTTACAGTCGGTGACGTCGCTATTGTAGGTTTTGTGGATACAAAAATGCGATGGATTTATTAGATAGTTCATTCCTTGGTTTGTTCCTCCTTTACAAAGTTAAGTATGTCAAGCTGTGCAATGTTATTAAATGTTTATCAATAGTTTCCCCCCTTGCTTGTGCCATGAGATTAATTTGAGTAAATCATTGTTTCTGGTGAAAGTTGAAAGTTTACTTCGGTACTGTACCTGTTGAAAATTCTGAATTCCTGTAATAAACGTCTTCAATATCTTGCGAAATGAGGATCAAATAATGTAGGAACGATTCATCGTAAAAGTTCACCCTATAAAAGGAGGAAAATAAAAATTTGTAGTAAGTTCACAAAAAACTTTTTAATGACGTACATCCGGTTTTAATGTCAGACCAATAAAAAAAAACCTTTGTACCAGGTTTAAAATTATTCTGTCATGTTGAAGCGTTAGTAGTGTGAGTATTTTATTTCTGATTAAAATGATAAATACATCCAGGTACTCACGAGTACTATGGGTACTGTATACCATGAAATTTTGTGATTTGTTACCAAATAATTAACATTGAAATTAGTCATTTTATGTGGGTAAACCAAGGACAATTCCTCAGCAAAGAAAACATTACAAGAAGAAATGTACATTCAATTCAATCCCAATAGCCAACATTTATAAAAATATTATTTTCATACGTTTATATTGCCCAATAAAAACGAACTTTTCGTCACGAAAAACAAGTGATAGCTCGTTATGATAATTTTTTTATATTCTATTAACTCAGCGTGTCAGAAAAGTATGCTCCAAACGCTGACGCATATTTTCAAAATTCTACGAGAAATTAATATTCCAGTTTAGTTGCTTGTCGACTCATTTGAATGAAACGTTGAACCGCGTTTGAATAATGAATTGAGAAACTTTATGAAACAAGGGAAATGTTAAAAACCAGTAAAAATAAATCGTTCAGGAACGGACAAAATTTTCGGTTCGATTTTTTTTCGTTAAATAAGTTATATTTTACTACATTGACGAATGAACAATCAGCGAATACGATAGTTGTAGAGTAATAAATAACTGGAAACTGCCAAATAATACTTAAGTTTTAATCGTTTCATCAAACATACATAAAATAATTTTAAAATTAAATAAGGTTTTCTAACTTCGTTTAAAAAAGGTTATTTTTGTATTTGGAAATATACATTTCCTAACTTAATCAACACTGATAGCCAAAATAATTATTTTTATATCGTAACCTTTCAAGGTTCTACAAATGTTCTAAACGATTTTCCATCGTTTCATCCTAGGCATGTAATGCTGTAAAAATATAAATTAAAATACAAGGTAAATGATACCCCTTTTTAGACAGTGAAAACTCGTTGAAGGTTAAAATGAAACTTTTATTTTTATAACGGGAAAATACGAACGGAAATATTATTTTATTAAACGGATTCGGTTTATTATTTTTTAATTGGTTCGTCTCTTGTATATGTCATTTTTTATGTACGTTTTTGTTGATTGTTAGAAATAACCTTTATTATTTTTAGTCAGAGAGTCAAATTGTTCATTAGAAAAATACTCACAGGAAATGATTTACTTTTTGTGTTGTTGTGTTGAACGATTTTCCTGGAATCAAATGATAATGTTCTCGTATTATCCTAATTTGCTTTAATGCACTCTTAAGAATGACAGGTATTTAATGTGCCAGGCAAAAAACCTTTTTAAATCACGTACTTTGTTACACTTGATCTACACGATTTTTTTTATTAAGTTTTGTTAAAAAAATCGTTTTTCGTCCTTATTTTCCTTTTAAGTTTTTTTTTAAGTTTACTGTTTCAACTTCAATATTTCGTAAGTAGAGCTTATCTATGGATTGATTTTCTGTTTCTATTTGGCGTATACTAAACCTTAGTTTTCTTTGAATATTTTTTTTAAATCCTAACCATTTTTCAAAGCTTTTTGATCACTCCAATGGATAAGCCTATTTTAGGTCGAAAAGAGAATTTACGAAGCCGCCGACAATTAAATGCATTTTTATCATTTTATAGAGTTTGAGAAAAGAAACTGAATGTAGTAAAAAAATGAAAAAATTAAAAAAAAATTCAAAAGTTAAATTTATGCAGAACATCTAGTTTGTAGGAAGATTGATGGCTTAAAATTTTATACAAAAATCGAAATTAAAAATAAAAAAAAATTAAAGGAAAAGCTAGAAAACAATATAATGTTGATCAACGATATAAGAACTAGATAAACCTGTTTTTCCAAACTTAACAAAAACCAATTGTTTGCAACCTATTTTATAAAACAACTTATTTCCAAGAAAATGGCCAAAACCTTTTTCATTCATTAAAAATACAAAACTTTTGTTCATTAAGACGGTTAAATATTTATTCTTTCTCTAAATTACATAATGCGAAGAGTAATAAATAATTATATTTGGCCACTTTTTCTCGATTGTTTTCTGGAGTGTTTGAAATTCCCTCACCAAAAAAAATAAATAAATTATTTAATGTAATTATTATTCTTTACTAGGCCATGATACCCCCGATGCTGATTTCCTTGACAATGATGATCTCGGAAGAAGCTCGAACAGTTTCTCAGCCCTAAGATTGATTGCTCGAATAACAATCATCAATTTACTTGGAAAATATTTCATCAATCATGAGTTGTTATTGCAAAGAGGCGCCTTAAATTGTGTTATTCAAAAAATATATGTTGAAAATAAGTAAATTGACAACTATTTTAGACGCGAATGTAAATAAATGTATTTAATGATATACAACTTGACACAGTCAACCTTGTAGGTGACCAAAGCAGGAACTAAAGAATGATAAAAAATTTGAAATCAAAGATGTTTTTTGTATCCAAAAAATACATACTGTCGCCACCGACTGCAAATTTAAGTAAGCCAAGCTAAAATATGCTGATACTAGCTAGTTTAATTATTTATTTCCATGATAACTATGCCTTAAACAGGCTGTTTTCAAGAGTTCAAGGTAAGTTTAATACTTTATCGCTGCTTCACACCTTTTTGAAGAGTTAGTGCAAAACAAAATTGAGTATCGAATATGTAATAAGTAATATTTTAAAATTATCTTTTTGTGTCAGTTTAACGAAGCAATTAAGGCAGAATTGCCATTTGAACTATCTTCCCGCTAGCGGGGAAAACGCCATCGATTCCTTACATTGAAACAGCATCTTCCAATACGCCCGGGGGATTGTTTCAATTACCCACTCTTCCGGTCATGTTCTCAGATTAGATTTTCATATTTAAATATATAAGTCTCAACCTAACCTTCGAAAAATCAATTTGATAATCGACCCTGTTCATCAAAATTGGCTCGATGAGCATGGAATCAATGGAGGAAAATTTATTATTGAACTAAATTTTATAAAACGCTAAGAACTTACGCAGCAAATAGAAAACATAATAATTATATAACAAAAAAATTATACATATATTTTTCTGCATTGGTTCCTCATTCCCGAGAAACATTTCTCGACTTTTAAAATAAATTTTAATCGCGTGAGAGTTATCAAAAGTGTTTCATTCAAAGGTTTTGAAGAATACAGTGAGATTTAAAAACACAAAACGTTGTTCGTGGAAAAAAAGTGTTTTTGTTATTATTTCAAAAAAATTGTCAACCATTCAATGTATTTATATAAAACATACTTTCCCACTTGAACAACAATGATCTAACCTAGTGTCTATGTACGTAGGTTCCAACAACTCGCTTAAGACGAATGGACCTAACCGCACGAGATTATTTATTCTCTCCCCGTTAGCACCCTGGTCTACCCATCTTAATACACGAGTACAAATGGGCCATCTTTTTATTGGAATCGTCCCAAGGAGGTGAGAAAAACCTTTCCTAGGGCCCTGGGAAGATAAACAGCTGAAGCCTTGCAGGGTCTGGCATGGTCAGTGGGAGAAGGTTAACAACTAGATTAAAACTTAATTATATTTGAAACAGAATTGGAGTATATTTGTGCTTAGTCGGAATTGTGAGAATTGACTGAAAATCTTTTACTTTTTAATTCACAAAAAAAAAAAATTAAACCAAAGCCCAAAGCTCAAAAAATTGGGCGTAAAAAAACTCAAGGTTAAAAAAAATGTAGATAGGTTCAAATATAAAGTCTCTGATGTCAAAGTCGTTCAATGTTTGTAACTTCGGTAACTTGCACTTATCGGAGTAATATTAATTATTATTTATCATATTATTTGGAAAGGATTCGGCTATACACAAAAAAAAAAATAAACAGACAAGTAGATAAAAACTACAAAAGCACGTTGTCAAAGTAAATAAATGTTTCTTACATTATTTTCGTGCACAACTTCCAAACCAAAGAAAGGCGAATTCCAAACAAAATCAAATATTTCATGGACTGGCGCAGGTTAGTTAGTATTATATATGGTTTAGGTTTGTATTTCTTGCAGTGTGTTATCAACATGCAGTATGTTTATTTTTGTTTTTTATGAACTATTTTTTATTTAGCACGTATGGGATTTATTTTGTACTCGCTCGTGGACAGTATTATGAGAACAGTTGTATTTTATACATGGAATTTTAATGACACGTTGTTTAAAGCGCGGTTATATGTATTTTAATACACGTTTGTCTTATTTTATTGTGTTTTTTATGTGAGTTCACTGCCTAAGCGCTCTTTGGATAAAATCGCCACTAGAGCCTAAATATACAACGTTGGCGCAGACTGTTAAAAAATATATTTTATTTTCAACAATCGTTTCGATATTTCTTTCACATACTGACAATATACATTACTGTCGTAATTATTTA
Organism: Drusus annulatus; assembly: GCA_022651775.1. Classification (NCBI taxonomy): domain Eukaryota; kingdom Metazoa; phylum Arthropoda; class Insecta; order Trichoptera; family Limnephilidae; genus Drusus; species Drusus annulatus. The sequence continues at coordinate 2,132,489 of JAGWCC010000147.1, read as the reverse complement.
ACCTTTGAATTCGGAAAGTGCTGTCGTTATTACTTCGCACGAAGAAGGTTCAATTGTTCTTAGCTCGTTTATGTGATCTGTCGCCTTAAGCGGGTAGCATTGTTGGTCTTTACTAAAGATTAACAATATGACGAGGTTGTGATACTGTCCACCAAATGAAACATGGGTTCTAAGGAATAAGACTCCTTGACCAAAGACCAAACCAAGACTATCAGTCATAACCTACTTGTTAGAAAGGTAGGTACTACAGACATTCAGATCAGCATTTTTGTGAGGTACGGGTAGATAAAATAAAAGACTCAAAATACAATGTTGAATGTAATTATTTTCTATCGCTAATTTAATATACAATTTTTTGATTGTTCCAAGAAGCGCACTTGAGGTGAAATATCACAAAACTGCGCTATTTAAGTTCACTTTTATTATTATTGAGAAAGTGAAAATGATTAATTTATCTGATTTAGAGAAAAGTGTATTTTTGGTTTTTATTTTTAAATGTACCCATACATACATTATTCAAGGTTTTTTCACAGATTTTTTGAACTCTACAGATTAGAGGTATGGCAACTTGGACTCTAAACCAAGCATTGACTTGTAAGACAAGATGCCTTGAAGAAGCTTGAAATACGAATATATGGGCGCATCTACAAAATTTCCTGGACAGATAGGGTGACCAATTGAGAAGTTCTTTGTCGGATGACCAAAAATTGTGAAATTCGCCATTTTTATTTTGTTTATTTTTGGCAATTAACAGCAAATCAATAATAACTAATGTATATATAACAATAAAAATAACAAATCATGCCAATTACAAATCTTCCTCTGCTGATGATAAATATTACAGATAAAGTGTGACAATATAATATATATACAGTCATATGGCCGTATCATGGCGGCCTGTATTCTAAATAATTATAATATGAAACATAACACTGCTCGATAAAAAGATCAAAGACAATAATAATAATAAAACAACCATTTTATAGTTAGTCCGGGGATGTCATGATGGACCACAGCGGACGGATTAATGGAATACTTAGCAGAAGAGACGTAATAACTTCAAAATCAAGCTGCAATCCGCAGTGAAAATATCCCTGATGATATCCATCATCCGATAGGATTAATCGCCGTAACACCTCAAGCGTGATCTCGACATTCATCGCTGGGCTGCATCATCTAAATTTCATAAACCAAAAGGCCGGAGCTCTTAATGCGCTAGGCTTATCTGAAGCCGGTCTGATGTTCATTTAATCCCGTCCATTTGGCCTCCCTTTAAAAGGCCCGCTGTCAAAACGGGACAAGATACGGCCAACAGCTACGGGTTTAATGCAATCTGCGAAAATAATTATGTATTTAATAATGTTTGTGCCAGGAATGTAGCTACGTTTGTAATTCAAGGCAATGTGTTCATTGTTCAAATGTGAACTTGCGGTGAACGCGGAATCGTTATAAAGAGGGTTAAGGTGATGGGGTCGCGTAATTACAAGCAATTATAATCGGTTCTTTTATACAACATGTTGTTGTTTATATGAACCAACTAATGTAGATTGCGGTGACTAAACACCACGCAAGTGAAGATAGAGAATTATTTTTAAATTAACTCACACGTTTCTATTATATCACCGGTTACAATCCGCAAGTTGAAGTCTGCAAATGTTTTTTGAAACGTTACTCGTTAAGGGTCAACGCCCAAAAATACACACTTTTGGGTTTTCTAGTACAAGCAAAACTACAATAAAAAAAATTATTAACTTTTTGTTTCTTTACATTATCTACCACACTAGGTCATTAGAACCTGTTCTGAGGTAGGTGATAGTGAGTACAAGTAGAATAATATTTAAAAAAATGATGATATTTGTTACACAATGCTAGATGATACAACAGATACTGACCGTAAAACTCTCTTGATACCATTTAAGATACATTGACAGTAGGTTAAGTTTCAAGGCACTAAATCTTATAATTAATGACAGTAGATACGATAAAAATATACATACATTTTACATCGTAACAATCCTACAATTATTGATAGTGAATACATTACCTAAAGAAAAAAGAAAAATGCTAATTTTAAAGTAGTATATAATAATAGTGGAGTTAAAAGAATTATTATAGAATTATGATGCAATATTTACATAATATCGTGTTATTATTTATTTATTTATTTAATTATATACGCCCTCGTGGGCTTTTACATAACATATGATACAAAACATAAAATAATACTGACTGATTATGTAAGGGAAATGTAATTTTTTTAGGGTCGAGCATTTTATAAAGCTGATCTAGTTTGTCATGGAATGTTAATTCTATACGGGTAGTTAGAAAAATGTCTAAGGTTTCCAGTGAATACAATTCTTTATGCATACTGCATACTGCAATTTTAGGGAAAACGTTAAAAAATGCATTTGCTGGTTTTCAAACTGGACCTTTTACTGAAATTTTAGAATTTTTTTCATAGAATTTAAAGAATGACAGTTAAAAAATTGTATTCACAGGAAACTTCATACATTTTTCTAACTACCCATGTAGAATCGATAGATAAATCATTTGTAGTATCCCTTGTATTAGGATGCTACAAAGTGACTTATTATTAAGTGTAATTATTATTTTTGTTTTAGAATCAAAATTTTCACTATTTTCCGGTTGAAATGGTTAATGCAATTTAGTGCTACGAAGACTGATTTAATAGTTAAATGCGGAAACGTGAAGCGCATATTCTCCCTCTCGGACATTATGCTGCGAACACTTATGTCAGTATTTATTGATTAACAATAAATAAATTTCTTTGTAAGTACGTACGAGTGTGAATTTTTCAAATGCGGAAATGATTCGGAGATGAAAAAAAAAATCATTGTAATATTTTTTAAATAATCTTTTCTAACCTTACCTACCCAATAAATTAATTACCTTTAATATACTTTAGAAGACATTCTGTATTTAAAGTGAGTGAATTAAATCAAATAATATTTTTTCTTAGGAGTTCAAGTTACATCTCATGATTTTCCCGGGTACTAGCCGTTAAAACATAATAAGCTTGTGACCTTTTTTGAATTGACTTAATAACATGTGATTGTACTGTGAAAATTATCTATAAATTAGGCATATTGTCACCCCAATCTACAAAACGTCAATTTAAAACATTTCTGTATGAACGTGTTTTTAATACCAGAGAAAAAAATTGAAAGTATACTTAGATAGGGAGAATAATAATATCAAGAAAATTTCTCTTGAAACATATAGATGTCAAAAAAACGATTTTGGGTTTGTTGAGTATTTTACATGTGGTTTTCAAGTGATTGATATAAATAAAAACACGAAAAATCTATTTCATTTCGCAGTACTGATTTATTGTGAGTACAGAAAAATAGAGGGAAAATCATAACAAAGTAATCTCTCACCTGTGGCAGGATTGTGAGAAGAAGATAAATGCCCTCTGCGATGATAAACAGCTGTCTCGTTCCCTCTGTATAATTGATGGTGACAGATAAATCATAAATCTGGTGTTCGTTACAGAATAAAAGGATAACTCAAACAATTTTCGGATTTCACATCTGCCGTGAACCATTCATTCTGCTCGGCTTAGTAAATATTTATGTTTTTCCTCGGCGAATCTATGCTCAAAGTGACAAATAAATATTTAACTTTTATTTTTAGAAGTTCAGAAAAAAATATATCTCGATTTTGCTGTACAATTATCTCTCATCGTAAGTCGACAGGTACACTAAATTCGTAACTCTGTTCCAAATGATAAAACATGCATTATCTGTTGTTATGATAATAACAATAAGGTTTTTATTCCAATATTGTTGTGTGAGGTGCGCAGTACACATTAAGCAACCCGCAATACGAACAAATTGCAATTTATTTACAATACAAACTAAAAGTAAAAATAAAAAGTTACAGCACGTATTTTGTTCTTTCCGTGTTAATGATACTTTTCATGTTAAAAGTTGTTCGAACGATGAAGTTGTTGCTCTAACTTGGGAGGTTATGATTTATTGTCAGAAAGAAATTGATTAAATTCAACTACATAACTCAAGTACAGTTTTTTGCTGTAAAATTAATTGGCATACGATTCATGGAACCGCGGGAAACCTTTGATGTGCATCACCTCTCCATACAGGTGTGATGTGTCTTAATCTCGTTGGTGAAAGGTGGTTTATTTGATGTACTTCTACAACCTAAGAGGAAGGGATGTGCTCTTCTTGAAATAAGGAAGACCCTTTAATCCGGTTACCCTCTGGTCTGGACCGCTGCATAGTACAGTGACCGATGAGGACCGAGCAGTCAGCGTTTGAAATGCAATGGGTGATAATAACTAGCTTTCATCTATTGGATTACGGCTTTACACCGCAGACAAAAGGAAGTACCCTAAATTGAAGGATTCGGGTAGGTTCAAACAAACAAAGAAAATAATAATCACCTCGTAGAATAATTTATCATAATGTCCCTATCGAAATAATACAAATCTTAATACTTCGGCGAGCAGGAGTCGTTAGCAGGTATACTTTATAAAATATTTAGAATGTGTTATAATACATTTGAAAAATACATAAATATAATGAATGTGTAAGCTATTGAGCTTAAAGGTAAAATTAATACTTCATATTTTCGTAGAAACCAATCACTTCGTGGTTTGACATATTAAATGAAAATTAAACGATAACTTTGTATGGGACCAGATTTAAAAAAAAAATGATCGACCGGTTTGGCTCAACCTAAGCATCATCAGGGTACAAAATTAAACTAAACAAAAAAAAACATAGTGTGTGGTTATATATACTCACACACATACAGAGGGAGAACACAATATACAAATTAAAAAAGAGAACAATAAGAAAACAAACAAAAAAACATTTAAATTGTAACAAAGGAATAGAGAGAAAGAGACAGATAATATGAAATGAAAAAGGCAAAACGTCAACTGAGAACGTAATAAAAGAATAATGAGAAATTTCACGAGTTTACGGGAAATAAACCTAATATTGGAATTGGTTACCAATGGCGTCGTGTTTTATTTGTCAATATTTTTTCTTCCTCCAGCATAAAAAGGTGTGACAATTGATTCATGCCCTATATATGTAAGCGATATATATATAATCTATGCATTTGCTGTGATAATAAAAAAATGGATATGTAAACGGCAAACGCACCATAAAAAAAATAAGTGTTTTTAAAGTATGGAATAAGTATATCAACTGAGTTGCAGTGACCCGTGCGCACCGGTAAAAATGCAAAAACCTAAGTAGATAAGAGCGATACACAAAGTTGCTGTCGGTTCCATGACAATGAACCGTTTTTCGAGTTGCTTTTTTCGTAAAACTAGTGACGGGAATTCTGTTTCTCTTCCTTCATTTCCCTTTTCAGCCCAACAGGATATCTTACAATATAAGCTTCTTTAAAATATTTAAAAGTGTTTCTAAAAGAGAATTCTTTATTTATTTATGGTTTTCGAGCTTATTTTGTAGAACTCCATTTTAAGTTTTAGGTTTTTTAATTTTATTTAAACAATAATTATTATTATTTTAAATAAAAAAAAACAATCAATTCTTAGTTAAAAGTTCTGCGATGTAATTATTTTTACGCGTGACAGCTGTTTTGACTTCTGAGGGCATTATCAAACTGTTTAAATAAAATAAAAAAAAAAATAATAATAATAATAATAAAAAATAAATAATGATAATTATATATTTATTTATTCTTTCTTTTTTAGTCGGGGTTAATCAACAAGTGAAATCTGGAAAACACATAATGCTTTCTAGATTAACTGGCCGCTCGTAAATTTGTCACTTTGTCTCACGCCCCTGTGGTCTATCGAATAGCCCACCGCTGCTCAGAAGAATAAGTGGACACCAGCTGCGAATGACAGCCTCAATAAATTCGTTATTATATTATTTTCTGCAATAAATAAACAGACATGCTTTATTTGTCGGGTGAATAGTTGTCAGGAAAACATAGTGATATATTTTTTTTAGAAAACCATCACCTTGTTCCAACCGCTAGATTAGAAACACTTTGTAAGATTAATTTTTAACTAAAATATGCCTTTTTTAGTTTGGAGAGTAACACTGAGTGATTAAATTATTTCAGCCTAATTTCTCAGACATGAACCTCGGAGTGCTAATTCGAAACCCTTTACAATTGCAACACATTCTCTGAATTTTGTAATATTACTTGTAATTAAATAAAGACTCGAGCTAACAGTCGTAATAGTGGTAATAATTTTGAATTTTGCCTAGTACGTGTTTGTGTGGTGTTATATTATAACTGCTAGTTACTTACTACTCGTGAAAAATCATGGGATGTTACTTGACTTGTCAAGAAAAATGTTCGTTCCATTTGAAATATAGAACAACGTCTACTAAAATACATTATAGGTAGGTATTTTAAATTATTATTTCTAGATTTTGATAATTTTCATTAACATCAGTTCCAAATTTGAAAATTTTTCACTCATATTTATTTTAAGTGCATCGTTCTCCGGTTGCTTCTTATAAAATTTCGATGACCACTTAAAAAAATATCTATATTTAATCGACTTACTGACAATAAGGAATATAAATACACCTTTATCACTTCTACTTCAGTACAAAATATATACACTGTGGTAGGTTTCAAACTTGCTGTTTTGATTAATTACCACCACGTAGGGGGTCAAAATATTGTCATAATAGATATTCTGACCACGAATAGGGGAACTTTGTGACACACAACATCAACCAATCTCTATTTTAAGTTCGTGAAGCAAAACTTGTTTCATAAAAATCTTGATGAAAAAAGTGATTTTTTTATTTTATTCTTAAATATAACATATGTTATTATTATGGAGGTCTGATTCGATAAAGAGCATTTAGGCATAATATGAATACCTGATATTATGATTGAAGCGCGTAACCTTAGCAAGTAAAAAGAGAAAATGGTTACACAATATATTTTCTCGACAAATGTAAAAAGATACATGTTTTATAATTGTTTAAAGAAAATCACAAGGATTTCTTCGAATCTAATCACTTTTATCTTTTTGTCTGAAAAAAAGAACATCCGAAAATATGATTATCGAGACACATAATTATAAATTTACTTTACTTACTTAAATTTATTAATTATGAAACACAAAACTAAAATGTATTTTAACATGCAATATTCCGTTTTTGAAATGGGTGGATTAAAGCAAGTTATATTTTTTCTCGGCGATTCAAGTTACATTCCGTGATTTTTAACGGGTAACAACTTGTATGAAATATTATACACAATAGCTTTATTTGAAATAAAAATCATTTAAAAAAATTACAAACACAATGTACATATATACAATATACTCGTATATATTTAAAAAAAAATTAAAGAAAGACAAACATTCCCGGGTTACGAATAACCTGACAATATTTGAAAAACTCCTACTGCCATCATAAGAAGCGAAAGATGTTGCTTGTGCAATGATGGAGGACTTAGCCACCATTGAACGCACGATGCCCGGGTGGGAATACGACGCGTTTGTCCACTCAGCTACCGACCGGTCAAATTGTTGAATATGTTTTGTTTTCTTCTAGAATATCAAGGTAGCAAATAATTCAATGTATGAACACTATCCCCGAGTTAACAATTCCTTGGACCCATTAATTTTCCAGGTCAACATCCTGCCAATGCTAATAATAACGCTATCACCATATTGTCGTTCCAATAATGCTCGGAGCTTCAATCAAGCTGACATATTTTGTCACGTGTAATTGAAGATTCCCATTCAAATTCACAAATTGTGCCGGGAGAAGGGAATTTTCCCTCATCATATTGTATTCATCGAAAAATACGAGATTTAGATTCAGAGGTAAAAACACAAAATAAAAATAATAAATATTATTTTTATTTGCGATCTGTGAGCCTCCGTGGTCGAGCGGTTGAGACGCTTGAGATTAAATGAATATGTTCTATTTCAAATATAATAACCATAAAAAGATATATGTTATATGTGTCGGACATTTGGGCCGCGACGGCAGCGCCCAAAACCATGTGTAGATAATAAGTTTTAAAACAGATGATAAGATTTTACGTAATATTAGTTCTCTTCAGGCCAAAATTTTGTAAATTCCTTTCTCATCGGCTTGTTGCTTCATAATGACGTCATAGATAAGCCGGCGAGGCAAAACCGCGGGCGTTAGCTGACTAAGCGCGCACAAACGGTCCATCCGCGGCCGACCAATCATGGATCGGCCCGGTGAATCTTAGGCTGAACTTAGTATGTAAAATCAATCTATTGAACTTTATCACGAGAGTTAAGCTGATAGCATGACCTAATAAATCACGTCATCGTGACGGCTTAACTCCCGCTATATAACTTTTATAATTTAAGAAGAATATAATATATAAGAATAAAAATGTTAAAAAGGAATTAAGACCGCAAAAAACGGGCACTGATCTTATGATGTACCTCGTATCTTAAATTGTGTGCTTAATAAAAATCACGTAGAGACAAATGGAGTCAAAGAAAACTATCCCACAAAATTATTAGCCGGCTGGGGAGAGAGAAAAAAGAAGATGAAATTCTCCCATGCAAAACTCTCACCCCGGCATCGCGTTTCTGAGTAATTTATATATTGCACAAAAACACGAGATAAATCAGATCACCAGCATCCTCTGCCAGCTACATCTACCTTGACTTCCACTACGCTCTCGACATCACCTTCAAACTGACTCCTGCCTTTTATTTGACCTTCGCCTGCCCCCCCTAGACCACCTGACTGGACCTCTCTCTGAACCAGACTCGCCGCATCTTTAAAGGAAGCAGAACCCCTGCAGTCAACCCTAGTCGATTTCGCATGCAACGAGATCGATACTTGAAGCACTTCGTGGTTTGGGACTGCCGCCTACTACAGTTTACTTGTGTGCCTTGATACGTCGGGTAAAGTATATTTGCGGCACGTTCCAGAGGAGTAGATACTCTCAGTATCGTTTCCTTCCCCTCCTCTCAGCCTCGTAACATATCCCAAACGGGGATGCCATAGTTACACTATTTCCGGGCAGGTGGGACTCTTGTGCAGAATTCAAATAAAAAAAAAATCATTATTTATGAAAATACCGCACCGGAGTTTCAAGTTCCCGGAGCCAGTAGAAACTCGGAACAAGGGTGCCAAGCAAGACCAAGAGCATTGTCAGAGTAGCGGCCGAGATGATTTTCCCACGAAAACGGGGCTATAAAAGTTATCCATTTATTGTTATAAACACACGGTTTTCTATTCAATCTCGATGATAATACTACATGCTAGACTTATTTTAGTAAAGTTCAATAAAAATTTCAGGAAATTTGTTGTTAATTGAAAAATATGCTATTTTATTGAAAAAAATTTTTAATTGGAAATCTATTAATTATTTTTACCTGAAAAAATACTGTTTTTGTTTATCAAGTAATTTTTTATAAAAATTGTAGAGCTTCGTAAATTTTAACCACTATCGTTTACAGGAATTTCATATTTTTGCTGTGGAATAATACCCAGGTTTTTTTTAACTACTACTGATCAAATAATTTTTAATTGATTCAGGAATATTTGTATGGCATATAATATTTTTTTAAGCAACCTAATTGGCAATAATTTATATTTGATAAGGTTGATGGTCACAATGATTATTAAAAACCATTTTTCGCTGGTCCGATTACGGATATTTTGTGATGAAATTAGATAAGAATAGCTAAAACAGCATCTGAAACTAAAAATTATGGGAGAAAAAACCTTTTTAAATGCACTTAAAAGTTGTAGACAGTAAACTTGACGAAAAAAAAGTATTTTCTGTTTTTTTTTTCTCATATTGATTGTCAATACGTGGGTTGAAAAATACATGCACTGCGTTCCGGAGTAAAATATATCTTACTGAAATATCCCACGGAAGAATATGTAGAATGGCGAGAGATATGTTTATTATAAGTTTTGTACAATGACTGGGTCAGTAATTCATTACTCGATATGCAATTTTTAAATAGGTGTAAGTGTGTACATTCTCGAAAATTATTAAAAAAACGAATGTAATTTTTTAAAACAGAAAAATTAGGTACCCTACTAATTATTTACTTATTTATCTTACCCTACCTTTTTACCTTAAATGTTCATATAAATGTTATTACGTCTATCACAACTACCGCTAATATTAACATTTAAAGTGAATTTAAAATAATTGGCGTTTTCATGGCGAACAAACATTGTTTCTGGTAAAAATTAGTTCAACTAAACATCTTATTCTCTTAGTATTATTAACGGTGAAATGCATTCAAAACACTTTTTTCAAAGTGGACAATTCACTTGAAAGCCTGTTTATTGATAAAAACCCGAATTTAAGCAAAAAAACTAATCTAAAAGTTAAAACTACTAGATACAGATACCCATATAAGGGTTAAAACTATTGTTATAATTATTTATTTAACCTAATTCCTTGTTTTGTATTGTACAATGAAGCACCCTCGAAATCCTGATTATGCAAACAAACGAACTTAATTTCTTCTGAATAGCTCATCATTAATCCTGAATCGCTGAGGAGGCTTCTGTTCAAACTACGTATTCAAAGACCCACTTCTGTTATATCTAGTGCTCTAAACAAATAGCAAATAGTGCCTTATACAAATACCAGTTCCGTTTTCTCAATCAAACGGATCGATCTGTCTGAAACAAATACTAGCCACTATCGACGCTGAAACCAACTAATTTAAATCGACTTTCAAATCGTATAGAACACATCATTATGTCTTATAAAGTTAGTAGACAATCGATTTTAATTCCTTTTCCTAGTTTAAAAGTTGAAAAACGGCATATTTATGATTTCTTACCTACCGTTAGTCACATCATTTTTTTAATTTTTTTAGGTTTAGAATTACGTAAAATACGAATGTTTTGATAGGAGAGATAGACAAAAAAATTTCAAAAACATTAATAATCACCCAACCCTGAAAATCTATGCAGTTACTAAAAAGCACATGGAAAAAATGCAAGGGTCTACAAAAAAAATTAAGCAATTTCACACACTTTACTGTATTTACGAGGGGAAACATTTGTTGCAGTGCAGTTGCAGTGCAGTGCAGTTGCAGTGCAGTTTCAGTTGTTGGCTGCAGTGTATAAAGCTTTTCTTTCAAGATACAGAGCAAATAATAATACATATGATAACAAAGCGCCGTTTTTATGAAAAACCACCTCAAGGATGCTGTACAAATTCTAATTTCTAGTTAACATTTATCCCTAGTTTATATTAATTATATATTTAAATTATGTAACAGAGACAATATACAGCAACATACTTACCTGGCAGGTCACTTCTGATAAACACAATCACATTATTATAATAACTTAAAACTTTAGCTGGTATATTTAAATTTTATACCTGTATATTTTTTAAATTTATTTATTTATTGATTTTTAGGGAAAGAGAGAAAATTAAAAATATATTTGCCTGATCATAGCCAGCCTTCGAAAGGCGAGGGAACAAGAAAATAAGATGTCTTTAGTTTCAATAATTAAAATGAAAACTGCTTTTTCTCTTAAAGATATCGCCAGGCTGTGTGTAAAGTACTTTTAAATATTAGTTATAATAACAAAAAATGAACGTAATTGGAATGTAACAAATAAATAAGCTTTTTCTACACTTATGCCGTAAAATTGCAATTTCAAAATGGAGAAATCAACTAGACCAGAATATGCTACATAATACTGCGAGCATACTACACGTGTATGGCGGCAGGTGCTTTTGCGGATAACTCAATAAGGTAGCATCGAATAGTTAAAACTTCTCTCAACTTCCTCGTGTAGCGACAGTCTTACACTTTATCGAAGTTCCTTTAACTACTTATCCATACAATTTTCGAAGAAACATATTTATTCAGTTCTATAAGACAAGTAGTATTTTGAACGGGATCTACAAACATGGTTATACAGGTATTAAGGTTACACAAATTACTTTTATTTACAAAATTAAAAAAAAAAAAACAAAATCTCATATTCTTAAAGCTATTCTTATTGTTTCTTATACGACGTATCCATTCTCTTTTCAAAGATATATTTTTATTGAATGTTTCGGTCCTGTTGGACAAATTGTCCCTAATAAACGAAATTGAGTCATATTAGGATTGATCGAGAAATAAATAAAACATTATACCCTTATAAATTGTACTTAGAAAAAGCGGATAGTTTCTTAACTACTTGTACACTCATTTTTTGAAGAGACATAAATGAATTCAATGGTTCAGTTATATTAAACAAATCGTGTGTAAAACCACTGATTGGGTTTTATCGATAAATAAATGTCAAATTGTAACTGACTAAACTACATTTATTTCGAAAAAAGTGATTGAAAATGTAATTCCGATAGTCTGCAAGTTTATTTTTCGTAAATTACCTAAAGGTTACCTTAAAATAATAACGTTCAATCTAGTATATTGACTGAATGTTTCAGCCCTGTTAGCCAGATCGTGTGTAAAAAACAAGACCAAGCTGTATTAGGGTTAATACAGCTTGATCTTGTTTTTAGAAATACATGCCAAATCGTACCCTCATAAAATACTTTTATTTAGAAAATAGTGATTGAAAAAGTAAATCTTCTAATACTAGAGTGTACTCAGTGGAAACGAAAGGACTTTAGATAAACTGACATTGATGTGAAACTGCTCACGAACAGCAACATTTATCGAGAATAAAAGGGATATACCTACACAAGAAGTTTACTGATCCGGAAAATTGGTTATTCGCCATATTACTGTACTTGACTTAGTCTCTAACGCTTACTCGCCTTACTTCGTAGAGTTATACACGTAGCAAAGGAGAGTTATTGATATGATAATGGTTTTTTTTGCACGAATGCTAGTCGATTACGCAAGAGATGAGAGACTTGAGCTAATTTATTAACAATAAGGGATTTGTCATATTTTTCCGAGTAAAGGGCAAAAGGTTTTACTTGTGGTTTCAACGTTTACAATGCTGCGCACTTAGTGTTACGTCTCAACAAAGAAAATCGATTGATTTAATTACAGTGAAGAACATTTTGTAATGGATTATTATTGGAAAAGAAGGTGAGAAAGTTGGTTGTATTTGTCGCTGGAGTGTCAACCAGGTGACATTTTAAGAGGAAAAATACATAAAATTGTGTATAATACAGGTAATTGAGTCCGCTTTTTCAAAATCCCGACGTAAATGTAACAGCGTGAGGCACCAAAGACACATAGTACTCTCGATTAATAATAATAATACTTGGACAATTTATATAGCGTCATTTTTGTGAAACATCACCTCAAGGGCGCTTTACAAAACTCAAAAAGCTATGGCTAAATTTATTATAAAACTATCTTAATACCTAAAGCTATTGCTAAAATGACATTATTGATATTTACATACGAGTGTTTGTTATTTACATTTTTTGCGGGCTGTAAAAAATTGACGAACTTTTTGTTTGGCAGTAGATCGAGGGTTGAAGATCGCGGATTATTGCATGAAAACATATTATTATACTGGTGAGTTAAGTGTTAGCGGGTTAGCCTAGCTGTGTAAATTAGAGCAATTCTGTTATTTTGTTTTGGAAATGATTTTCCGAAAAGATGAGTTTTGAGTTTAGCTCTGAACTCTGTCGAGTCTTTTATTATTTTCAGATCATGTGGTAGTCTATTCCAGGCTTTAGGACCTAACACCCCAAAGGCGCGCTCTCCGAACTTAATGTCTGGTGGGCACTTTGGTTCCTTCAACTTTTTGATAGCCGATGACATTGCCGATCTAAGGGTTGACTGTCGCGAATTTAAAGTCAAGAAGTTAGTTATACTTTAGAGGTTAACAGACAAATTAATACGCATAAGGATTATTGCAGTGAAAATTTGAAAAACTCATGCAAGCTATTTTTTTTTATATCAACCGATGGGGCTGATATTCCGAATGTTGGTGCTGTAACAAATAGTATTTTTTTCCCGGTTTTGTGTATTCACAGACTTGGGTGAAGAAAATGGCATTTATTTTAGTTGTTCGCTAAATAACTAAAATGATAAATATTCCAATAACAAACGTAACGAGGTTGTCTAGTTTTAATACCGATTACTTTTATTGGGTATTGCATTGGCCGTTTTTTATCAGTGTGAAAACGTAAGGGAAGACTAGTAGGAGTGAGCCGTGAGGAGGAGTGAACCATTGACCCTCTAACTGTTGAATACCAACCAAAACGTGTCAAAATTTGACCAACGTATTCCCCACAAATGTTCCTCAGCACTTCACCATTCCAGACTGGATCTTATCGCGGGTAAAATTTACGTACTTTTTATAAAATGTTTTATACCTTGCTGATTGGTTCCAAATAACGGGAATCGATCCAAAAGTAAGTAATAGACCAAGTAGTACCTAGAAGTGTGTGTTTGTGGTAAATTTTAAACACACATTTTTTTGGGAATTACTTAACTTATTTTGGGTGCTTGAGGAGGACTAAATCACCTTTGAACAGGGAGGATTGAACCATGCTTTATTCCTACCTGGTTGAAAGTTTATATTAAAACATTAATTTTATTATTTTCTGTTTTTTTGCAGGTAACAACAATGCCTCGAATACATTAAAGAAAAGCAGAAAACAAAAAGACTGCCATTACAGAATTTCGGTTTAATTTGATTGTATTAACGTTTGTTCATTTTCACTTACCTTGACATATTTGTAACATAGATTTTAAATACTTATTCCGCTCCATTTTTACTTTTGTTTTCAAATTATAAATTATTTTGATTGAAATCATATTTAAGTAAAACATTGTTAAGCTTCCACCTGCTTGTTTTTCAATAACGTTACCATCACGTGAGCGGTTCAGCCCAACCCAACATGGGTAGGAATAAGCCAATAAGTATCTTGCGATTATAAAAACTTCTTTTTATACCATCACAAAAAAATCTTTTTATACCATCACAAACGAAATAAATTTTGGTAACTTACTCTGGTGATTTATCTTGTTCTCCTTTTCCGGTAAAACCATTTTTTTTAAAGTGTTTTACTCCTACTCGTCCTCTCCTACATTTACAGTTTTTTTTTGCTACATGCAATAAGTACACAGTTAATACTTGGCTACACCCGAGTTCTCTACAAAAATGTATTCTTATTATTCAATTGAAAATATGGATAAAAATTAAGGTGCATAAAAAAAAAATCTTAGAAAAAAATATATTTCAAAGCTCTCAATGGAAATGACTTTCAAGTTGAAAATGTGCTTTCAATCAATAAATTCCAAAAAGAAAAAAAAGCACTACGATTTTCTATTTCCGAGATTTTCCAAGAAGATGAGTAATTTAAAATCTAAGGAAATCCAGGTGAACCACAATAATTCAATCAACCTTGCACTGATGCAATTTAATCCAGTTTCGCAAAGGTTTTACACTAGTTCGTTCCAGATTCCCGATACTCCGCAAGGTATTTAATCCAATGCTGCAGAGGTTGATTCATTAAAACTTTCAGGCGCATTTTAATGGATTCTAGTCGAACCTTCTGCGCCGCCACAACTTTTTTGAACTTAATTTTGAATTCCTTTGATACCAGCCATGTAATAACTATTTCAACACGAAGGAATTATTAGATATGTAATAAATTTAGCATAAAATAATCACTATTATTTTTTGGCAGTTGGTAAACAAACTGTGGGTTCGATAAATATAATGAGATATTATTTCAAAATTTTCCATGATTATTTACTAAGCATCATAATTTGTTTATTATTATGTTCGACATACCAAAACCGTGTATTTTGATATTCAAAGATTTCATTAATTTGTTTCAGTTCATGGTTCAACACAAGATTGTCAATGGAATATAATTTAGTGAACATGAAATAATAACTTTGTATAAGATCACATATTATATTTTACTTTTTATTACCAACCGGCTTCACTTAGTCTAAGCACCATCAGGGTACAAAATTTAATTAAACTAACTAATTAAACTAACTGTGTTTTACGAGGTAGAACACAATATAACATAAAATAAGAGAATAGTAAGAAAACAAAAAAATAACATTTAAATTATAAGAAAGGAACTAAGAGAAAGAGACAGATAATATGAAATGAAATAGGCAAAACGTCCACTGAGAACGTTATAAAAGAATAATGAGAAATTTTCTGAGTTTACGGGAAATACACCTAATATTGGACTAATGCACAAATTTGACTGATTATTAAGAATACAACTATAAGTTTTAATGGCTTTCTTTATTTCTAATGTTAAATTATTGAATACAATATATTGCGGCCTTCCAAACTAGGCGCATGTCTATATTATGGTGGTCAAACATTTCACATCAAATTATACAGTCCGATAAATTATAGTTAAAAAAAATAGAAAAATATCAATATTCAATTTTTTCAGTGTAGGTTTAATTTTTTTTTACATCTCCGTTCCATACTGTCCAGTTGTTAGCTGTTGGTAGCAAAGTCCTGATATGTCACGTTAAATTATTATATTAAGTCAAAGAATTAACCTTTAAAGTAAAGTGATGTCTTTCGCACACTTGTTACATCTGCCCGGAGCAAGTGGAACTGTGAAGAGATTTTTTGTTTTTATATCTGAAGCAAGTGGAAAATGAGTATGAAAGGGTGATATAATGGTCGGTAGCTTAGATCTGGTTACTCAAAACAGCTAAAGTTATTTCAAGAACGTCCCTAATGGATATGGTGGTCTCTCACTAAAGGAATATTGATCTATAGCCCACTTTGAATAAATATCAGTTAAACCACATTTGTACTAACTTTTAATTTATCCGAATTCTATACGTAAATCATTTATATAATTAAAAAAAAAACTTATTTACCAACGTCTGGATTTGAACCCGTAAAATGTAGATCAAGAGCAAAGGAGCTTAGCTTATTTTCACTTATTAATTAAAGTATTTATCTTTTTACAACACTACATTTAAGCAATTATTGCTTGGTTGAAGACCTACAAAACAACTATAAATCTGGTATTACATTTTTTTTTAAATTCGTACCCAATACATTTCAAGAGTTATTTTTTCTAACAAAACAAAAAACGTGGTGTATTTTGATCTTTCTTGTAGCTATAAAATGTGATTACTCCAAACCCAACACGAAATTTTGGAAAATCTTGTGGTTGAAAAAATAAACCCCTACCAGGAGTACATACTACAGAGAGGCGAGAGGAAAGCTCGCGCCGCAAGTTGTTCCGATTTAGCCGCTGCATCGTGACTGGAAAGCAAATCGCCGGCCAAAATCATTCCCAATCATTTTTATTATCAGACGTATAAACAGCCAGGGGAAGTTGGATAAATACGCGGAACATCCGTACGATGAATATTTAAAGAATTTCAAGTACATGAGTCCGTCAGAAAAATAAGTTTCATGAAATAAAATTTTTGATTTATCAAATCGGCTGTAAAGAAATTAACTATAATGGTGTTAGCAAAGTTTTTTTTTAGTTATCATTGTGTGATATTTTTTTTTACTTATTAAAGCTCTTTGTAAAATAGACGTCTTATAATAAAACTTCAAGATACAAATGCTAGCAACAAGTGTAATCTGAACGATATGGGCAGATGCCTGTTTTTTAAGGCCGTAAAAAACATTCGAACGATAGGCTTTGGTGCCAAGAAATCAATATAGATATTTCTGTATGGATTTTGTAGGAATTATAATGGTTTTTAGCTAAAAACGTCATTTACATTTTTTTTAAATCTGAACCTTAACGCCATTGTAATTACTAAAAAACTATTTTGAAATTTTGGAAATCTTTTTACGATAATAATGTGAAAGGTAGGGGTCAGTTATTATTAATCTAACATATTAATTACTAACATCCCGAGTGCATCCGTGAAAAAAAAATTGTTACAGATTCATCCGAATTAATTCTAATTGGAATCTCGAGTAGGCCCCTTGTTTTTACAGTGTGATGTCCCGTTTATAAAAGTCAATATGACTTTTTTAGAAACAAACATTCTAAAACCTTTGTAGTGTTCACTGAGTACAGCTTGATTTTTTTCCAAATACGTCATTGAGGGGCTTGGAAGCAGAAGCAGCAATCTACAAAAAGAGTTCTGTGGCACTATCAACTTTTGAATGATTATTATAAAGAAACAAATAATTTTGTGAAACAAAATGTTTGTTTCCATTAGGCTAGTAACAATTTAAAACAATAATCAATAAATGTATCAACAAATTCAAGAAAAAAATGTGTATTAAACGGTTTATCAACTTTTCAAAAAATAATTTAGGATGAAAAAGATTGCTGCCTTTGCTTCTATACCCCAAATATATTGAAAGTTCTATTTATTTGAAGGACCTATGACACCGGATAAAACTTTACGTCCCCGTCTTGGCTAAGCTTCCCAGCTTTCAAAGGAGTCAAATCACGTGCTTCATAGGGTTTTAGAATATGTGAGGAGATTTTTTAGGTTGATAGATAAAGATAGTGTTCAAATTGAGTGGGTACTTCTCATTATACAACATAATACATGCAAGAATTCACACCTCGAATTTTAGTCGAGTTTAATTAGTTTAAAATAAAGGTTTTCAAATAACAATTCCAGAACATGTAGAAATTACCTCTCAACGAAAGCCACCACAATAGTGTTTTGTGATTAATTAAACTCGCTGAATGCGGTTTATAATTTACATTTTAAATTTTAAAGGGAAAGCCGTAAAGCATTTCAAGTTACTAAATAATCAATCAAAATATGTATAGTTATTATAATTTATGAGCGTGTTTAGCAAAGCAAATTATAAAAAACCAAAACGTTTGAGGCAAAGCATTTCAAACAAATTATTTACGAATATCATTTATTCTATGGGTTTCCCAACTTCATTTTCTTAAGGATCTACTAGAAAAAAAGTGGAATTCACAATTTAAACGACATTCTTTTTTTAAAAGCTTTTGGCTAATGTTCAAATCTCATTTAGATTCTTTAAAAGATTCACAAAGCATTTGCGCAAAAATAATCGTTACTCCCATTGCTCTTCTTTTATTGTACAGAATTTAAAAATGGTTTCTTACTTTTTCGATAACGTTTTTCTTTAATCTCTTTTTAAAATTATAATTAATACCATGATAATACAATTGTACTGATACCCATCTAAGATATAATTTCGAATCAAGAGATAAATCGCCGATTTGCAATTAAATGTGATTTTTTATTGCTGACAAAACAACAATCAAATGGATTTTTGACGAATGGAAGTTTATTAATTGTCAAATGGTATTATTTCTTGACTTCAACGTATAAAGGTGAGAAAAAGTTGCTTTATTAAATCATTAATTTTCAGAAAAAATATTTTTGTTTATATTGCAAGAAATCGACGGTAGAAAAGGCCTTATTAAGAATTAAATGAGCATCGCACTACCAGTAATGGTACCTTCATCTTAAAGTATAAGAAAAAAATTAAAAACAAAATTCCTAGCCCCAATTTATTTGTATGGGTTCATCATAATAATAGAAGATTGCTTCTAATGTAAGAGTTTTCAAAAATATATAAAAAAAATTGATGTTCAGATTTTTATTTAGCCTGCTGTTTTATACGGCAATAGATCCAAGAAAAAAAAAAATCATAAAATATTATTTTATATGGTAAGAGAGCTATTAGCACTTAGAACATGTATTTATCAGTTGTGGAGTGCATACTCCTTAACATATTTCTAAAATATACGCATCTAAACAGCTTCTGTGACATTTGGCAGTCGATTAAAAAATAAATTTCAATTGAAAATGATAATTTTGTCGGTTGTTTATCCGAAAACTTATCTTCTGAAACTAAAATCATTTTTATAGTTTTTTACAAAAAAACATATTGTTGAAAAAATCAGGATGTGATGCCTTTTAAATATCTAATAAAAAAAACAATTCGTTAAGGAAATCAGGATGTCATGCCTTTGAAATGTATATTAGGAAAACAATTTGTTAATAAAACCAGGATGTCATACCTTTTAAATTTATATTATTTTTAAAAACATTTAAAAAACTTCTTTTCGTTTTTATTTTCATAGAATTGATTCCAATCCCTGAGGATTAAGGACAACGTCTCAAAGTAAGTGAAGATATTTCTAAAACACGTTCATTTAAAATTGTGTGTGCTTAAAAAAATATCCTCCAGTGATGAACTAACAAAGAAATGTGTAAGTTTTTGTAAGAGCCTTCAATACAATCTTTCAAAATGTCTTATTTGCCGAAAACCGAAATCTTATTTAACCTGTCTTCGTAAAAAAAATTAACCGCCACTATAGAGCCTTCTAAAACCTTTTCCCTCTTTTTGTAGTAAAGTGGGGCCTCGTTTAAAAGAAACTTGTCTTCTTTCAAGCCCTAGGAAAAAGACGGATAGGGGTGTTTTTGTAAAGGGACAACAAGTGAGTTGTGAAGAAAAATGTCTGTCTGTGAGTGGCGGACAATTCACATTGATTAATTTCGTTTCGCTACCTTTCACACGTGTAACCATAAAGGAAGATCTTAAGGATACAGGATCATTAGAATATAACAGAAATTTTTAATAAAAAGGTTTATTATTTTTATAAGAATATAATTTTACCCCCTAAGATTTATAATAAAGACATTTTTACTGAGTTCAACATGTTCTAAAAAGGAAGTCAATCAGTTCTTGCTGTGAGTATTGAGTACAATCTGTCGACTGCTGATCGACCGTCCTTCGCATTAGACAAACGACCACTTATAAGAAAAGGATTTTTTTTTAATTTGGTCGACAAATGCTCTTAAAATGGTGAAATATTGGGTACCTACTTTAGCCATTTTAATAATTGTGTATGTTTCACATGTTTTTAATTGTTCACAAAGCAGATCAAATCTTATGCAGATTCTAATAAATTTAGTCAAATTATAAGATTAATTTATTGAGTATGAATAAAGTTCACGTATTAATCAGGAGTGAATATATAATATTTGAACCTACAGTGATGAAAAAATCAAATGACCGACTGTTCTAAAAAAAGCAAAGAACAAACTTAGATTTACGGGTGGCAATATGAGCCTGTAAAAGTATGTATACTCGTATGTGTATTTCATTTTAAATGAAACTCGTGGAACTTACGCCAGTCACAAAACCCAAAGAAGGTACTTTACTTCGATTAAATACTACCATGAATCAATAAAGGTAGTCAATTAATCAAACATGAACCAAATCCAAAGTTATAAATCATCAATTTAGATAATTAGCAAAGAGTCTGGTTTATATACTGGTATAATATTAGTCAAAACGGTTGTAAAATAAGACATTAAAAGGGATAATTAATTTCAATTATTAATTGAGAACCAAATCTACTTATACCTACATATTATATATAAAACAATTATGTGAAGATTTTTCTTGGTATTACAATCAGAAGTGTCAATAATTGTTAGGTATAATTAGTGAATAATTGTTAATAATAATAATAGTAATAATATTTGGATAATTTGTATAGCGCCGTTCTTGTGAAAAATCACCTCAAGGGCGCTGTACAAATCTTAATTTCTATTTAATATTATATCTTAGTTTATATAAATATACAGCAACATACTAACCTGGCAGGTCACTTCTGGCAGGGCACAATCACCATATCATAATAACTCAACATTTAGAATAACTTAATTTTTTTTTTTTTTTTTATTTCTTTATTATTATTTTTTCATTTTTAGGGCATGAGAGCAAATTTAAAATAAAGTATATCGGAGGTATTTTAATTTTTCGTAGTGAAGAACAGATAATGGTGATAATCTTCTAATGAATTTAAGGAATGAGAGTCTGAAAAGTTTACTTGGTTCTATTGGGCATGTTATATCTTGATTATGGATATGATTTTCTGAAAAAATGAGTTTTGAGTTTGGCTCTGAATCCTATCGAGTCTTTTATTACTCTCAGATCATGTGGTAGTCCATTCCAGGCTTTAGGACCTGACACTCCGAAGGCGCGCTCTCCGAATTTAGTGTCTGGTGTGCGCTTTGGTTCTTTCAACCTTCCGATAGCCGATGACATTGCCGATCTAAGAGTTGACTGTCGCGAATTGAAATCTTCAGGAATACACAATTCCGATAAATAAGCCGGAGCCATTCCGTTAATTGATTTGAAAACCATCCTGCCAAGCTTAAACTGGATTCTTTCGGGACATTTAAGCCAGTGAAGATTTTTGAGGCGCTCTGAGATATGGGAATATTTTGATACGCCGGTGATAAATCTTGCCGTGGCGTTGAAGACTAGTTGTAGTTTGTTAATTTTATATTTAGGAAGACTAGCGTATATTCCGTTTCAGTAATCTAAACGCGAAACGACGTACGAGTTTACAAGTAGTTTGATTGCCTCTGTTGGCAGGTTTCTTCGCACTGATTTTATTTGTCTTAGTTGAAAGAATCCTGTGCTCACAGTCCTGTTAATTTGGGATTTAAGGGAAAAATCAGCATCCAGATTAACACCCAGAAGTTTGATGGATGTCTTTGGAATAATGTCACTTCCTGAGACAGCTATTGGGGAGTTATCGATGCTATGCTGACGTCTGCTTATGGCGGTCCAGAGAAACTCTGTCTTTGAAGGGTTCAATTTCAGTCTATTTGTGGTCATCCAGAGAGTGATCGCTTTTAGACACTCAGTCATGCGGATTTTGATGCAGTCAGAGACTGTCTATTTCTGTCGGTGAGCAGTAAAAGTAAACATGCTTGTTAGTACCAGTCATTGAAAAAGCGGTGGTTTAGATCGTTACTGTATCATACCGATCCCTTAGAATAACAAGGTTCCATCTGACACGGCAATGTCATACAATAATGGGCTTTGGGGAAAGTTACTTCAGAGTTTATCCTCGCATAAAATTACTACGTCAGATGGAACCTTATTATTGTAAGTGGTCGACACTTGAAATAATATTTTAGCATGACGTTTATTTAGTATTTGATTGGCATTATTCAATTCAATTGTTTATTATTTAAAAAAAACATACAAAAGTGAACTTTACAAGGCCTTTTGAAATACAATAAGTAAGGACGTATAAAAATGTAAAAAGAAGTCATAAATAAGAAAAAAATATATTGATTGGTATATAAAACTGAAAATAAAAACCAGTAGAAGTGTGTGGTAGGCGTGTCTGTGCCCGAGGTAAGGTTAATTTTATTTCGCTCTGACTGTAATTGGGCAAACATTTTCAAATACCGAAATTCTTTCTCGTTAAATTATAAATTTAACTAGCCTATCTGGGGCTTAGAATTCTCAAGTCTTATGTAAATTATCAATATAAGTAAAATTACTTTTCAAATAGGTATAAATCACCCTTTCAGGTATTATCTATTCAGTGGTTGGAATAGTTTTGAAAATATAAAAGTTATTCTCCTGTTATTTGCATGTATTTTAGAATGCTCCACTGTTCAAAATGTACTTTATCATAACATGGCATGAACAATTTGGTGTTTCCGCGGATACAAACATGTGGTGGGCATAATCCTGATCCAATCCACACTAACTATAAGCGTTTATTATCTAATCCACACTAACAGTGGTGGGCATAATCCTGATCCAATCCACACTAACTATAGGCGTTTATTATCTAATCCACACTAACAGTGGTGGGCATAATCCTGATGACGCATTTCAAAAACATCGATTACTACAGAAATCTAAAAATGCTTATTCTTACACCGATTGTGATTTGACGTGATTTTATTTTTAAAAAATCGACAAGTTTTTACCCCGACGGTATTTTTGTATTGTCTTGTGACAACTCAACGGAAAATAATTTCGACTGTGTCAGAATTTAGGAGTTGGTTCTTTGACTATGAACATTGCTACTGAGGCTTTGTACATTTGCCCACCAAGCATCTTAACTACGAGTGTAAAGCTGGTATGTTATGATATGACCGGTTAGTAGCTGAGTGGACAAAGGCGTCGGATTTCCACCCGGGCGTCGAGGGTTTAATTCCTCTGCTAGCTAAGTCCAGCCTCGCTTGTAATTAATATTGTGTCTTATAATAAAGCGTCTTAATAAATGTCTATAATTTAATATCGATAATAAGTACATATGGTCGTCGGAAAGGCAAAAAGGCTGAAACGCCATTTTTGAAAGTTTCCGCCAAAGCACTTTAAAGTTTATTTTTGTTTTACAATACAATTCAAAAGTCTGCAGTACCTGGATAATTTTTTTGACAGCGACAAAAACCCCAAAAAGTCCCAAACTTGTGCCGCTTAAGTAAGCCTTCTCCCAAATGGTAAATATATTTTAAATGGCTGAAGGGCCACAGATACATTCAGAATCAAACGAGAGTGAGAGAATTCGATTAAAAAAAACTAATAAAAACTGCTTATTTAACTCATTTTTGACCAAGATGTCGCTTTAACCCCCTTGCCTTTCCTGCGATATTATGTAATTAATCTTTTTTTCCTTATTAATTTGAATATATGTATTACAATTCCTACTTTTATTTTATGTGTTGTTATTTTTTGTATTATTCTTTATTATGGAATATATTGCATTGCAATATCCCTGCATACTTTCTGGAATAAAATTATTGTTATTTTTATTAAATTTGTTCAATAAAAATAAATACAGAAAAAAAAAGTGTTGACGAAGCCAGGTATAAATAAATATAATATAATATAAATACTAGCAATAAAAGTAGTTGTTACCCGTGAATAATCCCGGGATGTGACTTACTAGCCAAAATGAGAAATTTTGTTTTCACAGAGTCAAAATGTATTGGCTGCTTTGATCCACCAAATTTTGTTTTTGAAGCGTAAGTCTTATCTTAAACAAAAAAAAAATACAAAATATGGGACGTTCAAGATGCTTTCATGACTGG
The DNA here is from genome assembly GCA_022651775.1 of Drusus annulatus. NCBI lineage: Eukaryota > Metazoa > Arthropoda > Insecta > Trichoptera > Limnephilidae > Drusus > Drusus annulatus. Next base: position 2,107,747 of record JAGWCC010000147.1, on the reverse strand, counting down.
AAGGGAGCGCATAGATCAGATTTTCTCATCGCAATAATGCAAAGCTGATGTGAGTCTAATGAATAGGACTTAGAAAAGGATGGTTGGATTGTTTGGGCATGTAGTGCGGATGAACGAGGAAAGAAGTGTGAAAAAAATATATGGTGCGAAGGCGAGTGGTAAAAAAAGTCGGGGACGCCCGAGGAAGTCATGGCACGATCAAGTTGTCCAAACACTTAAATCACGCCATCTCAAGAGTTAGAATAACAGAAGAGTATGTATGAATGTGAATAAAGAAAGGTGTTTGTGCCAAGACATAGTTGGATTGCGGTCCATCCACTCTGCCTACCCCTGCAAAGAAATGGGATGGTCGTCAGTTAGTTACTTAATAAACAATTCTAATCCTGAGATTAACTTGTTAAATTTGAAATATAGAAAAACTAATCGTCAGGCAAAATATATTATAGGTAGGCAATTTATCGTTTGTTTGGATTTTTCTTTAAAATTTAGATTTTTTTATTTTTTTTATTTGATACTTTTTTAAGCACCTACATTGATTTTGATTGTGAAAACGTATTAAACGTAACTACAGGGATGTTGTTTTTCGGAAAAAGTAATCAACTGTTAATATTTTCACCCTTCATTTTCTTTAAAAAAAAAATGAAGGGTGAAATTTTTTTGTGACTACCCAGTTACTTGAATCACGTATGTGTGACAGCGGAAGGTAAAGCTTTCACGGACAAATGCCTCCGACTCTAAGGATGAGGTGTTTGACAAATTTACGCATTGAGGAGGAATGAACAATAAACAAGTCTCACAAATAAACATAAAGCTATTTTTTAAGTTCACCTGATTTTCAAACTAATTCTACCACAGTTTTGATAAGTGTGTTATTTTACAAGGAATAATGGTAAAAACTAAATACACGTTATGTAAAGATCGTTATATATTGTACATCTTTGAACCTTGAAGCAACAATATATGGAAGGAGAGCTAATTATTTTTACCCAACCTACAAAATCTTGCGATAAATCACTTTCTCCGGGTTTTTACGTCGTACTTCATAAGAGAGAAAGAGACAACAAATTTCATAGACCGCTTCTATATACTGTAAGGATGATCTTAAGCTCCTGGTTCACGGTGGGACTCCGCTCACATTTTTTTTATTATGCCACTAAACTTGACACAACTAAATGGTTTTTTAGGTTATATGCTATATTTTTGTTGATAAAAATACTGTGAAAAAGTGGCTATACGAATAAACAAAAATCATTATGTCGATATGTGATATGAATGGATGTATAAATACTGTAGCCTTAGTCTTAGCCACGCCCAGGTGCGCCGAGTCAGGTTAAAATAGTCAAAAACTGACTTCACTGCCTTGGATAGATACTACTCTACCAACTCTATGCTTTGAACTGATATACTGTTTAGTCTTACTAATAAAGCAAATGGGTTTATGATATATGAACTCAGTATGATCTTTATGCGTTTTTACACTTAATAACTAGACTTATTACATTTTGTATAATGACGCTGATATAGGATTTTCAGAGCGAGAGGATTCAATGTTATCGTAGCCCGGTCGGTGGAGTCGTGCCGCAAGCTGTCCGATTGCGGCCATGAGGCGGGTCGCGAGTGTTGCCAGTGTTGACAGAATAATGTGGCCAGCGAATTAAATAATCATTTATCATAGGCACTCGCTACACTAGCAAGAAAAATATATTTTGAGAACTTGGTTCAGTGTGGTTAAAAAATTATTAAATTTGTCGCTCGCGAAATTATATTTTACCTCTGAATCCTTATTACCAAAGGAAAAGGGGAATATTTAAAATAACCTGGCTTTTCAGATCTATTTACTGAATTTGCCAAGAATATTTCAAGGTGTGTTCCAGTTCTAACAGGTGGTCTCACACCTGAGTAGTATTGATAGTGTCTCTTACCTTGCCAAGAACGAAAAATACATTTTTTTAAATGTACCAATTTTATTGTTAACTAAATTACCATCACGCCGTTTCACCACAAGGGTGAGCAGAGAGGATAGACCGCCATACAACTCTGTCTTGGCGCACACTTCTTGGTTCATTCACATTCATACATCGTCTCATACATACTCTTCTGTTATTCTAACTCTTCACATGACCCGACTCAAGTATTTGATTCACTTGATCGTGCCATGTCTTCCTAGGGCGTCCCCGATTTTTTCTTCCATTCACTTTCACATCATATATTTTTTTCACACTCCTTTATTCGTTCATTCTCTCTACATGCTCAAACCATCTAAGCGTCCCATTCTTAAGCCTATTCATTACTCTCACATCAACCTTGCATTCTTTCCGGATATTCACATTTTAATACGGTTATACATGGTTTTACCGCACATACGTCTCAAGGATCTAATTTCCACAGCATTCAGTCTACTTTCATCCTTCCATGTCTCACTGCCATATATCAGGGTTGGTATAAGCACTCCATTGTGAACTGCTAATTTTGTTTCTTAAGACAATTTTATATTTGCGCCAACAGTGTCCAGTCCTCCATTAATGGAGTTTCCTGCACTCACCTAATTTTATTTTTGATGCGTAGAACCAACATTTTCAGTTCATTTTAACTTAAATTCGGACGGCTTTGAATCGATGGGTCATCTCACTAACGTGGGTAGTAGTAATATGTTTTTTCATAGTTCATTTTTACCCTCTTTCATAATAAATCTTTTTAAATTCGATATTAAAGGCGTAAATAAGTATTAAATAATGGAGTGAGATTTCTCGTCGTTATTTTCTAAAAACAGCCCTACTGTTGAATTGTTCAGAAGTTAAAGACAGATTCGCGTATTTAGCCGATGAATATCAAAGATAATATTAAAGTGAGAATAACAGGGGTCGGTCTTTGAATTGATTTACCACGGGTCGCTGTGACAGGAGCCACGCCCGAAGGTTCCGTTGTAAATAATTTATTATTATTGTTTCATGGCGACCGCTGAAACGGATATTTTTCATTCGATTAACTCTGAACTCGTCAAGTTGTATTGAATTTCAACGGACAAAATAACAATGATCAAACATTCCCCTTTGTTACATTATCATTATTTATAATACTATAAAAACAGATGGTGTTTTTGCGGCTTTTCATGATTTATGACACATGATGTGACGTTTCGCTTCATTTTTAGAAAAGCATGAATAGTCTAATTGAAAGGAAAATACTTGAATGCGCAAAACAGGAACATTTTAATAACATTGTAATTACAAAAACTTCGTTTTTGCTTCCATTTTAATATGCGAAACAGATCATTCATTTTTTGGAATATCTCTGGAATAACCAAGGAATAACCCAGATATTTAATTATAATTTTTTTTTTGTACAAATTTAACATTTTTTTATTTAATCCTAACAGTAGGTATAATATAAATTGAATAAATGTACAATGTCTAGTTTCTAGTTAATGATAATTACCTCCCTAATTGAGAAAGTTCTCTTGCTTAGAGAGGTAATATGAGGTGATATCTCGTGATATGCCCCACCATATTTTATCAGTAGTTAAATACATATTTGTCAATTTATTTTGCCGCTACTGTGGATTTTGCACTTCTAGATTAAACGAACACGTGTGTATTTGAACAAATATCGTTCAGTGGCGCGTTACCCTGCATAAATATTTAGTTAGAATCCGATGTTTTCATCCCGTTTGGTTGAAATGGTAATCTCCGCCATGGAGCTTTAAGCGCATAATCACGATTCCAAACACAATTGAAACAATTTGATAATTGATATATCCGATTGCAAATTAGGTGACATTGATACATGTTATTGACGACGTTTAGAATTACATTCTTGGAATACATCAAACTAACAATGGATACACATAGTTAGATAGGTAAACACAATATGTTTTTTAACGCATACAAACAGTTTTCATTAAGGATCGATTGATTAAGGAGCAAAACATTTTGAGTACAAAAATATCTGTCACTTTGTTAAGGGTATCAATATGATTGGGGTTTCCCCTAAACTCTATCTTAATTTCAAGTATCATTACTCTTTTGATTTCGTATTCCTTGTCCCAACATTTCTAGCCTGGTATCGACGTCACTTGGTTCCGAGTCGGAAAGAACGCGTAGTAAGGAAATCTATAAAAATCTTATGCATTTTCTGACGTAAATATTTTTTTTTTTTTTGTCTATTTATCAGCCTCGTAACCTGATGGCATACCAAATATTTAAAATAATTTATGAAGTGAACAAACTTAAAAATCTGGCGGAAGAATACCCTCAGTAATGGAAAACGACAGGAAAATTTAATAATTAAAATATGTCTTCCGTTAGCTCGGAACTTCTCTAGCGACGCGGTGTTCTACACAAAACGCTTCGGTGGAATATTAAATAGTAGTGCAGACAACACGTATTCGTAACATATTAAAATAGCATCACGTAGCGACACTTACGGCTCTACGTGGAGAGGTCAAGGGGGAAATTTAACATCCATATTATCGTAACCCAGAAAATTTAGTTCATGAAAAGAGGTGAAAGGGAATGAGAAATAGAATGCTGAATATCGTTAGTCTTCTCTCGATATCATATAAACAATTTTCTTATATGTTGAAAACAATTTTTAGAACAGGTAATTAGTAGACACCTTAGATTATTTGTTTTATTATTAAAGACTATTTAAGAGATAAATTAATTTCGAATTATATTACGAGGTTAAATAAAAGTATATTTTGATTATATCCACTGTCCTTACTTACTATTTGCATTTATTTTAAATTCTTGTAAATAGATTTTTCCACTCAAAATCCGAAAGTGTTACATACTACACAAAAAACCAATACGGGAAAGCTGTAGCGACGCGCGACGCCAGGAACGGCGAGGGGGGAAAAGAACAGTGAGGTGAGGCAAGGCGAGTGAGGCGAGGCAAGGCGAGTGAGGTGAGGCAATGCAAGGTAAGGCGAGGCAAAACCAAAGTTCGATTGGGCGTAAATAAATAAATGCGAGAAAGGGCGATACCGAGCGAGGTAATTGCAAGGCAAGGCCATACAAAGGCAAGGCGAGTTAAAAAAAAAATAGAGGCGAGGTAAGGAACGGCGAGACCGACACACATCTGATCTGTATACTATATGTATATTAAGCTATTTGTAGTGGCTTTGTAGAATTTGTTTTGAGTAAATTTATCGTAAATATTATTTTCTTATAGTTACGTGCATGGCAGTTTAAGTCACGAAGGAGATAAGAGATGCACTATGAAAGAATGCTCGAATATGTGAAGCTTAAAAATGATTCCGTATTCATTTTACTTTATTAGGTAGTAGAATTATGCTCGCAACAGGATCTACGAGATAATCTTAAATGCGTTTCCGCAAAAATAACTCTGGCTGAAAAATGTTGAAAGCTGCGCAGAATATTTTATTTAGTTTATCAGAGAAGATTCCATCTCAAGCCCCTGGCGCTCAAGGCATAATACAGTCAGAGGAGAGGATATATCCCATTTCATGTTCCCGTTCGCCGCAAAAATGCAAATTTTCGATATAGGATTCGAGAGTTGTGGTAATAGACGAGATATTGGTGAAAGCACGTTCTATCTGCAAACTTTTCCATCTTGCCATTCTTTCTCGAACTCTTTTCTTCATATTTTCAATTCCACAACACACTAAAGTCGAGAAACACTTCACTATAATGTATAATTTTCCTATACAACTGTGGTCTTTAGAGTTCTAGCAATATGTTATGTCTGAAATATGGCGATAATGGGGAACTTTTATAATAGAAACAATTCAAGAAAACGAATACTATTTTCGATTGCCCCGAATCAAATTTGAAGATTATAGATTTTCCTTGTTTTAATATTATCTACATTACTTGCTCAAAATACTATTATGTTTTAATAAATACTTCTTAACAGTTTTTTGGTCTTTACTTAATAATGGACATATTTATTTAACTTGTAATAAATGATTCCATTAATTTAATATACACTCCTCTTCTACGCACAAGCAAATATGCCTCATAGAAAAATCACTTATACCATTACTATGCAATAAAAAAATAAATATAAATATATATATATATTTATATATATATATATATATATATATATACATATATAAATATAAACAAATTATCTAAAAAGATGGCACAATTGACAAAAACATCAACTTGTTAAATACAAGGGAGTTATCACGAAATTACAGTCAGCAAGGTATGACGGAAATTGTAACTTGCGAGAGTCCGGCATTCCAGAGGTTAATACTTGTCATTTGAATTATATTCTTTATGTACACAATGATTTGATTTGCAAAATAATGATTTACATGACACAAGAGTTATTTTGTAAGTATTTAACCGTGATCATCAAAGCTTACAAAATTTAGGTCATTCAAGAATTAAGTGTCAAACTTTTGAATTATTTACTTGTTTCATTTTGAATCATACAAAAGCATTCAATTTTTTTCAAAATTAAATAATCTATATCTCTTATTTATTACGAATAAATTATTTCAAACCAAGAATATAAAAAGGTATTTAAAAAATACCCACCATTATGAGAACCATGAATAAATAAATAATTAACGCATACATATAGTATTCTTAAATTCAGCAATAAGAAATCATTTAAACACAAACAAAATCTCTTATTACCACTTAGGAATACACAATTTATGAATGCATATTAGAATTATCAGCCCGTATTCATTTTTGGTGTGTTACATCTTCCTGGAATTAAATTTATTGCGTGATTTCCGTACATGATATTTCAATTGCAAGCGCCCTTTTGGGATTTATAGTTAAATGAATCGCACGAACTACCAGGCACTTGAGAATAAAAACCAAAATTGTTCTTAAATTATATAATTTGTTGGTCCCTCTTGTGATTTGCTTTGTTTTATAAGACTCCTTATTAATGAACAGAGTAAATTTTACAGTAAGTTATTTGCAACTTAAAACACTTAATAATATTTTCGACTTCTTTTTCAATTAAAAAAATGTTGGTGGCTGCTTTTTGTTTCCGCAATATAAAAAAATCTTGCATTTTTATTTAAGAATTCGCATTTGTCACGTTATTTAAAAACCGTTAGCAGTTCTCAAAGAACATTAAAGTTTGTTTATAAAAGCTTTACGTGCAAACTCAACGCACCGATAAGAGAACAAGCTTTGTGAAAAGCTTTCTTTTTCATGCTGTCACAAAAACGCGTGCTTCCTCCGTATTTTTTATTTGCACGGTCTGGAAATTTTCTGGGAATAGAATTGGCTTTACTGGAATAAAAAATAAATAAAAAACTAATCGGTTCTATTTTTTGTTTAAAATATAATTTTTTACTGCTGTCCTTTAAACGAGTTAAACATTATGGTGTTGGCGCTTATGCAACATCTTCCTCCATTGCCCACTCATATCGGAGGTTGAGTATCATCAAGGCAATTTTCACCCTGCGGGTTGTAGATTCAAACTTCACTCAAACCAGTCATATGTGGATTTCGAAGTGCAACATCTTCCTCTGTTACGTCTTTATCAATTTTCATTTAAACTATTGATTAAGTAATATTATCTTTTTCGTTTCTCGTTATATGACCAAGACAAATAACTGTTTTGGGTATTAATTAAGCATATACACGTTCTTAAAAATAATTCTATTTAACACCTGGACAAACACAATGAAAAGTAAGAGAAGCGTTCAGAAGTCAGAAGAAAGAGAAATAAAGAGGTAATAGAAAACATTGTCTTGCATAATACTATTACGGAGCAGTTTAATTTTAATTCTCTCAAAAAGGTTTAAAATACACTATCTTGTATTTTAATAAAAACACGTAAATATTCAAAATATTAAAAAACAAACATAGACTGCGAGAAATATAAGTGTAGATGGTACGATGTTTCAAAATATTATTATTATTATAAACGCTGAAAGCTCAGTTTTGGCAGCTTCGCGAGTTTAAGGGGTGAGTTTCTAAATTACATAATACCTTCTTCAAAGCAGTTGGGTTCCTGCCAAATGAAAATATTAATAAATATTACCTACGAGTATTCTTAATTGAACACTTTTTTCATTTTAATACTTCAGGTTTCAAATATATAATATTTTTGTATCCCCAACTTTTGTACTGATATTCGGGTATTTTTCCAAATCATAATCGCATCGCTTTACCGTAGCTGTTGTTTTAATATTTATCTATCACATACCATATGATGCTCTACTTGTGACTTATCAGATTTCAACATGAAAATGACAACGTGAGAAGCGTCACATTGAACGACTATTAATCTTTGTTACACGTTCGAATTTTATAAATTTCAGCAAAAAATTTTTCGTTGGTGTCTTTTTTCTTCGGATCATATTAACAAATTGTTCATTCGTCTATACCCACCTACCTGCATCATATTAAAATGAAATATTTAACCTAAATTTCTCAGATCATCTTTTGTGAAGAAATGTTGCCATATGAGCGATCGAAGATTGATAGATTTCTCGGTTCCTTTAAGGCTAATAAATTAGAACATCGGTTTTGAATATCAGGTGCAAATATACCACCTATCTCATAAAACTTGTCCATAACGGTCCATAGCAGTTGTAAAATTTTTCGCAGTAAAAAGCTTAGTTTGATAAAACACTAACTATTCACTTTGTATTTGAGCACAACACCAGCTTCCTAAAAACATCCAACGAGATATTCAAACATTTTTATTTTCAGCTTCAACAATAAAATAAAAACAAGCCCCTCATCGGGAAAAAGGTCATCAGCCGCTTCTCTCTATTAGGTAAACAATGAAATCAGAAGTTTAATAACTTTCAAAAGCATTCGTTAAAATGTTGAAAGCTGGCCATTAAAAACGGCATACTCGTATATTTAAAAACCCATAGCCTGTGTACATATGTTAATTTGGGTTGAAGTTGCTTCCCTTTCGTGCCGCGTTACGTTTTGTCTCTATGACACACAAAACTCTTCATAATTTACGATTTAACTGTTCAGACCCTTAATATTCCATACTTCGGTGGACAATTAAACTTGACTGCGTCCAGCAATGAAACAAAGGTTTTCCCTCTAATAATGTCATAAATGAGGGAATGGTAGCTAACCCACGACCAAATTACTTAATCCCAGCATGATGGTTAGGACAGCCCTCTAAAGTACAATAAAACAAAAAGCATAACGGGAACAACAAAAGGATGCAATTTAATCTAACGCTCCATAAAATTAATACTGTGGATTTCGGTTTTATATGAGAATTACAGCACTCCGAGGAAAAGGTTAAAATCGCTCGTTAGAATTGTTTTTACACAATAAACTCGTGAACAGAATTTTAAATAAAAGGACATGTGAGCATACTGTACACACAGCCACCGACATTTGATAAGTTCATTTGGCATGTTTTTCAGAGATCCAAATTAAATTTGTGCTTGGTAGGAATAGGTAATGTTTCATATTGGTTAGCGGGAGAGTAATCAAGTACCTATGCACTTTGAATATAAAATACCCACAGGTAAAAATTCGGTCAATTTTAAAATTAAAATAACAACGCGGTTTGATATATAAATACTAGTTAGATAAACTGAATATGTTTAAACGTAAGTGTAATATTCCTCTTTTCAGTGCAAAATGCTGAAAAAAAAAATTATTAGCAAAACATAAGAAACTTAATGCGTCACAGTGTATTTAATCAATTTTATTTTTTTAACCTTTTTACTTTTTGAAAAATCAATAAATGTGAAACAAAAATTGTCGTGTCTTGTCATATGTATAGTGCTTCGCGAACATTTCAGACTTTTAATAATATAATAAAACTATTCTTAATAATTTGGGAAAATTATCATTTTTTTAAATTTCGGGTTTAAATTATTACGTCATATGACCAATGCTACTATTTTTAACATCTTTATTTTGTTTTGGCATTGATAAACTAATGAATGTATTATATATTTTTAATTCATCATTATGGAACCGAAATTAAATAATTTCAGAAATAAGCTTTCCTTTCGTTGTGCAATATTTTTGGGACTTTTCTTCACTAGTTATAGTCCATAAGATCTCAATGGGATTTAGATTAAAATAGCAATTTGTCACATTAATACACTTATTCGTATTTATGACTTATTATTGATTCAAAGAATGCTTGCAATTTTTTTATTGTATGGAACGGGACAAGGACTTGTTTAAAACATCCTTTTATTAAGAGTTAAATGGATATTTCAAAGTTCCATCACATATGATTAAAATATCGTTACGATATGAAAACAGTTGACATAGATTTTTTTTACAAAATGCTATGCATATTTTGTAACTTCAGAGTTCACCGTTGAGAGTTTTACTTCTTCTTCAGAAAATAGATTTCTTCATTGTAGATACTCGTATACTATTATCTTTAATATATTCAAACGCGATCCATAACTGGATGATGTCTTTCCGAAGTTACTCCACTGTTCCTTATCACAGAAGATTTTGTCAGTATTCAAATACAGTGTGTTTTTTCTTAGTTCATCGGGTATGATTCCCGCGACAACCGATTCGGAGACAAAACTTACATGCTTTTGTCGTTTATTAGGTGCGCTTGATAAATCAACCAAAACTATAAATTAAAAGATTGAATACTTTTAAAATTACTTCTTTGTATTTCATAAAACTTCAGATATTTACATTCGCAAAAACTTTTTTTTCATTTAGAATTTGAGAACAATGGAAAATAGCTTTTTTTTTTTTTTACGTGAATACCGCACAAGAGTCTCAACTGCTCCCAACTGTCTAGAGCCAGTGAGACTATGGCATTCCCAAATAGGATATGTTGTGAGGCTGAAGGTAGTGGGGAGGGGAAGGAGATTGGGAAGGGGAAGGTTGGGAAGTACCTGGCTATTCAGATCTGGTCACCAAACACGGCTAAAGCCATTTCAAGCAACGTTTCGATTCTGAATGGTGGTCTTTCACCAGGGCGATACTTAGAGTATCTACCACTCTGGAACGTGCCGCAAATATACTTTTTATTATTTTTACATGAATTAAATGTGTTATGACACATATTAATTAAATAAAAGTAATTGGCGCACGCCGGGTTTGAACCCGCGACCTTTGGATTCGTAGTCGAGCGTCTTACCACTCGACCATGGAGGCCGTCGGGCGAAGCTGCGGGCTTCGTAAAAAATATAAGGAATTTCTTGAAGATAGACGGTATAGGCCATTTGTACGGAACGGTTTAGGAATTCCTAAATTCTTTCAGAATTAATTTTTCGAGAATTTCGCATTCATTCTTATATTCGTAGGTGGTCTTAACGTCAAGAACTATTTCATTAATATGAAGGAATAAAGGAAATGTGTATTTGCTCGAACGATTCTATTTTTCGGATATTTATATGAAAAGTAGAATTTTTACTGCATGAAATTAAGGTTATTCAACACTTTTCATGATTTCTTCACCGGCCATTTTTATAAATATCTTTGTGTTATAATGAAATATTCAGTATTATTCAATGAAATAAAATTGTTTCACAAATAGGTTTATGTGTTAAGAGAATCAGAGGGAAACTTTATCTAATTTGTTTGTGTTAAATGTATCTACATATGTAAAAAATACTGCTTCTGGACACGAACCTTTTGATGAAAATAATCCAGGCTTTCTTACAAAATTTGTTACACATCCATCTATAATATTATTTACACAACACATCTTCACAGATTACACTTTTTACTATACCATTTACACAACACATCTCTCACCCCTCTTTTTATTTTCATGTCTGAGTTTATTACAAAGGAAATGCTTTGCCCTTTTGAGAACCCTTTAAAAACATAACACACTATTTATTATTTGAAAAAAGTCTTTTGTTTAAAACAATTTACTAACAATAATTATTTTAAGTATAAAAAAAAAAAACACCTACCATACAAAAAACCTCAAAAAAGAGCCGATTAAAAAAAATAGTAATATCTATTCTCAGAATTTGAATCTTTTTTCGAAAATTTTAATATTCACGAATTGTGAATTGAATTTCCGGGTTCTCGAATTTAATGCAAAAATATAATTTCTTTCCGAACGCTTTCATCGTCTGAGTTAAACAATTTCCACCTCATTAGTAGCCTTTACAACATCCTGTTAGCTGTAAGCGTTCCTAGGGAACCATATTCTTGAACACCCTTGGTAATTTCTTAAATTAAGTTTTCTGATGGGAATTTTTGGTGGAGTTGTTTTACAGTTCGAAAAAATAAATAAGATATTCTATTTTGTATATATGAAACACTCAATTACGCAAACAATGGTGATAAAATTTTTAAAACACTCTTTTATTTAAAAAATATGAAAAATTATTTAAAAAAATTCTCGTTCTTTACCTAGAAAATACGAATCTTCTCATACCTATTATTAGATTCGTGACATCATATAATTCAATATTTGATATTATCAGTGCATGTGGAGAAGTAAATAAGGTAATTAGTGTATCAGCAAAATAATAAATAAATTAATATTTCCCAGGAATAAGGCTCCTAAACCTTTTATACCAAGAATCGTTTCATTTATTCGATTTTGTAAGAAACGATGCGTGCGTGCAAATATTGGAAACGTAACAAAGAGTAAGAATGTAACAGAGTTATGAACGTTTCCATATTCCTCATTCAGAAGTATTGAAAAAAAAATGGCTATTGCGTTTGAAGTTTGAATAAATTGAAATTGTTTATGTGAGATCTGAAAACGATCCTGACATTTGGGTTTGATTCCGAAGGATTCTCTATCAGAAGCTGTAATGATTTAAAACATAGATTTTGTGATGAATGAAATAATATAATATTTATTTAGGTTGATATATTTCTTAATCATTAGACTTTTGTGCTTAATTATTAAGAAAACATCATGATATTACGATTGTTCTTAGAGACAAAAGAGTTTATTTAAAAAAACCTTTTCACTTTTATCAAAACATGGTTTGACAGATGGATAAAATAAGAACATATTTTGGAAATTACCCTCTAAAATCCAGTTTTTTCTGGTAAATTAAATCAAGTTACTGGAAATATCACATTGCATTTTGAATAAAATTACGAGAACTTGATATTTTTAAAAACAAAATAGTAATGTTGTTGGTGGTATCACATTTTTAAATATTATGTTTGTATTTTACAATTAGTAACCTTGCAACTATTTATATGGATATAATTATCTATATTTTATATAATGGGAAAAGCGTATGAAGATTCGGGTACACATTTTTCGAACTCGACTAATATGTAATTTTTTATAAATTTGGCAACAGACTAGACGCTTTGTTTAAGATGTATCGTATGCAAGGTAAAATATGTAGATTTTAACGTTTATCAAAGAAAAATGTAAAGATATGAGTATAATTTTGAAAGACCTCCTGGTCAACGAAATGTAAATTTTTAAATATGGGTTATCTTACATTGTTGATAAATTCACGGATGATTTATAGAAAACTCAATTACAATGATCGGTGAATTAGTTTGCGGGAAATTTAATGGGTGTTCTACATAATATATTATAATTAAAATTTATCTCATCTAAAATCAAACATAATCTCGTAGGCGTAACGTTATAACCTAATAAATCACAGCAATCTCAGACATATCCACATGTGGCATGTATAGAATACTAATGTGCAACGATCTCTTCCACACGTGGATTAATATCACGAACATGGTAACGGTTCCCATCCATAGTAATGCTTTGAATATTTATCATCCATTACGCCAGGATGGTAACGAGACGTGACAATAGATTAACGAAAAGTTTCACGATAAAAGCTTTACAGTCCTGACAAATGAGAAATAAATTCTGTCGCTAGCTTCCTTAAAGATAGAATCGCTTATCACACACATGTCAATGAGATCGTGATTAATGTTTTACTCGATTTAGAGATTTAAACGTGCCAAGCATCTTTCAAAAATACTACGTTGCCAAAGTATCTAACTGTCACGTAATCAAGTTTTCAGTTCGTTAACTCAACGAGCCTTCAGATAGCTGATTTGTAGAGCCTAGTCAGTTTCGCAAATTGACAAACAGTACTATTGGTTTCTATGCAAGTTCTTCAATAATTGCAATAGTCTTTCGTGGCACTATTATTCTATCATCACATAATAAACACTTTGTTTTATTTTGGGTTGGGAAAAGTCTTTAATTTATTCTGCTGTTTTATGATCCATTGAAATTGTTAAATAAAGGTCAACAACGAAAGAAATCATATACATAAAGCAGGTTGAGTATTTCTAAAGGACCCACTTATTTCTTACAACGATAATAAATATTATCTTGTCTTACAAAAAAGGAAAGGGGATTTTTTTGCAAAACGCCAATTATTTTTTATTGGAATGTTTTACGACCCTTTAAGGGAACCTTAATGATGAGTTTTATTTCAGAACTCTTCAAAAAGTGTCACTCCAGAGTAAAATATTACTAAACAAAACTCACGTCGAAGATAAAATTACATCTTTATTGTTATTTGCAACATCACCGACCCTTATCTCCGATAAGTTATAATATCCCAAAGTCTGATCACAATTCAGTAGAAGTTCTTTCCGAATGCCAGTACAGCGGGTACTTCTAACTTTCGGGAGGAACTACTCGTAGCGAGCAAACTATATTATATTTAAGGCTTCCGGTGGTCTGTGAATTAGAATACTTCTGTTCCAGAAACTCTCATTCTAAAGCCAAGTAGATTTGTCTTCGTGGTAGAGAGGGTTTAAAATAATGACCCTAAGGCTCTTCTCTCCTTCGACATTACCATAAAGCCTGTTTCTGAAACATTGAGCTTTTGGCGTAAATTCATATTAACATACTTCTGATAAACAACGATTGTAAAGTATTCATAGTGCTGCCTCAGAGAATAATATTGTTTCAGGAGATTTACGTGAGTAGCAGAAATTGCGTGACTTCCTTAGAAGAGAATAAACGTGGAATGGCCAAGTTGAAGAAAATTTTCAAATGAATAATAAGATGTCTAGAGCGAGGGATGCGTTAAAACATGTTATTAGAAAAAAAAAAATTGTGATAAAATGATCAGCGGCAGAATAAATAATTTTGTACGTAATCAAAATCGATTTTTATGTTACAAGACTTTCTTAATTTTTTTTATCACATTCACAAGATTTACCCTGGTTGTTCTGCTCAGTGCTAGGAAAATTGAATTGCCACTTGATTGTGCGAAGTTGCGAGAGAAATAAGGGACTGAAATAAAGAATTTACTAATACGGGTCTCAAAGAGGCCCGGCTTAAATTAAGGAGAGAAGACGCATGTTGTCAGATATTTCCACATTATAGACGCTGCTGTATTAAAGTCAATGTAACAACATGGTATGATATAGCCGGCATCAACTGAAAATGTGTAACTCTCTCGTGTCGCGCAATAGGAGCTTGATCTGTTTTGTAGCCTAGAAAACAACAACGAGCATGCCTACGTTTTATCTATACATACGCGATGATACAATAGATTTGAAATCAGATTAACTGCTCTCCTCTGCACGTGGTTTAAAATATGAAAACCTTCCACACTTGCTTGTTACGTATTTTTAAGATAGTGCAAGATTAAGCACGAAACATTTAGCCAGATAATTATAAGTCATGCGAGTGAATGGTTTGAGAATCTCAGTCTATCCTTGGTTTATATCAAGTCTTGAAATTGTGGTCACGAGAGAGTAGAAAAACAAAGAGCAGAGTGGAGCAGAGTAGATTGCAGACACCGGGGCTAGCAGTAGTTACCGAGCTACCTGCAGGAAACCTGCGATAATGAGAGCGCAGGAGAGAAGAAGTGAGAGAGCGTGACATGAATATGCAAACATGGACGACATTTCCATGCCATACAATGGAAAATTGAAAACTTCCCGGCTCCGAAAATATCATTTATTTAGCAACTGCGCACAACGACTAAACTTCAGTTGGGTTCATACTACTTTTGATATGTTTATTTTGGTCTCTTTTGAATCCCCCCATTTGGTGAAATCAAATTTTTATGCTATTTTGCATTTGAATTGAAATGAGAAAAACATCGGCCAGAGTGGTGTAATGAATGTAATTGCATCCGTATATGTGATTTGATGTAGCTCTCGGTAATGAGTGTACTTTTAATGAAGTCATCGGACTACGTGTTTTTGTTAAATATATGAGAATTAGTTATTCATTTTTTAGCTTTTACGAAGACTAAGATTTAAAAGTGACAGGATAATACTCCTATGAACATATGTCTTATATTATTTTTTAAAAACTTTTACAATAATGCTCAGAAATATCTCATGCTGAAATATTCAGATAAATGATAAAAAAGCGTGAAGCATATTTCACTCAGCTTATTATTTTTTTATGGTTTAATTATTATTTTACTGCCAGAGAAACTATTCTTACAATAATTTAGATATTGAAGTGAGTAGAAAAAATGAGATAAAATAAATCGCACATTAAAAAAAGAATGTCTTCAAAAAACATAACTTAAGTAATATTTATTTACAGTAAATAAAATTTATTTAAATAAAAAATTATTTTTTTCATCAATAAAAGTCTTTATTTAAATTAAGTTTATAGGTAGAATATTAAAAAAATCTAAAATCTATGAAATTGTATTTCCGTAAATATTTGAAAATATTGATTTTACCCCTGAAGCATGAAAAAACTATTTTTGGAATTTCATATTGAGAAACTTTCTTCATCCAAATAAAGGAGAAAAGTATTATTTCACATAATGCTTTTGACGAAATAAATCTAATTGTTTATTTAATGATGTAACATTATCCCTTGGACTGTGTAGTGTGTACAATGAACCGTTAATCGCCCCATGACCCTCCGTGCTCACGCAGCTGTCAATACATTTTTCCAGCAGAGCTTTCGATGGAAGTTCCATCAATTAGAAGTGAGAGCTTTGCTATATCCCGGAGTGCGCACTTCCGTCCACTAACTGGACGGAGGCAAGTTTTTCAATGCAATTTAACTTACATATTAACTATACTAAAAATATAAAAAGAATCAATAAGCAGGGGCTTACCGTTCGTAGGGAGTAATTATTTTGAGAAGTGTATTTGAAAAGCACAGAAAAAAATTAATACTTTAAAATTGTTGTCACTAAAAGCTTTTGACCATATTAAAAGTAACTACTATTTAATGAAAATCACTTTTTTGTATCTTTAATGTTAGGTAGAGTGAGTAACTCCAATTAAACCGAATAAAAAGTTATTATTTAGTTGAAAGTGAGATGTAATTAAATATATAATTTATTATATCTATGTATTTTAGGTACATTTACATCACCATAGTGGAGAAACGCAGAAAAATATCTGATATGCTAAAATTTTGTGTCTATTTCCAATAATTCTCGAGTCAAATGAAAATAAATTATCTTCGTATTTTTTTAATAAAAATGCAATATTTTGTATATGTTTCCATTCTTCGAATTTTGAAAAACATTCCCTTTCCCCTTAGTTTCTCGAGTTGGGAAATATTCTCTCTGAAATACAAAGAGTTCTACAGTTTCTGTATTACACATAAAGTCAATATTCTTCTAGAATTATTACCTTATTCGACGACCTCCATAGTCGAGTGGTAATAAGCTCGACTACGAATTCAAAGGTCGCGGATTCAAACCCGGCGTGCGCCAATAACTTTTATTTGATGAATATGTGTCATAACACATTTCATTCATGTAGAATTATGAAAAAGCATATTTGCGGCAGATACATGAGTGGTAGATACTTTAAGTATCGCCCTGGTAAAAGACCACCATTCAGAATCGAAACGTTGATTGAAATGGCTTATGCTGTGTTTGGTGACCAGATCTGAATAGCCAGGTACTTCCTTACCTTCCTCTTCCCCATCTCCTTCCCCTTCCCACTACCTTCAGCCTCACTCTGATATATACCCTAATTGGGGATACCATAGTCTCACTGGCTCTAGACGGTTGGGAGCAGTTGGGACTCTTGTGTGGTATTCACTATAAAAAATAAAATTTAAAAAACCTACTAGTTCGGCTAAATCATAAAAAATGTAATCATACTTACTTATATATTTACTCTCATGCACTTGATTTTGATGGTGTTTCATAAAGTCTAAATATCATTTTTCTAAATAGTCAATAAAACATGTTTATTTAAAAAGTTTACATAAAGCGTGCATTTGCAAACCAATCCACCAGTTAGAACTCATCCAGCGCTAGTTTAAAACTAATTTGGTCCACTAATGGCTGAAGGCTGGCACCGTTTGACTACCCTCGATAGCTCTTGAGAGAGGCGATTGCAAGATGAGGAGGATTTAGCGAGGGGGCGGGGGAATTATCGGCGCCTCGTGAATCAGAACACCGGGAGGTAAAAATATTAAATCCTACTTCGAGTACCAAACAAATCAATGTATCTCAATCGGATACGTTCGCGTTACTTTTTGAATTTACAAAAAAATTGTTTCATCCTTTTTGAGAAATGTGAAATAAATTTGTGTTTTTTCGTTATTGGCATGTCGGTGGGAATAAAACCGTGATGACAAATGCTGCTAACATTAGGATAAGGTCATAATTACGAGCACAGAATAAATCCTTGTTAAGTGGGTATTGAGCACTGTGCCTCTTCTCTTTCTTTTAGAGATCTCCTCTTCTCCTGGCGGAAGTTAGCGACAACCATTTTGCAGATATTATGGTGTTCTACGGCATGAATGCCCTCAATCATTCATTTTGTAATAAGCAGAAGGAAAAGGCACTTTTATCTATGGGACCTAGAAATGCAAATTTTCTTTTCATGATTGGGAGGAGCTTATAAAATGATACTTGATCGTGAGTTACATGTACGATCGAGGATTTTTTTCTTGGTTTCTATTAAAGCTGCACATTTATTGGCTTTGTTCTTGACATTGTTGTATATTTCAGCGTCCAACGTTTCATTTCATACACGATAGTGTGAAGCAGTCCTTGTTGCAAAAGCAGCCTTTCACCCTTCAATTTAATCAACATCTTCCTGGCTTCTTTTATTCATATTCGCACTTCTACATTAAGATAAAATTTTGTAATCCAAAATATTATCAAAAAAATGATTATGTATATTTAAAAGGAATGCCCCATAAAATACATCCTTGCCGCACTCCCCTTTCGATTGCAATACTATCTGAATCATGTCGTTTCGAAATAAAGTTTTCGGAGAGTAGTTTGTCTGCTTACTCTAAAAGCTTCTAAAGCGTATGTGTCTGAACATATATTATGTGAATGCGGGTTTAACTTCTATCCGTGCAACATCTGAAACTTGAATTTAAATGCATATTTAAATGGGATCTTACATTAAAGAGTCTACGGCTATCGAAAGTAATAATAATTCGTTTCGACTAATTAAATCACAATTTTGTTTGTTTGCACCTCAGATAGGTTTTATCCTTTGCCTCGTTAATTATAACAGAACCGTATCAAGGCCTCTTTGCTATAAGATGCGTAAAGCCTTAAGATATATTCGCGTTTCCTTTGAGATCTAACTCCGTCAAGTGAAATAAATTAAGCCTGCCTTCAAAGGAATTTGATTTCAAGAAAATCGGCGTTTTATTATTTAGCTGTGGATAAAATGTATTATCTCAGCGATTGAAAATTCAGAAAATACGAACGATCTGAGTTTTGTATTTTAAAATTAAATTTAAACTATAAATCGTGGTTTCAAAGAAACCCAACCATAAACCAATCAATTAAGAAATTTAGAGAATGTTTTTCACAATAAATTTGGTTTTAGAAGATATGTTCACATAAAATAGGTATTAATCACAACTCAAAGTAAACGTATCTTAGATTGGAGTATTCCATATTTAAGACCGCTACAATTCAACTATTGGCGCCATTTTGTTTTTATTACCTCTTTAAGGTTCCTGTTAAACTTCGATTATAGACAGTTTTCAGCTTTTGAACAAATTGTGATCACCTGAGAAGCATTACAACATGACTGGTGTCCTTTCCAGCTAACGGACCTACAATCAGCGTTTAACGAGAACCGTTAGAATGTAAAAAAAAACAAAATGTCGCTAATCCTTGAATTGTGATGATGTCAAATAATGTGATAAGTGTTTGAAACAATCCGCACTTAGTGTTTACAACACTAAGTACGGTGCAAAACTGGAGAAATAAAAATTAAATAAATTAAAATATAATACAACAAGTACTTACTAACCGATTGTATTTATACCTAGTGTAAGAATCGCCCTAGTAATACAGTCAATAAATAAAATACTTTTGCATTTTAATTTTATATTCCCAATTGTATAGATAATAATAGATATTATATATTTAACTGTTGTATGGTTGTAAAAAGGAATCATTCAACATTTAACTACAAACTCATATATATATATATACGAGTATATATTCTTCTTACCCTAAAGATGTTGTGGTTTCAACAAAACTAGCAGGATTTTTTTCGTATTTTTTTTAAATTTAAAAATTGAATGAAGCAAAGTGTTTAATTTAAAATAAAACTTCATTTCACAATTTTTTTTTCTAATATTAAATGAAAACAGTAGTTTTTTATATGACTGTTTTATGGTTGCAAGAGGGAAGTATTCAACATTTAACTAGAAACTTCCAAGATAATTATTCAGTATTATTCGCTAGCTGAGAATCTCGCCACAAAGGCAGCTTACTTCTGAAGATCTCCCAGATAAAATAAAGGGTTTGTATGTCTACTCTCACTTCAAACGATTACACAAAGGGGCACTTGAAAATAAATAGGTCGAACGTTTTTCGCTAGATAGAGGAACCGTCGCGAAGCAGCGCGCCTGGTATGAAAAAAAACACTCTGGATCGTAAAAAGATCCCTCAACGTACAAGTTACTAGAAACGATCGCCTGAAGAACTCTCTCCACAATAAAGTCTAGTTTCCGTGACGTTATTGGCGAAACCCCCGCCACAGCAAATAACTTCTCAGAATATCTGGTAACAGCCTAGTTGACTTAGTCCTACCGCTGAGCGTTAGATTCTAACCTCACTTTCAGATACATCGTCGTTATGAAAAAGAGGAAGCGGTTGGAACGGAGCTATCAGAGCCTTCAACTCTTTTTGTAATGTACGAGTAGACGCATAGGATACTTTTTGTATTCATTCGTGGGTACATTAAGAGAACGCCTAGGGGAATTCACATATCGGAAAAGAGATTTGTTGTATTCCCTAAGCGAAAGGAAAGAAAGACAGGGAGTTTGAAATAAATCTTCATGGCAAAACCTTTTTTATCGAAAAAAAAGAAAAATGAGCAGTAAAGAAAAACAATACAATATATCTCAAAAAACAATTTTCGAGACTATCTAGCCGTGATTTTGTGCGTTAATATGCTAGATTTTATTGAATAAAGGTGCATAATAGACAAAATTAGAAGAGGATTAAAAACCACATCACCAAATATTATTGACAAATTAATACAATATTGTTTCTTTATCATGGGTCCAATGGTAGAATTATTAGCTTAGTGTCTTAGAACAATTGCTTGGTAAACTAATGGTACAGAAATTAAATTCAAATAATCTAATTATCAGTATTTTGATTTTGCTTTTGTTCGTGTTAATTTCTGAATATTGTGATATTAATGTAAACTATTGGGCCACGTGTATTATCAAACCCCAAAAAAGTCTTCATTTGGAATCGGGAAAGAACTCGTTCGGGCAGTAGTGGCTAGCGGTTGGGGGGTTGCTCCGTTGCGGAGGTATCTGCAGCCAGCCCCACCAGAGTTGAGTGCTCCAGCATTTAGCCGCAACGTTCAAAGGAGATTATTGCCTTAACAATGTGACTGCGGGCAAGCTGCGGGCGGGCACGGACCGCGACTCAACCCGCAACCACAAGGAAAACTTTTATCACCCCAGCTGGAGAGGGCCATATTTGCTTTCGTTTTGCGGGGACGAGGTGGATAATTGGGTATAGCCGCAATGATATATGTATTAGTCAAATACGGTACGTAAACTATTTGGGTTTAGATAAAATTTCAAATGGTTGGAGGCCTTATTCATCACTTCAAACATTTGTAATTTGTTATCTCTTCTACATTCGTGTTTACATATTTTTTTATTTGTGCGTCATTTTGACGTTTATATGACCATCAGTTATCAATAATTAGAACAAAAAACAATAAAAAAATCGACACTTCCTATTTTTGTTTTCGAAAAGAGTTAATTTATTTAATTTAATTTGCATTTTCAAAATTATTAATTGCATTATTGACTCAATTTCTTTGTTGCAACTCATCCAGTTCAAAATTCCTTACTGTAGACTCAGAAACAACGAATTGCTGTTTCTCAATCATCTCTCTACTAATTATGGGTATCATTCTCTACTGTCCAGAATGTCGAGACTTGTTAACTCAGGCCATGGACTTGAAAATTTTGGTACTAGTCTAATGTCATTCTTTACGACTCTACCAAAACTTTGACTTGACCTTGAATTTGACTTGAATTTTCTTTCAAATGTATATTTTGTTCTATTTGTGTCATTGCTCTATTATAATATTATGTTTGTGCTGTTCTTTCTCTGTTGCTATTTTTTCCCATTTCGTGTTATGTATTTTTTTGTAATTGGACAATAGTCCATTAGTTTATAAATAAGTAAATTTGCATAAGGTTCTCTACTACAAATACTATTTTTCATACAAAAATTTGCTTCCATAATGGTATGTTTTGAAAAATACGAGTAGATTCCCCTCTCACAAGAGCAATTCACGAACAGTGAGTGTTATTTAGAAGAAAACACTCTTCATCCACTTCATGTTTTTTTTATTAATTTATATTATTATTAAAAGGCAGGCATGTTCATATGATCTAGCGGTAGGTTATACAGATATTTATTCAGTTGAAGCTAGAGATACTATTTCACCCCTGACTTGATTCCTTTCAAGTCGAAACTTTCTAAAGATTCCTTTCATATTGTTCAAGTGGATATATTCTGATTTTAGTATTCATACATGCACATCCGCTGCATATTATGTTTTTTAAATCCAACTGCTTTTTGTTCAAATCCGTTTTGACGTAGATCGACGCCAACTTTTCGTGCTTTTTCACAGTATTCCCCACCATAAATAAAAAAATCTTTTTGATATTCATGGGATGGAAATCATTCGAGCAGTTTGAATATTGCCGACGAACCATCACATCATGTACTCGGCGTTATGGTTTCCGAAAAGAAAAATCCCTCATAAATATTATATGAATAAATAATATGAATAAATAAATATAATATAACGTTGAATAAAACAACGATATACAATGTTGGTGTATCTGATCAATGGTTATGATCTCAAAATAATTATGGATCCTGCAAAGATGAAAAATCAAATAATTCGTGGGAAGTCACGTATAGCGCTTTCGTAGACGTAAGTCCTGAGTGCCCGCTCTAGTCGAGCGTTCATCGGGGAGGGAGGGGGAGCGTGCACCACAAACACAATATGTCCACTCATGCAAGTGTCCTGAGTGGCGGACTCTTGACCGGTGGACAGAGCATTCTTACTTGTGTTCAGCGGGGTTTTCGCCTCCAGGTTCAAACCAGTTTTTGTTTTAACAGCGGAGGACATTGAGAGATACATTTGCGAAATGGTGTAGTCAGGACGGTTGACTTTATACTGGGTCGATAGAATGAGACCAAGATATATTAAAGGATGTTGGATAGCTTATTAATTGCCGCTCACATGGAATTTAGACGTTTTAATAAATATATTTGAAAACATAAAAAAACCAATTTCAATACACCATTAAAATGATTTATAAAGTACAAAATATCACACAAACACTAATAACAGAAAGTTTGATGGAAGATTTTTATTGATTTTATGTCTTTATATCATAAAAAATGTGAGAATTCTAAAGTTCAATGAGCAGTAAAAATTGGTAGATGTAAATATATACTCGTATACACGTTTTATTAATATATATAAGCAATACTTTTGTAATATTTAATACATAGGAAACATGAAACACAAATCCTGTCTTTTATTTATTTAAAACAAAACCTTTTCTCATTTTCTCTGAAAAAGGGGCAGTTAAGTATGGCAAAAATAAATGGTTGCGTAAATACATTTTTTTATATTTTCGTTTCATTATATCATTAACATTTTTTTATTCTCACGCTACTGCGTTATATTACATTATAGCCAGAACTATACGCTATACGTAAGTGGCCAACTGGAGTATTCTGTAACAGATAGGGGTTGTCAAATTATCACCACGCTTTGGAGAAACTTGACCCAGATGTTGCAAGTACCTGGAGGTAACGAGCTGCCTCTCAATTCAGTAGAAAGAAAATATTATCCAAAGCACTCGTCTTGTATTGGAATAACTCGAAGCCATTGATATAATATATACTTTTTTGTCCCTTTTCTCGCCGGCAATCAAATGAATTTGGGTCAATGATATTACTCGTATTTGTAGAGTAATATTTGTTTTCTCAAACTGTACCGACAGTATTATTTATATCTAATTCTGAAATGAATTGACATGAGTTGATTTCGAAAAATCATTATCTTTGATTGTTATCTTTGAATCTTATCTTTAATCTACCAAGAACGCTTCAGAGCCCTTCAAAATATCGATAACTCTGATTTCAACAATCACAAAAAAATATTTAGTTAAGACCATCGACGATGAATAAAACGCATCGATTAATATTTTAAATAACATCAATTACTAAGGGGAAATACAAGATTATCTTGGGGTATGTATTCGAAATCTAACTCACGTTGTGGTTATTGAGCCACGGCAGAATCATTAATCGAACCAATAATCAATTGAACTTATCATATAGCCAGATACTTAAATGCTCCTTGTAAACTCTCGCGCTTCCCTTCTTTGTATCTTGTCTATGCGCTCAGTAGCAGCTTGACATGGTTTTGCAGGCTTTATTGTTTTTTTTTCCAAAGATATGTGAATTTTGTGAATTATTTTTTACAAAAATATTCTTTAAGATTGCGACTGTATCGATTGTGTTTGTTTCGATTTAATCAAGACAAAATCAAACTCCAAATTGGGTTAAATTATTATAGCAATTCAGAACAGAGTATGAGTGCAAAATACAACAAAAATATTCTTAAGAAAATCGAAAATAATTATAAATATAAACAAAAAGTCAAGCACTCTTGAGGTGATATTTATTACTAAACGGTACTTTAAACATGATAATACTCCTTCTTTTTTAATTATTTACTTTTGTGGCTTATCTCCCTTTAACGAAACTTCAATTCATTAAAATTCATTTAATATAATAATTTTAATATTGACCTAGCACGAAGACAATGTTTTTATGAACATTAGTATTAGTAAGTAATAATAAATAAGTTAATAATTCTAACAAGATTTTAATATGTATTTTAATTTCACTATTAAGATCTCATACAGCTGCGGAGAAGGCAGGGTCATGTAAAAATAAAACGGTGTACACAAAAATAAATCAAAATTATTAGAAATACTCTTTTATTCCCTTTCTTACGCTCTGTTGGCAAAACTTTATCTTATACGAATTTTAAATCAGTATACACAATTTACTTGCCGAAAAAACTTGTAATGGCTATACGTTAATAAAATAAAGTGCTTTAAAAGAAAGATTAATGTAAGGCTGAAAATTTTCAAACCAGTATCATGATTAATGAAAAGTCACGTAAATTATATTACCATATTCGTATATATATTTATTAACTTCGTGAAGGGATTCCTGATTTATTTTTTTATCGGATTTCCGTCAAAACTTTTAATCGAATCAGTTATTTTATGTGACTACTAACACTTACTATTTTAGGGTTTTAAAGAATGATTAAGTCAAGTTATTTACTATTTTCTTAAGGGTGGTTTCAGCCTTGTTGGGCCAATTTTTTTTTTCATTTTTCACCTTTACTTAATGCAATAAGCATAAAGTTTAAGATATTGATATTTGGTATGTTCACTAAGCGGTATTTATCAAACATAAAAATATATTTTAAAGTTTGACAAAACATGGTAGTGGGAGCGGGAGGAGCTACGTATATGGTGCGTGGGCGATGAAAACTTAAAAAATAATAATAATGTTCAATAAAGGCCGTTTAGTAAACATAACAAATGTAAAAAATCTATATTTAACACTTTCCCATAAAAATTGTTAAAAAATCGATCATTTTTTACCCAACAAGGCAGAAACCTCCTTTAAATGTTATTGGTTGTTTGTATATTTTTCTGAAAAAATTTAAAAAAACCTGGTCAAAACTGTAATATATGCATGATTTAATTAGTATACTATCCTACCACATTATTGGGTAGATGATATATTATACTCATACTAGCATATTGCGGTGGTTGTGGTTTGGTTTAGTTTAGGTTAGGTTAGCTTATGTTAGGTCAAGTTAGGTAGGATTCTACTAAATAGTACAATATCGAGATTTTAAAATGTCTAATTTGACATAAGTTATTAATTGGCAGGAAGGTTCCGTCATTCGTGACTGTTCCAATTACAAAAGTATTTGTGTTGATCACAGCAAATAATATAAGTCAATTACAAGAAGTCTCAATGAAAAACCTGACTCGACTAAGTTGACAAGCAACGTAAAACAACTTTTGTACTCATTTTTCCAGTGATTAGGTCCGAGATTTCAAGTAAAAATAAATATGATTTAAAATGACGATGATGAAAATATTAAGTCCTATGCTGTGTATGTGAAAATGTAAGTCGGTTTGATAGATGAATCTCCATAATTGATGATTAGACCTCCGAACGCATTTTCGTTCACAAAACACCTTGATGTTTGGGTCAAAAAACATAGTGAATATTTGATTCAAACAACATATTATAATAGAAAAAAATTGCTGCAGAGGTGGTATATAAAATCTGACACCAAAGTTGATCAAATCCACAACGAGGGTACCGAGTACGGGGTAAGGGGTACGGTTAGGGGGTATGGGGTACGGGGTACGGGGTACGGGGTACGGGGTACGGGGTACGGGGTACGGGGTACGGGGTACGGGGTACGGGGTACGGGGTACGGGGTACGGGGTACGGGGTACGGGGGATGATGTTTGGACCTTTAGTCCCGTCAGTATTTGAAAAGATCACCCCGCCCACGATTTCTTCACATATTCTTCACCCACAATATTTAATGGCCAAGAATTCACTGTTGCGAATAAAATTGTGAGGTAATCTATCACTGTCTAGCCGTGTGCCACAAGTTTTCTTCTGTCGTTTATCTCAATGTTTATAAAACATTGTCGTTAATTATATTCGTATTAAAGCGTTATTACCTAAAGTACATGGCTGTATTTTGTTTTGTAGTAAAAGGACCAAAAATGCCTAGAAATAAATTGCGGGTCGCAGAAGTGATAACTGATTACCTTTCTGTTATTGTTTTAAGTTTTCTGATCTTATTGAACTGTATGATTTTGAATTTAAGATTCAATGAGTTACCCGTTACTTATAATCAAAATTTGTAAAAAAAACAAAAATTCTGACGCAAATGAAAATTTTCTCTGAAAAATATAAAGAAATGAATGCAAAATGCGAAATAATGATAAAAGATAATAAATGTCTCCGAAAAAAGACATAATAAGTAATCAATCTACTCTAGGATGAAGGTTTTCCTTGGCGAATTTTCCCTTCATTGTGATTGTTTATACAGGTTCGCTTGTTATACATATGTGCAGATTAAAATGATTTCTTAATAATTTTAAACATGTAAAAAAAAACTTACTTACAAATCAAACCCGATACAACTAACCTTGATTCAATGTTTCTATTTTAAGTTTGTTGGGTTTATCAATTTCGGAAATCCGTTATTCCAATGAATCACTTCCTTATTTATCTTTGAAGAAAATCAATTCCAACTTTGTGTTCAATAATTACTGTTCCAGATGAATCGGGTCAAATATATTCACCCATATAATCCCTAATTTTGTAAAAGCGTCCTCAGTTCACGGAGCTTTCCATATCTTCTTATTTGATAAGCAAATTGCTCAATAAGAATAAATAAGAGGAAGGAACGAGGGCAGATAAACGCAAAGTGAAACAAATGACCCCGGCCGTCTATCGAACAGAGGAAAAGTATAACATAAGGTTCTTTGTGCGTTCTCTAAAGCTTGGCGGGTGGAAAGCTTTCTGATGTGTTTATTTTTATGCGAGAAAATAAACAGAGCTCCCAGTAACAACAGAAATGTCATGCACTTTGTTTTAATGGAAAACATCGAGAATAAAACATTCATGTGATGTTAATGTTTTAAACATACATTTGAAGCAATTCAAAATAATTAGCTCCTGCTGAGCACTGCTGAGTATGTTCATTGGTTAAAAACACGAACGGCAAACATAAAATTTGAAAGATTTTTAGTGACACGAAAGCTATGTTCGAATTTCGTATTAAAATAATAAAATGATCTTTCATTTCACCGTAACAGCAAATATTGGACTTTCAACTTGCAATGCATACAAATGAAGTCACAGCAGCGTGTCAACAACTTTATGTAGGCATTAGGATAAATAGTATATCCACTAAGATATTACATACTAATATTACATACTAATAGAGTGTAGCTAATCTATGTATTCACAAAACGGGTGCATTGTAAATTATCAAACTGTAATTATTATTTTGGCGAAAAAACTTATTTTGATTTCTTTTAAAATTTTGGTGCTTTTTATTTAAGACTCGAAGGTATTTAAAAATAAATGGATGGACTTTTTTTCAACATGAAAAATTAGATTATATTTTTATCTTTTATATAATTCAATATTGACACTCACGCATGTCTTTACGAGAGGCCAGACGGAAGTGAAATCAGTTTTATTTTGCAAATATTCCGTTTCAATATAATGTTTTTTCCAATATTTCAATATGTTTAAAATGTAACAAACTAAAGCAAAAATAGCCGCATTGATAAATGTAAAATTATAATTGGAGGGTAAACTTATGTTTGAGAGAACGGATCATATCAAAGCGTCTGGTCCGAGAAAACGTTGTGATTATTAGGATAATGATACTCTATAGAGAACGATAACTCGAGATATGATATTCTATTCAAAGGAATCGTCTATTTGTATCATAACTTATTTTGTCAAAAGAAACACTTTAACAATTAATGATGCCTAATGCATGAAAAATCTCAAGCGTATCTGCTAGACAGCTTGTTTATAAAATTTGAAAGATAAAAACCTCTTTAAAGCTTTGGTTACGTTTGTTCCTTTAGGTTTAATTATTTAAAAGCAAGCCATTACAAAACAATGAACACGTAAAATTGAATTATTCTAATGTATGCGCGTAATGAACTTAGGAAATATTATTATTATTTATTAACATCATTAACTCACATTTGGGTAAAAAGGAGTTAAATTTGTTTTTAGTCGACTAATTCTCAGAAAGCTTACAACGGTTAGTATTCTTATACCTCTCAGGTCTTTCTACTCTTATACGAGCCTGGTAAGAAAAATAAAATGAATACAACCGTTTTTAAAAACTGTTTTTTAAAACCAACGTTTTGACAAATTTTGAGAGCTTTTAAAAAGTGACACGGAATTTTATCGTACCGGCTTGTGATGTTTACGTCTCATTAAATTATATGCAGGTGTATAAGGTAGGCCGTTAGTGTTCAATGGAATACACTTCTGTGAGTTAAGAAACGTAACTAATTGTATTTACAAGTATAACAATACAATGAGTCGAACGGTGATGTGCGAGAAGAGAAGTCTTATACAACTTTAGGCTTTATATGCGAAACTCGCATATCCACTACCTCATTCAAGTTTATTAATTTGATTATAGCATTAGGTACGACGAAGCTGCGAACTAATTCAGGTATAACTTTAAACTTTTACACATTAAAGTTGACCATATTATTTTAGTTTAACTTACTGCTTTTTTTTAGCTGACTGCTTAACTTGATACTTGTGGGGTTCACCCTTTTATGGAGTTAATTATTTGATAACGCGTTGCAAAAAAATCATGTGTCGAATCACGATAATTAATAACCCCTAGTCATCGTTTAATTTGTTTCGAATTGAACCAAAAACTTTGCTTGGGAAAAGCTCTTCTGGAAAAAACTCTCCTGCGGAGTTGGGATGATTCTCACTCTCTTAAAAGTGAACCATTCGCGAACTTCCACCAATCAAATTTATCTTTCACAGGCCTGAAAAAGTCTTTGGCGAAAACAAAATTTGAAATTTCATTATGTATTCATCCATTCTTCGGACGGCCGTCCGTTTTCTTCGCAAATGTTCAATTGAACATTTCACGTAGCCGAGCATGCTTTGTAGTTATGCTAATAAAGGAGAGTATTTTTCATTCATACAAGTTTGTTAAATTCTTACGAAAATGTGTTTGTTAGAACTTGGTGCCTTGTGAATTATTTTTAATTTAAAATTTCTGAATTATTTTTAATTTAAAATTTCTGAGGTTGAATGGAATTCAGTATTCATGTTAAGCAAACCTTTTAGATGTTAAAATTAAAAACAAAATTGCAGTTTATCCTTAGATTCTAGACTAGTCTGATCCATATTCCATTTTCTTAAAACGTTGTTACAAAGGGTTTTCTATGAGTGAAAAATGTGAGAATTAAAGCAACGTACTTCTATTACTCTGTGTTTTAGTTGTTTCCAAGTAGTCGTTGTAAAAATAATTTTTTTTATTGATTTTGCGGTAAATAAACTTCCGTACCAGCTCTTTCAACGAATACGAAATTTAAGTACATTTTCTTTGATTTGTTTTTAATACCGCCCTAGACTCAGTGAGACTATGTCATCCGGCTGGGGAATATTATTAGACTAAAGAGAGAGGGGAGGGAGAGAAAATAGAGAAGAGGAAGCACCATACCAAAGTGAACATTAATAAATGTTTATAAAATACATGAGATTCAATAGATCGGTAGTAAGGACTTTTGTGCGGTAATTACCTAAAAAGGTAAAATAAATATTCTCTTAATACATAAACAAAAAGACAAATATGCCATAGGCAATATCTGTAAAACAAATTGATAAGTACGTACACTAAGTAACATATTACGTTATTTTTTTTTATACTAAAATAAAATATATTAAATGTATTTATTGAAACTAGGACTGAAATCTAAAATAAATATTTTCCAGTTTATGAAGCTTCGGTTATATAAACAAAATGTGTAATGAAATATGCACATGTTAAGTAATCAAATATCGCAACATTGTCAAAAAGAGCTGTGAAGGTAATATAAAGTTTTTATTACTTAAATAAGTATGGTATACTTATCAGAACTCTATAATGTAGTAAGTACAGCTCAATAGTATTGTTTGTTTAGAAATACTGTTTAATAAATTCAAGGTTGCCATTGGTCCAGTTAAAACAATGGATGCCTACGTTTATTCTATAATAGTTGTTACCCGTGAAAAATCACGGGATGTAACTTGACTTGTCCATTTAAAATATTACCTGCTTTCATCTACTCATTACAAATTTAATATGAAATAATGTTTAAAATGCATAAAAGGTAGGTACTTTATTATGTAGGTAGGGATTTGAAAGGATTATTTTTAAATAGAACATATATACTTTGTTTTTAACCACTTTTTTATTTAATATTTTGTCTACCGGTTTCGGAAGTACCCTTCCATCATCAGGACAATATTAAATTAATCTGAAATACAAAATACTGAGATAAATATACATATTTAGGAGTTGGAAGGAGAAGGAGTAATTGATGAAATTATGGGAATAACAGAGTGGTTTATTGGAAAAATATTTAGGATAGGACTATAAGATAAATTAATTTGATTGTTTAAAATATTGCATTTACTGTTTAATGATTTTCTAATTTCTAGTGCTTCTAAGTTATCTAATTTTATCCCTTTATTGCAACGGTGAAGAATTTTAACCCCTGTATCTCTATTAAAATCATGATTAGTAGTAATGAGGTGATTGGCGAACTCTGAAAAATTATTGTTTTTTAAGCATATTTTACTTCCGAAACCGGTAGACAAAATATTAAATAAAAAAGTGGTTAAAAACAAAATATATATGTTCTATTTATAAATATGGCAAGCCACAAAGTTAATGCTTTTTACGAATATAGATTATTTTTAAACTTGATAATTTCTCAACACATCCATCGGATCTAATTTCGAAAAGCTCTCACTCGTATTATGGACGTACGTATCAACGTAATTATATATTCATAATTATCCCACTAAGACGAAACAAAATATAACTCTTAACTTCTAAGATAAAAAGTTCTTACAGATCTTTCTCAGCTACATATGGTTGAATATGTCATATGTTTGTATTGTTGTGAATAACCGCACAATTCCTCCCTTGCTACTTGTTATGTGCAGTATCCGTGTTGGTTTCCCATTGTCGAATCGAAAATACGGAAACGTATGAAACGCCAAGTCTATTATAACACCATGTCTGTCGACTGCAGTGTGCATGAATGTGAGAGTAGCAGAAATTGCATTTCTAAACATGAAATCCCGAACGAAGAATCACTTGACGAGTAAACCAGTGTGCTGTGCTCATAATATTTGAATACAATAATGGCCGAATCCTACCTTGAACATTTATATATTTTTTATATTGTATTTATTTTACTTTCATTAATTCATTTTTTTATTAACAATTTATTAAAATTATTGTGTTTTTTGTTGCTGAAATTGTTCCATTATTAAATAAATTAACAATTAGTTTCATTTTTATTGTCAAATATCATCGCTGTGCTAGTTCAATACTATAACAAGTATTTTTTTAAATTAATTTATTGATTCCTTATAACATAAGGAATCAAAAGACACACGTGTGTATGTAAATATATTTCGGTCAATTTCCATGTCATGACGGAAAGAAAAAAACATACTCGTATAAAGCAGTGTCGGACACTGCCGCAGTTATTTTCGTAAAACGAAATCCACATCCATATTGAACCCGGGCTCGTCAGATGCCGCCTGAGCTGTCAAAGCGCGCTTACGTTGCCTATATTTGCGACAATACTGCGCGTTCATTTTGGTGTCAACTTTGGAATTTCATCTTTTACGCATTCGTATCCGATTTTTTATTCTGTTTGTACTTATCTACCTACCTTCACATATCGCGACATTTTCTTAAAATCAGAATATTTTCAAACTTTTTCTAATTCCAAGCCTTTATCGTTTTAAGTATTTCAAGAAACATACTTAAAACACGTGATAATTTTATAAACTTTTATTTAAAATAATACTTAGTTTACTTGGATCGAATAGTTAGTCTTTAAAATATGATCCTATTTTCGGACACGTGTCGAATCCAGAAAGTCGATAATCGTGGGTTCACTTTCCGCGCGGGTTAACATCCGGCCGCCACGAATGTCAAAGCAGTGCTGAAATCAATATTGATATTATTTATTTCAAACGGAACCAAGATCGCTGCCCTATGTTTATTTTTAGCCGAGTTATTGAAGTTTGAAATTACTTCGACCGACACTGTCACTCATTTGGAGGCGATTACCTCCCCACACCCAGCATCGATTTTAAAGACGTTTCACGTCCATTTACTAGTACCTATTTATAATCTAAACTATCTTTCATTAATAAAAACTCACCAGTCCTATCAACTTTGAGTAGCTTGTAGGCAGGAATATATTAAAAGTAATATTTGTAAAAATTATATACGAGTATATATATATTTATAAGTTATTAACATCGGCAATTAAATTTTTTTTTGGGAGCTTTCATTTTTATGATGTGAGTAGAAATAAAAATAAAGAAAATATTTGTATTACAGAGATACAAGTATAATTATACATATATATATATATATATATATATATATATATATATATATATATATATATATATATATTGCTTAATGTTCCTTAATATACAGTGGCTATCCCAGATCCAAGTGCTTGTCATTTGTAGGACTTTCACCATCTAGCAGCACTAACGAGTATATTTTTTATGATATTTTACATTCAATATTTTGCCCGTATTTGTCAAAATCTAAAAAACTCTTTATAAAAAAGACCTTTCCTCGCATTTCAGATTTCCAAGCTAGTTTTATTGTGATTTTAACCCCGGACCCAAACGTGGGACTCGTTTATACGGGTTTTCATCTCGCAGTACAAATTGATCATTCACAAACAGGCATTTTGTCCTGGGGCGGCGTGAAACACAAATATCGAAAGCTCTCACGACACATCCTGAGGGAAATCAATTGATAGGCGAGTGGCTCCAGTCATCAAAGTCATTTGCATTGCCAACCCTTAGGGATCATTCTAATGTCAGCCTTCTACATATATATGTATATGTATATATCAAGGATGTTTCCAATGCCAACATTTCCATATTTGCCAATGCGATTTTCGACGGATCGAATTTCATCTCATGGTTATCGGAACTAAACAAGTTGTTTAAATTTATTAAATAAAGTACTATCAATATGCGTGTATGGTTTGAAGTGATGATAGATTCGAAGTAAGAAGTTGAGAAAAGAAGTATAGATGAAGAAGTATAAAATCATAGGATCTCAGGTACTACTAGGCAGAGAGGAAATGAAGAAAATAACTACAAATAAAAAATAATAAAAATTGAAGTCTTCATAAAATACGGAATAAGATTATTAAAATACAAAGGAACTTATGCTCTTTTATTTTAATAACTTGCCGAATTATTGAAGGTATTGTCCAACCAATTTTATATAATTTTAAATAAAAAGTGTTTTAGTTTTAAGCCACTTTATTTATATACATATAACATTCGACCGGTTTCGGTTAAACTAAACCTTCTTCAGGAAAGTATATATGTAAACTAAGTTTCAACAATATATAAACTAAGTTTATATATATACTTTCCTGAAGAAGGTTAAGTTCAACCGAAACCGGTCGAATGTTATATGTATATAAATAAAGTGGCTTAAAACTAAAACATTTTTTAATTTAAATAATAATGTCAAGCCACAAAGTGATTGCTTCCTTTGTTAAATTATATAATTTTATTCAACAACTCCAAAAAGCTTATTATTTGTATTCAACTTATTTTGAGTATTTTATTCCATTCCCGACATCAGAATATTTGCAACTTGAAATTCAAATATGAATGCGAATGCGAATTTGTTACATCCCCAGCGCGCCCGTATCCGCTTTGGATAAAGTATCTGGAAAACATAAGCCTCTATGCCTCGGGCGAATGGCGTAATAAGTCTAAGGTGCCCCGCGGTGTACTCAACATTTCCCAACTGTCTCTATAATAGCTGACACTGGTGTCAGAATGAGCTTTTAAAGCACATTCTACCTTCGTATATCTATAATAAGCAAAGTTTCGTAAATGAGCGCGTTTGTTACTGTTCAACTAAATTAAGCAGACATTTTCATGTCAACTTGTTTATTTATAATAAATTAGCTAGAATAAGAAAGTAATATGCTTGAAAAGTTATCTCTACAGCCAAGGACAACTTTAATAGACATTCTATTAAATTATAATACATTTTTGTATATCTTAGCAACAAGGTTTTACAGAATCATATTAGGTAATTAAATAGTGGATAATCATAGCATTTTCTTTTCTTTAGTTTAGTAAAGTTCTATTTCCTGCCCATCTTACTTAATTATTTGACAGTGTAGGTTGTGTAAAACATGTATATGTGTTGCATTTATCTAATTTCTTCAATCTCTGAAATATCAATGACTTTTAAAATATCATACAAGTTTAATGTTACGTTTATCTTCAGTCGAATGTAAATTTTCTATTTAGTCCCCATATTTAAATATTAACCCTGATGACATTAAAAAAATACAGCCCACGTTTCTGAGATACGTTGATTACAAAAAAGTTTTCAATGAAAATAAAATTACACATTTTTAATGAAAGAATTAATATCAATAAAACTATTGAAGAGAAGACGATTGACGTAATTATTATTTTAAAGAAAAGCAAGCATTTCCAGCAATTTAAATAAATAAATCCTACTGCCATCAATATAAACAGGAAATGTTTGTGCAATTTCGTAGGACTTTTAGACCACTCGGCCACTAACTGTCCTGAATAAACTAATCACATTCGATATACCCACAAAAATTACACTGTATACATTTATAAACTTATTTACATATTTAGTTATATATTTAACAGTAAAAAAAAGTGTCAAAATGTATTTTTATTTAATAATAAAATTAACAGTAAGTAAAGCATTAATGATATATTTTTTTCACTGCTTACTTTTTAATATTATGTTCAAATGCATGCATTTTAATAGTGCCTATACGTAAAAATCTGCAACACACTTCTAAAAAGGCATTTGTTTAATTATGTTGATGATAACATGGTTTGAGACCTGTTTGAAATTACGATTCAGATATAAATACCCTCTCATTCTCATATTTATATAATACAAGTATATTTATGAAACAACAGCGAAGGGATTTAAGTAATTAGGGAGTACTAGGCCTTGATGTTTTAGAAACTTGTAAGCCTGAGGTGTATTGCTTTCCTAAAATAATAATTATTATAATGAATGTCAAACACGTTCGGGCAATATAACGGGAAAAATATTCTTGAAACACTGAACTCTCCGAAGATAATTCGAAACAGCCTACAGAATAAAATTCTGTTTTTGACTCACGAGTCGGTATGCTGTGCATTTTTACCAAATAAAATTTCTGTGACATTATTACGAGGATTTTCATGTTTTTAAGATGAAAAAATTTACCGGAATATTTTTTTCATCAAATCGAAATAGGGAACATTTTTGAATTAGAATTACAACAAAATTTTAAATTTAATAGATTGTTTGTCTGTATTAGGTCCGAAGCAGCAAAAATTCTAGAGCTGAGAATGAGAGTTCTTGTATCAAGAAATTTATGTATATTATTATTTTTTTCCACTTTACTTATTTATTATTACTATTTATTTAAATATTTATTTTTTTAAGTTAACACTGCACAAGAGTTCCAACTGCTCCCAACCGTCTAGAGCCAGTGAAACTATGGAATCCCCAATCGGGGTATGTTGTGAGGCTTAAAGTGGTGGGGAAGGGAAGGAAATGGAGAAGAGGAAGGTTGATAAGTACCTGGCTATTCAGATCTGGCCACCAAACACGGCTAAAGCCATTTCAAGCAACGTTTCGATTTAAGAGTATCCACTACTCTGGAACGTGCCGCAAATATACTACAAATGTTTTATATGAATTAAATGTGTTATGACACATAGTAATTAAATAAAGTTTATTTGCCCACATTTGAACAGACAACATCTGGATTCGTAGTGGAGTGTCTTACCACTCGACTACGGAGGCTGTCACTCAATTTATTTGTCCAATACACTATCTCCAGTTCATAATTTATTTTCCATAATAATTTTACGAACTTTTAAATGTGCATTTAAAAATTTAAGTAATAAAACCAGGTGACATTTTGTCATTAATTGTTAAAATCGTTTTATTTTATTTTCGACGTATTATTGTTAACTGTGTTATTTTGTGATTAAACTTGTTAATCAAGTTAATATTACTCTAATAAAATATCAGCAGTATTTTTAAATAGTTGAAAAATAAATTCAAACTCTGGGAGAAATTATTATGGTAGTCGAGTACTAAGTAGTACGGTGGAAGGCTGTACGTATCTTCTCTGCTTTCTATCCAATCCATGTTCGAGGCTCTAATTCTTCCCACTCCACTCGCTCCCTAGTAGGAATAAATCAGCGTTACGGAAATGAATCGTACTAACGGAGTTAAATCTACGAAATGCACTTACAGTAGGTAATTCTCTTTGAAACAAAGGCACTATTTTGTAAAATCCCTCCAATTGACCCTTTCCATATACATATTTGTGAAATTTAGAAGAAAAACAGAATAAATTCACATATTTTTGAAAATTTTTCAATAAATTACTTTCATTAAAACATGTATTAATAATACAACTACATGGTTGTCAATATAACATGTGGTCGATAGCATTCTGAGAAAGATACATAGCGGGTAACGTCTTGCTATTTCAACCTCTTGGAATAACAAGGTTCTATCTGACACGCCAATGTCACGCGATAGTGGGGTCTATAGAAAGCTTCTTTAGAGTTTATTATTGCATAAAGGTCAGATAGAACCTTGTTATTCCAATTTCTCTAAAAAAAAGTTATGCTTACTGTCTTATTTAGTCTCTTCTATAATTTATTCTCTCTTACTGACGGAATAAAATATTAAATATTTTGAACACCGTGTAATGAGGACCTCAATTACCATTAAATAGAAGAAATCAAGTATCTCGTTCTTCATAAGTCTATTAGCGTCCACCTTTGACATACGTCTCATCCAGCTTAGGCCTGCGGTTGTCTTAAAATCGTTAGTCCGTCTCATCTGTGGGCGACCTTTACCTCTCTTGTTAGTCGTGTCTCAAGAATTAAAAGTGAAAAATGTTGGGTAACCAATAAAATCGTATGCTTTTAATCTCTTTTGACCAATTTTACTAACCCTAGTACATGCATATCAGTTACGTTTTGGAAAAATATTTACTGTCTATTCCTTATGAATGTTAATTAATAAATACGAATGTCTTTTTCATTGCATTCATAGCGCCATATTGCATTGCAGCCTTTAAGATGATATTTCACAAAAATGGTGCTATATAAATTAGCCAAGTACTTTATATCTAAGTAAAGTAGTGAGTAATATTTCGGTAGTTACATAAGCGTTAATTATTACAAACTCCAAGTCGCATCAGTATACAGTAGCATAATTTCCTCTCCCGCCATGCAGGACCATTGCAAAACAGAACTATTTCATTTACTGATCGACTAATTTATTCAACTTATATTGTAATCATACTGATATGCTTTATGGCTTTTAGCAACATTTTTTCCAACCTTAATTTAAGACGTACAAGATTTTTTAACCCATATGATATAATAAAGTAAGGCACAGCGCACTGTTCTCTTAGTATAAAAAACATTTAATTAGATTCAGCAACATTATTTTTTTTATCACTTAATGATAAATACGTAATGAAAAAAAAACATATTGATATGTATATTTAAGTTAACTACAAAAGACAGAAAACTAAATTCAGGTACACATTCGCACACAAAGTAGATTACTCAAACTTCCTTCTCTTTTTCACTCATCGCCCCATATCTTTTTTTCATCCTAATCATATGTTTTTTAGTAATTGAAATTAATATAAATTATTTTATGTATTCTAATATTCAGGTTTTCTGATATTTTTTCCTTGTATTAATTAATAAATAAGCATAACTAGCACCCACTTTTCAGGGATTAATACTTATTTCTTCTGAATATTAGCATGATTAATAATGAATACTACATATCATAGTATGACTTGAAATATTCCAACTGAGAAAAGAATTTATCAATCATTTCATAAGCGGTAAATTCACTTTAAATTTGCGTGAAAAAATGTTGATCACGATTTTCAAGATTGTTTTTCTACCACAGAATTTGGCCATGGAAATTCTTTTAGACCGCAAGAATGATGAAAATAAAATGGAGCAGAAATATATTTTCCGTGGGTCAAATGGCATTGGAGGTTTTTAATATTAAACGTGAGGTTAATTCTCTGCTTTAAATTTTATAAATTCTCATTTCGAACGAAATATTTTACGCCTTAATTTTTTTTTTAATATAGCCTGATCTCTAATCAATGTTTTTAAATAAATGTTTTGTTCTTGAGCTTAATTTATTAATACAAAAAACGTACCAAAGCCTCACCACCTAGAGCCAGTTGAACTTTAGCACTCAAAATTGAGAAATATTATGAGGGAGAAGGAATTTAATTTATATTTATATGTCAATACCGCATTAGAGTCCTAACTGTCTGGAACCAGTAGGGCTACGGCATCTCTAGTTAGGGTATGTTGTTAGGCTGAAGGGAGTGGGAATTGGAAATAAATGAGGAAGAGGAAGGTTGGGAGGTGCCTGACTATTCGGATTTGGCTAAAAACATGGTTTAATCTATTTGAGGCAACGTTTTTATTCTAAATAGTGGTCATTTACCAGAACGATACTGAGAGTTTCTACCACTTATCGTAGTATCGGAACTAGCGGCAAATATATTATATAATTGTTATAATTAAATGTGAAATAACACAAATTAAAAATATAAAATTGAATCGCAACCTTCGTAGTTCGTAGTCGAGGATCTTAGGACTTCGGACGTCGTACAGTTAAGATCATGGGTGACGAAAGTGAAGGATTAAAAGACAAGTTATAAAGTATACATGCATTTTTTTAAATGGCTTTCCGGTTTTTGAAATTCCCCTGGGTATCATATTAACAGCATCGATGCTGAGTGGTGGTCTCTATCAAAGCGATACTGAATAAATCTTTCCCGCTGGAACTCAAATTTACCTTTTTATTTACATGTTTATACAAAAAAAAGTAAGTCAAATTTATTTGGTCTAGGCTGTGTTTTTGAACCCTCGACCTACGGATTTAATGATCTCACACCCTACCACATAGCTCATCAAATATAAACTCTGCAACCATTCATTCATCATACTATTAATTTCAAGTCGTGAATATATATTTTTTTGATATCTTTCAAACTCTTCAAAGCCTTAATGATTCAGTGCACGTCTGAAAACTTTCAATCTCTTTCAATCTGGATACACTTGTGTCATGCTTTTCCGAAATCTTTCTACGCAGAAATGCTTGTTCGTCGGTTATTCCCACCCGTGCCAAAGAGATAACCTGCAAGAAGGGTTTTGTGGGTATGGCTGTTGTGCCCGACGTAAGTTAAATTTCTCATACTTCCCGTGAAATGTGATCAAAAATTTTCAAATACCGAATATTTTTCTTGAACAGATAATCAATTTAATTAGCTGTCTAGGGTCTAAGAGTTGAAAGGCCTTATACAAATTGATAGCATCAACTTCAAAAAAAAATGATCACAATTCTAGAGATTACCAGTTCAGTGGTTTTTCACTGCTCAGGGGTAGATCGTGGCTTGCTGGTTAGATGATTGCAAATGATAAATCCGCAGGATTGTAGGGATGATGACACTGTGAATGACGTTGATTGATTCAACTTGAATACCGTTGGGCTGGTACCACAATTGGATGGAGGTAAGATATCCAGAGAAGAAAGAATAAAAAGTCAAATATTACAAATCAAGAAACATTTATCAGAAACCTTCATTTTAATATCAAATGATTATTTTTGGATACCGCAATCGTGTCAAATGTTTTTTTATTAAATTTTTAAAAAAATACCGTCAAACTGTCCAAACCAATAAGTTAACGGAAGGGAGTCAAATAATGATCTTTGCAGGTGAGCAATTTTCAATATTTGTTGATTTTATTTTTTACTGGTAGCTATTTGGTGTCAAGACCTTTTTTTCCACTATACGTCTTCTTTCCGAAGACACCCGTAGATTGAAAAATGAATATATATATAATATTCGTGGTCTTTCCTTAGAAAATAAAAAGATTTGGTTATGACCTAGACTTTATCAGAAGAGGAGAAAAAAAATGCTTTGAGATAAGAATAGTCTTTAAAATTCTGATGAAAAAAGTTGATCAATTCTCATGATCGCCAGCTCATTGGCAATTTAGAGGTTTTAGATTAATGAACGCATTTTTCCAAAAAACAAAACATTTTTTTTTATTAATTTAAAAAATGAGATATAAATGTTTAGATAGGTGTACGCAACGGTAAACATTACACTGTTTTCTTCTCAAAAAAATTGTACTGTTTTGAAAAAAAAACTTGGCATTTAGGTTTTTCATTAACTTTATGCATCGTATAGTAGACAAACCTACTTATTTTAATTATAAGGTTAAAATAACCTCTAGAAATTGTGAATACGAGTTTATATAACCAAACGAGATAATTGAACCAAAATATGCCAATTTAACCGTCGAGCAACCAATTTAACGTTTTAGTAAATCACCTAAATCTATTTACTTACTTTTTTTGTGTTTGTTTTTGTTGTATGTGTTTTCTTGTTCTTGTTGCACTGTCAAATTGTTCAATATTTTTAATTTCATTATTGAAATTGAAATATAAGTAGATCTATATATAAACTACAATTACAATACTATCTTATCATTTTATTGATAGATTATTATGCATCATATTTAGTTATTGTGAAGCGGACTCAAGCAAAAGCTTCGTGTGAAACTTGTGACAGAAGCTCGAAAGAAAACATTAGAAAGCTTGAAATTTAAAGCACAAATCTCAGGTATTTTCGAAGGTGTGATTTACGTCTTTTGAAACACAATTTTTTTAATTGGTTAGAATTAGAATGTGCGCAAGACTAATTCAAGATAACCATTGTATATTTATGTGACAGCGAAATTTAAGAAGAATTAAATATAAATTCTGTTCTTCAATCTTTTATCGTTGTGGTGGTAAATACTTAAAGTATCGCCCTGGTAAGAGACCACCATTCAGAATTGTAAAATTGTTTTAAATTACAGCAGTTGTGTATATTGATCAGATATGAAAATCCAGATAATTCTCGACCTTCCTCTTCCCACCTTTTTACTCTAGTCACTCCGATCAGCTTCACAACATATTCCGATTGGGAATGCCATAGTCCCACTGGCTCCGGATAGGTAGGAGCAGTTTGTATTCTTTTTTTATTTACTTTACTTCATGTTTATTTACAATATTTTATATACATTGTCCTCCACGCTAGGAGTTCACCTGTGATGTGGAGGAAATTTTTCGAATTACATGATAAAACAATTATAATTAAAATTAAAAATAAAAGAAAGTACTGAAAAAAATACAAAAAAAGAAATATAAAAGAAGATATATAAAAGAAAAGAAAATATAATAAAAACAAAATAGAAACAAAATAGAGCCACCTTAAAACAAACATAAAAATTATACAAATAAATAAAATTATTAAGTAGCACTATTATTATTACTGTATATAATTGTAAATTAGGAGGATTGTAACCAGTTCCAAACATGTTTATTGTATTGTGCAAGTGTAGATGTTTTGATTTGTTGTATTGTGCAAGTGTAGATGTTTTGATTTGTGTAGGAAGAGAATGTGGTATTTACAAAAAAGGTTCATCTAAATATCGAAGCTTTGGCAAAGTCGGTAACCAGTTCCAAACATGTTTATTGTATTGTGCAAGTGTAGATGTTTTGATTTGTTGTATTGTGCAAGTGTAGATGTTTTGATTTGTGTAGGAAGAGAATGTGGTATTTACAAAAAAGGTTCATCTAAATATCGAAGCTTTGGCAAAGTCGGGTAGTAACTACTAGAGTTAAACACAATAGAGAAATCATATATTCTTAAAAAGCATTTACTTTGTGACTTGACAAAATTTTTACCTATTTAAATGAATAACTTTGTTTAAACCACGTTCTTTAATATTATTGTTCATAGGTTTCGAAAGCACCCTTCCCATATTCAGGACAATATTAATACTAACATCAAACTAAATATAAATACTGGCAGACATACTTTAGTTTTAAAGTGGGAAATTTCAAGGGAAGGCGGTTTGCGGTAAACATGTCAAGAATCGGCTTATATGATTATTTTTGTTGGGAATTTATAATGTTTTTGGAATAATACACTCGTTATTTAGCCCTTCTCTTTAGTAAACCCACCATTCCAACACCTAAACATGTCTATCAGTATTCGTTTTTAATCTGATGTTAGTTTTAATATTGTCACAAAGATAAAATGTTGCTTCTAAAACCGGTCGACAATTTTTTCAAATACTTGTTACTTGATAACT
The DNA here is from genome assembly GCA_022651775.1 of Drusus annulatus. Lineage (NCBI taxonomy): Eukaryota > Metazoa > Arthropoda > Insecta > Trichoptera > Limnephilidae > Drusus > Drusus annulatus. The sequence goes on along the minus strand of JAGWCC010000147.1, from coordinate 2,064,234 downwards.
CATTTGCACACATTTCCAAAATTTTCTTCCCGAACGTTATAATATATATCCAATGAATTTAAATTAACGTGCGTAATTTTCATCGGCAGTCGAAAAATTCATCATTTTCGCCAGCCTCCATAAATCACAAGTAGTAATTGGCTGAAGCAAGTTTTCCAACAAAATTTTACATTGATAATTATCTCCGATGCTACAGATGTGCCCACGAGGCAAGATGCTGCGAAAATGCTTCTTTAATACCCAAATTACCCAAATGAACTTTGGAAACTTGCTACACCCCATGTCAGAATTAATTATGTATAATATTGAGGTATTTAGGACCGACCATTTAAGTATACCGAGAAGCCAATTAAACCAGTTGTGAAGATTAACGGATTTGTAAACGGTTTGTCAAAATATTGTTGCGTGGAGGTAATTATTGATGTTGTTTACTTATAAATAATGTAAATCACGCGATCAAAATAACTTTGTAAGTAGTTCCTGATATTATTTAGCCAGTGTCCATAAACATCTAAATGTGACTATCATATGGGTCATTCAAAAACGTCGTTCATAGTTTCTAAATAATGTCGTATATTTATGATTCTGATGAAAAATAAATCAATGAACAAACACACTTTTGACATGGAATCAAAAATTAAGCGGCCAACCGATAGAATCGCGTTGGATGCGCCCGAAGTAAGGTAACTCTTCCCAAATGAACATATAATACTTTTGTTGGCTTTTCTGGGCCCAGGAGTCGAAAGTTTTAAAATTATATATAAATAGGCCATTTCGGTTTTCTTCCAAATCGTTACACATTACACTTCTGGGAAATATCGGTTTAGTAAGAAAGCACAATTTTTATTCTTCTTCTTGTCGTATTTTTTCACAATTAAATTGTAATCTAAGGTTCCGTAGCTTATGATGCTATTGCGAGCAAATAATTATTATTTTAATGTGTAAGATTTTAGATCTTCTTTCAACCCTTAAATTCAACACTCTGTTTTTTTTCTCCAACCAAAGTTGAGAAACGGCTGTGTTATTTGATCCTTCGATTCACATAGATACTTTTAGTTAGGGGTTGCAAAGGCAATTTTTTTATTCAGCATTTGGTTTTTCTAAATAGCATTTTCGATTCCAGGAATTCATGTTTATTAAAAAAAAAAATAGAAATGGTATCGGAATCGGAAACTCACATTTTAAAAACGAACTTATTTGTTTGTAATAAAAACAATAACCAACAACAACAAAAAAAACATATTGATAATGAAAAATCAAATACATTCAATATTTAAAAATACTTTGCGTGAATCCTCTGCATGTAAATAAAATGGTAAATTGAAGAGAGAAAAACTAAATACGTTTTAAAGGTACGGGAGCGCTCCTCTTGGAAGCGAGAAACGTGGGATACAAAGCAAGTTCTAGATTTCGTCGTCTTAGGACAACCTCATTTCATTATAAATTATTTATTAGATTTACTTAGCTTAATTACCTTTCGTGTACCTAACAGCATCACTAGATCAAAAATTATTTTTAAATGTAACAATAATATCAGGACTAAGTTTTTTTGATACTCGCTTGTACCTAGATTGCATGCAGCAGGTAATTCCTTCGCAAAAATAGTAGATATTATATTCATCTGGACTGAACTAGTTACAAGAAGATTATAATAGCACACCTCTTCTAAAAACAAAAATGTTAATTTATTGCATTGTAATATTTCTAGTAACTTATTAATGTTTTTGTGTGCTAATCATATATTCCATGTTATTTCTATGTCACTATTATTATATATTATATATATCACAGTTATGTAAAAGCCCATAAGAGCGTATTTAATAAAATAAATAAATGTTGCGTGTATTTGAAAAATATCTAACTTTTTTCATATAAGATAATATCAAAAAAATAAAATGTTAATAGTATTTTTTAATACACCGATATTTACACAACATCAAGGGGCAATTTTTCATGAAAACCTAACACTATTATTTAAAAAAATGTGGTAAACAGAACCATTTTCATTTATTTATTTACTAGGCATGTACCTTCTACCCAGCTTTTGTAGGTGAAAAGAAAAGCTTTGCTCATTTTTATATTTCTTAATGCTCTTTTATAAAAACCTTACCATGATATCCACGAATATCAATCACTCCAGAAGTTTCGTGATATGAGTATGAAGTACAGTGCACAGTGTAGGTCATTCCGTATACATATCACCCTCGGTCATCATCATGCTAGAAGAGACCCTTTTGAGTTCGCATGACTACTCTTACAACGTTATGTTCTTTACAACGTTGAAATCTTATCATACGGAGATCGCTGCGGTAGATTCATACCGTTCATATCTATGCCTGCTGTTGGTAGCACTGCCTAAAAGTTTAGAAACTTTATGAAGTCTGAATATTTTACCTACAGTTTTGTCTTAGTTTGGTTTTGGAAATCTGTCACTTCTGATTAAGTCATTTAGGGTTATGTAGGTACTACAAGGAGATCACGATCAAAAGACGCTACTTCTTTTGCATATTTATTTTAAATGTACTTTTCGTAAATCCGTCATTTGTGGTACCATCTTAAATTTTGGTATTTCAAAGTGCCAGAAATTTTCTTACACTGTGTGTAGAAGTCCGGATAAAAACAAATATTTTTATAGAAAACCTGTTCATATTTCATGACACCAAAACTCATATTTCGTAAGTTTTTAGTGAGCTTTACAAACCAATGTTTAGCTTAATAGGGAAAAAAATACATAATTTAAAGGTTGTAAATGCACTACAAGTGTTTTGGTAGAGGATCCTTGAAATTCTGACTCGCCAAAATTGCGTCCGGGAAATTTAATTTTCAGACAAAAGTTCGCGACTATTTCCAGTAGCGTTAATTATAACTCCGCGAATTGAACGTTAATTGCGCGATATTAAATTTGCTATCAGGCACCGTCCATATTGTTAAGCTCTTTTATTGGCAAATGCTTACAATTCACCAAGGAACGGAAAATGAACCGAATTGCCAATTGAAATACCAGTTACAATATTTTTTAATAAAACATACTGCCACGCAGAATAAAAACATATTTTTTTTTATAAAGCATGATATTTCGATAAATGGATTAAAATCCCGAAAAGCAATAAAATGGTTTCCAATGATTTTCGCCTTCTAAGAACACTTTGTTTTCAATGTGCTTTTGAAAGTTTACACTAAATTAAAAATATTTTACCATAATGAATTAAGATCAATAACCAACATAAACATTCAGGTTTCACTGTTGGACTTATGTTTATAAACAATGTATTTGTTATTTATTTATAAATGAACGGACTAAAGTCCAATTACAAAAAAGACATAAAACACAAAATGGAAAAAAAGAGCAACAGAGAAAGAACAGCACATACATGATAATAAATGAAGCGATGACAAGAATAGGGCAAAATAAACATAAGAGGGAAATTCAAGCATTGTTATTGTTATTTAAACAAATAATGACGTACCATGTTTGTTGTGATTAAATATAGAAATTAGAAAATTCTTGAATAGTGAAAGGAAATAAGTTATCATTTAAAAAAGAAAGTAGTTTTTTTTATCAATCGTGATATATTGATAAAAACTGCATATTTAAATATTTGTTTTTTGTTTCAAAATAATTATAAAACAAAAACCAGAAACTATAAGAGTACAAAAATACATATATATTTATGGCAATGTAGCATATAGCGGACTTATTAGATGCATATGATGTAAACAGAAAGGTATTATCTGAAATAGCGACAGAAGTTTTCTTTCAAAGCGATACAGATCGCACTTATTGTTTTTAATTTCGTTAGGATATTTACAATACAAACATATATAACCAAAATACAAAATCTCTACCATCGTTATTCAATCAGATCAAAATACGTATCAGCACTGTCATTTAAGATTTATATGACCTACGTAAACAGTATTTTAATTTTTAAGGCAGAAGCCATTTCAAAGCAGTCCTCAATAAACAAGGATTAATTGAATTTTAAATAGTCTGGTAGGTACTTCTGCATGCTCTGTACGTAACGGTTCTCATCCAGATTCCGATACCATGTTATTTAATTGTTGATATCAAAGATTCGTCTCTTTTTCAAAATGTCAACTTGGTTCAAATTACGAGGTCAACGATTCAATCGTCATAAGTTTTCGTAGTTGGCTATAGTTTTATATGTGAACACCGATGAAGGGTCTCACTGCTAAGTAGCTAGTGGAAGAATGACATCCTACACAGGGTAATGTTGTGAGGTGAAAAAAAATGGAAAAGGAAGGTTGGAAGGAATACGACTCTTAGACATAATTACATAACACAGCTAACGCCCTTTCAAACAATGTTTCAATTTTTAATGGTGGTCTTTCAACGGGGATACATACAGTAGGTGAGTTTTGAACCTGTGATATTTTTCAAAGAATCGCAATATGTTAATTATTTGACCAACGCTTGAAAAACTGAACGAAGACAAATAATTTGTGATTATGTGTGAATAATTGTTCATATCTCCCAAACTATTTTCTATTTTCAGTGATATACATGAGACATAAATATACTACATACATGTAGGTTCTTATAATCTTTTATACGTCTTTCTTACCAATTCTTAGTTGAAAATCAGAAATATATTCTTATTATGTAATGTTCTACCATGAAGTTATAAAACTCTTTTGCCCTTGGATGGTAACTTTATCGTCTTAAAAGAAAAAAGATTGGTTTAGAAAGAGTTTTTTCGTCTCATTGAGGGAACTTCAGGCGTTCATAATGATAAATATGTTCCGGGTCAAAGTTTCTACACATTTCGCAAGGGCAACGGGCTCAGGCTTAAGACCATGCTTTTAGCTCGGAAAGGGAAACATGTGTTTTATTCAATTCGAAAGAGATTTCGAAACGCTTTTTTATATATTAATAGAAATATTTTAAAAATATGGAATAAACAATTTTATGAAATTATACATAAACATACACATTACATTATTTTCAATAAAATGAACAACTTAAGTGTTTCAATATTTTATTTACTTTTTAAGATAACATATTTATATTAGTTTTTACCTGTGAAAAACCACAGGATGTAAACAAAAAATGATAGTTTTATCCATCCATTTAAAATATGGAATAATTTCTGCCAAAATATACTATAGGTAGGTATTAAATACCTCATAAGGTTAAAAAAAATATCTTTCTCATTAACATTTTACACTCGTACGTACATGTGTACGTAACTCACAAAGGAAATTATTTCTATCCGGTTTTTTTTTCAGTTGAATAAAAACTTCAAAGATACTTGGATAGCAAAGATGTTGCGAGTTCAAAACAGTAACATTGACCTTTAAATTCCAGACACAGAAATTTGTGAAAATAACATGACTTCAGACCTCACCTTTCGATAAAATTTTCTTTTTCATAATACAGTTTGCAGCTTTATTTTTAAGATTCTTCTTAAAAATAATGATTTTTTTTAGAATATTTTATGTTTTGTTTGATTTTCTAAATGTTTTGGTTTATTATGATTTTAATAGTACGTCTAGACACATTAATGAAAACCTAATAAACCCGACTAGAATGAAATTATTTAAATATTTAGTCTTTTAATTGATTTATTTTGGTCAAGGATTATTATGCGTTATACTTTTTTTATTATTATCGAAGTAGGCTACTTTATTGAACATTGGAAACATAACTACATCTTTAACATCGGAAAGGGTTTATCGAGAAATGTGAAGAAGCATAATTCCATCATATTTTCATTTCCACCATCCGCCAAACCTCCCTCCAATGTTCAAAGAATGATATGTGCCATGGTAAATCTCTCTGTGGGTTGATAATGCACTTACTTCCGGGTAAAAAAATGTCTATTCGCCCCGGTGAACCAGCTCTCGTGTGCCGGTGCAATGTGCAATGTGCACTGTGCATCAGCCCTCATGTGCAATATGCAGGGGCTGCATTATAAATTCGAATCCGATACTCAGCGAAAAGGCTTGCATCGGGTATTGGGAAAGTGTTGCATATATGTATACTGGGTGGCCTACAACGTAGAAATTATCTCTTGTATGTTTAAATCTTAATATTTAAAACTTTTATTTTTAACTTGACAGATGCTTTAAAAGTATTACAGTCTATATTATTTTCAAATAAAAAAAAAATACGATCATAATAAGCGCAAATGTTGCTTATTCCTTGATAGAGAAGTTGGACTTTGAACCCGACGCTTTGGATCGCTCGACCAACTGACTGATCGAATTCTCCGTTTACGAGTACACAGTCCGTATTAGTTAAAGGTAGATTGATAACCAGCTATTTCAACCTCCGCATCAAATGTGTCGTCGTCATCAAATTGGCAATTGACCCCATTATGTATATTTTATATTTAACAATCCCCAAAAACAGCCTATCATCGGTCCATCAGCGTTGAGTTAAATGTTGATGACCGTTATGATTAACGGCACAATAAACGGTTTATTAAACAACTCAACAATTTAACAAAATGCTGACAGACAAAGAATCAGCAGTTAACGAAGACCGTTTAAATATCAAATAATCTGTGGAAAAATGGAGCTGAATGCCGACTCGTGCCGATATCAAATGTGACGGGAAATCAAACACAAGAGCCTTTGAGGACCAAAAAGCAGATGATTGTTAAATTATTAATATTATATTGCATCGTTTTGGGATCCTGGCACAACCATATAAATAACTAAGCTGAACCGATACGACAAACCAGGTAATCAAAGTTTGTTTATCGATATTTCTAACACGACCGACACCTTTAATTAATTTAATCAATGTTGGGAAAAAAAATCCTCACCATGGCAACACTCACATATTTTATTTGGCCAATAATCATGAATAACTAACTGTCAAAAAGTTCCCCAAGTTCAAATCCGTCTCTATTTATTAAAAAGCAACAAATAATGTTGCTACGTAGGCAGACACTATCTGCGGACTGCCAAATCAAACAGATCTTAGTCGAAGTAAGCTGTCACATGTCGTTGGCGATCTGTAGTCATGCTCAGGAGTGTTGAAAAATAACCTTTATTGTTGTTGAAACTTTTATCGATGTGCTTGCGTCACCACCCCCTGGTGAATCAAAACAGTCATCACATGAAATGTTTATCGACAAAATCTGGATATACGAGTACAGGTACTTCCAAACCTTAATCTTTCTCTTTTCGTTTACTTAGTCTTCCCTTCTACTTCAGTTTCTTCTGTCTAACAACATTCACAGTTTTGTGATCGCCCTAGTTTTATTAGCACCGAGCAGTTGGAACACTTATACGGTATCGAGTTACAAATAAAATTAACTAGAAGGAAAACTCTGGTAAATTATTTCCATGGATATTTACTGAAACGTTATTATTTCCAATGAATGGTGAAACAAGGTACCAATTACACTAACAAAATTGACCAACTTCATTAAAACTACAAACGTAATTATTTCTGCAAACAATGCGTCAATTTCGGTATAAATTTAAGTTGCAGCGTTCGTTAGGGTCGTCATATTACGAGGCAATGTAGATTTTCACAAACATGGAACATTCAAATAATGTTCCGGAAACTATGTACCAACTTTGTAATGAAACACCGTTGATAGAAACACAATAACTTTGCGTTTGATTAAAACTAATTTTGGTTTATGAAACCCGTAACTTAAATACATTTCTAGATCAAAAAATGGTTAAGGCATACGTATGGCATTCGGAGATAGTTTTAATATTAATATTTGAATTCTCTACACCATGTTTCAAGTGAGGCATTTTAGGCAATTATTTTTTGTGAGTCACAAAAAGTTGACAAAGTTGTCTCTAAAATCACGAAAGCTCATTATCTTATTTTGCTAATATTTTAAAATTAATACGTCGACAAAAATATATTTCATACTAGATATACAAGTATTTCGTACCTTTTGATAAAATAATATCATTCAGTTTAGTAAAATGTTTTAGCCGTTTTACTAAAACAAAACGTTGATTTAAACAAGCCTTGAGAGCTTCCTTCTTAATGGAAAAAAATGTCTGTTTTTTTTCGTATCACCATTTTTATTAATCACCTCTATTAATATTGCGGTATCAGCGTAAAGCACGGTGTGTGTTTATGTGTATATAATAAATATCAATTTAATGAAATGAAAAAAAAAACTTTGTATAAGACCACAGATTTTATTTTTTACCTTCTCAGTTGACGTTTTGCCTCTTTTGATTCATATTTTCTGTCTCTTTTTTATAATTTAAATATTATGTTGTTGTTTTTTACTGTTCTCTTATTTTAATTTACATTGTATTCTCCTTCTGTATGTACCTATATATTACCGCACAATATGTATTATTTGTTTAGTTTAATTTTGTACCCTGATGATGCTTAGGCTAAGCGAAACCGGTCGGTCATTTGTAAAAAATAAGTTATTTTTTCATTTCATTAAATATGTCAAACCACAAAATAATTGGTTTCTAAGAAAAATTAAAAAAACAATTGTTCGTTTTTTTTGTTGCCAGCCTTATTTGGTGGATATGGGTCTTCACATATCCGAAAAGAATTTCATGTAACGGTTGGTTGAATAATAATGTGCTGAAAGGGAGAAAAGCCGCATGTTGAATCTATCAACATTTTTACATTCCACATTATAATATATAAATAAATAAGTTGTTATGTAAGCTGAGTTGTTTAATCCATTCGCTAAGCTTATTTGATAACCCATTCTCAACCAGTGTCAATTTGCTTCAGGTAATACACGAGTTTTGGAATATTCACGCCTTTTCCGTTTTATTTTTCTTTGAGTAACCTGGAAGCCTAAAGTTATATAAAACGGGATATTTTTTTATATCTAGCATTAATTTTGTATTCAGTTGTTGATCGTTTATTTTCATGAAAAAAAAATACACTGTAAAATTAAATATATAAAAATGAAATGATATAGTAATTATAAAATATACACGATAAAACATCGACGCCTGAAAAACAAAAGGGCCGAAGCGCAATTTTGGTTAGTTTCTATCAGTTTTTTGTTTTGTTTTACAATACAATTCACATACACACATCGGATTTTGATCCAGCTAAGACATTTTCCCTAAGAACTCACTAATGTAAACTTGAATTCAGTCAATTAAATACGACCATCAAATGGTGACAGTTATAAGGCCTAATAAGCTGCAGTACTAGATAGTTAGATATTATGAGAGCAGAGGATTACGAAATAATCCATAAAATCAAAAAGTTGCATTTTGAAAAAAAAAGGTAACTCAGGTAAGTCAATGCTTTCACCGAGTTACCTGAAGTGACAAAAAGCTAAAAAAGTTCCAAACTTGTGTCGCTTGAGTCAAGCCTTCACCCAAATGGTAAATATGTTTAATGCGTTCAAAGGCGACAAAAGTCTTCAGATTCAAACGAGAGTCACTGACCTTTCCGGCGACGATATTATAAAATTAAATGATGTGACGAGAAACGTTTATGTATTTAATCGGACGTGAAACTAGGCGACTCAAGTCAAAAACGAGCCACCAGGTCGAGTTGCATACCAACTGGTTACTGACGCGTTACGTTAAAAAATAAACATTTATAGATGGTATTTGAGGATCTCCTGTCTCCAAAGGGTAATTAAGTGGGACTCCAAGAGGCAGTCATGTCAGTAATTATAGTATTGTTGGATTGACGTAGTCTGCGCCATAAGCCTCCCATGCAGTGGCGGAGAAGTTCTCTAAACAAGTGCATTCGCCCCTCTACAAACATTTCCAAAGCGCTGCAGTTTCTCGGGAGGCAGAATAGTTAACGAAATGTGTTATTGTAGGTGACTTTTAGCTTAACCCATTGAGATTCAGTATAATATACCCACATTTTTCTGGTACTTAGAGATGCGCAAAATGCTTTATGTAGTATTATTTTGGTTTAACAACATAGTAGTTACAGTTCACCTCTATGAGTTGAACTCACGAGTTATTTTTTCTAGAAAATAAATAAAAGAGTGAGGTACGTTAAATAATAAATAATCAATTGTCTGGGCTTAAGTTCGAGGAGCGAAAAAAGAAATACATTTCAGACATGAATGACAAGATGATTGAATGGAATCTCCTTGTAATTTTATGGAATAAATTTGGGTTATTCAACAAACCTCGTACAAACGTTTTTCTTACGTATATTTAACCCCCCAGGACCAATATTAAGGTTCTAGAAGGGATACGATCAAAACGCTGGTATTAAAATGTAATATTATTAAGAAAAATGTTTTTTTAAATCTTTATAAACACAATGTTGACACAAATTTTTTTACAGAAGTTTCTAATACTGTATAATAACAACAATGAATTCTAAGATTTTAGTGTTTTTTTAATTCGCAAGAAGGTTAAAGGTGCGATTCCCAATCTGCCATAATACAAAAGAAACTATAATTTTGTAGTTGAAAAATTGAATTTAATTAAACGCAATTAGACAAAACGTAACATATGAGCATATGATATGATGGGAGCGTGATTCAAAGTGGTCGTCGAATCATCTGCATCCAGTGCTCATTAAGAGAAGATCTGAGCCACTCAGATGCAGCCACGACGCCCCGTCCACAGACCGCGCGGCTAGCGCATGAGCCATTCCCAACCAGCTTATAATTTTATAAATAGTTGAACATTAATTACAAGGTCCAAATATATTATTATAGTCACAATTGATTTCATACACTTTTTTTACCCTTATGACGTGGCTCACGTGCGTTGCGGCGAAATATCTCTGGGAAGCTAATGACGTTCATTGAGTTTCGTGTCTTGCATCAAAAGATGACTAATCGCAATAATATCACCTCTAATGGAACTACCACATTTAATTAAAATTGGTCAACTTTTAGTTATAGCTGTGTTCTAATAATAACTCCACAAAAAATGTGATATCGTAATTAAGTAAGCAACCCTTGAAAATGTTATTTGGTCTAAAGATTTCAAGGTCTAAATAATTATAACTTTTGCTTTATTCGGGTAAAACTCACATGCATAATTTCACTCAATAAGATAAGGATATAATCTTTTTTTAATAAGAAAAGTTTGATTAAGGGAAAACGTGAAAGTACCCCGAATTTCCTTCGACAAAAGTAATAACTTTCAAAAAGGCTAAGTTTGGGTTGTATCAAACTTTCGTTCTAATTCAATAAAAAGAGCAATTTTTTTTTCACACCGAACGGTCCCCGTTAAACGCCGATTCTCAGTTCGTTTTAGCTTTTGAATGAATCATGATCAGCTGTAAAGAATGACGGTCATATTTTTGTGCTTGTCAGCTGATCACAATTTGCTCAAAAGCTGAAACAGGCTTATAATCGACGTTAAACGGTGACCATTAAAATATAAAAAAATGAGCAAAATGTCGCTAATCGTTGTAATATAACGATGTCAAATGTAGTGAAAGTTTGAAACACCTCAACCTAATACATTTTTCTTGTATTAAAATCACGAAGGAAGTTATTTGTCATTAAGTTGCTTTACTTCGACATCGTCGTTAAAATATTTTTCTTTTATAAATGTTCATATATTGATCCGTCTTAACAGGGTTTACTTCACCAAGGACGCCTCGGGGGAAACACGTGTGAGGAAATATTTCTATTAACAGAATTTTTTCGGTATGACATAGGCGTCTTTATTATTCCGTGCATACGAGTTTAGTAAACTCAGATAAATATGGATAATGATATCTTTGCCTTATTGATTATTAGCTTCTTATAAAGTATTTTTACATTATTTCATATATTATATAGAATACGGAAGTAGATAATATCAAATATGTGCTAGATAGGAATATATCCTTGGGGATTTTTATTTAACTTTTTGTTTTTTTTTTAATGTGTGAATGACGAGACCCGAAAGGGAATTAATTTAAGCATAATGAATAATAATAAGAAACGGTTTATTTGTATTCTGGAGATGGACCAAGAAAGAAGTGTTTTGAGAATATTTGCCGCGCAAGTTGATGAAAGAAGAAGTCCAGTTATGGAGTTATTCAAATACGTAAGTAAGTATTGTAAGTAACCCTAAGCTCAGAAGAGTATGCATAAGAAGTAAGGAGTGTGTTACATGACAGGGGTATGTAGTTTTTTTATCACATCTATCTACTTCTGAGGAGAAATGGTGAAAAAGTTTTTTTTTCAATTTTAACGGCCTTTGCCATGAATATGTTTTTAATAGTATCCAATTTCACCCGGAATTTTTATTTTAATTTTTGGATCGTGTTTTTGAAAAGTTTATTTTACGTTAATATAAAGCAGTAATACAAATCGCACTTAATTATAATGCTGTTAGCGCAATCTATTTGAAACTGAATCGAAATTTTCGCTAAATGGAGCTTGAAATGCATTTCATGAATCAATGAATCATATAGGATTGCCGCTGCGTTTATGCCCCGAACAATTATTTATCTAATGCAAACTGATCAGAGAGTATGCTTTGAATTCAAATTCTCAACAATCGCAGATAAACGAATCACAGTAATCCGGGAAAACTGGCTTACGGTGGCTTAACATTATTGGTAGGAATGAAATTCTTCTTGTCACGGAATGCCATTTACGCGTACAAGGTTATACAACCTGTACATTATTCGGTTTCACCTTTTCATAATCTGCCTTCAAATTCTTTCCTTTATGATTCTTCATATGAACAGACATACATTCATTCTAACTTAGTTATTACTACGAACTTTCATATTATGGTTCCAAGAAGACAATACTGCGAAACCACACTACCTAAGAATAGTACGAATGTTCAATTTATACTTTGATAGTACTTTTATTCCTTAGCCATTTAGTAACACGGCTTCGCCAAGGAATAAAAGCTTTCACTCAGTGGACTTTAGCACTCGTTTTCAGTTTTTTTTTCAATAATTTATCCTAGTAAATGGATTCATACGAACAAAAAAATAGAGTGGGATATTTCAAATAATTCCACTGAAAAATTCTTAACAAAAGAGCATTTCGAATTTTACAACGCTACAAAATAAAATTTATGGTAGATATTAATATTTTATACTCCTTTGCAATAATATTTTTGTTTCCCGTGATTCTGCGAAGATTCACGGATTCTATGACTCAAAGATTTGATTTCGTAAAGAACTTTTTACTAATGTATCTCTCATAAATAAAACGTTTCTTCCACCCTCAAAGTATGTTGAAGTCCCCCCATATTATATTATCACTCCCCCTGTCTATTTAAATCGACCTCAACACCTTTAATAAGTGGATCCTTCCAGTCAAAAGTTCATCTTTGTGTTTTTAAATTGATTACGAAAACACTATTCTTTAATTATACATACTTTATATAATTTAATCGATAAATCAGCATTATCACCAACAATAACCTAAAGCAGCGTTTCCTAAACTTAAACTAAACTTACTTACAGCCACGGGAACCTAAAAAAAACTGTATGAAACATAATCAAACAAGATCTACCGTAAGGTTGGGTTGTTTTAATAATATTTTTTGTCCCTATATAAATATGTCCTGCGTAGTTTCCAAAACTAATAAAATTCATCAATATAATAATTAATTTGCCGTCTTGTAAAATGATTAAAGGTTATATATTCAGCGGAGATTATTTTACACTTTCAGTTGATCTGAGCTTAAGGCTAGGCTTTAGAGGTTGTATTAACCTTTACGTTCAATAACAGTCTTTCCTCATTGCTATTCCTCGGTTAATACTTCAATTGCTTTTGAGCAGAAGCCATGAATAACAAGTAGGCGTTATTTTAATAAACGTGAATATTAATTTAAATGTGGCGGAATATATTGAAAATGAAGAAAAAAAAACATTTAACCTAGCGCATTTGATAGTGAGCTCTAATTCTTTTTGGTCATTCGTAAAGTTTTTTTAACGGTTGTAATTATCTAAACATATGTTAATGATAAAAACAATAAAAATTATGCAATATGCATTAAAGAATATCAAAGAGTTGTTATTTTCCAAGTATAATATCGATAATATATACTTAAACGAGTACCTTATGATTGTATTTAATACTCAACGCATGATGAAAACATTTTTTAAGTGCATTGATGACCTTACTTTTAATTTGTATCTTTCAATATGAACTGTTATCAAAACAAATAAATTTAAAGAAAAAACAATATTTGACCGGTCGGTAGCTAAGTGGACAAACGCGTCTTCCCACCCGGACATGCGTCGTGCGTTCAATTCCTCTGCTGGCTAAGTCCTCCATCATTACACAAGCAACATATTCCGCTTCTTATGATGGCAGTAGGAGTTTTTCAAATATTGTCAGGTTATTCGAAACCCGGGAATGTTTGTCTTTCTTTAAAAAAGAATTAAAATTTAAAAAATATATATATATAAAACTAATCCTTAAAAAACTGTTTATTATGAAATTTTTCTGGTTTTTCTCCATTTTATATAGCAGTAATTTCCAAACCCTTGCTTTTCTTAAACTGCTAAAACATAATTACATTGCAAACCAATTTATATTCGAGATTTGCTACAAGAAAAAAATCATCCATTACAAAATAGTAAAGTGATTATGAAACACTAGAAAATAATACAAAAAGTCGCAGAAAGACAAAATAAGACTATGAGAGTAACCTTACGATCGCCTCTGAAAATGAACAAGGAAACGACTTTGCAACAAATTATAGTAAGCTGAAAATATCATACAATATGATTAAGGTACCATATATTATAGACCGATGGAATTAAGTATTGAGATCAAAAAAAAAAATTATTATAAATCAAACTGGTTATAAATAGCATTATTTTTTTGGTATTTTGCATGTTTTCGAAATACGTATGGCATTAAATACCTCGCCCACTAAATTAAATAACTTTAAATGTTCTTAAAAGATAACTAGTGCTTGGTGCATTTTTTTAAAGCCGTGCTGTTTTTCGCATTACTATTTCTATTTTATGTAATCACGGTTTAGTATTACGATTATTATTATTTTATGTTTTTTCTCTCTTTTTTATATTACTCACACGTATTATTTATATGACAGGCATAGTATATGCAGCCACCGCTCTGTTCCGCTCAAATAAACCATGTTTTAATATTTCCGCAATGATTCAGAAAGAAATGAATATCACCATTAGTTAGAAAATTTGTGTATAGATTAAATGAGCCCCCAACTAAAAGAAAAACTGTGTGCAATGTTCAAATGACTAAATAAACATTTTTAAATTTGGATTAGTCAGAGAAGAATTAACGCAGCACAACACTCACACACGCTCCTTTATTTATTTTAATTCATACTTACTCATAAGTATTTGATTCGAGGGACGGCCTCGATTTTTTCCATCTACGCGCGACATTGATGTTCCTTTCTCTGTCCATCCGCTCTCCATGTCCAAACTATCTAATCTTGAAATGGCCATTCATATTTTTTTTCAATAATTTAGGGTAATCTATCAAACTTGTGTCGAAAAATGTTTGCGTTTTGTTGCCGACAGGCTGTCTCAAATATTTACAAAGTTTACAATAAAACGTTCGCAAGATCTGCCAGTGCCCTACGTCTACAGCTTCCGAAGTACGTGAAAGTTTCGATGTTGAATATTTAAGCATTAGCGTTGAGATTGTCAAATGTATTTCCCAAGGAGAAGCATTTGCACTTAGATTATTATATATTTAGAGAGTTTTTTATAATGATTATAAATGCTTTCCTCGAATTGCTTAAAGCGAATTTACTTACTGATTCATCTTGAAGGCTTGTTGTAGGAGGCTATATTGCGAGTGAAATTTAAAATATAAGGTATAGCGTGTGATCTAAGGTTTGTGTTGATTAAAATAGCTGACGAGTGTAAACGAAGAAAAAAGTACACGACAAAATCTTTACCATCTCAAAATTGCCAATTTTTAATAATCAATCAATTTTGAAATTCTGGAGACGTTGCAGTTTACTAAGGACAGACAGAAGTTCGCCGAGATGTTTGCAAACATTCTTCAAAGATTATGGCACCTCGAAGAATATATTTTTTCTATCGTTTGCTTCGAATTTGGCTTTTGTGGTTGTTGTTGCAAAATAATATATGTCTTATTTCGTTTACATTCCTTTGTACATTCCTAAAATGTTTATTTTGTAATCATTATGTTTCAATATTTTTTATAGCCCTGAACTATTAACTTGATTTCATTTCATGTTCCTAGCAAGACGGTTGCAAGGCAGTATCTACCGTACTATTGTAGCAATTCTGCTTCAACTTCGCAATTCAACACGCCTATGCGACGAATGCAACAGCTGGGAAACACATACTCCGATGTCGCTAGTATATTTAACACGTCAATATCAAACTTTAAGTCTTATTTAGTACAGTTGTTGTCATCTGGCAGAGCTAAACTAATAGTTGGACCTGTTATTTAATATTATTTTTTTCTTTTCTTTTACAATATTTTTAAACCTGTTATTTATAAAATATTATTGGTTATTTTCATCTACAATATTTTGTATCTGCTATTCAATACTCTTTTTTACTTTTATTTTACAATATTTTTTTGCACTAATGAGATTATTGTTTCAAAAAAAATAAAAACGTTAACATTTGTATAAAAGCCTTTTACGGGCGTAAATAAATAAATATTTACTGTTTAATTTAGCCTTTCAATTTTTTTACTGCCAGAGTGACATTGAAATGGTTTTTCATTCACCTTTCAACACATCTTTCTTCGGTATCATATCTAATTATTTTAAAATTTTAAACGTTTGCAATACATTTTATTGATTGTGGACCGAAATTTTTGAGTTAAGTAATATTATTTCTTTTCAGTATATTGGATACCAGTTCATATTGATATGCCGGATGTGCGTCGCGTCTTTTATGTGTATTTTAATATTTGAAGTTGACATAACAAGGACACTGTCAATATTGGGTAAGTTGTTAGGCAACACAGATGGCAATCTTCTAAAATCGACAGAATATTTTTTTTAATGTGCTCTTCGCTTATTTCAGGTGCTTTTCGCTTTTGGTTTAACCTTCTTTAATATTTTATAATTAGGGTTTCCAATATTTTACTTTTGAAAATACTGTTAAAAGTATCTTTTTTTTTTAAATATCACATTTTATTAAGATTTGAATAAAAAAAAAACCTTACTGTGGTTAATAAAAATATATGAATCAATTAAAATTTTATGTGCAGACTTGTTGTAAATTTTGCTAAACGTTCGTGGTCATTGTCAAATGTCAAATGTTTCAGCGCTTGAAATTCTATAAC
The DNA here is from genome assembly GCA_022651775.1 of Drusus annulatus. Taxonomy (NCBI): domain Eukaryota; kingdom Metazoa; phylum Arthropoda; class Insecta; order Trichoptera; family Limnephilidae; genus Drusus; species Drusus annulatus. The sequence continues at coordinate 2,047,081 of JAGWCC010000147.1, read as the reverse complement.
ATCATGTGTTAGTACTAAGAAACACTTCGTATATGTGAAAGATTAACTTATATCAACACCTTTTCCACGAATAACACGCACTTATCGCGGGAATATGCCTCTAGATACCTAGAACCAGACAAACAGATTCTGCCATACACCCATTAGACATGAAAACTTAATTACGGCTTGTATACAACGCACATAATACGTTCACATAATTATCCCTTTACCTCGCAGTCGACCCAGCACGCATTACCTCCATGATATTATTTATGTGGCGAGTTTGAATTTACTCGTATTTACGCAAATGATACTAGAAAAAAACCTTCATAATATTGTTGGCTTTGAGTTTGGAACTTTGTGTTTTGAGTTCTGAACTTTGAACTTTGAGCTATTTGATTAGTTAACACCATTCAAATGTACTATATTATCATAATAATAACCCATATTAGGTTTTTACGAAAAAAATAGAAAATTGAGTTCATTAATTATATGTCAAATAGAAAACGTAAGTTTGTGGAAGAGTTAATTAATTAATGTATTTATTTCAACGGCTCATTAGCACATTTTAAAATGTTTAATAAATAATGTGATACAAAAGATATACAGAAAAAAGAATAAGAAAAAAAACGACCAGTTGAAAATATTACCTAAAAAAAAAAATTTATAAAGATAAAATAATTATTGTAATATGTGTCGTAAAGCAAAGTAGTATGTTTCAGAGACTGTACTCCAGATTTATAAAGTATTTTTTTAAATATATTTTCTTTTCATTGTGATAAACGTTTTCAGTATTTTTAAACATGAGTTTATAAATTGGAAACAATAAATTACAAATTTTAACGTAATTTTTTTTTTAAATATGGTAAAAATGCTTACTGTACTCCCTTATAGATGTTTATAACTTCTACATCCGAAAAAAGGCACCGACCATCAATCAAAGAAAGGGGTGTAAAATGAAAGATATTTCCCGGAAGACAAAAAATGATCACCATCATCAGCTCAAACACCGTAGAAGAGTAAAATAATATCCACTCCCACTGGTCTCATACTGTCTTCATTATGCTTCCCAATCCAACCACCTAAGCGGAGGCCTCCCAACACTCCTTTGTCCTGCAAGCGTGGTAGAGCGAAGCCTTTTTCGTAATCGACTACCTTGCATTCTTGCTACATGTTCTAGAAGAAGAACAGATACCAATACAAAACTAAGAAACTGTAAACACTGTAACACCATCTAGTTTTATTTACCATAAGACGCTATTTTATATTTTATTATACCCTTTTTGTAAGGCATCATATTATTGCCTAATTTGTTGACGGCCTCCATATTAGAGTGGTAAGACGCTTGACTACGAATTCAGAGATTGCGGGTTCAAACCTGGTACGCGCAAATAACTTTTATTTAATTGTTTTGTGTCATAACACATTTAATTCATATAAAATAAAAGGTCGTATATTTGTGGCACGTTCCAGAATGGTAGATACTCTAAGTATCGCCCTGGTGAAAGACCACCATTCAGAGTTGAAACGTTGCTTGAAATAACTTTAGCCATGTTTGGTGACCAGATAAGAATAGCCAAGTACTTACCAATCTTCCTTTTCTCCATATCCTACCCCTTTCCACTACCATCAGCCTCACAGAATACCCCGATTGGGGATGCCAGTCTCACTGGCTCTAGACGGTTAGAAGCAATTGTGACTATATCGGGATAAATTGGCGCAATCCTATAGTGTGGTGGTTCTTCATTGTCTCTATTCACCAAAAGCACTCAGGTTCCATTTACTCATTCGTGGGATTATACAATCCAATAGCACTATTTGAATGGGCGGCCGCGGGTCTATTACCAGCTATTATCTTCAATACGATATTCCGGAGCTTTGAGAAACCAGCGCGTCTGACATGTTTGTAAGCTTATTACCAGACACCAGTATAATAAACATTCCATAGTATATGTAGGTGTATTTCTCATCTGGGAGGTACACCCGCTGGGCGTTATCTCTCTGCTTCAATGCCGTAATTTACAATGGGGCTGTGGTCCTCTATGACCCCAAATGTAACTAAGTACCCTCTAAGTAGGCTCTACATTACTCGGTACGTGACTGAATGCAAACCCAAACCCATAGTGTGAATAATAGGATTAATCCAAGAGCAAAAGGACGGGTTTCCCCTTTGTCTACATCACGTATAAGTTCAGAATAATGAAGAAACCCAGTCATATTATTTTTATTTTACAATATTCGCCGCCTTACTTTTAAATGATAGTATATATTTTAAGAACATTTCCTGAGTAGAATATATTAGCGTTGGGAAAAACTTCAATGTTTTGTGAATGCTTCACAAATTGCTAGTTCTTTAAAATGAACCCTTCGCAGTGAACACTTCAATTGAAGTCGAACTCGCAAAAAAGAGATTTGAATTTATCCGGTGATTTGTTCAGTTCTTTTTGAAACCGGTTCCTTGATATTTCTCCCCAAAATAAAAGTACTTGTCGGTAGAGTCTTAAAAACGAAAAGAACTGGAACTGGTTCCTTGCCAAAATAAAAAGTATAAGTCGGTAGGGATTTGAAATTGAAAAGAACTGGAGCTGGTTCATCGCCAAAACAAAGAGATCTTAAAACGAAAAGAACTCTCAAAAAACACGTTCCTGAATGAAGTACTTCTTTATAGGCTTTGAAGTTCAACTTCACAACTGAACTGCTGCAAATCAAAGTAGTTCTTTGTAATCTAACTTCCGTTAAAGTATTTGTTCAATGAAATGAAATGAATGAAGTTTGAACTGCCGCAAAATGAAATAGTTCACACGGAGCAGTCGAAATGCTAAAATGAACTATCAACTTCAATTGAAGTATTTGTTCAATGAACAATGAATGAAATAGGAACTGCTAAATGGAAATAGTTCTTTCAGAGCGGTCACAACGGTAATATTCATATATATATATATATATATATATATATATATATATATAAAGAACTAGAAATAAAGAAAGCCATTTAAATAATTAGTCATATATTCTTGATAATCAAGTAAATTTTTCCAGTAGATAGTTCCTGTAAACTTTTTTTTTTTCATTATTCTTATATCACCTTCTCAGTTGACGTTTTGTCTCTTTCAATTCATATTATCTGTCTCCTTCTCTCTGTTCCTCTGTTATAATTTAAATGTTATTTTATTGTTTTCTCATTGTCCTGTTATTTTATTTTATATTTTGTATTCCCTTTGTATGTATATAAAACCGCACTCTGTATTTTCACTTTGTATTTTTTGTTTACTTTAATGTTGTACCCTAATGATGCTTAGGCTAAGCGAAACCGGTCGGTGATAAAAAATAAAATAAGATCCGTGGTCTTATACAAAGTTACTTTTTCATTTCTTTTTGTATATTTATAGGGTTGTTTTTAGATAGTTTTGTGAAAATGGGACCGATTTGATGTGTTAAAAGATTCATACGATTTCGAACCTTATGACGTCACAAGAGTTGTTAATTTCTCCATATCGCTTCGCAATGGCGCTGTGAACGGAATGGCATAAAGTCAGAGGCGTTTATAACGGTTTGTTTCTTGATTATTTTTCAAAATCGGTGTATTTATTATGAGAATAAAAATAAAAGTCAAATTAAAATTACATTTTCAGAAAGGAAGTGAGTTTTTTTTTAAATTTCTTAATGGTTATAATATTTTTCACTGGAGTTCCTTATTGCTAAAAAAATTACAACAGTCATAGAAGAATATATATCTTCCTGACGATAAACCATAATTCGAAATCGAAAGGTTACTTATGGTGGCATTATCGCTGTTTAATTACCATATTTAACTCGCCAGATACATCAACAATACCTTCAACATCCCTATCTCATTTCCGTCCGGACCACATTCCTACAACCTTACAACATTCCCTTTTTTGGGGATGCCATAGTCCCACTGGCTCTATGCATATGGGTATGGTGTGGTATTCACAAAAAATAAAAAAAACAATCAAAACAATATGGATATTCTATAATTAATACAAAATGAATGTCGATGGATAGAATGTAAAAGGAAAACAGCGTTTTTAATGAAATATTATAATGAAACTGAAGTAGGTACCATAACAGACAGAAAATTTCAATCATTTCTTTTTATCTATTATTAAGTTCTACTGTTTAAAGTATTTATTTTTTACGATAGCTTTTCATATAGCGTTCAAAGTAATTATTAAAATTAAATTGGAGTTTAAAAATTGAACACAAAAACTTTAAATAGACAGAGAATTATTTTCACAATGTATCATTTTTTCTTTACGCATTACAATATTTTCAGTAAAAAAACAGTGTCGAATTTCTACAATAAAGTAATATGTTGATGCGTTCTAAACCTGCCACATTTTGAATTCAGATACAAATTTGCATTGTTGGTTCGCAGTTTCGCACCGCACTTGAACCCCGTGATGCGTTGCACATCCGCTTCGGTGGCGCGTCAAATAGTCGAACAATGGAGAGCCTTCGGTTAATGGGGTGAGCCAGCTCATCGCCAGGCTCATCATCCTGATGCAACAACCTCCCGCCACCCTCACCCGCACATAGCCTGCCGTAGAAATAGCAGTACGTTAAATACCCCACCACCCAGTATCCCCTCAGTGATGTGTATTGACGAGTATGTGCCTTTTTAAATAAAACAATTTCTTAAAATACCAACTAAATCGGATGATTGTGTAAATTATAAATATGTAATCCTGTACTATTACTTTAAAATAAAACAAAGTGCTTGCGTACACTTTATTAATTATACTTTTATAAGGTTCTCTCTATATATATATATATATATATATATATATATATATATATATAAGTTATAACATGATATATATATATATATATATATATATATATATATATATATATATATATATAAGTTATAACATGTATATAACATGATATATATATATATATATATATATATATATATATATATATATATATATATATATATCTCATGTTATAACGTCTCTCTATGTTGATTCGTATTACATTTTTCTAAATTCACAAAAAATGTTACTTTGCATGAAGTCAATTTCTGTATCTTTTGACTTGGGCGTTTAAAAACGAGAAGCACTTTGTACTAAAAATATCTCACATTTCATAAATACCGTACTTTAAAATTGTGAAATTCAAACTTATTTAATTTTACTTCCAATTATTTTGTTGGATTTACTAGGCAATAATACATTTCGATTCGTTCACAACCAAAAAATTAAAATTATTTGTATTTGAATAACTTGATCCTTTTTACTATAAATGGAGCCTAGGGCTTTATTTAAAAATAATTTTACACAAAATCCATCTAAAATACGTAACCTTCTAAATGTTAAGCAATTTTAATATATGACTTCTCGCCGTTTTAAATTCTTCAAATTTTGACCGATCTTAACCAAATGTTTCATAGTTACTGTTTGAGTCACTTTGCAAAACAGGAATACCCAACCCCTTTGTCACTCCACCTCTTGTTTTATATAGAAATTCTTATTTAAAAAAAAAATAGATCAGTTACGCACCAAAACAATTTTCGTGGATTTTTCTAGAAATTATATATTTCTGTATTTAAAAATATCATTCCACGTGTAAAAGTATTTTTAAGTTTCTGTATGATATTTTCGAACATTTATTTACTTTCCTAAAATTTTGGGATTTTTTTATCTCTTCGGAACATTCTGAATCCCTAAAAATGCCGAGCAACATAATATTTTTTTTGGGAAAGTAATCCTTTTTTAAATTTATGTTAGTGGGCACATTTTAAGTGGGATGTAGGCACTAGACCTCACACCGTGGTGACTTATGAGTTTTTTTCATTTTTTTTTAGTCGTTCGACACTTCTATATATCGATACCGTAATTCCAGAGTGAAATAAGTTTAAAAAATGGCTGTACGTGTACAGCATTTAACGGTTAAGTATAATAAATAATTCAGCAATCACACATTCATTATTGCCAAACACACCGAGCACCGAGTTGTAATTATTATTTAAGGTTTGTATTATGTCATTCGGCCATATGTATATTTACAAGTAACACTTAAAATCAATAAATGAATTGTTAAGTATTCGAATTCAACGCTTTCATTTTTAATATTGTTACACACTGGAACTAGGGTATTGATATTATATAGAATGCTTGATTTTGAGTGATCTTAAAAAGGTTCATGCAAATCATTTACTTCTGTTTTTTTTTTTTTCATTTTCAAAAACACCAAATAAGTTTATTGAATCTATTCCCATAAAAAACACTAACTTGTACGATAATTCCAATCTCAACATCCAATAAAACCACCTAATGCTTTATAGTACAAATATGTTTATATATAACACTAATTCAAGTGTTTGCTTATTCTGATAATTTTATAATCTAATTCTTTTCTTTATAGTTTTTAAATAATTTTTCATGGCAAATAAAAAATATTGATACTTAGTGGATTTGTCATATTATTTAAATATTGGTACTTAGAGTGGATTCATCAAACTATTGAAATAACTACTTTGCGCAAGATATTTAAGAAATTTGCATTTCGCCTTAAAATATCAATGTGGCTGTGTGAACCATTTTAGGAATTCAATGTAGTTTAAAAAGATCGAGTACTTACGCTGCATCTTGTTTTTTTTTAATATTTCTTGGTCTCCGTTTTCCGTTTTATAATATGGAAAGTTAGTTTGTCATCGTTCGGATCTCAGGAACTGAAGTCCAGGACTGCAGTTCTATGCAGTTAGTTTTACTTACTTATTAACTTATTCGTGTCATGAGTATCTTTCTCACTTATTTGCTTCTCACGTGCTCACTAACTTACATTCTTGGTGTCGATACCCATACAGATCATTTTGCCATCATGGTGCCACGATGATGATAAACTGTTTTTCCCCAAAATTCTTTTCCTCCCAGCCTCTCTTGATCTGTAGTACGTACTCAAATAATTAAAAAAAATAACAATTTAATAATCTAATCAAAAAAATATTTTACGACGACCATAACATTTCCTAGACCATGAGAAAAAACTGATAAAGGGATGATGTCTTTTACTAGAATCATTATTTAACAAAATTGCTAAAGGGTTATAGTTAACCTTGCTATACATTTGTAATAGTCGACAAAATCTTCAGATTATCTTTTAATTTGGGTCTATCGCTGTTCAAAATAATGAAACGTGATGTATAAAATAATGAGCTCGTCTTATCACAATACATTTAAATAGTTTGTACAGAGCTTTTACTCCATATAATATACATGAATTGTATATGCAAACTACATACATATAGGTAAGTACCCCTGATTAACCCATTTACACCTTATTTCAATCCATTTACACAACACGAAGTACATAATGGCATAATACACGTGATACATTCTACACAATAATATCGAACCTGCTCGTGCACCCCAGCCCACCTCAGCATTATTAGGACATTCAACACAAACATTCCCGGACAATCGATATCTACATATTAAACAGAAGGTCAAGGGTGTTAGGCTTTTATGGTAATTATTTACCTGGTTCATCAACTACCTCTAATTTTTTTAATTGAAGTTTTATAAATTGAACATTTTGCCGTAAAATGTTTGCAAACTCAAATATACCTAATCACTTTATGAAAACTTTCGTCACTTTGTGGCGACGTTATATTTTAATTGTTACGATTACAGCGAAAAAACGTTCTTTATGTAATTTTGTACTCAAGACCCAAAAAAAGAAACATTTTGGATATATAAATACAAGTAATACTACAAATGATTTATTTTGAAATTAAATGTGTGTAGTTAGGAAAATGTCTATGGTTTCCAGCGAATAAAATTATTTTACCGTAATCTTATAAATTCTTTATCAAATGAATACTGAATCTTTAGGTAAAACGTTCGAAAATACATTCGCTCTTTTTTAAATTGTACCTTTTACAAATATTTAAGTATGTTTTTCACAGAATTTAAAAGATAACAGCAAAAAATTTGTATTCACTGGAAACCTTAGACATTTTCCTAACTGCCCATGTAGAATTTACATATAAGTCATGTGCAGAATGCCATAAAGTGAAGTTTATCACCACTGTTGGGTGCTGAGCCTTAAGAAGGGGCCTATTTTTTTAATACGTGTGTTCCAACTTATTTGTAATTTTCGAGTACCTGTTTTAAAGCAGAAGAAAAAAAATCATGGCACCACACTTTTATGTTGTGTTCCTGTAACGTGTGAAGGTTTCATTCTGAAGATTAAAAATAAAAATAAAATTCAAACGTTGAAGAAATTAACCGATAAAAATGTGCCGTGAGTTTGTGTGTGTGCCCGAAATGAGGTCAATTATTTAATCTTACTTCGGGTGAAATTGACCAAATACCGAAACTTTTTCCACAAAGAACTATCAGTTTGATTGATATATCCTGGGCCTTGGAGTTGAAAGGTGGTGTCAAACGGCGACTCATTGAAATTAGTCAGTTTTTTTTCAAATCGATATAAATCACACTTCTGTCAATTTATTTCTTCGGTGTATCAAAGACATTCTGAATGTTTTAAAATAATGCGAAATCGAATAACTTTTATGTTTTCATCATTTTGTGGTTTCACTATGCGAAAAAATTTAGCGAGCTCAGGAAACAAGTGATGTTCTCAGAAATACATGATTTATTTTTTTGATAAACTTTAAAAAATATGTAATTTTCTGTGAATCGTGAAATTATAAAATAAATAATTGAATTATAAAATAAACTGTGCAGAATCACAAAACTTTGTTGATTTAACAAAAAAAATCTTAAAATCGTACTAAAGATGGCTAATTACTTTCGCACGTTTTAATGTATTTTAAGTAATTACCACAAAACGAAAACTTTTTTTTTCCTTAAAATATGTACCATTGGAAAATAAAATATGTGTTATGTGAATAATAAACAGATTCAACAAAATAAATCTTTACAGCGTTTTAAGGAATTTAAAAAAATGAAACAGAATATGCATTTATTTAAAAAAATTACATTTACATAACAATAAAGATTTATATCTATAAATATTTTACATTTATACAATAAAATTTGTAACATACATTTGATTTAACATATTATAGTATTTTAACCTTTTTAAACACGTTTACTTATGTTATATTTATCAACAGAATACATAATAAAGCATAAATTGACGTTATTATGCAGAAAGCGTCCAACCCACAATTTGTCAAAATCTAGTGTTACTTATTTTCTTGTAGATAAATACGAGATTTATATCTGTTGAAAACATCCAAACTCCAAATGCAATAGATTTTTCGTAAATCACTTTTTTATTAAGCCACATTAAAGATATTTGACTTGAATTGAAGTGTAAAAACATTAAAATGTTCGATAACATAGGAAATACAATTTTCTCTTTTTATAAATGCATTGAACGATTATAAATCACCTATTTATGATTATTTTCACAACGGAAAAAACACTGCTATTCCCTTTACAAATGCCGTAATGTGCTTTTGTATCGTCAAATTTTCAAACGTCAGTTTTATCTTTTTGGAGTTGGATGCTTTCTGCATAACTTCTTCCAAATAATTTTCTACGTGAAATGAATATATCGATGTAATATTGGCAAGAAACCAACACTTTCACTTTTCCTACGTAAACTATCGTATCTTTAAAATCCCGATGGTAGAGGAGAGAAAATCGAAGTTTTTTTATCACTGTAAATTCAAATATTAACCGAAAATTAATCAAAACTTAAGCAAATATTTCCATTTAATTTATTATATTTGATTAAAATTTAAATGAAATTGGTTTATATTTCGATCTACAGTGATCAAAAGAAACTTAAAATTGCTCTCTTCAACAATCGGGATTTTGAAAATACGATAGTGTACGAGTACGTAAGAGGGGTCGCTGTATCAATATCCTTTATATAATGTTGTGTATTTGGCACTTTCAAAATAACAAGAACTTTTGAAGTAGGTCAGTTTTTTTTAATATACTTCTTATATGTATATTAAGAAATCAATTTGAATAAACAATTAGATAATTAGCATTCAACTTTCAAACAATTCTTGCTCTGTTCACATTATTGAAAACCTTTATCAAATTAATTACTTTGTAAATAGAATTGTTTCAACTTTCACCTACAAAATACAAACCATTTCAACAATAATTGAATTGTGGTCATGTGGTCAAAACAACTGGGTTGGTTACAATCCAAACCTGAGTAAAAATTGTTTGACCTCTGGCATTTCGTCGAAACATTACTTGTTTAACTTGATGTAGTTTACCATACAACTCTATTTTTATCGTCAGCATCGTTGTATTAAAAAAGTGATGTTTGATTTGTTAAATGATGTTTGTTTATTGAAAAAATACGTCCTTAAATTAAACATATAAAGCCCAGCAACCTACTTAATAGATAATTTTATTTTATTTATGTACACATTTTATCACAAAAACTGCTCGATAGGTGATATGCATATAAATATGTTTAATTTATTCAATAATATGTTTGTATTGTCATCAATTCATATATGATTCAAGCATTGTCAATAAAAATAATAGCAAAATATATGATTTAACAAAATATACTTTTGATATATTTTTTTCACACCCTTAATATGTGACCTAAGCAGTACTTTTCAAAATCAGGGTAAAATTATATATTTTTTAAAAGCAACAAGACAAACCAAAAACCATCATATGAATATTCCATCCGCCATAAAACAGTGAAATGACACACGGCGGGCGAAACGTTTTAACAACCTTATTTTTTTTAAATAATGGAAAATGATGAAAAATAGGCATGCACGTGGCTTTGTGGTGATATTAAAAAAAACATTATGTTATTTTCTGCCATTTTATTTCAATTTTTTCTCACTATTTTCAATAGCAACGGCGGTTACAGGGCACCATAACAATGCTTTATGTTTTGTAAATTTATTAATTCTTAATTTATCAATCTTCTATGTATTATTTCGATGCTCTTAAAATGGCCCGATTAGGTCAGATATTAATTGTTATCCATAAACTCGACAGCAAAAAATTGAATCAATTATTGTAATTTCAACCCCAAATTATTTTTTGCAGCTATTATTTATTTTTACACGTCGTTTTTAACTATCTATTACTATTTAGATAATTTTTCAAAATTGATATGGCAGTTTTAAATACGTTTAATTAATAATGTTTAGATTAAAATATTAGTTAATAACCATATTTTTTTAATCTTCTTTTTTCTGTGTAAAAACATTAAAAAAATCAATCCAAATAACTATATATGTACGTAGAAAAAATCAAAATAGAACAGTTATAAATACAATCATATTGTTTTGAATAAATTATTTTCCACTGCCCCATATACTCGTATCATTCACATTTAACAATATTTCTACATTACAAGCATATCGGAGTATACTTACTCTTATTTATGAATTTTTGCAATCATTTAATTTGAGTATATTATACATGACCTACATTTTCTATAAACTTAGCTACATATGGCTCCAAGCACAATTCCGGGACAGCTACGGGACCATAGGGATTTAGAAACGCTGACCTGTCAACGTAGACCCTAGAGACTAATTTTTTAGTTCAAAAAATCATTTGGGAGCCGGATCCTGTAACGATTTATATTTTAGCGATAGGTATTCGGACATCGATGAATCCATACCGATCGGTATACTTTCTAATAATACGAAAATTAAGAAATCCATGCAGAGCGGTGTTCTTAATAATAGCTATAGTTCCTGAAAACAGTTCCCAGATCAAAATGATTCAAAAACGCAGTTTAAGAAGGTTTTATCTTTTAACAAAGAATTTAAATAAATGTTGGGCATTCGGAAGACAATGAATTTAGGCGGAACTGTGTTCAAAATATTTGCAACAGTTATCTGATGACAGTGACTTAGAAACCTAGATCTCGAAGGTTCGGTCGCTATCCAATTATTTTAGCATTGTCTTCCAGAAGTCAGCAATCTTAACTGACCTTGTATCAAAGAAGCCACCCTCACTTGTCACAGTTCCGGAATCGCCCCCGGATCAGACAGATTCCGGGACGCTGACCTGGGAGTTGCTGTCGTATCCCACCAACAGAGATTCGTCTTCCAGTGGCGGGGCATCCATGGGATCCTTGAGGAACTGTGACCTGCATCATAGCTCTATGGCTTCGGGCCCTCTCCAGGTCACGCCGGCTTTCAAGAGGTGGTAGAAGCGCATCACGCCCCATATAGCGAAAGCCTGAACAGAAATATTATTAACATGACCAAATCATGGAACAAAATTATTACCATAAACACTCTAAAAATCTCCCCAACTGCTCCCAACCGTCTGGGGACAGCGGGATCCAAGGCATCCTCAATCGGCGTATGTTGTGAGGTTGAAGATATTAGGGAGGAGAAGGAGACAGGGAAGAGGAAGGTTGAGATGTACCTGGCTATTCAGTTTTTTTTTTTCAAAATTTGCTATTGAAATCGAAACACAACATTCCACCACCTCCTTCTTCTATCACCCTACTGTTCTGTCTTACAATATTCCCTCTGGGTGTGCACTAATAATTGAGACTATTGTACTCTAAAACAATGGAAAAAAAAATCACAGAAAAGACGATGAAAGAAGGTCGTATACATTAGTAATTTACCACGTCGCAATGGTTATCTATTTTTCATATTTCTGACTTCCTCTTACTATATATAAAGTATCATATATATTGGTATATACTAAGGATTAGACTTACATAAAAGTATGTCTCAATTGGTATGGGACAAAAGTGTGTCATAATGTGACGTGTGTGTCGTAATTTATACATCGAACTATTTTTAAACTTTTCAGCGATGTATGTAACACGAGCGTCGTTTGCTCCTGAAGTGGAAATTTATTCAGAGAAAAGAATCGAATCTATTAGTTTAAAATTTGTAAAGTTTCGAGTGCTGCAACGCGAGGTTCTCAGTTGTTGAATATTTTGCCAGATAAGTTTTCCCAGAACGAGAAAAAACAAAAGTTTTTCAGCCAACTCCGGCGGCAACACTTATGTCCTGTACCAAGTACCTTGTAATAGGAATTTGCAGAAACTCGAACCTTTTCCGGAAGAAACTTTTATGCCAGAAATGAAGTAAGAAATAACTTGAACAATAAGACGCGCCATTTTGAAAATATCCAATATCCATCCTGTTGGCAAACATCCAACATGTGTTCATATTCACAGAAACGTCTTCGTTTCACGAAATATCAATATTAGACGAAGACGATTACTATCGGATAGGAGAATGCAATAAAAGATTAATTGACAAAGTGGTTTCATAAAACGTTGTGTTTAATGCACACTATTATTAAATTAAATCGATTTGATTAATTAATTATTGAGAATTAGGATCGGAAATTTACTTTTTGTGATTTGACCGCTATTTTAATGCCAAAAAAACTATTCGCCTTGGTTGAATTTTTCAATTTGTAAAAAGGTTATAGTAATTAAAAATTATTAATAAATAAAATGGTGTGGTAAGACAAAAAAGAGTAATCAACGAGTTAAAGCAGTGGTTTCAAGAGATGGTCGATATTCCTGTCCCGGTCAAAAGGAACCAGTTCCAAGCCGGTCACTGGAACCGTCGATATTATTTCTTCAAGGAACCGGTTCCTTTTTTTGGTAAATAAAAATCGATATCATTTGTCCGAGGAACCGGTTTATTTTTTTGACAAATAAGAATAGTAAACACGTTTCCTGAAAATTACTAGCAAATCCCCTCTCCTCTCTATGAAATACAAAAAAATAGCAGTGAGGAATCCTTTCTTTATAATATAAAAATCATTTTCGTGGAACTTTTCTGGCACCAGGAACCGGTTCCAAAAGGAACTGGATAAATAACCGGTTCCTCACCAGTCACCGGTAACTGGAACTGCAGGTACACCTAATTTCAGATATCAACCATCCCTATTGGATTCTACTATAACTATTTGTGCCGTTGACACGGAGGACGCCATTAGTCCGCGAACATTAGAAAAACGTCTGTTTAAGAGGTCGGTTAGGAAGTTATTCCACGATCGCCTTATTCTGATGAACTAGTTACATCAGATTTATATATTTTCCTCTTTCTTTTGAAAAATCTTCTTGACTAACACTGGTCTACAAAATAAACTACGCAACTAACTCAATATTAAACATTCGTAAAAAGCATTTAAGCACTTGCCAAAGTTGTAATATATTATGTAAATACGAAATCTGGTTTAAGCATGAAAACGAAGATGATTTTCTGATATTTACACAAGTATTCGGTTTACCCTTCATAGTTTATTAAGCTGAAAAAATACCGTTTAAAATATTAGTTTTGATTATCTAAACAATTAATTTTTAAAAAACCATTGGTAATCGTATCAATAACACATTACGTTCAAAGGGTTTCAGTTTGAAAAGAAGGCTTGTCTTTACCAAGAGTAATTTAATATCAAACGATGAGGTTTATGTATTACCCTCAACTCCAAAGGATAAGTCTAATATCTACATTAATAATAGGAAGGTTTGATCTACTAATTAAAGACGTGTGTGCTTCCCAAATCTATTGAAATATAAGCCAAATCCTCAGCGTGGTTACGACTAATGTCTGACTTTGACGCGTGTCGGGTTTTCACTTGTAAAGTGTACTAATAACCCTACCTAATTAATATCACATCCTTAAGAACTCAAATTATGCCAACACAAATTTGTAAGGTAAATATTCAGTCGATGAGACGAGGAAGCCATAAAAATATTCTCATTCATTTTGTATTAACTTAAATAAGAGTTTTGTCGGCTTAAGTATCTCAATATTAACTGTATTACTTTATTAAATGCGGAGAATATTAGCATTCTGTGGAGAGAAATATTAATTATTCGTGTTTCTTGGTTAATTGGCAGTTATAGTATACATAAAAAGCTTTTACATAGAAAAAAATTATTCATAAATTTTAATTTAATAAAAAAATCATGTTTATGACTCTTTTAGGTGTGCTTTGTTAATTATTTTGCGTTGTAATGAAATAGATAAATGGAAAAAAAATTCTTGAATTTAAAAAAAAAAAAAGCGCATACATTATATAAATATATAAAAATTACTCAAATCTTAACACTGAAAAGGGGTTTATATTTGTAGGCTAAAAATAATCAATACATAATTTGACGGCCTGCATGGTCGAGTGGTAAGACGATCGACTACGAATCCAGAGGTCGCGGGTTCGAATACGGCGTGCGCAAATACATTTTGTTTAATTAACATGTTTCATAAAAACATTTAATTGATCTAAAATAAAATAAAGTATATTTGGGGCACGTTCCAAAGTGGTAGATACTCTAAGTATCGCCCTGGTGAAAGACCACCATTCAGAATCGAAACGTTGCTTGAAATGGATTAAGCCGTGTTTGGTGACCAGATCTGAATAGCCAGGTACTTTCCAACCTTTTACTTCCTCGTCTTCTTCCCCTCCCCGCTACCTTTAGCTTCACGACGTACCCCTATTGGGGATGCCATAGTCTCACTGGCTCTAGACGGTTGGGAGTAGTTGAGACTCTCGTGCGGTATTCACGTAAAACATATTAATAATCTAAAACACAAATATGAAACAAAAAATCCGGAAACTAAAAACAACAATGGTCACGACCAAGACTCATAAAAAGATAGCAACCTAAAATCGTAAGAAATTCAAATATTAATAATTTTCAATAGAAGTATGAGGTCGTTTAAAAATGCCGCTATCTAATGAGGCCATGATAGCTTAATTGGTAGTGTTACTCCAGGATAGAGTAGAGGTTCCGAGTTCGAGTATCAGTCATGAACCTTGTTCTTTTTAGTTTCTGGCTTTTTCCGTTTCATATTTTGGTTTTAGATTATTGATATTTTTTAAATATTTGATAATAAATAACCATTGATGCTTTAAAGTTAATTTCAATTTGATAAAAATAATCAATAAAAGTAGGTACATAAAAAGCATAATATATGAATCAGGTTAAAGATAAAACGACGATTTAGTAACTCACATTAAGAACTCCTCTGGATAGAAAGAAAGACACTTCCGCTTTACAAACGGAATCAAATTGCTAAAAGAAAGAAAATAACATTATTAGTCAGTTTTATAGAATAAGATTTTTTACTTTTCACATTCATGATATCTTACAAAGACAGTGAAAAATAATTGCTTATGATATATTTTTTTGTCAAAGAACATGAAGTTAGTATTTATTTTCTTTCGTACAAAGAACGTTGAACCATGTTGATGTCTTGTAAAGCAAAGCTAAAATAAAAACCAATATTACAATGATGAAACACCATACTTCAGCGATTTGATTCTGATTAAATAAATATTTCGAAATAAGCCCGTTCAAACTGTCTCGATACATTTTTTGTTGCTACTAACGACGAGTTTATAATGTGTTTATATCGATTATAATCAAAATCGAAATGAATTTATACATATTTATCAATGAAAGATAACAAGAAAGGAGAGCCTGAGGGCTTCTGTAGAAGCAAGAGGTGATTGAACCAACGAGGAAAACGGCATAAAAATGTTTATTCTTTCATCTCCAGAAACATTATTGAATTTGACAAAATTTTAGAAAGGGTAGCTGAAATTCTTAGACACGGTATTAAAATGGGAGGTTAAAAATAGCTACAACGACAAACCATAATTGTTTTCGATAAAATAATAAATCAATATTTATTTTTTCCCAGAACAAAACTATCTTAACTGTTTATCAAATTATTCAGACAGTTAAAGATACCAAAAATAAAAATAAGAAGCGCCCAGAAATATTCAATAATATTGCTAAATATTCAATGCTTGTTGCATTCTTAGATAAAAAGAAAAGATTTTCACTGTGCGTGTAAGCAAGCGAATATAATACAGATGAAAAGCTCTTTGGTTTTAACTGATGGGTAGGACAAAAAAAACAATCTTTCGGAAAAACAACACTACCGTTACAGGAGTAAGATTAATGAGGTGTTCTAATATTTCAAAAAACACACGTTCAACAGAGAAAGCGTTAAAAAAGCTCTTGCCAACTCAACAACAACATTTTGGGTAAAAGAATTCACGAAAGCAGTATTTTAAATAGGGGTGTGAAAGTAATCCCAAAGCAGTAACATTTTTTAAATTAATTTTAAATGCACAAGATTAAGCAAGTTACACATAGGTGGTTTTAACGTGTAGAGTAAAGGGATGGAGAAAATAGTGTCTAGAAGTGCTAAAATGACATATGAAGAGCTAGGATGACAAATGAGTGAACGGAGCGATATGTATGTGCTAAAAAAGAATTGTGCTAAATTTGACAATATTATAATTATAAGTATTTTTTTCATATCAAATACATTAACTTTGTAGCGTACCTCTATTATTATTTTTTTTAATATTATATACCTACTAATCAATTGCGTAGTGTAGGTATCTCCTTAGTTAGACTAAGAACCAAATAATAATTACCAAGCTTCGGGAATTTACCAACTTTGGGAGATAAGAGTCGAGGAGAAAAGTGACATTAGCACAGCCCCTAATTATGAAGTACTTAGCGGAGGCACTATTCAACTGTTCAAGAAAGCTTACAAAAAATTGAGTGTTTGTAAATTGCGAATTTAGATTAATGACCAAGTTCAAGGGATGAGAGGAGTTTACAAATTTATTTACAAGTCGAGTTACGAATTAGTTTCAAAGAAAAAAGCTCAGCGGGAAGAGTAATGATGATTTATTTTATTTCATCAACCTCGATTCAAGTTTTTGAGGGTTATTTTAATATTTCCTTTCAAACTCAAAGAGGTAATAGAATCCGTTATCGAACACCCACGGTTAAAGTTTAGCGCTTAACCTTTATGTGCTTTACCCGAGTACCTTCTGCGTTTCAGTTTTTTTCGATATGAAATATCCAGGCCACTACTATATTTTATCTTCGTAGTTCCCCGGGTACATTTATCCTATATTTAAAAAAACACAAATATGCCGAATTATAAATAATAAATTAAGACAATGGAAATAGTAAATGTATTAAAATAAAGTCTGTTTTTGTAGTTTTTTAAATGCACGTTAGTAAGTTAATGTCTAAGATTGCTCGGAGAAAAGTATATACCAAATCCTCTCCCCCCCCTTCGCTTCACAGTTTTTTTTTAAATATTTAATAATGAAAATAAAATAATAACTTTGTATAAGACCACATGTTTTATTTTGATTTTTTTTGACCGACCCGTTTCGCTTAGCCTAAGCATCATCAGGGTACAAAATTGAACTTAAAACAAAAAATACAAAGTGTGCGGTTATATATGCATACAAAGGGAGAACACAAAATGAAATAAAATAAGAGAACAGTGAGAAAACGACAGAATAACATTTGAATAATAACAAAGCAGAGAAACATTCAAATTAACATTAGTTACTTACCCTATTTACATGGTCTCTCAGTACATTTGAATACACCATCGCCATAGCCTCCAAAGCCATAAAGGTAATACAGCCAATTATCCATGGTACTACTAATGGCGATTTTTCCTGTGAAAAAAATCACAAACACCTTAAAAAAATAGCCTGAGCGTTTTAAATTCATTGGCAGTGCGAATATGTGCAATATGTACCCATACATTTTACACACCTTTCAAAGCAGTCACTTCACTACGTTATGCTTGGTTATCTGCGTGTGTCAAACCTTGCGAGCTGTTGTAATGAAGATTGCTATTTTTAGATGAAATTTTATAAATAAACAACCCCTGTCAGACTGTCTCTTAATTTAAGGTGTAAACGGCTTTGACAAAATATCTTATTCTTACTCGTATTTCTAAGAGGCATTATTCTGGGGACGTGAAGGATATTTGGGGTTCTTGAGGTCAAACCATTTTACTTATAGCCTTAATTTTTTTAATTCCAAGACCCCGGAAATATGGTATTATTTTTACACTGACATGTTTATTTTAATCGATCTTATTATTTGCCTTTTTTATCATATAGGTATACAACTATGCTGAGGCCGGATGAAAAAAATATAATACTATTTTTAGTAATGGGTATATTTATATGTATGGTATACACCTCCGGCCCTAGTCCAAATGGCGTTCTAAACTATTTGAATTTAGAGTAAAATAAAAACGTGATACCATCACCATTTGGGAATATGAACAAAAAAGGAAGAACTTTAAACAGTGGTGACTTTTTGCTGCATGATAATACCTTTTCATTAAAAAAAAGTAGTAGGTAGGTACTATCCTAATTATTCCTGACATGGTTCACGTGAACCAGTTGTTACATTTTATTTTATTGAGTTCATTTTGATAGGAATATATATAAATATATATATATATATATATATATATATATATATATATTTATATATATATATTTTATATATATTTATATATATATAATTTTTTATTTACATAGTTTTTATTTATTTAGATAATTTTATTTTGTCAAAGTAAGCATAACATAAATTTTCAAAAACACTCACCCTTCTTTCACTTTCTCATACACTGTCAGGCCTTTCATAATACATTTTCAGACCTCTACACAACTATACATCGGTTAGGAAACATGTTGTTAAAATACTTAATACAAAAGAAAAAAATCTTTTTAACGAGAATATAGCTTTACAGTCACATAGATTTTAGTATTTAGAAAAGGAATTTAATAATAAAAATTTCCATGAAAATAAATACAGAAAAATTCTAGACTAAATCTGTATAGGAACTTTAGTTATTCATTTTTATAGCATGGCTTAGTTAAAAAATATCAAATTTCATTTTTTACCAGCAAATACCAATAAAAATTATTAAGTGTTCAAATATAGATGATTTTACAACTTTGAACTTCAAAAACCAAAAACCAAGTTAACTAACTAACCACCACGCTGTTTCTCCACAAGAGTAAGCAGAGATGATGACCGCCACACATCTTTGTCTTAAATGTACACCTCTTAATTGTATCAATTTCCATGGAATTTGCCTACCAAGAAAGCGTTTGTTCAGAAGGACAGAATAGCAGACCATTTCGAATAACCTTAATATTAATACGTTTAAATTATTGTAAAGTTATTTAACATAATGTGATATTTCTGTGGTATGTCCTGAAAGTTTCGGTCTGTCGTTTAACAATAGTTCGCCATCAAAAAGTTTCTTACGGCAGTTGTTTGCGGTATTTCCGAACTATGGGAACGATTTGAATAATTAGAAATTCTGCAAAATTAGTTTTACGGAAAGTTGTATAAATTTTACAGTCAGTGATAATCATTTTATTTTGTCATTAAAACTATGCATAGCATAAGTTTATTAACATAGTTTCTCAATAGTTTCATTCCCTCGAAAAAACTGACTGAAATATTAATTGCCACCACTACAAAACCTTGAATTGACCTTGGCTTTGACTTGAATGTTCATCCTAATGTACATTTTTGCCATTGTTTTATTAAAATATTGTGTATGTGCTGTTCTTTCTCTGTTACTCTTCTTTCGCATATTTTGTTAGGTATTTTTTTGTAATTGGACAATTGCCCGTGAGTATATAAATAAATAATAATTAACTTGCACCTCGGAGTAAGAATATCTATGGAGAGAGAGCTAATTTGTTTTACCCAACCTAAACAAATTTCCGATAAATTACTTTCTCCGGGTTTTTACGTCGTATACCGTGAGAGAGAAAGAGACAACAACATTTTGGCAAAATTTCACACCGCTTCAAAGTATTGTAACAATGTTCTTTGACTCGTGCGTCTCTCGGGACTCCGCCCACACGCTTTGATGTGCAACTAAACTGAACATAACTCAACGGTTTTTTAGGTTATATGGTATGTTTATTTTTATAAGAATATTGTGAAAAAGTGGCTATACGAATAAATAAAAACATTGTGTTGACATGTGCTATGAATGGATGTATAAATAACGTAACCTCGTCTTAGCCACGCCCAGGTCCAACCGAGTCAGTAAAACCTAGTAAAAACTGACTACAGATCGATCTACCTGCACAATGTTTTAGTGAAACCGACCGGTTAGTAGCTGAGTGAAAAAACGCGTCAAATTCCCACCCGAGCGTCGTGAGTTCAATTCCTTTCCTAGTAATGTCCTCCATCATTATATAAGCAACATCATCCACTTGTTATGATGGTAGTAGGAGTTTTAAAGATATTGTCAGGTTAACGTTACTCGGAAATGTTTGTCTTTCTTTTAAAATTAAATAAATTTCCACTTTGGTCGAATAGGAGGATTATATAGGCACAAAAATCGACGAAGACAAAAAATTAAGCTGTTGTAAGTTTTAAAACTAATGTGTAGATAGAAAAGATTTTTTAAATACATCAAGAATATGATTTGCATTTTAGTAACTCTTGTGACTGTTATTTTAATTTCACAAAGGGAGTTATCCGTGGTACGTTTCATATCAATTAATAATCCAAAATTTGCAGAAGCTGATTGAACCCAACATAACTGCGCCATGCGCTGTGAATATAATTGAATTTTTGTTAACTTTTTTATATAGGTACATATCTAAAGATTTTAATGTGTTATAATATTTTCATTGATTTCTGCATTTATACTAAAATAAAGTAATGATTATCTTGTTTCACATCCACTGTGAAATCCAAATTATTCACTAACTGTTTCTTCACATTTCCTGTATGTTCTGTAATGTGAAACTTACAGGAATACTTTCCAAGCTTTGCTCGGTAAGCTTATGGGTTTGAAATCAGGCAACTTTGTAGAGTGCAAAGGTATTAATAATTTTAGTTTTACTACTCGTATTTGTCGGAGATTTCAGAAGGCTTTTTAAAATAAAACAAGTGAAATGTTTTCTTATCGAAAAATTTAACCCAGGTTCTCATAAAAATATTGTTCACGAAATAGACTATTTTACCGAATATTTTCAAGCTTTTCTAAATACTCGTATGAATTTTACTGGGCAATATTAAAATGTGTTATTTATGTAAATAGGATAAGTCGCAAGGCAAACTAAAAACGCTTTAAACCACTGACCTAAAACAGTCGCTTTGATTAATCTCACTCGTTATCGGTAGAAAAACAAAAGTTTTCCAACAGAAAGCATTCGATACCTCGTGCAATTATCCTAAATCACATACAAAATTAATAATCTCACAAAAATAGGTTTAAGCTAGAGATTTTGTGCTAGGATATATCTAACCTATTATTACTGAGTATTTTTTGTTTGCATAGATAAAAGAATTATTATTTTGAAATTGGAAATAATTCTAAAGCAGTTTTTTTTCTGCTTATGTATTTTTTTTAATATTGAAATAATATCAATAATCTAAAACACAAAGATGAAAAAGAAAAAGCCAGAAAACAAAAAGATTATGTTCTCAACCGAGACTCAAACTAGAATCCTCTACTCTATCTGGGAGTAAAGCCTTAACCAATTCGACCATTGGGACCTTCGATCTCATATTTTTATTGAAAATTATAGATATTATATTTTTCCCGTTTTTTGGCAGCCATCTTTTTAATGGATTCAAAGCTCAACCCAGTTTCATTGAATACCTAGATGGTGTCTTAAACGTTCGAGTCACGGTTGTGACCATTATCTTTTTATTTTCTGTTTCATATTTGAGTTTTAGATTATTGATATTATTTAGATATTTAAATAATTATTTTGTTAAAAAAAAACTTAGCTCAGCCTAGTAAGTATGAAAGCCAGGAAAAATCATAATTAGCGTTTATTGTATCAATAATTCGGTATTACAAAAAAAATACTAATTACTAGGACTACGATTCTTATCGAAAAAACAGGGCCTCGAGAAAAATAATTTCATTTTTAAATATAAAACATAATGCAAATGAAACATTATTAGATTAGTATTTCATGTACTACTAATCTTTAAAAAAACTACATACCTACCTACTAGAATATTATATTACGCTGTTATGTAAGCAATCGTTCTCAAAAACACCGAATTAAATTGTCTTTATTATAAGTAAACCCGCAAAATCTAGACCATGGAAATATTATTTTCTGTTATAATTAATTATAAGCCTGTTGTTTTAAAATATCAAGAGATGTGATTATTTTGAATCTAATTTCCAAGCTAGAGAAGCACTCTTCGTAGACCACAATCACTTCAAGTACACGACGTTGGAAGATTTCCAGGATAATGATCATTTTTCATTCATTTGCAGGAAAGCAAAAAAAAACATAATACGGGACTGCTTTACTATTCATAAAATTATTTCTTGAGTTATTCAGGTCATAGCCACTCAACTTTATGAAAAACCGATTGGCTGAAAACCATCAGGGACCTTCAGAGACATTTCTCCTGATTCTACTTTTTGTGTACAAAGCCATTCTCGAAAATGTTGAAAGATAATGTTTTTTATTGTTTTTCTGTACGAAAATATTGATTAAGAGAGAAACACTATTCGGCTTTTAGAATTACTATGTGTTAGTTATTAGAAATAGAAAATCACAGCAGCGGTTGAATATACTAGTGGTTTGAATCACTGTCACATTTTACACTGTAGCAAAGCGATGATTAGCGCCATTGTGATTCTTTTACCGTTACAACTTCAAACAATCGCCCCGGTTAACCACCGATTCACGGCCCGTTCCAAAATTATGATCAGGTGTCAAGCATGACCGTTATGTTATCACTAAGGCCTGAATTTCCTTGCAAAAAATGTGGAAAACGCCTTTTACATAAACACAGTCAATATTATAACATACACAAACAACAGGGTCTTTGAGGTGATTTTTTCACAAAATAGCGCCTTACAAATTACCCAAAAATTGATAATTCGTGGTAGAATTCCATTTGAATGTGAATCTCGATTACAATTATTTTTTAGCCAAACGATAAAACAAAATTGAAAATACGTAGTTCAGGCCAAGTTAAAATTAATTTAAATGATACAACGGTGTTTAAATAACGTAGTATTGGTCAAATATTAATTTGACTAAACACAGGCATAAACAACCCTGTCTAATGGTAGCACAATTACCAATATCTGCAAATAATGTTATATTTACCCCATTATCAAAGTAAGAAGAGTACAATTGAATGATCAGTTGTCTATAGATATATAAAGGTGTGGCATTACAACGTGCTCATATATTATCTATAAGTTGTTCAAGTTTGTACCTCAAAGAAGGGTAGAATGCGTATATTTAATAATATAACCGCCCCAGGGTAAAAATAATTATTTGTTAGAAGAGATGAAAGGAAAGTTTTCTGATGATTTTGCAAAGGAAATATCGAGTAGGTAGAAATATACTAATGAGTATTATACTGAGATATACATTTCGAAGCTTCGAAGTATTCACTGAGCGGATAACTGAGCGATTAGGAGTCGAGCGCTGCGCTGCGCCGTACGAAAATTTATTTGTGTTCTTATAAACAACAATATCAAAATATTAAAAAAAAACATAAATAAATGTACCTTTTGTTTAATAATATTGTACGGTTCTGCTGCTGAGAGCTCCGTTGTAGCCACTGTTTTTTGTTACATGCATTGTTGATGAGAAATAGAGAGAAGCTAGAATGGAGCTGTCAACAGTATGATTTTACCTACATATTGTTGGCTTAAATATCAAATTGAGATCTTCATCCGAGCAAAATATTCAGGAGAGTAAAAATACGTGTAAGATAACTGTGCATGGAATTATTGTATTTTTTTTAAATCCATTTCCGGTATCGTGCAAAGATTTTTTATTAATTTTAATTTTCGGATAATTATATTCGTTATAACAAAATAATCAACGAAATGGCATTTCTGACTATTTTTACCTGGCTATTATTTTGGCTATTTTTTGGT
The DNA here is from genome assembly GCA_022651775.1 of Drusus annulatus. Taxonomy (NCBI): domain Eukaryota; kingdom Metazoa; phylum Arthropoda; class Insecta; order Trichoptera; family Limnephilidae; genus Drusus; species Drusus annulatus. Next base: position 2,022,399 of record JAGWCC010000147.1, on the reverse strand, counting down.
GTAGACACGCAGTTTGATAGTTAAGCCGGCGATTTGTGACTATTTTATTAGATAAAATGTGTTTACCTTAATTACACCGTAAAATAGCAGAATGCTGAGTCCAACCATGAAGGTCTGCGTGCCAATAATGGCGATATAAGATATTTGGACACCTGAAAAATATTTTTTTTTTAGTAAATATGTTTGTTACAGTTATAATAATTATATTAAAGTACAAATGTAGCATGAGACGTCATCGAAATGATCCTCATCATCAGTGGCGGCTCGTGAATTGATTGCTGATTTCACCAAAATTGAAAAATCTTTGAAATATTCATTAAAAAAATATATATCGTTTTCAGCTACAACAACATCAATCATGACTCTTAGCACTCTAGTACACTAAAAAGTCTCGAGCCGCCACTGCTCATCGGGTATTAATGTTTGTATTCGTTAAAAGTAATGGCATTGTGACCTCATATTATCAGATTAAAATAAACAAATATTAAGTTTTATATCACCCTTGGTGGGGGAATAGCTCTTTCGAACCCTGTAGACAGTTGAGTAATTTAACTTTATTTTTATTTTTATACAATACATACACATATCAAGACAAATGTTAATTAATTTAATTTGATTTGTGTGTGATTTAATTTGAATTAAATAAATCAAACATTTACTTTCTTACCATAATAAACATCTTCTAGGTCACCATATTTTCTTGAATTTACTCCTAATCTCCAAATATACAAAAGCACCACGAGGATCGATACATTCTGAAACAACAAAAAGTAAAGAAATTAAAGAAAATCATAGTCATTTAATTAACTGTGTGTTTTTGGTTAAAACAATTATATTATAATGTATACATTTCAAATCTATACTAAACAATAGATCATCAACAAAGGCCGTGAAATCACCAGTCAACTTATCCAAATCTAAAACAAAATTTCTATAAATTTTATAATGTTGTCAATTTTTTTAATATAATTTTAACCCAATATGTTACTGAAAAATCTAAACATAATTATATTATTTGTAAGTACTGTTATGAAGCACGATAAATTCGATCCAGTGCGATTTTGAATTTTCGCGCTAGTTAACAATCTATTTATTATGGTGTAATGTTTTGTCTATTTGCCCCCCTGAAAAGCCAAAAAGTGGGGGCAAAACGACCAACGGACCCGGGCTAAAACGGCCAGGAGGAGGATTCAACGTTCAACGTTCGACCGCGAAACAGAGTGAATATTAGAGTTTTCACAGTGGACGCCGACTAGTGCAGTTAACGTTTTTAGAGTCAATACAGTATTTACCGCCTATGGTGAAATAGCAAATTGAATTAAATATTGCGATGGATAATCCGAGTCGCTACGATCCCCAGCAGCCGCCATCGAGGAACGAATTAGCGAGATTTCTCGGCTATCAGACTGGACAGGATTCTCAGCGCGCAGGATCCGCTCGTTTTCCAGTATCGGTGATATTGAACAATTTAGTATAATAGTTTGTCTCTACGAGTACCCAATTCTAACGTTATCCACCAAGTTAATCAAGCTTTTCCTGGGCGTAGAATCAATATTCTCAAATATTATATGAGAGAGCATTCAGAGTGTATTATTGTTAAAATTCCTTAAACCCTGCAAGTATGGGTCACTTTTGTAACCCCCATTTTTAACGAAGAAGAAGAAGGTCCTCTCTAAATCAAAATAAACGAATTTCAAACACGGAGAAAGATCCGTTCTACCGGCTGAACCTAACCGGGTGGGCATTTAAAAAGGTAAGTGAATCCTTGGGACTCACGAACTCGTAATTTTATATTTTGTGCCTGTTTTAAAAGAGGCGTACTTTTAGCGTGATTTAACAGTATGTACGTTCACATTTTGGAAAAGACTTTAATTAAAATTACCAAATTTAAAAAATAATCTTACCAAATCCCTACCTACCTTATAAAGTGCCCACCTATAATGTGTTTTAGCAGACATTATTTTATATTTTAAATAGGTGAATTAAAACAAGTAATATTTTTTCTTTACAATTCAAGTTACATCCCGTGATTTTTCGATTAGTGTAAAAATAAAATATTTGTAAATTTGCTTCTCTCGACACAGGATATCCCTAGTGTGACAGGCCCGGAAAACATGTCTCATTTTATATAGATGCGATAAATACATTAGTATGGTTTCAATCCAACGATTCCAATATAGTGGTTTCAAACTAATGGTTTAAATATAATGTTTAATGCATTGTAAGTATAGGAAATATATGTCAAAAACACAGTTAGTTACTTCACATTGCAAAAAAAAATGTACCTACTTGCAATTTGAAATAACTAACTAATTCACCAACTAACTATTACTAACAATTCTGTCTTATCATTCACATACATCGTCTCAAGTACAAGACCATGTTTCAATTTCTTCTACCATTCACTTTCGTATCATATATTATATTCTATATACAGTCCATTCTCTAGCTCATCCGCTATACTTGTCCAAACCAACAAAAAATGTATTTATGCATTTTTAAATGTGGATTCCGCACAGTATTTTTTATGTAAATTGTATTATAAATTTTACTTTTTTGTTTCAATTTTTTTTTAAATCCTTCTGTGAGTTTCTTATTGAAATATTCAAATGAAACAAGTTTATTAGATGTAATTTGTGATATACGAGTGTTCGATAGTGTGATCTAATTATTTTGATATTTCCGTTACATCGAGTACCTGTTTCGAATCTATACAAAAAGCGAGAATTGTTTTATAATTGTTGGTCTTCTGTCTCGATTTCCGCTCCAATAATGATATTAAAACCGCCAACCGCCACCCGCCAGAGAACAAAGTAAGATACCCGTCATGTCGTGTTGCGTTAAAGCTTAGATTAATATCAATGATGAAATAACAAAATGGTGCTATAACCTCGATCAATAAGGATTCTTGGAGGCACCATACTAAAATGATATAATTATCTGGCTAGAGCACGACGGGCGTAACTTTAAAATGTTTACATTCGTGACACTAAAACAATCGAATAATATTTAGACTAAATCCAAGATATAATCATTGTCACAAACTAAACAGATTCATCCAATAAATAATGACGACAATTCATTCAATCGAATGAACTTAGAAGAAATAATTAGTTACCGTCTTCATTTGTTCATTTGACTCAATAAAGTCGAGACGAATGTTTGGGTAATACAAACGCCTTTGTTGTTTGCCATTTATTTACTCATCAAACCAAATAATAAACATCGCTTCACTTAAATGTGGTAGTGCTCACATAATAATAAAACATCCGCGTTACAATATATATCCGAACTATGATAGTAAACCTTGTAAAATTCATGTCCTCCCGTTTAAAAGTCAAATACATAGACCACTGCGCCATGGAGGTAGCCGTTTTTGCAATTTGGCAAGAATAAAAGTCCTTCACGTTTTAGAAAAAGGACATCCGGATCACAAGTACTCTCTTTGTTCATTATTTCGTAGCCTCTACAGTTCTACGATATAAGGCCATAGCAAATTAGAGAGTTATTGTAGAATATTGCGAACAACGAACTGCCAAGACCGATGAGCAGGGACCGCCGGCTGAAGAGCCTGGCAACTGACGAGGGTGCACACTGATGGAGATTTTGATGCATTTGATTTTAATTGGATATTATGGACAAGGCACATTCATACCACCAAGGCTTTGAAGTAAATAATATAACCTTAAATCTCACACTACACGCAGTGTGAAGGTTTACGTTTGTATGTATCTACAATATTTTACTACTATATGCCAACAACTCTTGTATATATGGCTTTGGATGGTCTTTCTTGTTATTCCGCATAAAACGTATTATCATGTTACATAAACCCTTTACTTCAAAGCGCTTTCCTTTGATATTCTATTCCAACTCATTTTCTTATTTAAGTACAGAACTCCAGTTTCTAAATTATTTAAACGTGGGAGGTGCACATAAGCAAGTATCTGAATCGCAAATGAATATTAAATACCTAGGAATAAAATTTTCTTGGGAAATTATTACTTATCGAAAGCTTTTACAAAATTTCGATTATTCCAAATACAAATAACCGGTTAGTAGCTGAGTGGATGAATGCGTCTGGCTCCCATTAAGGCGTTGTAGGTTCGATTCCTCTATAGTTTAGTACTCAATCACTGCTCAAACGATATTTTCCGCTTATTATGATGGTAGTAGGAGTTTTTTTTAATTGTAAGGTTATTCGTAACCTTACCCTTTCTTTTATACAAAAAAAAAACACTTGTTGTCTCTTTTCGCTAATAACAATAAGGGTGCGTAAACAAGAAAGAAGACTGTATTTCAGCGACTTTTCTCAAAGACATCGCTGTTTAAAGTTTATACATGTGCACTAATACACACGGACGGCCTCTATGGTCAAGTGGTAAATCGAGTTACGAATCCAAAGGTCGTGGGTTCAAGCCTGGCGTGCGCCACTAAATTATTTATTTATTTAATTTATTTATTTAATATGTGTCACAACACACTTAATTCATAAAAAAATATAAAAAGTATATTTGAAGTATATGTATTTAGAAACGTTGCTTGAGTAGCTCTGAATAGCCATGTACCTTCCTCTCCCCCATCTCCTTCCCCTCCCCACTACCTTCAGCCTCACAACATACCCCAATTGGGGATGCCATAGACTCACTGGCTCTAGACGTTTAAGACCAGTTAGGACGTTTGTGCGGTATTTACTATAAAAATAAAATAAACCACCATTCAGAATCTAAAAACGCATACATGATACATGATTATGTACAATAGATGTATATTCCCAATCCATGAAATTTAGAATTGAGACGGAATGCAAGGGCAAAATTAGCAATCAGCCGGATCTGCTAGCAGAATGTGCATATTGTGAAGTAAACAGAAACTGCTTTGAATAGGATATCATGACTGCGCATGTTCGCGAGGAATTTCCAGCTTTCTATTCATAAATCAACAATGCACCCCTTGATTATTAAAAGCTTTGAGCTTTCGGGAACGGAGGGTATCCTTTTTGGAAAATTCTTTACTAGCAGAGTTTAATATTAATATTTTGAATAAGCAAACTCTATTTTTGTACGTAAAAAGATAACCCAAAAAACAGGTGGCAATTTTTGCTGATATTTGAAAACGCCTACAAATGTTTACGAGTACAAAAGGGTTTCTTTCTATTATTTTTATACGTGTGGTATTGTTGTAGATAATCACTGATGATATCATCTAAAAAATAGAGAATCATGGTGCTGAAGCAGCATTAATTCTTGGACAGTGAGCTCTAGCCGCTATAAAAATTCAAGCAGATGTGTTTATTTCTACCATGAACCATGTGCTTTGAAATATCAATTTAACCAAAAAAAAAAATGGAACACGCTTTTTAATTAATTACATATTTAAAAAATATATTTCGATAAAAGTGTTGAAATCTGATTGTAAAACAAGTATTTTCTGGTGATTCTGCTGTATGTAAAAAAATGTGGAAAGAAATATGTTTTTTCGGTAACCGGTTCAAATAGAACGTGGTAAAATAGAACATGAAAAAACAGAACAATGATAAAACAGAACAATGATTAAACAGAACAGTGACAAAACGAAACAATGAAAAATTAAACATTTTTCAAACTCGATATAACATTATAATTATAAAAGATTACCTTAGATTATGTTAAGTTACGTTAGTGCTACTTTTCTTCGCTGTTCTGTTTTACCACTGTTCTGTTCCATCGCCGTTCCGTTTTATCATGTTCTGTTTTATTATGAAACGTTTTTCTTCAAAAGAAAATGTTAAGCTTAAATGGGTTAAAAAAAGAAACGAATCACAAAGTTTTAAAACAAATCATTTATTTCATGAATTCAAAACTTAATAGAAACTACTAATTCATTATTATTAAATGCAATCTGAATCTTGACCTTATCCCTTCTCTCGCTGATTACTAATTTTGGCTTGTAAACATAACTTGGAAAATCCATTTATTGGAAATAACCCGCATTGAAATCTATTCATGATGCCTCTTAATCCCTCCAAGTATCCTCGATGGGGGGTCCTTAAGTGGAGATCTAGGAAATTCCACAAAGGCCGGGCCGGGCCGGGCCTAGGACCCGCGCTCTGAGGACGTAAGACAACCGCCGGGGCAAGATGGATCAAGTCTGCCGCTGACAGGATGGAGTGGCGGTCCGAAGGGATACCCATCTTAAGTATAAGAGGGAACTTCTGTTTGTACCCTTAGCAAAAATTCACAAACTGGAATAACGGCTTAAGATTTCTTGGTTAACACAACTCTATTCAGTTTCTTCTCAACACCGCACAAAAGTCTCAACTGTTCCCAACCGTCTAGAGCCAACGAGACTGTGGAATCCCCAAATAGGGTATGTTGTGAGGCTGAAGGTAGTGAGGAGGGAAAATAAATTGGAAAGAGGAAGGTTGGGAAGTACCTGGCTATTCAGATATGGTCACCAAACACGGTTAAAGCCATTTCAAGCAACGTTTCGAGTCTGAATGGTGGTCTTTCACTGGGGCGATACTTAGAGTATCTACCACTCTGGAACGTGCCGCAAATATACTTTTTATTATTTTAATATGAATTAAATGTGTTATGACACATATTAATTAAATAAAAGTTATTGGCGCACGCCGGGTTTGAACCCGCGACCTTTGGATTCGTAGTCGAGAGTCTTACCACTCGGCCATGGAGGCCGTCAAATAGTGTATTTTAATTTTTAGTAAAGTATAAGGGAATTTTTTGATTAATATATTCAAGAAATCTAATCACAGGCAAAGCCGGGTAATTAAAGTAGTTTAGCAATAGCAATAGGTCCAAAGCAGTCTTGTTCACGTAAGTGCCTTCCATTGTTGACAAGTTAAGTTGGCGGAAATTATGAAGACATTTTTTCATCAAAGTCGCATTCAAAGAAATGTACCCGAGGGAAACTGAAAAAAGAATTTCGATATTAATATTAAATTCTGCCATTAAAAATACGGAAAACGAGGTATGTGCCTCAAACATGAGAGCCCTTCTCCGGCCGGAGAAATTATAGATTATTGTAAAGGAAATAAACATTTGAAATTCCTGAGCATTGCCAAAGTTGAGTATCAATTATTATCATAAATAATCGTTTCGAGGAAAAAATCAAAAAAACAAACTTGACACCGTCGATGACTGCAAACCCTAGAGTACCTACATAGGTTTCAAGGATTTGGTTTGAATAAATGTGCTATGATTCTCATATTTTAAATAAGCATTATCGATCAATCACAAAAACTCCAAAATATAAAACTAGTCCTCTTTGTTATCGGGTATTTTGTTTCCGTGCATTTTTGATCTGATATTAAATCCAACTGAAATAAAAATGACCTATAAACTGGCAACACTGTCTTGATAAAGCTATCTTCCACAATACAAAAATAACCGAAGCTTAACAAAAAAAACTTTTTCTCATTTAAAAACCAAGCCTTAAGCTTTTGTTCAGGAAAACAAGTTTTAGAAAGTCACAGCGCGCTTTTAATACAGCTTCAAATAACTTTGCCGTGTCCCTTATATGCCTACTAGAATAACAATTTCGTCAATACATAAAATATGCACATTTTCCAAGAAAGGCGATGTTAGTTTTAACCATTATGGACGTTTTAAAAGCACGGAAAGTTGGAAATAAATGTATTATTTTATATTTCAGTGATGTTTCTTCAATTTTCATTATTAAAATTAGCCTTTAAATACAAACAGTATTTTATACAATAATTATTCATGATTATAAAAAGTCTTCGCAAGCTTATCGAGAAGTTTTGTCGATAAAGATTTATGAAAGTTTCTCAACTAAATAATATTTTCTTAATTATGAAGTATATTCTTTAGTACTACTCCTTTTAATACTTTATACTTTTTTAGCTTTTTATACTTAATCATTGACAGTACGTGCAGTAATCACCACTTACTTAAATTTTTCAAATATGAATAGGTATATAATTGTGAGTCGTTAGTTATTAGCCAAACTTTCAAGTCACAAATTATAAATCTTAGTTGTAAATCACTAGCTTTAAGTCTTACTTGTAGGACACTTGTAATGTTTTGTTGCTTGCGTTAAACTATAAAATAGACAATAATCATTGTGAAACTTAAATAACTAAATAAATAATAACCATATCATACCATATATATAATGGGTGTGTGTTTTGTAATGTTATTATGTTTTGTTCCCCAAAATAAAGTTCCTTCAGAAGTTAATGTACGATCACGTCTTCATCTGAATTAATATAAATTAAGCACAGAAGATTTGAATCGTTAAAACGTGTATTATATAAAAAAAAATTAAACAACTTTGAAGCTGAAAAAAGTTAGATACAATGATCTAGAAATTCAAAAAAATATAAGCACGAAGCTTTAGCTCACCATGAGAGATTTTTGAGTGAAACAAACAAACGAATTTGCCATTAATTGTTTATTCTGGCTAAGTGCTTCAATAAAGCAGGACAATACCTTGACTATCGAGAATGTGCCATATTGGAAGCACAATAGCAATTATGGCTTTTCATGAATTACATGTTTATGGATCACCGGGACAGTTTCTGAGGGACGAATTTTATTTTAAGGCTTTAACTTGGCAGTTTCTTATATTTAATGAGAGTCTCTAGAGAAAACCTAATAGGAAAATAAATGTAATGCGTTATTCAGATGAACCATTTTTAATAATGCTAAAAATTGCGTTATTTAATTATCTTTAAGTAATACACAACAATACTATCTAATATAAAAAAGTGAAGAATACATATTTTTTAATGTCAGAACAAAATCCCAACTAATTTATCTATGGTATAAATCAAGGCTTGGGATTAACCATCTAGTAGAAAAAATCCTGACTTTTAATAAGAAAAAGATTCCCAGATGTCTCACAACGCAAAACATTTTGTTATTTGTAATAGTAATTAATTTAATTTTATAGATTTCCGCAGGAAAATTATGAACATATGGAAGTTCATAAATACTAAAAAAGTAGGGTATATGCAATGCGTTTTTAAACGTACTATTGTTTGATAGGGACTTAGTAGAAAAATAATTTAAAGTATCGCCCCTCACTGGAAAATTGCGTTACTGTCCAAAACTTAACAAGGTAATATTATCGTTTTGAGGCCAAATTATTGTTTCCACAAAGAAATATAAAATATTTGGTGCTTGATAAAACCTCCATCCTGAAAATTATTTACACTTTTTTCGAAAATAAATGTTTTTTAAATTATTCCACATTCGCAATATAGCATGAATAAATAAATAATCTAAAAATAATATTGAATCCCAGATCGAGCATGACCGCTGAAGCGGAGCCGTCAACATATTAGCGGCTTTTGTGGCATAAATAAGGGTTGCTATCTAATATAAAAAAAACGCCATAAAGAAGATATCAGAAAACCAAAACCCGACTTTTTGAAATCGCTATCGTTACGGAAAAAAACACAAGTTCGTGTTAATTTGAATTAACACTGTGTTAAATGCAAAATGTGCTTGCATGGCTTAAAATCTGTTCTTATTAAAATATGCCCCAAGCCTAATGAAAATCTCTGTACTTAATTTAATTTAATGAGTAGATATATGTATGTACACGAACATATTTTGCACTGTAAAAAAATATTTCCTAGTAAAATTGCAGGGTTTCGTATAGATTTTCATAGGTGACTCCCTGCATTATGTGGATCCATATAAAGTGAGCTTTTAATGCCTCGCCAAAAATTTCATTAGAGGTTTGACCGGAACGATGCAGTGTTAAAGGATAAATACAACCCCCTTGCACAACGAAATTAATTTCCGGTGCAATGCGCAATTGATTGATTAAAAACGTTATATTGTATATACATACTCAACAACCAAAATATTCGTTGTATTTATCGCCTGGTTAGTGATAAAAGAAATATAAAAAAAAAACTTTAACTAATTTACTGTTCGGGTTTGGGTTTGGGGTCAGTCTTGTAGTGTTTCCGCCTACTCTTTGAATCAAAGTTTCGAATTTCAGTTTCCATCATCAAAGTAGATGATCTGAATATATTTTGCGTTTTAAAATACGTATCTCCAACATGTTTGGCTTTAAGGTTAGTGGGTACAACAAACTAGGCTAGAATTTACAGGCTGCTAACTTCTTTGTTTTCTTACAACACACGACTAGGGTCAGTCAGGTCAAAAGGTTTATTTAAACCATTGAGTTATTTGAAAAGAGAAAGCAGCCCATACAGCCACTTGCGACCGTATTCTGTTTGGTTCGGAGGGAGTATGTAGTACGGAGAAGGATTCTCGTTTAATCAGATTAAGTAGTTATTTTACTGATACTAAAACACACTTTCCTGGGGAGAGTACTACGTCAGCTTTACCAAACTTGTTGGCGTTGTTTTTGCAGTAAAGCAATACACAGCACAAAGGCATTTAGATATAAGCATACGTCAAACGCCGGCGATGGTTGTAGCTAGACAAAAGGGGTGGGATAGTAGGTGGATGTATAATAACAACCTTTAATAAATAATAAAGTGTGAGGACTTTTTTCGCTAAGTTTCTTTTCAATATTCAAAATACTGTCCCACTGCACTAATCTTTTTACCATTTTGTAAAAGTCGTCGTTTCTTCTTAAATTTCTCACCGATTGAAAACTTCATTTAAAATTAAACAGAGGTGTCAATTTTAGATGGAATCTATTTTTTAAACAATGCGATAAGGTTTTTAATGTCACCATCTGAAAATTGATAGCTAGACTACTTTACATTGTTTTTCATGTAAGTCTGGAAATATTGATACTTTGTGACGGTTTGTATCTCTGTCGCTTCAATCCAACCGATCGAATAATAATGAGTGTCTTATCGGAGAGTTATATTAACCACTAGAGTCCGTCGGTAGAAGTAAAACTTGCCAGGTTCTAAAGGGCATTACAGTAAGCGGCGTGCTTGACGTGCAGTCAGCAGCAACCTCGTTTTCAGCACGCCGTAAGGGTAGAGCACTGCTGACTTTATGGCCTTACTACAGACCTCTAGAGTCCGTTGGTACAGAGGACACTTACCAGGGTATAGAGGGCACTACAGTAAGCTGCATGCTTGGCGTGCAGCCGGCAGCAGCCCCCGGCTTTCAGCGCGCCGTAAGGGTAGAGCACTGCTGACTTTATGGCCTTACTACAGACCTCTAGAGTCTGTTGGTACAGAGGACACTTACCAGGGTATAGAGGGCACTACAGTAAGCTGCATGCTTGGCGTGCAGCCGGCAGCAGCCCCCGGCTTTTAGCGCGCCGTAAGGGTAAAGCACTGCTGACTTTATGGCCTTACTATAGACCTCTAGAGTCCGTTGGTACAGAGGACACTTACCAGGGTATAGAGGGCACTACAGTAAGCTGCATGCTTGGCGTGCAGCCGGCAGCAGCCCCCAGCTTTCAGCGCGCCGTAAGGGTAGAGCACTGCTGACTTCATGGCCTTCCTACTGCCTTCTGCTACATCCCGCCTGTAAAAAAACATACCAAATTTTTATCATCATTCTAGCAATTTGCTAAAATATTTTTAAGAAATCGACTTCGGTAAACTTTCTAAGAAATGGTTATGCAAATAATATTTTAGCCATACAAAATGTATTATTTCGATGGCTTTTAAAAACAAATTCCATAAGACTTGTTACATTAACGAAATCAATCATTCAAATACAGATCTTTTTCTTCGTGTTTTTAAATATTGCTTGCTTTTTTAAATGTCATAACACATATTAATTAAATTTTAAATAAAAGTAACTTAGTTTCGACACCTTTTTATTGGATACATATACATAAACCAACCGGTTTCGGCTCTACCTGAACCTTCTTCAGGGCTGAACAAATATGTTTGAATACATATTTCTTCGGCCCCGAAGAAGGTTCATGTAGAGCCGAAACCGGTTGGTTTATGTATATATGTATCCAATAAAGTGGTGTCAAAACCAAGTTACTTTATTTAAAATGTAATTATGTCTTTCCACAAAGTGAGTGCTTCATGTCAAAGTTACATATTAATTAAATAAAATGTATTACCACACGCTGGGTTTGAACCCGCGATATGTGGATTCGCAATCGAGGGTCTTATCACTTGACCACAGAGGCCGTCAAAACTGTTCAAGAAGTCATATTTTGGGAAAGTATTTTGCGCGAATGTCCAAAAGTCAGTTGACCGATCTGATGGTCGGTATGATACCATCTTGTAACCCGCATATTGGATTCAAAATGTTTTACCTTTACTTTTTCAAGTAGGGGCCGGCCTCGCTGTAACTCCTAATGAAAGGTTATACTATTTAGCATGTCATATTTTATTCGAGTTTAGCAATTAGAAAACATGAACAAAATAACTTTGTTGAATAAGATAGTTTTTTTTTTTTTTACTTTGGTTTGTTATTCGGAGGCTTGCTATATTTGGAAACTGAAGTAATATTTTCGCTCAACATTGCTGTAAAACAACCAGTCTTTTGTTGTCTCGGTAAATATTTACTTTAGCTGAGTGCTTTGGAATATTCATATCAAGCCTCAATTGGAAGAATTTAAACCAGCACTGCTTGCAAATAATTCAAATTATACAAACATGTTCATATTTAAAATATCTAAATTAAATTGAAAAATAAACAAACTCTGGGTATCGCTTAGCGGGAAATAAATAAAACATCGACTCACTTTTTACAGTTTTTTCAACCATTTGAAAAAAGATGAAGAATAATAAGGGCGAATGGTCGTTATTATTTGTAAATATATGAACAAACAAACGCTTAACTTTGAAAAAAAACACGCTGTTATTATACCAAACATTTTTTTTATAATTCTGATGAAATACATATTGCCAAAGTATTGGGTTTGTCGTTAAATAATTACAGCATTAATCCTATTTAACTTAGCATTATTATTGATCCGGAAACAACAACCAAGCTGTTATGGGGTCCTAGAAAACATTTGTTCATCATTTGCAATTTCCGAAAGGCTTCTGTTTTATGTTTCAGAAATAATAAGCTTTGGAATACAAAAATTGGAAATATTCCAAAAGTTGTTCATTAATTGGAAAATTGATGTCAACCTATATAAAAAGAAATAAGAAAAAAAAGAGGAACTAAATTGGCTGACAGTTAAACAGATGCTGACATTGAACACATTGATGTTTATATATAAAATGAAGAACAACTTGTTACCAGAGTATTTTTCTGACAAAATTATCTACAATGTTGATATTCACAAGTATAATACAAGGGCATGCAAAGAAATTAGACTACCAGAAAAGAATAAAGCCAACACCCAAAACACCTTACTATATAAAGGAATGAAATCGTATAATGCGCTGCCGGAAACCATCAAAATTATGCCTATCAATAAATTTAAAAAAGCCTGTGAAAATTATTTAAAATGCATATAAACCAAAATAATAAGTAGTTTTTTAGTTAAAATATTATTAGTCAAAAAGAAAATGAAATAATTAGATACTTGTAAACTTAAATGTACAAAGTAACTAATATAAAATAAATAAAAAATAAAAAAAATTTTAAATTTTCTTTTGCAGGAGGAAAAAAAAGTGCCTTACGGTAATGTGATAATAAATGTTAAAATGATTCCTTGGGAAAACATTGTTCGTTATTTAAAAGTGACTCTCGATAAAAAAAAATGACGATGGAACATACATCCAAAAAATCCACTAAAAAAGACAAAGTACTTCCTTATGACTAAACAAAGCGAACCGTCAACTAAAAATAAACTTCTCCTCACACTTCCACTAATAGACTAACCCTCACATACGCATCTCCCATCTGGCGAACACGTAACACTAATCATTGGAAAGCTTCCAAAACAAGACTCTTCACGACATCACAAAAAGTTCACGGTTTATCCGAAATACCATAAAACATAAGATATAAACATCCTTAACATGGCCAAATCATTTTTCAGTAAACTGCCTTTCATTCCCAATCCATTCATCAATTGCCTTGGGCGGTTCTTCCCAAAAGAATACCCCAACAATCTTAGATTGATGACAATACTTTAACCCCCCCCCCCCCTCTTAGTTGGACGGTAAAAAAGGTTCCATATTTCGTTGCTGAAATAAAATGGAAATATTTTTTATTAAAAAAACGGACAATATGAAGCATTACTTCTCCCATACCTCAAAAAATTGAGAATGAATGAACTAAAAATATGAGCGTGTTCTCTAGCCTCATTTGAAGGGGTGGTTCTTGAATAGTGAGCTGTTCAGTATTACCCACGAAATAAATTGTGCTTCAACTATTACGACGCAGTTCTAACGACAATAGATCGGTTGTTGTGCAGGTAAATTGGATCATATATTATCATAATACATTTTTAGAATAATCAATGATTTTTAGTCTACTTTCCCAAGTCTTTGAATAACTGCAAATGGTTTTTGGTTCCAAAGAATGTAATTGAAGATGTTTGTTGTTACGGTTATTGAATTCCCCACAGTGTTTTCATCTTATTACTAAGCTCTCTCGATACGGGCTTTGGACAATGGACAATGGGCATAGATCTACCCCAAAGTTCACTCAACTTGTACACTACTACTTACGCAGGTACTCTTAATTACTTGTGCTCTTATATTAAGTTCTATCTTATGAGTATTCAGTCGATTAAAACAGTAATAAGAAAAAGTAAATACCAGAAGGCTTTGAAAGCCTTTACAAGGTGTCCTCGGGAGTAAATTCCAGTATCTTCGGAAGGTGATTCTTCATGATAGTACAAGCTTAAAATATTTTCAACTTATTTCGGAATTCCAAAGTTTTAGGGTACCTAATTCATCCTTTTTGTGTGCGGTTTCCATGGATACATATCAGATATGTGACGCTGTGTCAGTGTGACGTTGCCACTCTTCACTCCCGGCGTATTTATGGGATACATATTTATATACTACAGATTTTTAGTACGTATGACTTTTTGCGTGTAAAAAAAACAATGGAATTTCGAAAAAGTATTTTTTACTTCTACTGTAAGAACTGTACACTCTACTGTAGAATCAACTCCTGGAGTTACTCGACTTTACCTCCGGACACCCTGTAAAACACAATTACTGAAAAAAAATCAGAACAGTTAGGTTGGTGTATTTCAAATTTTCGTCACATTTGGCGGCGTCGCTGCAATTCAACGAGTAGCGCCATTTTGTTTTTTTTTACATTCTAATGGTCCCCGTTAAAGTCGATTCTAAGCCCGTTTCAGTTTTTGAACAAATTGTTATCGATTAAGAACCATAACAATTATTATTTTAAGCTTATCACATTTTGTTCACTAGCTAAAACGGACCGACAATATGTATTTAACGGGGACCGGTCGTATAGTAATTTTGTATCTATTTATTTAATTATAACAATCTCGAATGTGACGAAACTTTGAAACAAACTCACCTCTAATGATGACGTAGATTGACGTGCTAACATTATCAATAAAAAAACATTAATCAATTAATTATCGTTATTAATTTATCCTGATATTTTGTACGACATTCAAAACTTTATACAACAAATAACATCTATTTACGAATCACTAACCTTACAAAGGGAACTCAGGACTTTAAATCGCTTCGTAGGATGCAGTTTCTAGAATAACTGTCAGAATTATGTTGTTCATATTTTAGGATTGGTGTGTTGTGGTGGCCATTATGAGCAAAATTTTCTTTTGTATAAAAATATATTTCTTGACTACCTAGCCTACCTACCTAATAAAAGTCCATGACTTTTGGCCAAAGTTAAGAACACTGCTGCTTTATTCTGTTCAATACTATGTAGGTTCCATTTATGATGAGTTATTAAGTAGATTATGGTTGGTAGAGATAAGAGCTTGAGAATTTTAGTAGTATCACGGAACAGCGGAAATTAACAAAGAACCAAATGATTAGCCGTGTAATTATTAAAATGTATATATTTATTAAGTCAAACAACAAAAATAAGATGATTCCAAACTGTACTTATCTCGATAAATCTGTATTTAAAAAAACCTTTATAAGAACTCTCGTTCTCGACAAAAACATTCTAGCAAATAAATTAATTAATTTGATGTTATGAATTTCTTACCTTAATTTACACAGGTTGTTCTTCCGATGTTATCGTTACGGTAAAATACGAAATAAACACTGAATTTAACAAATGTATCATTTTTATAACATAAAACTTGATTTCAAAAGTTTGAATAATCACCTCGGTTTAATTTATAAGTTAATAATAATTCAAGTCAGTTTGGAAACAGAATGGGTTACGAGACGTAACATTTGGCGTAGTAATAATGATATTGGTAGTTGTGTGTACGCGCTCTTTCGCAGGAGCTTTGAGCCAAACTGAGGTAGGGACGGAATTCCTTCGCCTAAAGCCTCTCAAATACACATGCGCTGTAGAGCTTTCAACTTTATTGGTTATAAAAGAAAAATCACGGCAGTATCACTCTTCTCGGAATATATGAAAAATAAAGAGTGTGTTCTGTTCGGAGAATTCCCTCATAAATTGAGACAAACATAATTTTGCTTTTATAGAAAACTTTGAATTATTAGAGGAATTTCAACGGAAGTAAGTGTTTTTATCATAGATTTGTTTAAAATTATGCCTAAAGTTTTTTGTTAATAAATACACGTACTGTCGCAAACAGAGGCAAGAGCCTTGATACTGAGCCAGTGCTTTCGGAGTCGATTCCTGACAAAGTTCAAAAAAAGTTTTCACGCCGGAATTTTCCTGGTGAAAAAAGGATTAGTGGAATTATACACGACCATGATAAGAAATTTAAAAGAAGCCTTCGGAGTTCTTTATCGACCCGTACCTGGGAAATAATACAATTGAAAAATAATAATGATTTTTTTATTTTTTTATTTACATGTTTGTGCGATTCATTAAAAAAAATCCCATTGGAGTTGTCCTGAAACTCTTGATTTAATTAAGTGCATTTGATTTTTTTTTTATTAAAAAGTTAATATTTAGATGTTAATATTAAGAGACACGTTCGTTAAAATATCAAACCTGTAGAAAAAGTCCATATGTTAGCCAAAAAGCTTTCTAATGGCCCTAAATATAAATCATATTATTATTTACGGCATTATATTTTGACATTAGAATTAATGTTATCACGATGTAATGAATGTGTTGCGAACTGAGTCCGTATTGGGTGTATTTAAAACAGTGCTTCTCAAACTTTTATTTAAGTAACCCCGAGCTCTACAAAAATATCATTACATCAAAAATTATATTTGAGACCAGTGGGCTTTAGGTCTTGTGAATTATTATAATAGCGATAACTAGAAAACGTTAAGAAAAATCCCTTAAAATATAACATTTTAAAATATATTTTTAAAACAGTAATAGAAATAGCAATAGGATCATCACAAAATATATTTATTTGCTGAAAACTGACTGATACTAAATGATACTGATCTATACAACTATCAAATATTATTTTCAACAAAATTAATATTTCTACAGAGCAATTCCAACTATGAAAATGGTCAATGTGTTATTTAAATCTGCGTAAAAAAGATACAAAACAATATGAATATGTCACTATTATATTCAAAGGTTTTCCAGAGCCTCGGGGGCTTCTAGGGGATCTCAACCCCCAGATTAACAATCAGTGAAATAAAATATGTTTTTGTTTCATGTGCGCTATTCATAATTAGTTTTTGTGGCGTGTGGGTTATTTGCAATTTGTTTTTGCGTCGTGCGAGCAATTCATAGCTACTTCCATGCGTAAATAACTACCCTGTCTGAATAAAAATCATCCGGGAAACTAAAAAATTAAATGTTAGCAATTTAAAAGTTCTGTATTTGAACGTTTAAGGTTAAATTATGAATGCTCCATACTAAAAAGTTATCTTTCGGGAATAAGGAACATTATATTAAGTACTCGGTCTCATATTATAGTCGACTGAATATAAAGTAACATTACCCCGAATTCAACACATTTGGATCGAGATAACAGCTTTTCTAATAATGGGCTAGGTGCAGGAGAACAAATTTGATACTTTTGAATATTATCGTAGGTGTGATATTAAACGCTTTTGAAAAAACCGTTTTTAATAACTGCCAGAATTTTTTTTTTTGTTTTTGTTTTTCGGGAAAAGTATCCTTCAATCTATCCCAGCATACATTTTCAAATTTTTTTAAGTAGATAAAAAATATACTTAAATATGTGTATGTATACATATTATATAAACGTTAAATACCTAATCAATTTCTTCAAATACCTTCATTCATTTGGTCTCCAAGTTTGTATTACTCGACGACATATTTTTTATTGCTATTTGTATCATTAGAGCTCGTGTAACAAATACTTGATTTTCTCTTATTAAATCACTGTATGCTTGTTCCTAATTATTCCGATTGTAGAAATTAGATGGCTTACTTGAATTTTAGTAACTAATATTATTCCTGTTTATGTACTTTTAATTATTAACTAGCTTTTTTCTTCGTAAAACGGCTTTACGGACACTACGTATCCTTAATAATTCAATATTATTTTTTGCTACATGTATTTTTTTTTCTATAATACTATTTTCAACTTTTTATTTTATTTTATGTGGATTTCTGTCTTTAATAGTATATCCTTTTTCCGTGTACCGTAAAAATCAAAATAAATTCTGAATGCTTTGCATATTTAAAACAATCACAATAACGGTAAAGCCGATAGATTTGAAAGGGACGGAATGAGAGTGTTTACTTTCTTCTTCTCTATCTAGGACTTAATTCAATATTCTTACTTCCGCTTCTCGCACCCAACTGCTTTAATCAAGGCATTTCCTGATCGCGTCTTTATTTCTGCTTTAAATTGACACACCACTCTAGAAATAAATTGGTGGGGGTCGTTTTCCAAAAATGGGAGGAGACTTCAAAATAGATCAAATCCTTTTTCATTCGTTCATGTTCTATTAAATTGTGGAAAAATAGAATAAGCCTTTATTAACAAGTGGGTGATAAAAACCATACGATATCGTCAAAATAAATGAAGAATTCACGCAGACAATAAACATAGATCCGACACCTGTATCCACCGACTCTCGAGCAGCATCTGAGCTGAAAACGGCATAAAGCAAAAATGGGGGCTGAAAAACAAATGTTCGTCGCACGGCGCTAAAAGAAGGGCATAGGGTTGAGTTTGCTGTAGGAGTCCTGAAAGGGTTTTCATTTTAATTTATTTTGACGAACATATTACGATAATCTTAAACATTTTCCAAGGATTATCTCGGGAAGTAAATGATCGCACAGAAAAATAAAAGCTTGTCTATACCGCTTATATTATTGCTGAAAAATGATGAGGAAATTTTGTAAAACGTTTTACGGTAAGAATGTGAATGGTAAGGGTCAGTTTCTGTACTTTCATCCTGGGTACATCCTAGAAAAACATTTGAAATTTTTTCAAAAGATTCATCAGAACAATTCAAATGTGAATCTCGGGCAAACCCCCCGCTATTCAGGTGCTATGTCGCCTTAGCAACACAAATTACTAGGCAAATAAATTGTTTTAGGGAGGTAACACCATGTTGATGATTTAATTATTTCGTTGACTTTTGATGTTATAGCAGCGTTCTCAATAGAAGTGTTTAATATATAAATATATAGTATAAAGTAGTACCTACTGTTTTGTGATTTTACAATATTCTTAAATCACCAAGCGGCTAGACTTAGGGCGACGAATTTTCAGAAACAGTCACACCAATTACATAAACAAGTAATCACGCATTCCCTTTGCTGGTGGCGTTAAGGTTGAAATTAAGTCTGTCACTCCAGGCGTGATTTATTCAATTTTGTGAATCTCTGGCCCTAATTTTGATGTTTTCCTAGAATTTTAAGAACTAAATTTGCTACATTATTTTCTTGCGAGTACGTACGTATGGTTGAGAATAATATCAAATTTAAAAAAATCTTTTCAAATACAGACAAGCGACAAAGTGCCTACCAATTATTTGTATTCTATATTTGAAGTATGGGATTAAAAGAACTAATATTTTTTCTTAGCAAGTCAAGTTACACCTCGTGATTTTTTACGGTTAACTCGTGATATAATTAAAAAAAAAAAATTATAAGAGCGGTTCATGAGTAGCAAGTTCTACAATTCAAAGCATTTTTACAAATCGGATTTTACTGAAAAGATAAATATATAAAAGTTTCACAATCAGAATTTAGGTCAAAATGCGTTCTACTCGTGGTATTTTACTAACAAAATATTATTATTCCAAATATTTTTCTCTGAACTATTTAAAGATGAAGATTTTATTGATCTTGAAAAAATCTATCGCTGTAATGGTAGGGTAGGCAAAACATATCCAAATGTCTATTTGATAAATACTCCAACTCCCTGTGACCTAATGGATGTCAAATGTTCTCTCTCCACACACCGGATGAAGTCACAGTCACAGTCACTGCCTATGCTCCATTCACAATATCGTGAAATGCAAATATTGGCGTTCAGATTTTAAATGGCATTTGACGGTGTTCACATGGAGATTTTCCGCCCCGTTGCTAGGGTTACCATGTTTTCGTATTTCCAGATTGACAGAATGGCAGATCGATAGATTCTCTGAACCGTCTGGAGCCAGTGGGACTATGGCATCCCCTCGGGGATGGGTATGTTGTGAGGCTGGAGGTAGTGGAGAGAGGAATGAGATGGGGAAGAGTAAGGTTGGAAAGCACCTGTCTATTCAGATTTGGCCACCGAACACCGCTAAAGCCATTTCAATTAACATTTTAACAGAACAAATTGATAGATTGACTGATTAACAGGTTGACTTATTGCTAGATCGACGCTCGACTACGAATTCAGAAGTTGCGGGTTTAAACCCGGCGTGCGCAAATAATTTTTATTTAATTAATATGTGTCATAACACATTTAATTGATATAAAATAAAATATAGTATATTTGCGGCACGTTCCAGAGTGGTAAATACTCTAAGTATCGCCCTGGTGAAAGACCACCATTCAGAATTGAAACGTTGCTTGAAATGGATTTAGCCGTGTTTGGTGATCAGATCTGAATAGCCAGGTACTTACCAACCTTCCCCTTCCTCATCTCCTTCCTCTCCCTACTCTACCTTCAGCCTCACAACATACCCCTATTGAGGATGCCATAGTCTCACTGGCTCTAGGCGGTTGGAAGCAGTTGAGACTCTAGTGCGGTATTCATGTAAAAAAAAAATGCCAGATATACAGGTTAATAGATTGACAGATTGGCAATATGGTCGGATTGACAGATTTGTCAAATAGCTAGATGTCCAGATTGACAAGGTAGCAGTTTGACAGACTGATAAATTTCCATGTTATCATTTTGCCAGATTGACAGGTTTCACAATTTTTTTGAATTCCACGTTGCCTGATTACAAGACTGCCATATTGTCAAATTGGCAGTTTTGCCAGATTGTAAATCTTGTTAGATCGACAGATTTTATAGATTGCCATGTTAATATTAATTATCGCCGTAATAATATATTGCCAGATTTAACTGATTTCCAGATTGACAGATTTGAGAAATCGACAAAAGATTTGTTGACGTCCTTCCGGTAATTCACTGCGAGCATTTCGGTACAGATTCTACGATCGGTTAAGCATTAATAAATTATTCAACTGCATTTGACGCATGTTTTATGTATTATTGTATGGCATTTTAATGTAACGGTAATAAATCGTATTACGCAGAGATACCAAGATCTAGTGCTTCACAGACAAATGGTGCTAAAACTTCTACCAGAGAGCCGTATGAAATAACTCGGTATTTGGTAGAAAAGAAGTAATCTTTCGATTTCTACAATAATTAAATTTAAAAAAACCGCCACATTTCTTAACGTAGTACCTAGTCATGTTCGGAGCACATCATTTATTTATTTTTAAAGAAAGACAAAAATTCTCGGGCTACAGATAACCTGAAAATATATTATTTTTTAAAACTCCTACTACCATCATAATAAGTGAAAGATGTTGCTTGTGCAATGATAGAGGACTTAGCCAGCAGAGAAATTGAACCCACGACGCCCGGGCGAGAATCCGACGCCTTTGTCCACTCAGCTACTAACCATAAATGGATGTCTCTATGAATAGCTTCATGCATTAGTTAAAACATAAGTTTATTAAAAAGCTATGCTGAAACGTGTTAGTCATCATGTTTTCGATAATATTTTTTTTATGATTTTACATAAATAAATAAAAAAATCCCATAATTTTTTTAAAGCAGTAAGAAAAATTTTGAGAAATATGATATCACAAAACTCATATAATTTAGCTTTAGCTAGTAATCTATTTTAACTAGTTGTAAACACACAATTTGAGTTTCAAAAAACTACATTTGACGAGATTTTTTTTTTAGCAAATTCTGGCACCGAAATTATTTTTTTGATAATTCTACAGTTTTTCAGAAGCCTTGGAAGATGAAAACATATACCTGGCCATGCTGGCGATAATGGAAGCTGACAACTAAGTACCTCCCGTGCCAGAAGGACTTTTAAAATGACAGCAGCAATATTTTCCTTGGCTACTGATTCTTATCGAGAGATGACAGTCAGTAATGCGATTTCCTCGAAGTGGAGAGCATAAAGCCACTCAAATGACGGGGTTTACTTCCTTGACGTTTCGATTTCGTTAATGGAAGAACTATATCTACTGTACTTTTACAGATGGAAGTAACTCGAATCAAAAATGTAGAACATTGTGAATATTGATAAATATTTTGATTTATGGCAAAGGTTAATGTTTTCATAAAAGGTTAACCTCGTAGAAACCATTTAATTCCTTAGTACCTTGTCTAGAAAGTTAAGAATTTTTTTATTGTTCTTCAAAAATCATCATCCCACTATAATTAAGTAGTTTGGAAACTGGATATTTAAATACAATGTATATTTAAAATAAATTACAATACAATACAATGGAAATACAGATTACCTTATTAACTATTAATATACACATTATAATTCACACATCTCAAGAAATTGATACACTATTACACCATGGTATATGATGCACTGTGCAGCATAATATAGTACAACAATACATCATCATCTTTAGTACACATAATAGAAATTACATATCGGTTCTGGATTGGTAAAAGGGCTTAGGCGACACTTTTAACAGCAACACTTTTGTGGCCCTTCAGCCATCTAAAATATATTTACCATTTGGGAGAAGGTTTAAGTCAAGCGACACGAGTTTTGGACTTTTTTTTAGCTTTTTGTCGCTTTAGGTAACTCAGTGAGAGCATTAAGTTACCTGTGTGAACTTTTTTTTTGTCAAAATCCAACCAAGTACTGAAGATTTATGAATTTTATTGTAAAACATTAAAAAAATTTAAAGTGCTCTGGAGTAAACTTCCCAAAATGGCGCTTCAGCCCTTTTGCCTTTCCGGCGACGATATTTATATAGGGTATTTCTACTTAGGCGCCATTTTTTCAGCATATATCTGACTCTTGTTAACAATTAGAAATCAGTTTGGAAAAAAACTGATTTACCTCAAAATTATTAAAATTTTATTTTTAGTAAATATTATTAAATGAATACTTATAATAAATTATGATAGGCCATTAATTTCCTTGATTAATTCTATTAGTATTAGTATCAATAAAATCATTATAACGATAATTTGATTATATTTTGCTCGCTTCTAATCATTATTACTGCGAAAAGATAATCAATTAATCTTTTCCCAACTTTTATGGGTATTACGAAAAGACATATTTTTTTAAAATTCACTAGTGTCATTATCAACAATCTTGTTTTTGTGCTTAGTCGCGACATCTATGAATAGCATTGTAAAAGCAGTATATAGCCAGGTCGCAAACCAAATATGAGTCACCCACGTTCAAAACTCACTCAGTCCAGTTATTTGTTAAAAAGGTAAGAATTGTCGTTGGGAAAATATTATTATGGTGTTTTTAATTATTTTCCTTTAATAATAATGAATTACCTATACAATTTTGCTTTGAAAATAATTCAATGGAATGATAAAGTCAGAACTTCCTCACACAAAAATATGTCAATATATAAAGCGATGGAACTATTCAATGAAGCTGCATCTACCTTAGATATATTTAGATGCACATATATAGAGTTCTGTCATTATCTCTCGATGTACGTACAAGAGTGACCGTTAGGTACATAACGATCTACATAATCTTAAATAAAATATATATTTTTTTACACTTGCCAATTCAATGATTATCTCATAATATGTGTATAAGAATGAACCTCTCTTATATCTTATCTTTTTTTGTTTTTCATTGCTAACCTTATTTGCGTTATTATATCAAATATAGTGTGTCACACTACTTCAGTTTGTACTTATATGACTCCTTTGGATATATTATAATACCTTGTCTATATGTGAGATGTACATAAATGTCTAATTTATTTTTTTACACTATGCATGTATCTACAATATTTTTATATCATTCATCTCTTAATGTATTTGGTGAACAACTGTTTTTATGAGATCTTGTCAAATAAATAAATAAACCAGTTAACCTTGTTTCAGTAGAAAGGTACACATACTATTATTTTACCTATCTTACAATTTCATGCCATCAGAATGACATATTATTTTACTCTAAATAAAAATAGGCTTCCCAATATCAGAATTTTTATTTACAATTCTCAATTTCAATATTTTTTTTACAAATAGCAGTCATTTATTAAAAATCACAAAAGTATAGTATATATTTTTTGTTTTACATCATACAAACATTATAAAGAAAAAATATTGATTGCATTAAAAATAGATCACGCCAAAAACAATCAGGTGAAATAATGAAAGAATATGTTTTACATTTAGTTTTTTTTTTATTTTAATTTTTTATAATGAATACTGCAAGAGTCCCAACTGCTACCAACCAGCTGGGGTCAGTGGGACTATGGCATCCCCAATTGGGGTACGTTACCTGGCTATTCAGATCTGGTCACCAAACACGGCTAAAGCCATATCAAGCAACGTTTCGATTCTGAATGGTGGTCTTTCACCAGTGTGTTTATTACGTTACGGCAGACTGCGCAGGTTTTTTTTAAATTTATTTATAAGGCAAAACACAAATTGAACTTATACTTAATCTTATAAATGTTGTAAGCGAGGCATAAATTAAAATTGCAAAGCATTAACAAGTTAATTTTTTTGTACAAAACATGTATTATAGAATAATGAATATTAGAATATAATATTGAGCACCCATTTATTTCACCAAAGCAAATAAATGGTGACAATTCGTAACGAGCATAGGACCAGTTAAACACTGCTTCTTATGAAAGAAATTTTTCGTAAGTTGACAATTCATCGACTTATAATGTAATTTTTTGTTTACAAAACAATTTCCTGAAATGTTCGTTTAAATGTAGGTTAAATTTCGTATTACGTATGTATGAATAATAAATTTTGAATTCAAAACAAAATCAAAACCCATGTCAGGCAAATATATCCATGAAAGTTGTGTTATTTTGATACACTAATCTCGGCATGTAAGAAATACAATAAATGCAGTAAAAACTGGTCATAATATCAAGTTAAATTTTTGAAAATTATACGGAAGGGTTGACAAGAGGTAGGCAGAGATTATAGTGCGCAGTTTTGTCCCAAAAATCGTTGGTTTTCCATCCACACCATCCCTTCCCTGTGACGGTGGAAATGTCCTCACTGCCTGTGTAGTGAGGGTCCAGGATGAGGTACCGGATGTCTCCCGTATCGCTGTTGTATTCAACTCCGAGGATTGTGTGAGCCAATACTCCTCCACCTGGACAAAATATCATTCCATAAATACCGCGACGACTCAAACCATACAGAATGCACATAGAACGTTTATAAATAGTTTTAAAATAAACTTAACAAAATCGCAAGCTCCTAATTAAAATTAACCAAAATATAAATTGCCTACAATATACTTATATTGACATTATTTGATTAAGCGAGTATGTATTACGTAAATGGCTCCACAATTTTTATAGGTATTTAACGAGACTTCAAAATATTTTTAAAACTCTGGTTTTTAACATACCAATCATGATGGGTGATCCATGTCTTTGAAAGTGGAAAACCAACTCTGCTCCATAAGACTGAAGATCCTGGCCTGAATTAGCAAAGATAATTTTAGACTGAATGCCCAACATTGTGTCTATGACAAAGCCCACTTCTGTTGAGCCAATCCAATTCTTTGAGCCAATGAATGAAGATGTTTTGTCTCCAATTTTGACCAAACATTGCTGAATTTCTTTATGTGTTGGTATGGGGGCCTCTGTGTATCCTTGGAACCTATTAAAATTAAACAAAAACTTAATTATCTTATATGTATTATAATATCTCTAACAGATGGCGGAGGACTTTGATTAACCAATTAATTCATTAACCAATGTTTCTTAAGATGATTTTAAAGCCACCTTTCAAAGGTCATTCAATATTTCAACATTCTTCAACAATATACTCTGTGATTTGCACTTATTCAAATGTAATCAAAGCAGAGTTCTTAAGGTCCCACTTATGCAACATGCGAGTACAGTGACTGAATGACTGCATTGGATGTGTTTTAATGAGATCCTCATTGTCTTGAACAGAACCTTGGCAGTGTAATAATCGTAAAATAAATACACATTATTTACATAATAAGTCTGCCACTGGGTTTGCCACAAACCTTACTATTAAGGGATATAGGACAATATCCTGAGTGCTTATGGGAACTATACAGACAGTCTCCTTATGAATATGCAATAATAATGTTAAACTCACCTCATCCAAGAAAACAAAGTTTGCAGTGACCTATATGCACAGCCCCAGCCACTGTCATCAAACTTGTCCTGCATATAGTGGTGGTAGGTGTAGTTGCCCCTGACGAGGGCCACTCGGGTGTTGGCTTTACCACCCACCTTAGCGGTGATGTACTCGTGGGGGTTTATCAGTGGCTCTCCCACCGGTTGCTTATTGAAGGGATAGGCATTGCCGCGCCTGAAACATGGCCATATAACAGGCAGGCCTAGCTGCTCATGCAAGAGTTGACGGTCTGATTCTAAAATGATTTAGAAAAAAACATAATCCATATAATGTATAGTCAAGATTTTTTAAAAATATTATACCAAAAACAAATCAACTTTTCCACTATTTTTGCACATCAGAAAAGGAACATGCAACCTGTCAACTCAAAGCAAAATGCGTACACTATTATTATATATTGGAGAGGCTGTTATGATTTTTAACTACATAATGGAATGTTTTAAATAGGCAAAATATAGAAAAAAATCATATAACATACCAGTAGATTCTTCTGAAACGCCTCGTGGAATAATTCTTGTAAAGAAGTGACCACAATCGTATGGCAGGAAGTGTATTGTTTCAGGTACCCTCAAACCAGCTCCGTCTCCAATACCTTCTTGACCTAAAACCAATATTATACATTAATGAATCATCAAATGCAAAGAGTGAAGATAATGTACTACAAAATCATTATTTGTGCATCCATAAATTACACCCATTAATGAAAAACAGTTTTCAAAAGATGGCCAATTTTTGCACTAACATAGTACAATACAGACAATGATTGTTCACATATTTTATTTCAGAACTTAACACCAACAGTACCAACGGATTTGAATTAAAAATACAGTTATTCTGGGGACGTTGTTTTTCAATTTTGATAAAAATCCATTGTGTCAATTCACACTATATATTTCTTTATTTTGATGCGAGCACAATTTTTTGGAAATTATTAACTACCTAAATTAAGGGATGGGTGCAATGTTTCGCTTAGTTATTAAAACCATTGATTGATGTTCGTTAAAATGGTGATTTAATCTTACCAAGTTGTTCAAGCAGGTTATGTTCCAGTAATCGAAGAGACCTACAAGCACTCTCAACGAGGACATTATACAAGGGGATCAGTTTTGTGTTCAAGTGTGCCATAGCCAAGGTGTCGATAGCGAGGGGAAGTTTTATGCAATATGCCGCTGGAAATATTAAAATCAATATTAATAATGTTTAACCTCACAATAATGCAACAGTAAAGAGTGTTTTTTAAAAACTCTATTCTCAATATTCAGTGATACTTACGTTTGCCTTGAGTAGACATCATTTTGACTGCGGTCTTTACTAATTTATCAGAAATAAAATCTCTAGATGTTTTCAATACCAGATCCACCGGAATAACATCCTGAAAATAACAGCTGTATCAGAATATGTACATACATCATTATTTCGCGACCTGCAATGGTCATATTTGGAGTGGTTTTCTTTTAACTCAAAAAGGGAAATTGTTTATAACTGGGTCGGGAGTTCACGGATTGATTCCAAAACATTTTAAATGAGTAATCTATTACCCTCTGAAAGAATTGTATTTTAGAGGTTGCTGATTTCTGATATATTAGATATTTAAAGTTGGGGGTTCTCGTCATTTTACTTTTTTGCATTTATTTCCAGATATAAAATAATTATTAGCGGTACATAGTTAAGTATATATATATATATGGGTTGATGAATATGGTTGAATTCCTCTAATAGAAATGTATTTGAAGTTCAAATATGAGGAAAATAAATGCAGCTTACAATATCATGGGCACTCCGTTTCTTCTTTTTGTTGGGGAGTTCATCTGACTGATTCAGCAAATCCTCTATGGAAGGATCATCGTTGAAGCCGCACAAGCCGACGCCCACATCTCCGCCCACTAGATAAACGTCTGTACCAGGGAAATGGAACGACACTTGGCCGGAAGCTATCTGAAATAGGGCACAAATTAAAGAATCAAACATCAAAGACAAACTTGAACTTTTTCACAGTAGCCTAACCTTTTTGCCAAAAAGAATACAAGGGAGAACAGATAAATGTGTTATCAGGTAAATTTAAAAATCGAAGTAAAAGTTTCAAATTGTTTTACACCACTAAAACTACCTTCTCTCAAAAATATGACATACTAACCATGAACCGTTTCCCTCTAACTAGGTGAGACAAACATCTTTATTTCATAGTGGGATATTTGTATTTATGAAAATGTTTCTCCAAGTAACAATGCATATTGAATCCTCCAGATAATACACAAGGCTACATTAATATTTTTTTATTACAGGCGTGTCACTTAATTAAGATGCTTAACCATGAAGGAAAGTTTGTTTGGAATAGGTTGTTTTAATTTCATTATCTAATAATTTACTATTCTCAGGTTATTTCTCATATATGAGAGTAATTTGGTCATGCAATTGATACATTTTCATTTATAAAAAAGGGAAAATTGTGTGAAGCAATTAAAAGATTTATAAATCAATTGTGATGGAGTAATTCGAAAACTGGTACAAACATTACATACGGTGCAATTGTGCAACACACCCCAAAATATTACAAGAACCAGTCAATAATCAACCAACAACATATTGAATTTGCCGCTTGCACAGAATTATTTAAACATAACTGCATAGGTATCTTGTGAACTTGAATTCTAAAACATACCCAATATAGTGCATCGTTACAAGCTGGTCACCGCATGTTTTTGGTCAGTGCATTCTGAATTCTGCACATTTAAGTTTCGTAAAGTTACATGAGAAATACGAAAAGAATCACAAAACAAGCTTAACCGTGAGATAGAAGATGTAAGCAAATTTCTATTCAGATTTTACATCATTTTGGGCACTGCGCCCGTGTGAATTCTACAACTTTTAGTAAATTATAGGATGTTGAATCAATAAGAGCAGTGTAATTGAAGATTACATAGACAATGCATGGTGAAAATAAAACTAATAAACCACAATTTTATCAAATTCAGACCAAACTACAAGTAAACAATTGAAATATATACCTTCTTCCTTTTACTTTGTAGTGCTTCTTTGACTCCATGGGAAGTTGCTTCACAAAACAGGGGTAACGTGGTTTGAAGTCTAAGATGAACAAATTGCTTCAGAATAACTTCATTGGGCACAACTTCGTACTCTGTCTCTTCGAGGCGTTCATGTATCAAGAAGTGAGCAGTAAGTTTCTCCGAACATGATGTGAGGATCAATGGATTGTCTGTCATATCAACATTCTGTCAACAATAATAAAACCATTAAGAAAATAATAATGAATGTCCTACTCATCCATATAAACTTGAATATGAATAAAACCAAATGAATGACAAAAGTTTTTTTTCCATCAGGTATTGTGCAAATTTCGAATAATATTTATGTTTATACCTGCAAGATACTTTTGATACGCGTTTCCGAGTTCGCGTGGTTGGAGAATTTGACAACACCGCATAATTCCACTTCGGTGGGAAAGTTAAGAAGAACTTCATTATATGTGGGCTTGCCATATTCATCGTCTAGCTCCAAGTTGAACCCCAAAACTAGTAATGTACTATCGTACATAAGTCCAAATAAGCAGCCATTGCTTACTGATGTATCGAGCTTCAAAAGTCGCTAAAAAACAAACAAAAGTTATTAAAATACAATCACGAAAAAAAGTATTATAATATGCGCATCCGATTTGGGTGACATATGGAGGTTAGGAATGTGTGGGCATCAAGTATAGATACGAATAGCGCAAAATGTAATTGTCGGTTCAATATATCAGCGGTTATTGTAATTAAACGCCAATAAAGTATTCTACCTCAATAACATAAGAAGAAATTTTAAGACGTGGTGACATTTTAAAATCTTTCTAGCCAACTGAACAATAACATAAATATGTCACCGGTTACCAGTACCAACATGATAAACTACTTGGAACTACCACCCCGCCTTGCATTCCGTTAAGTAGACACCTTGGTAAATAGTCGAGATTCGAACCAAAAAATAGTATTTATTTTTAATAATATTTTTAAAGGTTTTGAAGTTCATTTAATGATATTACATTCAATGACTGAATAATATTTATATTGTCATATTTACAACAATTTTTAATAACGTTATTTTTTTTACTTACTAGACTTAACAATTTTGTCAGTAATTTATAATGCTACGCATTTTGATTTCCAGTCTGTTTGTAAGTACATAGTATAGTTTATCATTAACTCAGCAAATGTACTGCCGTTCTCAGCTTTCCCTATCTTTTGCCGATTTTTTTTTGTTTTTATAAACATCTGCCAAAAGATAAAGCGAGCTTAATACTGAACTACCTAAAGTCCCCCAAACATATTTTCATTTACACACATCGGTAGGTGAGTACTTTATAAATGTTTTTTTATATGAAAACTTGTGATTTTTGGGCATGATTATTGCAAAGGATTATTAAAACAGCAATTTGGTGTTGTGATTTAAAATTTCAATTTATTGCATTCCAAAATCCTATTATCTTTTTAGTGCAATGTGTTGTAAAACTACATTCGTGCTTTAAAATCTTATCAAGGCAAAGATTATAATAAAATATAATATTAATTTTATAACAATTATTAGCAACGACAAAACATGTTTCTGTTAGACCTTTTTGATATTCGTTATAAAAGTACAAATAGATAAACATTAAAGGTATAACTTCTTTGACTTAAATCTAAATAACGAAAGTGCTCTACCTAAAATTATTACAAAATATTTCTCCAACCTTCCTTTATAATTCAAAATAACACATTTTCCATTCAATACAAAATCACCAAAAACAATTAATACTTTCAAGAAATACTATGAAAATATACTTTTTATTTCTAAAGAAACGCGTGTTCATGGGTAGATACTGTTAAAATTTCAAAAGTTAAGGAAGTACCTACTTAACTTAAAGAGAGATAACATTAAAGCATTCATCTAATGATTTAATAAAACAAATTTATAACTTTATTCTGATATTTTTAGCTTTCTAGGTGTCTACTCAATTCAAAGTCAAAATCCTATTTTTGCTAGGGAGTATATTTATCTTTCAGAAAATAATTATTTTCAAGAAGAATATTGGAACAAAAAGGCCGAAGGGGTCCGCACAGGAATAAGCCTCGTATCACCACCTGGGATTTGAACCACCCAATAATCTCTTCCATTGATATTTTTCCTCTTCCCATCATTAGTGTCCATGTCTCCGTAGGGTTGTCCGAATATCGATTGGTAGGGAGGGGGTCCAGGGGAAATTTTACGAAAATCTTTCGGCATTTTAATATTCTCGTTTTCATCGCGGGCCTGAGTGACGAAAGGCGTGATACAAATGCGGTTCCAGTATCGATAGAATACCTGAAATATTTAAAATAAGTTATAAAATTTAACTAAATGGGGTAAGATTACAATAATGAATCAAGGTGATATGGCTCATAAAAAACGCAATGTAATTTGAGAAGGAAGATATTCTTAAATGTAATTGAAGGGAAACAGAAGTGGACTGTCAGACAGCGCCGGACCCACTATACTTTAAAAACTGAGCAAAAACATAGGCGCCATCTCTAAAAGGGTGCCATGAAAATAAAGATCTCATTTAAATTTACTGAAAACATTCACAAATTACCCACATCATGGGATAATTATGTTTTCTATTGCGCTGGTAACATCACTGTGCATTCAAAGGCTATCGAAAAAGTATAAAAAACATATTTTTTTACGGTTTTTTTTTTAAATAAAAAATGGGGATGGGCGTAATTGGTATGTACTGCACAGAGTGCGAAATGTCGTAGAACCGACCCAGCTGGCAGAAGCGGAGTGTTTTCTTGAGACAGCCTGAACTCTCCAAGGGTGGTGGCGCCGATGATGATAAAGATTCAGAATAGTACCTTATGACTAATACAATTACCTCAAGACCAAATACGAAGGATGCAGTCGCGATACCAATTCCAGCCAACACATAAGTCATCTGTAAATCGCTGTTTCTCAGACGCCTTTCATTCGAATTCAAGTCGAGGGGACAAATCTGATTGGCGGGTAATTCGTATGTCGTCTTGTACTTCACTATGCCAGATTCAACGAGATTTAGAATTCTGTTGGATAGTAAGAATATTAATTAAAAGTCGTATACACTGACTCTGGACTCCAAAAATATACTTAAAAAGGAGTAAAGATTCGCCACAGAGACTTTTTGACGTGGGGCTTGGCACTTGGTCATTCACGCGAGGGCTACACGTTCATTACTGTAAGCATGCTATCAGTTTAACATTTATATTTTTAGTATCCACATGTCCACAAGCGCACGCTTTAATCGTGGCCTTTCGAACAGTCCACGAGTTGGAGTGTCATGGGTCAAGGTAATCGCATTCCGTATTATATGCACAGGCCCAATCCTGAGCCGATCGGCGCAAAACCTAAATTTAAACACAAAAAAAAATACATGTCTAATATAACTTATTGTGTAATTATCAAATGTATCTTCGCTATTTTCCGCATAGACCCATGAATACTATACACAAAACGTATAATTTTCATAGAAATCTCGACCCTGTTAACCACTTGTATTTGGCAGGTTTTCCCTCTAAAAATATCTAAATTTGAAAAATAGAAAAATAAACACAATAAAAACGACAACGCGCAAGCAGTTAAAGGTTTATACTGCATTGTTTTTTATATTTTAACTTAACATTTATAAAAAATTAAAAAATTACGTTGCTTCGAATACATTTCAAATTCGTGTGCATTCACATTATGAAAAAACGACGTAAGTCTTCGTCGTTGTCAAAATGACTGACATTGCTGGAAGGATGCAACAGCACTAAACATTCATATAGCGCTGTCTCATCAAACTAAATTTATGCCAATTGCTCTCTTATATTTTGCACTGCTTGTTTCTGCATAATTTTACCTCTTTTTAAAACACAATATCAAATATAAGATTTTCGTCCATGAATAGTATTTTAATTTATTTATAATACAGCGCTGGTTGTGTATTTCTGTGTCATGGTAGATTATTTAAATTATTTCGATGGGAGATTTGACTCCAACACGGTTTTTCTTTGCTTGGTCAACATGAACTATTTTATTGTTATACGCATCAAGGCAGGTAAATAAAGTCTTGTGTCTAGCGGGAGCAAGTCTTCAATTTATTATAAGGTATGCTGAAAACAATTATTTTAAAAGTATCCGCTTAGAATCACAACATCGAAAAAAATTCAGATGCAATGAAAAATGCTTTTATATTACTTTATATTTAAAAGTGCTAGGCGAGTAAAAAAACACTGTACTAAGGTAATTCGCCGCCTGAAGCGGACGACTCCAATTGCCCTGTACAGGACTGGCCCTGTATATGCAGTGCCAAACTTTTTTCAAGTAATTCTCAATAACAGCAGGTGTTAGTTGCAATCTCAGAGAGTACACGCCTTCAGATTATCCAATGTGGAGCCTTACGAATTTATGTTGATTTTAGAATTTAAAAGAAGCTTAATAAAACAGTCGGGCCTGAATTCATCCTTGTCAGATTTCATCCAAAGTCATGACGAAAATACCTCTTTTCTAAAAATGAGCTTTGAAGAAAAAGAAAAGATTGACGGACTAGTAGGGAGGCTCCTTAACTTTTAATAAGTTACTGTTATATAATATATATACGGTAAGAAGGAACCCATTTTGCAAATATTTGAAAGAGAATTTAGATAGTAGGTAAGATAAAATATATACATTAATACTTACACGGGATCAAATAGCCTAATTAGCGAGCTGTTTTTCGGAAAAGCGAACGCCCTTGACTTCGTCATGAACTTTTTCTGCGTGACGACAAACGTACAGCGATCCTTTTCTTCGACATTCTGAAGGGTTTTATTTTTGTAGTCTTCGTACATCAGCAACTCCACCGCAGGTTTATCGCGGACAAAGACGAAGTCACTCTTCACATAGGGGAGGAATGACGCGTCGAGTTCTCCTGTTTGGAATACTC
The DNA here is from genome assembly GCA_022651775.1 of Drusus annulatus. Taxonomy (NCBI): domain Eukaryota; kingdom Metazoa; phylum Arthropoda; class Insecta; order Trichoptera; family Limnephilidae; genus Drusus; species Drusus annulatus. The sequence continues at coordinate 1,987,760 of JAGWCC010000147.1, read as the reverse complement.
CTTGACTCTTGAGAACCATCTTGTTGAGGAAGTAGAGCTCTTCCTCGGGCTGAAAAATAATGGACAAATCAAAACAAGGTTGGTATACAGTGTTTAATTCCATGATCGTAATTTTTCAGATATATCTATATTGTAGAACTAAGGAACTATAATGAATAAACGTAGTAGGTAATAGTCAAATGATAGTCTTTAAGGTTAGGTAGATCACGTTCTTTGTTTTCCTTTCTCGTTAAAAACATCTTTCCCGCGTGAAATACCTTCCTCTGCTAGGCTGTTGGGTAAATAACATTATATTACGCCTAAATAGGCGTCATACTATATATATGTAGGTTACGTTGAATTGCCAAAACACAGACGCCAGGATAAACATTCTGGTTATCATAGAAATAAGAGGATGAGTGTAAAAAACTGTTAGCTATTATATTGTGTATTTTGGTTTGTAAAAGTTAAGTAATATTTTAACGTAATGTGTTTTTTTTTTAGAAACTATTTTTTACTCGTCCATTTCTTCTTTTCGCACATAGCATTATTTTTACGACAGTGGTTACCAACCAAATAAGTTTAAGAACAAAGGTTATGCTAAAGACATCAACGCGTAGGAAAAAAATTCTAATATGGTACTTATATAGCTAATTAACTACCTAAACTCAAGTGAATCGATTATGCTTGAAAAAAAAAATTCTGATATGGTTCTTATATAGCTAATTAACTACCTAAACTCAAGTGAATCGAAAATGCTTGATAAAAAAAATCTAATATGGTAAGTATATAGTTAATTAACTACCGAAACTCAAGTGAATCGAATAGGCTTGATAAAAAATATAAACTGATGTATCTTCGAAGTGTTTTTTTCAGGTTATTCGTAACTCGGGAATGTTTGTCTTTCTTTATAAAAAAAAACAGATAACAGAGTTTATTTGAAAATAATTTCAAATTGAAGACAATATAAAATTAGGTAGTTATTACCTTTTTAGAACGGGTTCTTATTTATTATAATAAACGTTGTTAATGTATGTTTTGTTTCAAAGAAAATAATAATAAAAAATATATATTCCTGAGGGTTAGAAAAATAATTGTCTTTAGGAATTCAGAAATAATTTATATATTCTGCTGACGAAGCTCTAAGCGGCAACACTAAACTGCACAAAGTGTAGTAAATTTTCCCCTCAATTTACGTTTTCTTTGTTCTCATGCACCTACATAGAAAATACGCACACTGCAAGGTGTAATGTGCATGCATATTCAATAATGTAATACATCTATCTGTACATCTGATTACATTTACACGCGTGTATTTTAAAGCTTTGGTTCTACAGAGCTTTGTACAAGTGTACAATATGATAATTTACAAGTATTTTATGTAGAGTATTCATACAAAGTAAATGGCTTGGCACTAATACATTGATGATGATTCGGACACGCTACTGGGGCAAACACTGAACCAGTTGGGATTGGACATGAGCAAACAAAGGGTGAGCGGACAAAGTATGAAAATAATATTTCCGTCCATGTACTTTCTACATCTACTGCATAACTATAATGCCTTAGCCCTCACTGTGGTACAGGACTGACAAAAGTGTTTGATCGAAACAGTTTTTTTAATTATTATTAGAAAGAAAGGGAGCAAGTTTCAAGCAACAGGTGGGCAAAAACCCTATAGGTAGGTACGTGCAGTGGTTCGAAAAAAAAACAACAAATCAACACAATTTGAACAGACCAACAACAAAACTTGAAACACATAAATATATTGATCGGTTAGTAGCTGAGTAGACAAACGCGTCGGGCTCTGCTAGCTAAGTCCTTTATTATTGCACAAGCAACATCTTCCACTTATTATGATGGCAGTAGGAGTTTTAAAAAAATTCAGGTTATTCGTAACCGGAGAATGTTTCCCTTTCTTTAAAAAAAAGACAAAAATGTGTCTTTATTATATTCTTGGACTAACGACACACAAGTTTTATTTCAAGAAATGAGACATGGTTAGAACTTCTTGTTCTTCTTCATAAACCTTCTGGTCTCTCCCTGTGAATAAAAGCCTCCCTCAAATGTCTCTAGTTTTTTCGATACTTGCAGCAGTCCAGAATTATTGTATAACCAATACCAATAACTTAAAAGGTCATTTTTGTTGACGTTGCAATACCATCGAATATTTCTTTATTTTGGAAATAAGTCTCCTTCTAATGTATTTAGGTATACCGATTCTTAGCCCAAAAGCCGGCAGTTCTCTCTAGGTCATCAGTTCATTTAATCGGCTGTAATCGACCACTGTATATTTTCCTAACCAAGGAAGATATTCGATAATTTTGCTACTCCTATGGTTACTTGCATGTCGTATTACGTGCCTAATATTGTCCACCCAATGTATTATGGCTCAGTGGTACCCCCTTATTATAATAAAGAAACCGTTTTGCACAGCGTTATAAAGCATAAGAAATAAAAAAGTTAAAAAAAAAATGAAATCGGGAATGGGGAAAATCCTAGGGAATTTGTGGCAGAATTTTTGCAATCCGTGTTAATTTTTGTCTGTTCATTACTGTTACTTAGAATACAGAAATTTTTTATTTAAATATTATCTCTTCTTTGCTCTCAGGTCGAACTTTTTATACTGTGATGATTTTTACACCTGGCATATCGTTAGGATTGTAGGCAACATAAAAAATGGGCAGTCTATTTTGACAACCCCAGCACGTGTAAAAAAGCGAGCACGTGTAAAAAAGCAATCGATTTTTCCAATAATACTAGACCAATGTCAATAATACCAGAACTAAGAGCTTGACATTTCCCATGATTGACGTCCAATAGCAAAAAGCAGTGGCGGCCGGTGACTTTAATCTTCATGCGATTTATCTTACTTATTTTTGTTTTACTAAGAATCATTCGGCTCTTGAGCTTGGTACTAAATGATTTCATAACCATTGATCATGACGTGTTATTTTTTTTAATTTATAAAAATGTTTTAATGTAGTTGGTTTGTTAATTGTTTGATTTTCAATGTTTTTAATAAAAAAATGTTTTTAAGTAACATTTTTAAACACAAAATAACATTTCGGATGATCTATTGCTATTTGCTTCAAGAATGTCTTCTTTTCCAGATCGCTGCATTGTCCATGAACCAAAATAATAAACCAACAGCACTGGTTTGGCAAGATAAATCTATCGCAAGCAATTTGCTTATTTATTCACACTTTTTATTCACCAGCATGGATCGAGGCTACTAAGTAGATGCAATATACTGCGATTTAAAAAAAAAAGCTCTTGATGAGGTTGACAACCTTATTCTTATAATAATAAAAATTATATGTACAACGGAATTAAGGGAAGCTTATTACGTTGGTCCGTCTCAAACATAACAAAACGTCAGCAAACTGAATCGTTACGATGGTGAAATTCTGTGTGGGAGCCAACTACTTCTGGAGTGCCACAAGCAACCATCTTTGGTCCACTATTGTTATTGTGAATTCGTAGTTACTCCTATATTTGACTGTCCTAAAATGGTAAAATTTTCCTAGCCACAGTCAAAAAATCTATTTGAAAAAAGGTTGATTCTGTACTAAATAAATACATAAAAGTTAGGCCATTGGATCTCAAGAACGTTTTAGATCGAAGGTAAACCTTTTTGAATTCGGTTTTCAATAAGTGCTTCCATTTTCTTGCAATCGCTCGTGTTTAGCTAGAGAGAAGTAAGTGATTTTGTATGTACGTTTTCATTATAGTTATTAGATTAACAAAGGCCGCCTTAGTCATAAACGCGGTGTTAATAAAATATTACGCGGCGAATAAGGTCGGAATAGCGAAAAACTTGATATATAACTACGGCATAGGTAGAGTAAGCCAAGTCTAAAAGACTTGTTCACACTATGCTAATAATTTAGTCGAATGGCGAGTAACTACTATACTACTAAAGTCTGAACAGTACATTAGTGAGCGGTGTTGGTGTATTGGAAGATGAACAAGCTGCAACGCAACTAAGTAAATAGGCTAATAAAGCTGATTGTAATTGCTGTTTTAGAAGAGGTAGAAGAAGAAATCAGTGATTTGAAAGTTTAATAAATATGGAGACTAAAATGGATTAATAGAAGAGATGAACTGGGAGCCACAAATTCTCTTTTCAAGGAAATAGCATTTTAAAAAACTAAGCAGAAAACTGTGACAGTCCCGGCGCCGAAATTTTTGGATTCCTTTATTTTTTAACTCCTTCGAGTAGGTCGATCTAAAAACAAATTATTAATTACAATACGCTAACTTAACTACAAAATTATATATTGCTAAACAAATTATAAAGTGGTGTCTTTGCTCCAACGAAACGGCAGCAAATGCACTCGACTAAAACAACGAGTTCGGACTTGTTTAGTGGATGAACCAGTGAGCAGTGATACGTTGTGGAGGGCGCTACTCGCCCGAAAACATAAAATACAATAGGTTGACTCGACTAAATTACTTACTAAACTTCTTGACTTAATTTATGCTGTTCAGACACATTTAGCTACTAAATTACTCGGAAATCGACTAAATTACTAATATGGTGCGAACAAGGCTTTACGCTCAGCTAAACTATACTAACGCTGAACTGACAAGTAATAATCTAGTAAGTAAGACGACATGTATTTGTTCAATTTTTTACACCTATTGAGGTGGTATTTTTGTAATAATTCTTAAATTTCTTATAATTCTTGAAATTTTCTTGTAATTTTTGTGTATGTCATAGGTACCTGCCATAATAGTTTATAATAATCACCATTACTATTCCCATGCTTTTGATTGGTTTTGTGACACACAGAAAAAAATGTATTAAAAGCAAAATTAAACATAGGTTCGTGTTTCACGTTTAATAGTTTTATAAGGTTCGTGCAAATGCTGCTATTAAAACTGTTCGTACAGCTGTAGAAATATGTATGAAATTTTCATCATATATATTGTCTTTAAATTCACATCACAACACCCAAACTGGCCAGAAAGAAGTCATGATTTCAGAGGGAACTTTGGCAGAGGTTTGTTTTCGAAAAAGTTTCGCTTTATCTAGGCACTTTGGAAATATGGTAAGAATAGTGTATATTTAGTAAAAAAATAAAGTATCACTTAAAAAGCACTATCATGGGTTGGAAATCCAATTATTGAAAAATAATAAATTCATCTTTTGCACCCAATATCTTTCGGAAGTTTGTCGACTAATACGCTTTATAAATATCATGTACATCCAAATCTAAGTTAAATGAACTAAGCTCATTCTATTTACCAATAAATTTGCAACAATACCTACTCTTCGGCAGTCACTAGGAGTTCCTGCATGGTTACCAAACTTTTTTTTAATGCGAAAGATTACAATGATAACTCAAAACTTGATTGATTTTATCAAACATTGCATGGATAGTTTACCAGCAGGTTTTCAAGTACAAACATAAAGCGGATTGTACATAAAAAGTTACCAATTTTTATAAATAATTATTGATTCGATAGGATATACTAAAGATAGATAAAGCTCCTTCGAATAATTGCAAATTCGACATTTTGTTAAAAATAAAAATACGAAGGTATATTGTATTTGTACTAAGAAATAATTCGGATTTGATTTATATTTAGTTAAATTATATGGATCCTCGTTAATATTTGCATTTAAGTTTAACTCGTACGTGCAAAAGCCAAACAAATAATGTTGTGGTTTAGTTATTATGTTGGGTTTATTTATTCAAATAATATATATTTATTTTTGAAGTTTCGCTATGTTGGTATACTTGACCTTACACGTTACAACCGTTTCTCCCACTGAATATATTGCCAAATAGTTTGATAGTACCAATGCCAACAATTTGTTTTAAGTCATATTAATAAAAGATATCAATGAATATATTTATGTATAAAATCCGTATAAACCCAAAAAAGTGCGAGTGTCATAAACGTCATTATCAGACATGAGCTTAACTGCCCAATCAAATTCGTTTTAAGCAGTATGGGTCGATTTATATAAATTATCAAGTGCTAAACTAACAAATGATAGCATTCTTAGTAGTTATCGCACCGTTTCAACCTCGACTTTATTATTTCGCCTTGCCGACTTTTAAAGTTTGCACTTGTCTACAGAAAGTAATCATATCTTACTTATCTCTTAAATCTTATTTAATTGAACTACTATCAGTGAACATCAGGTGAACAGGAAAAAAACATGAATACATGTTAAACTTCTTAGTTGCTGTCATTGATGATATTTAAAAACATATTAACACTCTAATGTAACGTCTCACAATAGGAAACCTCCTGTTATAATTCGGTATTTGTTAAAATTTAAAGGTAGAACAAAAACTTCTTCATGTAGTGGCATTCTAAAAGAATCAATTTAATAAGTATCAATAAGCGCAGGAAACAATTATTCACAAATGAAATTTCCTCTCATTCTGGCTTTAACACGAAAATGATCCAGTTCAGAAGCTATTGAAGAAAGTCCTTCCGCAAACTGAAATAAAATTCTCAAAATAGTTGAATGACTTACATTAGTAACTACATACTCCACTGCACTGCCCTTTCTGGCTATCCACTTGTTACTCTTCTTGGCCAGATCGTTGGGATCGTTTATGGATAGAGTGAACTTGGAGAGGGTCAGAAAAGCAGTCAAGTTGGCGGTGTAGAAGGCTGACAGAAGAGTGATGAATATCCACCAAGTGGCGAAAAGAATTCGAGTTGTATCTACGACAAAAAATAAGTAAATGATAGTTTATTCCATACCATATTATTTTTATCCATGGTCATATTCAGAAAATTATCTGGCTGTATTTAGGTAAACCATTGATAGTCAGGCACACCAGTAAATTCATTCTGGAGGAGGCTAGTCAAATGCCTACCTACAACGAATCCCAAGATACGAGTACTTTACACTGGGAGAAACCAGAATTATAGTGATTAAGTATCACCACAGCCGTCCAGAACGTCTCTGCCCGTGGTTCACTAGAGCAATTGAAGTCTCAGAAATGAGGCAACGACTCGACAATATTTAGATATGGGGCAAATATTTGATTTTATTTACTTGCATCAGGAGCCATAGTGGTGCCCTGTTTGATGAACGCTCCGTACACAAACCACACGCATGGAGAGAGCTTGTAAGGCATATTATTCCTGTCTTTCGTCATCAGATATCTTAGCCACGTCATCATGTATATAAAAGGACCGAAGGACACCACAGCCGCCAGAATAAGATACCAAACACTCGTGTCAAATGGAGCTAGAAGTCCAGAACCGCTGGCAGATTCGCGGGGACGCTTCATCATGATTAGCCACTCTCCTTCATCAAGACCAGTCGAGTACTGGATGAGGTTTGCAGTATCGGCAAGGATAGGCAAGAATGCAGCAGCTAAATCTATTTCCTAAAGGAATAAGAATATAAAAATGTATTATTTTTCAGGTAGGCAGCTAAATTACACAGTTTATTTATTATAATTCATGCATACGCTTAGCTTACCCTCTGCAACAAAGCACAATATCATATATACTATTGTAATAACCAGTGTTATTACGTGTAACAAATAAATCACGAAAACATTGTATCTTTGAAAATTCTTTGCCATGTCTCGAAATAAATACGATATTGTTTGATAGAGCTTCCACGTCGTGTTTTAATTTTACTATAAATTCACTTACATTACGGCTTAGCAGTCCAATCAGTGTATTTTCCAGATACTTGACGCTTCCTTCTTGGTTGTCATTCGGAACCACGACCTCATAAGTAAAGTTGAACTTCTTCTGCAGCAGATCAATGATATCAAATGACACCCCCTGTCCTTGGACTGTGCCATTTTTGTGAGTTATGGTGTAGCTCAGGGGATAGTTCTTCAAGAAGATAAAAGTTTTCAAAATAATTAAAAATTACATTTAACCAATACATGACACTTTTTTTAGTAAGTAACGATTAATAATTGCCGACGGATAACAATATGTTTTTTTTTACCTGTACTGTTCCAATTTTGTAATGGCGTCCATTGGTTTCAGCCTTGAGAGCGTTTAAGAATTCTGTCTTGTTAGGAATATTTCCTAAAACACACACTTCACATTTAGAGAAATTACTTACCGAAATAAGTATGCGTCCATATAATAAATGAGAGGTATTTTTGAATAATAAACGCTTTAAGCTGATATTTTATACTTTACCAAAGGCGGAAGGTGAAGCAGCATCGAAGCTGTAAAAATCTTCTTCTTGCACCACAGTTGGAGGATAATTCTCGCAAAATGTAACGTTAACACAAATAGCTGCTAAAAAAATCTCTACTCCAGACATTTTTAATACTTCAATAAAATAATATCATTGCGAAATCAAAATAAAATAAATAAAATGCGCTGTTACAAAAAATAAAATGTTCACATTTTGGTTGAGTTTTTATCATTTGTTTGAAAGAAATTTGACTAAACTACGGCAAAACGCTTTTTTTCATCATTATTATAAGTATTTATGAAGATTTTTTGTTTTAGTATCCGAAAGCTTTAAAAGCTCCTGAGGGGAGGCGACGTCCAAGCGTGCTGGCGTCCGTGTAACAGTGTTGCCCGCTTCAGGCGCTGCGGGGTGGTTTTAACGGACCCATCCCCACCCTCTCATTATCCGCAGCCATACTATCTAGTGACATTAGTATAATGGGTTGCGTTTTCCCTATGCGGCGACCAAAGAATATCACCTCGCAGGTAGGTATTCAACGTAACAATATTATCATATTGATGAATAACTTTCTCCAGGCTTAATATAATACCTTTGATAAGTGGCGTTGACGATAGTATAACAACTGAATTGAGTAGTTGCTGAAAAAAAATCGGTTTTAGTCTCGATATTCTCAAAAACAGAAAAGCAGTAAATACCGTCATTGTAACTTTTTCATTATGTTGTGTAGGTTGGAACAAAAGGCTGGGTTTTTTATAAAGATCTGATTTGAAATTTAACACGAATATAAACGATGTGAAATTATTGAATTTTTGTCAATTGTTGTTTAAAAATAAACGGAGTTAGCGAAACATCATTATGTTTTTATGTTTCATAAAAATATTCACATATTTTAGACATGTTACGAAGGTACTTCATCAGTTAAACCCACTTTGTGACGATGAGTGAGTGGGTTTAGTAACACAGAACTTAAATAATAGGTAGAGGTATATGCTGCGTTAATGTATTATTTTGAAGAAGTTTATGAGAATTCATTTGATGATCTATGATACCATGGCTTTAAATTTTTTTGTGACAACTCATGTAATTTTGTACAATCGGAAAAACTATACCACCAACCATTTGGGGGGCGTTGTGAGGCTAGTTAAGGTAGGGGCTGTATGAAGGGATTTGTTAATGCGGATTTTTAAAGAGACAGATCACTTAAACGAATAGTGGTTTGTGATTTAAAAAAATAAAATTATATCAATGGTGCCGTATAACTTTTTTGTTTTGTTTGTCGGTTGAACATGTAGAACTTTTTGGTAAGCCGTTAACCTGCCCGGGTGGCAAAAAGTTTTCGCGTCTGACAAATCTTTTCTACTGATATTTATAGGAGCTTTTAAGATGTTCATTTTTACCAAGTTTTAAATTACAACTGTAAAGAACTTGGATTTCGCACCCTGATTACGAACTGAAAATTGACATGCAATGTATGAGTATCTTTCAATAATAATCAAAGTGCGTATCAAATGTATCTTCATAGAAACATTTGGAACTTAAACTAGCAAAACATGTGATATTAAAATGATGTGCTTTATGTTATTCTTATATTATAATACTATGAGTGGGACCGTCCTTAAATATGCCGAAAGTTTCACACCAGTTTAATCTGTAAGTAAATTGATATTAATACAAAATAACACTAGTATAACGTGTCCGTTATTTTTCAAACAAAGCCGAAATAACTTAGAAATAATGTAGTTTATATTTTGAAAAGTAGTAACTTCGTGATAAACCATTAATAACCACCTTTATAGTAAAACACAATTATTTGGCACTGATAATAGTGATGAGTAAGTACAGAATAACTGTGTTTAAACGTAATATAGTTAGAATGTTATTTTACGTAAGTTCCAAAGCAAAACGTTAACATCAAACAATCGTATTTAGAAAAATGCCATTCACTGCAATATACTGAATCAGTTTCGAGTTTCAACTTTGCTTACATATACAGTCAGATACACAAAACTGGGTTAGCTTAGAAATTAAGACTTAACTTAAGAATTGAGTTTTAACATTTTATTTTTATATATATTAAAATTTACATTTCCATTCTTCCAATGTAACCGTTTTTTTTTTAATTATTCTAAAATAGAAACGTTTCACGGGAAGCTGAGTTTTTCTCTATTCTATTAATACAACCTTAACTTTTAAATAATGTGTTGTATATTTTGTGATTACAATTATCTTGCTTGCTGAACGGTAATACAATGAGATATGATGGTCACAGGAACATAGAAAGCTCGCCGTATGAGCATTACGTTTGATCGTGATTGTGCTAAATTATGCAGTTTATGGACTGCACGGTCATAACTGAATGTCAATAAAGTCCATTTACGTAACGCGTATATTTCTTTTGCAATCACGATTTCTTGAATAAAATTCGCTATAAAAATGATTATTCATATGCTGTACAATAAAAGCGGTACATTAGCAATTAACTGCATTAGGCTTATCTTTAAAATTTTATACTAAAAGTTATGGTTGATGGACAAAAATAGAAGTAAACTTCTTAAGCTTTACGCTGATGATACTGTGATTTAATATCAAAGTGGTAAAATATACGACAATGTCGCAAATTTAGGTAAGTGGTTGCGAATAAATAAATTGATTAATTATCCAGTTAGTATTAGAAGCACCATTACCAAGATAAATATATTATAAATACAAGGAATTTAAAACAGAACCATAAGGAATATTACATACCATCTACCATGGGATATATCATACATGTAAAAAAAACTCACGTAGAAAAATACTTCGTTTAACGATTCCACCAAAAATACGATTTCAACTGTCAAACAATTCAACACACACCTACACTCCGACATATCTACACTAGCACAAGACAAGATCACAAAATCAAATACACCTTTCGTCATCTATTCACACAACAAAATTTGGAATTGACTTTTTACAATACATCGCATGCAATACAACGTCCTGCCTTGCGAATTCAAGTACTTCAAAGATATTTTCTTATCAACTTTATAAACCAGTGGTAGATTCTTTTTTTAGAACCTTTGTATGTGTGTATTTCTATCCTTATGAATTTTTGAGAATCTCTATATTTACAAGTATATTTTAAAACATCTATTTACCTTTTACTTGTATGCCTTTGTTATTATTATTTTTTTCCTTTATTTCATAATGTTGTGCTTCCCGGAATAAGTTTATATTTAACTAATTGGGAAAAAAATATAAAATTATTGTTTTTTGTTGTTGTGATATGTTACCATTTTTTTTAATAACGTTTAGTTATTTTTTTTTAACCTGATGGTGGTTAGGCTTTAAAGAAACCAGTTGAAGATGAAGTTTTTAAACAAATTTTGTTAAAAAATGATATATATTATATTTGATAGATAGCAGTCAAACACAAAATATTTTTTCAGCACAAAAAAAATGTTGAGATAATGTTTTCGTAATGATTATTATCCTGATTGAGAGGACATCGGTTCTAATTAGAAAATGAGTTGCGAAAGAAGTTCACAATTGAGATGCAGTTTTTAAAACTATTGATATTGTAAATTTTGATAGGTTTTTTTACTGTGAGTAAATAAAATGGTTTTATAATTATGCATTTTGCCGGTGAAAATAGAGATTTCAAGTGATTAAACTGTGTATGTTTAAAATTACAAGATAAAATATAACATTGATCCATAATAAAAAATATATAAATAGAATATCGTCTCCAATGACTAAAGGCTTTAACCTCGGCGCAACTTTTCAACTCAATAATAGTTTTATGCGGTTCTTTGGGTTTGGGGTGTGTGACGTTATTTTGTTTATTAATTGTCATGGCAACGGCTTCAGTCAGTCTGTATCACTCAACGTTATGTTGTGTGCTTTTGTGAAAAAAATAACATTAGGATTTTCAAAGCTTTTTGTATGTACAAATAACTTATCGCGTCTTTATAATTAGTATTGTGAAGACCATGGATAGCGCAAAGCTTTAAATGGATATAAAAAAAGTTGTTATCAATGAATGTCATGCTTCCAAAAAACAATGCGCAATGTCGCTTTTATCGAAAGCTCTTAACGGAAATGCAGCAAAAATATCATGTTTATTAACATTATTAATGAAGTGTTTGTAAAATACGAATTTCTGACCTTTGAGATAACTTTTGAGATAAGTTGCATTCTTATTGCCGTAAGTCAATTTGAGTATTTTCTTGTAATCTACTAACTGTATTGTGTTGTGGTTTTACCAGGGACAAAGTACGCAAAGGTAAGAATATATAAAATTATTTGAATATGGTTTTGTTATTTGTAAAGAATTATATATTAAAGAACTGATTTGCGTAAGAAATTTGTTAATAATGTTAATGTTCTGCTAATGCATGTATTTTAAAAAGACATTGACAGGTTCTTAACCTGCGACATAATAAATGATTTTTGTCATTCTTTACGACTGCCAAAACATTGACTAGACCATGGCTTGAATGTTCTCTCTTATGTTTATTTTGTTATTTTTTTGTCATCGCTTCATTTATTATTATGTATGTGCTATTATTTCTCTGTTGCTCTTTTTTAAATTTCGTGTTTTATATGTCTTTTTGTAATTGGACTTTAGTCCGTTAATTTATAAATAAATATTATAAAGGTGGACAAATAAAGGTCTGCGTACATTCAATTTAAAAAAAACCACTATACCTAATTTTGTATCCTTAGAAGTCTTTAAACTATCATTTTTACTATAGACTATAACGGACCATAAATATACAGCGATTTTTTGACGGTGGCGACCATAATATTACATGTGAATGTCAGAGCAACTGTCTTGAAAATCAAACCGTTAGAATTTTAGTATATAGTTGGTTAACAAAAAAGATTTACCTCTTTATGTTTTTCAAAAAGAATAATTGAAAATATTGACATTTAATGTTGATAGTATTCGAATGATATTGTATGAATAATTTATTTTCTTTGCTAGGGCAAGTCTCAAACAAAATCAATTGGCGAGTAAACAATAATCCTTGTATCTTTGAGGTCAAGGCTAATAACATAGTAAATATTAAATCATGTTTTTAATGAGTAAAGTCCACTACCTACAGTTTGGTTCATTATTATTCGAACGGACAAAATTGGCTAGAAATGTAAGCCAAAAACGCTGTAAAACACTTTTTTGTAAATATCTGCCGGTTCTTTTCGAAACTGCTACTATACGTGTTGAACGTATTATAAAGATTACTGTATTTTTAATTGCTGGTGCATACAGCGCATATTGGCGAAGGAACCTATTTATCAGAACCTTTTTCTCTCATGATTCTAAATAGTTTCAATTTGTATTCATATTATATATTATTCTATCTTTGTTAGATAGTCTATAGCTTAATTATTTTAGTATGAAGCGCACTTGGGGTGAAAAATCACAAAACTGCGCAATATAAGTTCAGTGTTATTATTATTATTATTACCAAGGAAGGAAATTATATTATTCTCAAATTATCTATGATATGAATAAAGATAGCAAAATGGTGTTCACTTATGTACGGTATTGCTTTGTCCATGTCATGCTTTTATTATTATAATTCTTAATTAATTATTCACAAGTAGCATGGTATTGCGAGAGAAAAATAATAATAAGAAGATTAGAAACAAGTCATTACGGACACAATCAGCACTGAGTGGTAAATGGCAGGGCATGGTGATCTTGGTGATTTTAGTGAGGAAAGATAAATTAATGTCGCCCGTATGTGATATGGGCTAACAACACAGATAAAACTGCTGGTTCGGATGGGTGGGAGACGCCAAGCATCGGCAAAAGAAGAAAAAAAACATCGGAAGGAGGTTTTTCTCCAAAAGCGGACGCCAAAAAAATATGAAGATAATGAAAAAGCAAATAATAGTTCTGAGGGTACTCGATTCGGATAGTAATTGGATACATTTTAAAAGCACACCATGTAGGACGTTTGAAGATATTTATTTTTAGAATAAACAAGATTTTTTATGTTATTATTTTTGTAATAATTTTTATTTAATTAATATGTGTCATAACACATTTAATTGATATAAAATAAAATAAAATATATTTGCGGCACGTTCCAGAGTGGTAGATACTATAAGTATCGTCCTGGTAAAAGACCACCATTCAGAATTGAAACGTTGCTTGAAATGGCTTCAGTCGTGTTTGGTCACTAGATCTGAATAGCCAGGTACTTCCCAACCTTCCCCTTCCTCATTTCCTTCCTCTCCTCACTACCTTCAGCCTCACAACATGCCCTATTTGGGGATGCCATAGTCTCAATGGCTCTAGACGGTTGGGAACAGTTGAGACTCTTGTGCGGTATTCATATAAAAATAATGAAAAAAATGTTAAGGTTTTACAAGTAAATCGAACATGATGGTGATATGTGCTATGCGTGAATGTTCAAATACGACCAAACAAAGTTTATAAAACATCACTTTTCAGAGGTATTTCAACAATTTTAAATGTTTTCGACTGAACTTTAGTTTTAATATATTTTTGTCTCTTTCTATCGAGTCAGTATAAAGTCAACCGTCCTGACTACACTGTTTCTCAAAGGTACCTCTCCATGTCCTCCAAGGTTACTCACGAGAGATTATAACGAAAGTCTGAACGGCTCCAGAATATTGACGAAGTGACATTCGGTCACTAGATCTGAATAGTCAGGTACTTCCCAACCTTCCCCTTACTCATCTCCTTCCTCTCCCCACTACCTTCAGCCTCACAACATACTCCCATTGGGGATGCTATAGACTCACTGGCTCTAGACGGTTGGGAGCAGTTGAGACTCTTGTGCGGTATTTACGTAAAAAATAAATAAAAAAGATCATTCGTTTGTGGGTGAATCACATTGTTTAATATATTATTATAAGGGATACAACCGTTACGCTTTGAAATAAATTAACCGAAATAAACGATTGATTCATTACGAAACTGCATGACTCAGGTAGACTTGCGAAAATTTTCGTTATGTTTTTATTTATTTATTTTTATGTCGTAATTAAGTTATTTGCGTAATGTTCGCAGCAGTCATCATAACACCTCATAACACCAGGGATGAATATACGTCTTCTAGTTTTAGTATTATTCGATCAGTTAGGTAATTAAATTATTTCCTCGTGTAGGTACGAGAATATATATAAACGAGACGGTTAACGTAATAATACTGTAAGATATCTCAAAACATAAAAAATTGACTGCGTCGGGCAAAACCTTAACATTTTCTATAAACTTTTTCCTTTTTATGAGTTTCTGACCACATGTTTCAAGGTCTCAATGTGTCGCTCCCCAATTGAGATTGATTCATTGATTAATCAATAAAATAAAACGTAGGAACAAACAATTTGACAGGCAATACATGAGTGCGTGTATAAATACATGCATAAAAACACAAATTTGATTAATAAACAAACATGTGAAATATCCACACAATATGAAACTTCCCACAAAACGTCAAAGTCCTGTCTAAGTTTATTGTAAAAATAAAATTACCTCAAGTTGTAAGTAGACCTCCTTCTTTGTTTTATGAATCCCCAATACCCTTCACAATGTGATTAAAAATCGATTTTCTGAAAAAATATACATTTCGTAGAACATTAAGCCTTGTTTCTGAATAATAAATATGTACCAACTGGAATGTTATGATAAACCAATATTTTGATACAAGTGTGACATGCTGACATTAAACTCCAAGTTTATTAGACCGTGAAAGACGAAATTAAAGTAGATATTCCGGTGTCCGAAGTCAATCAATTGCCTACAGAAAGTTATTGATTTTAAAACGTATTTTAAACCATTCCTAACCAAAAAATGAATTAGTTTTTTTTGTGGGTACCACCTTAGATGAATTAAATAACGTAGATACGTTACTGAGACAACGCGACTGGTTGCATTAAGCCAAGTCAACTAGACGTACCTTAGAAACACGCTTCATATAGCTATCTCTTCCGAACACACATATTCTTTGAATGGCTATCCTTTTCATACGCGGGTGAAACATTTAGTGGTGCAACATTAGTGGTGCTGATTTTTTCGTAAGATTTGTATGAATATGACGTGTCTTGTATTTTATGTCTATGGGTACTACTGAAGCTATATACTCGCAAAACCAGGAATTAATTCTAATGAACTAAAAAAATCATGGAACATAGAGCTTTGGTCTATATATTTTGCTCTGGTCAATTTTATTATTTCAAGCTAACCTTACTAAATTAGAAGTTCTTCACAGAATGGCTAAAAATTACCATATTGTGTTAGAATAAAACACCGAAACAATATCTTAAAATTTAACCCCCAAATATTAACTTAGTTTTTATATTCATTTTATTTTATTACCTTTTATTTGCATTATATAACTTGCCTTATTTCTTGTTTAAGTTTTTTTTAAATATCTATCACTGCTAATGTTCCACCTTATCATATCATTTGTGTACCCTGCGTCTGTCTTGAGAGCAATCCCTTAATTTTTTTTATTTACCAAGATGAATAGTGAAAAAAAAAAATACAAAAAATATATATATATTAATATAAATAGGAAAAAATTCCAATTCCGTGGTCACATCACATAGGTCGACAAATACAAGATATTTTAATTAATAAATCTAGGTACAATGGTGGAAGGCGTAGTAGCGTAAGAAGCCGCGCCTCGTAGCTCCGAAGCTAAATGACTGGTACGACTGCAGTTCCGCTGAGTTGTTCTGTGCTGCAGCTTACGGAGATAATATTATTCTGGTTACCGAAAGTATTTAACTACAGAACAGCGAAAAGGTAACAATATTCAACCATCTTGGTACATTGAAGGTAGTTTAGGGAGGCACACGATTATTACGTGAATAGTGCTGGCGATTGCTACTCACTGTATATTTTCAATGTAGAAGTGACCATGCCGCCAATAGGAGAGATCGAACAGCGAAATCTTCCATCTGGCGAGACTTCTCCAGCATCCCAAAGTCAGATATCTGGTTCCAGCCCCGCAATCAGCAGACCATCAACTTCCTTCGAATCATTCAGAAGTTCCATGGCTCCTGAGGTTTCAGCGCTTTTCAGGTTAATTTTACCTACCTCTGATTGATTTATGACTTGAAATGATTATATATTAATGATTTAATGATCGAGTAAATATTAAACCGTGCCGGGCGCAGCGAATCACTTTTAAAATATTCATAACATCGATTTATAATTATTATATTTTTTCATTAGCCGTAGTGGTTTGAATCTTTGTTAAAATAATACTGATAAAAATTATAAGGAATGTTTATTTTTTATGAATATTATATTATATAATAATCAAATTATATCGACGTACCTACAGGCTCTTTGATCAATTTTATATGGCAGTAAACTAGACAACGGGGGTTTTTCTACCGTCTGAAAGCGATTTAAAAAATGTACCGAGAATAAAACTCGGGCTCGTTCGATATTTGGGCAACTGAACTATTTCCAATTGATTTCCAACTTATTAAAAACGTAGAAATGTATTTGAATGAGGTATTTTTTTATGTTATTAATAGATTACTCACCGAGCACTCCATTGAATTTCCTGAAATTGAAAGTGGGGATGATTTGTCAGAAAGACTTCCAGGATACCAAAAGATTTCATTCCCAAGAGAGCAGACTCTATTGGATCTATTGGTGAATATATTAAAACATAAAATGTCATTATAGGACAACATATCCCGAATATTAAGTTTATAATACCGTCCACACAAGTATTTCTATCGCTGTTAATGAGAATTCAAGTTCTACAACTAATGGTAGTAGAGATTGCATCATTCATTAATTAATTAAAATGTCTTAAATGTATTTTGACAGTATCAATCTACTGAAGAAAAGGACGTCCACCTTCTCAGAGAAGTCCGGTTACGAGTTCTAGCTTCGTCTATATCGCTAAGCCGCCTTGGTTGCTATTGCCCTAGAATCAGGATCCTAAGACTAGACGGAAGTGGCCTTACTTCTCTGAGAGAAATAGGCACGACACTAAAATACCTCAAGGTAGTATAGTTTTCCTTCATAATAAGTCGAATGATACACAAAAACTTTACACGATCTTCTTCTTCATAACACTTCTTGCGTCCTGCTTTAGCAGTCCGTTGTCCGAGCCAACAGATACCTTTAGGTCATCAGCCCATCACTTCTTCACTTCAGAGTGATGTCTTTTACTTTGCTCGAACTAAGAACGACATGTTCATCATAGTCTTCTTACGTTCTACATCTCCTGTTTTTTAGAAGGACAATGCATCTCTTCATTTGGAAATCCTCACCATTTTTTTTTTCTAGGTTTTGTATGTGGCAAGATGTGGGCTGACTAACCTGGATGGTACATTTGGCCTAACTAGTCTTCAAGAATTGCACGCAATGGACAATCATATAGAAAACGTTGGACCTTGCACAGCATTGGAAAACATCAAGGCAATTCATTTAGATGGGTGAGAAAAAACATTCTTAGACAAACCAACTTTTAAAATATAAATCGGACGTTAGTGTTTTTAGGTAAATAATCATTTTAATCTGTTTTAGAAACCCAATCCACTCTAAGAGAAACGTGGGAATGCTTTCTTTGTGTCCAAGTTTAACTAGACTAAGCCTAGTTGATACTCCATTGTCACAAGAGGCTGACTATCTTTCATGGATTATTGATACTCTACCTAACCTTCGTCAGGTTGATGGGAAATCAATTCGCGATGGTAAGATAACATTAGTGATGAAACTTTTTTTTGTTGATTTAGATGTGAATTTTGTTATTAATTCTAACCGTTTTTTTCGGTACTTCTACTTAATGGCTTGTCATTTATTAACTTTACTTTCAGACGCTGAAGACCGTGAATCGGAATCAGAGAGCATTTCATGTTCTTTTGATCTCAGCAGTATGACGGAACCTAATACCGATGATTACATCAAAACCCCTGATCATTCTGATGTTTCGGATTATGCTTCTCCTTCAAACAAGTGTATTCCAGAAGAGCCGTTGTTTACGCAACAGGTATGACCACAATGTATATTTTCCCAACAATGAAATGATTGTTTATTTATTTTAAATACCAATTTATTTCCTCTATGGTATGTGTCGAAAATATTTTTACTTTGTTTTGTATTTCAACTTTGAAAAATCCAATACATTCAAACATAGTGAAAATTCAGCAAAACATCAGTCCCTCATCTTTTGTCTTCTTTTGTTAAAGTCAATGAGATTAGTTTGGTGATATTGGGCTATTTTCATATCGTCATACAGTCTTGTGATTTTTTATACGTCTAGTTTTATTGTTTTCCATCGTTGATTCACTAAAAATATTAGCTGATTGCATATTTCGCTTTCTAAAATAAAACGATGTACATTTCATCTAGTTTGAAGTTCGTATATATGTATTATTTCAACCCTTTTTAGAAACATACCTTTACCAAAAAGTATCAATGCCATATGACTCTCTTAGGCAACCATATGAATAAATTATACCTTTTTAAGTCCCTAAAAGATGAGTTACACGGAGGGCCTAGCAGTTCGAAAAATCAGGAACGAAGTCCGCAATCCAGGAGACCGGCAACAGCTGTTGAGGTGTCGTCACATTATTCTTGTAATAGTCGCCCACCTTCGTCATCTCGACCACGAACTGCACAGCCTCGATCAAGTATGTATGCATTTGACGACCTAATCATTTAATTCTAATATGTTAACTCCGTCAGCATCAATCCCGTTGAGTTTCGTGTAGGTACAAGAAAAATATTTTCTAGACTTGTTTGAAAGTACCATTTTTATCCTGTTGTTGCACAATATTTACTTTCATTATATTTTTAATGCTAGCCTCACAAGATGTTATTTTAGTTAATGTTTTTTTTTCTCTAACCGGAAGCTGGGTTACAGTGACAACATGGCTGTTATTATTAACAAAGTTGACTAGTATATTTTTTAAATATTTCTCTCAATAAATAAATGTTTTCTTACATACTTCTTAAAGATTTATACTAGTGCATCTATTCACTTATAAAAAATGATTTATTTTATTTTGTCCACATTTTACGTCATAAAACTATGGATTATTATTATGTATTTGTATGTGTGTTGTATGTATAATAATAAAAATAAATTCTTTCCAAATTCGATAAAACAAATAGGAAAGCAACATTTAATTTAGTGTCGCCACACCCGTCTATTCTAAATAACACTCAAAGATAAATATTACACATAAATGGTTTTTTTCCCTTGTGTTAGGTATTTTTTCGTTCGCCGAATCAGACCCGATCTTTCCCGAAGTGATGCACGATGCAACCCCTAGCCTGCTGACTTCAGGGGTGGTTGTCTGCGGCAATATCGGCAGAGCCTTGGCCAGAGCGAGGTGCGCGGCCCGCAAGTTGAGGATCGCGGATAATCCAACCCTGACCTCTGAAACTGAAAATGGAAGGAAAGAATCATTGATTGCTGACATTGACAAAACAAGCTTAGAATTCGAGGTAATTTATTAGAAAAAAATCTTGATGGTCTTTGTTTTTGTATGATAATAATAGCGCTATATTCCAATAGGTCAGTTTAGTGATATTTCATTCTTAATGCGCTATACTTTGAACCTCAAAATTATTAATTTTCTTAAATAATGTATTAAGAAGTTTTCTTCGTACTTAATTTTTTTGAAAAGTCGCGTTTACATAGAACAAAACACCCGACTACGACTTAAAATATATAACTACAGTGTAATAAAAAAAGATACCCTTCAATACAAAAACAATTATTTAATTTTGAGTAGGCGATATGCACATGACAGAAAAAATACGAAATAAACATTCATTAAAGGAAGTTGAAAAAACGGATTTTATATATAGGTACACGAAGTCATATTACTAATGCATGAGGATTTCATAACAATGTCTTTAATACCTCATTGTGGCAAGAAATGAAGGAGTTTAATTGAAAAAGTGACCAGACAAGCCACACTAAAAACACGATTACGATAGACCGCTATCGTTTACACGTTTGAATTAATGTTGGTAGGTATCTACCTTGAAGTAACAATATATGGAAGGAGAGCTAATTATTTTTACCCAACCTACACAAACTTG
The DNA here is from genome assembly GCA_022651775.1 of Drusus annulatus. Lineage (NCBI taxonomy): Eukaryota > Metazoa > Arthropoda > Insecta > Trichoptera > Limnephilidae > Drusus > Drusus annulatus. The sequence goes on along the minus strand of JAGWCC010000147.1, from coordinate 1,966,578 downwards.
CGATAAATCACTTTCTCCGGGTTTTTACGTCGTGCACCATGAGAGAGAAAGAGACAACAAATTTCATATGCCGTTTCTATATACTATAAGAATGATCTTAAGCTACTGGTTCACGGTGGGACTCCACCCACATTTTTTATTATGCCACTAAACGGTTTTTAAGGTTATACGCTATATTTTTGTTGAAAAAAATACTGTGAAAAAGTGGCTATACGAATAAACAAAAACATTATGTCGACATGTGATATGAATGGATGTATAAATACCGTAGCCTTAGTCTTAGCCATGCCCAGGTGCGCCGAGTCAGGTTAAAATCATAAAAAAACAAGTTAAAAACTGACTTCACTGCCTTGGATAGATACTACTCTACCAACTTTATGGTATCTACAAAGGTTGATTTTATTTGCAATCAATTATTGCTACCCTTGAGCTGTCTCAGATCGGTTTTTAGCATACCATCATTGAGTCTAGACCGGCCAATTCCATTAACATAAAATCATGTTATATAGTCTTACTGAAACATTGTAGTACAATCTTATTTCCAAATAATGTTACAGTTTAGTTTTAAATTTTCTGCAAAGGAACGTTATGCACTTTACTCTTCACATAAAGCTGTGTTTTTATTTATGTTCAGTATATTATCTACATAGTTCAGGCCGTTAGAATATTGAAGAAATAAAGAGTTGTAACGACAGATATAGAAAATACAGAGATAGCTACCGAAGAGTATTTTTGCCGAAGGTAGTTAGCTTCTATCAACAACTATAGTGAAAAATTATAGAAAGTAATAGTATTTTGTTACTTTTACGGGGTTACTGGTTGCAAAATAAATAAAAATTCTGTGTTAAATTGTATAATTATATATTTTAGTCAAAAACATAAGTAACGAGAGTGTACTTTTTTATTTATAAAATTATAATCTTAATATTATAATGTTTGTATGTCTGAAATAATGTGAACAATGATGAATCGTGAAGTTTTAACTATTTCCTGCTAGAAACGTCATTTGCGCTTTAAACATGTGAAATAAACATGAACAAATAAGACATACTCATAGTACCATATTATTTTTTAGTGTATCAGTAATAGTTTTAATTAGATTGTAACCTGGGTGAAACCTGGTAGTAAAGCTAGTTATATAATACAACATAATTAAAATTTATCGCGACTATGCCAGGTATTAACAAAATCATGACAACGTTTCTTCCAGATTTTGCAAGGCAGCAACACAGCCGGCTTAAAATACCACCAAAGTGCACATACGAGTAGCGCAAGGAGAATGCTGGAAGAACCGCTGCCAGAAAGACCCGTAGAATCCACACCTTTTGTAGACCTTGAGTTCGGGGTCACAGGAGCAATACAAGAACCTTCTTGGGTATCCTGCTCCGATGAGGTTATGCAGAGAACCTCCCAGAATGCGCTGAAGGCATCAAGGATGTGGAGAAAGGCTTTTAAAATGTATAGAAGACAACAACAGTGAGCATTGATAATCATTACATAATATTTCATTGATGTAAACTGAACATTTTAATATTTATTTCCGCTACTCGATGGGTTCCAATAGTACATTTATTTGTGTTTGTAAATGTAATGAATATGTATTTATTAACATTTTCTAAAAAATTTTTTTTTTGGACAACAAATGAAAACGGATACTTTACGTCTGTGATGACCATTGTCAATAAATCAGTCACTTAATTGATAATTAATTTATTGTTATTAAAAAAACACGTAATTTTATAATTTTGCATAATATCTACATTGATAATATACATTTTTTAATAATCGCCATCGACTATCTTGTACCGAAGAAAAATCGATGAAAACATGTTTATTTGTGTGGAAACCATTTATTTCGCTTACTTTCCTAGTAAATATTCATTCTAGGTCACATTGCAAATTGTAAATCATAGACCAATTTTTGACAACCATTCGAATACAAGTTGATGATCTTACAAAAAACAAAGTAAAGTCAAACATCACCTATGTTGATGATGGGCTTCGTTGAAAGTTGATTGATTTGAAACCCAGTTGTTTCATTTGTGAGTTAAAATACATGTTTTTTTCCAAAATAAATGAGACAGCTAAAAACCTAACTTTTCTTTCAGATTCTCCCCTCCAAATGACAATGTCGGCGAACCGCCCAACGAAGAAGATAAAGATAAACAAACAAACCTATCAGGGACTGAGTAGGTTTCGAGTGAAAGGGAAAACAATTAATGCACTTGACAGGTGTATAAAAAATCCGGAAATTGCCGATTCAACACGAATGATTACCGAACGCGGAATAGAATAATATAAATATGGCGGAAAATCATACTTTCATCATTCGACTTTTAAAAAAATGATAATTTTTTTGGAGAAAGTTATGAATTTTGATAGGTTGTTGTAATGGTTAAATTTAATTGAGGAAATGAAAATAGAGGATTCGATACTTATGTAACGCGTGAGAACCTTATATTCTTATCATTCGAGTTATTTTTTTTATCGTGTAATATGTATTTACGATACATTTTAGAGTTGAATATCTTGATTGTGTGTATATTTACTGGTGAAAATATGTGTCTCCAAATATTTGCTGTTACATTTTAACTCTTAATAAATGTTTACATAAAAAATCCACTTGCTAAGTATTCTCATATTTGGTAAATTCAAATGACGATTTTAAACGCTTCCACGTGGATCCTCAACAGCCAATATATGTAAAAAAAAAATAGTAAGTTTTTTAAATAGGTTTGTATATTTCTTTGATTATTTGTGTTTGTAATCGAACATCTAAACCACCAAAGATTATAAAACGCTTCATCGGTTGATCGGTATGTAAGTACTTTAATTATTTGAAAAGCTGACTTTGGGTGACAAATAATGCAACCTTCCGACTAGATTATGAAAACGATCCAGTTCACGATGAGATTTCAAATATGGGTTACCATGAAAAAATAGTCGTCAACAAGCAACATTTAAAAAAAAAAACAAATATTTCGTAACTTCTTAAGTTAGACTTTTTTGTTATACCTGCTTGCTATACTCGCATGTAGAATTTGTGGTGTACCTGGGTAATGAAAATAAAGTGCCCAATAGATATATCAATTAACGTTCGAATATATATTAAAACACTTGTCTTCAATTTATTTTTTAGCTAATTATCACCTTTTTTAACTCTTCATATATTATTTTAAAAAACGTGCCCTTGTACCGTAAGTCAATGGTTTCCTAATCAGAAAATGTTGTAAAGATAATGTAAGCAAGAGGGAAGAGGCAAAAAAAATAAGCGGATGGCTTGTAAATTCCTGGGAATCTTGTTCAAATTTAAAAAGAAAACGTACTTGTAAATTAATGTGCTTACACTTTGTGGTCTAACAACATACATTTGAATATTAGCCCAATATTTCATTTTATTCAGCTCTAATAAAGCTTCGATACAGCTGTCGATATGTGGTTGGCATCTAAAATATCAAGAAATACCCAAAAGTAGTTTTTTTTTACTAAATGGGCACATTATACTATTGTTCGTTGATGTACACTATTTCATATTTTCGTAGAATATTCTGTTAGGTTCGAGAGTACATTCAAGTAGCACTTTTTCCATAATTTTTTCGTAAGAAGCAATCACATTGTGGTTGGACATTATATTAAATAAAAGAATACTTTGTTTTAAAACCACAGAATTTATTATGATGAAGGCCAACCGGTTTCGCTTGGATCAAGCTTCGTCAGGGCACATATAATAACTAAAGAAAAAATACAGAGTTAACAGGTATATATAGGTACAACAGTTAATGATAGAGTGAGACAGTATATAATACAAAGAAGGAAGAGAGAAAGCATGTATTAGAGGGAGGGAACAGTTGAAAGTGCTTAATATATATTACGAAGAATTGGTAAATAAACAAGTGTACATAATAGAAAGATACTTTTGGGTTTTTTGTTAAAAATTTTACTTGGTTATATGTGTCATCAATAAATATTGGGGTTTTACATGATTTTAATGTAGTTTTGACGTTATCTAAGTATTTACTAGTTGGGTCTTGAGGTAAAATTACACAATTATCTTTATTAATGAAATCTTCCATTTTTGAGTGATAATCACTTTTATTTATAATAATAACAGTATTGCCTTTGTCAGCTTTCGTTAGAATTAATTTATCTTTCTCTAATTTATCTCTAATGTTTGACATATGGAAAGTTTCTTGATTGGAACTTGGTTTGAATTTAGGGATAAGTTTTTTTATTTGAATTTAGGGATTAGTTTTTTTTGACATAACTATTCATAACACATCGAATCATCCTATATCTCATAAGCATTCGGCCTTTCATTCAATGATTCACAGATTAGTTTCCGTGCCACTGTCTAGTATTAATTTTACAAACGAATTGTCTGTAATCAAGCAAATAGCGTTAAATAATGGATATGACTCAGACTTAATCAATAAAATCCTTAATAAGAAATTAAAACAAATTTCCACAAATAAATTCCTTTTCAACAGTACTCCACTTAACGATAACTTCAATCAAAATTACCAGTGGCGTAGGATTTTATTCATAAACAGTTTTTCCACCTTAAGTGTTAAGAACCTCCCTACAGATATAAAACCCGCTTACTACACAAATAATAATCTCGGTAAATTTTTAATCAATACAAAGGATAAAGATGATAATTTAAGCCATTCTGGCATTTACAAACTGAACTGTAATGATTGTCCCGCGTTTTATGTTGGAAAAACAGCACGAAATGTTAACACTAGAGTTAAAGAACATTTACGTTGCTTAAATGGTACCGGGTTCTCTGAATTGGCAAACCATCTAATCTCATCAAACCATACTTTCGAAAAAACCACAGGAATTAGTCTTTTACATAAAAACGGGATAGGCATTAGATTAGACAATTTAGAAGCACTCGAAATTAGGAAATCTTTAAAATCAAATTTATCACTTAACCTACTTAATAATCAAAAAAATGTATCCTTTAGCCCTATTTTAAATATGTTTCCTGTAAATCAAACTTTATCCCATCAATTGTCAACTTCACCCTCATTTGATGCTACGAATCACTCTGTTTTATTCCATTACTCACCCATTTAATTATTATTATGTATCCAAATACCTTATTTTCCAGTAACAATGTAAAATGTCGTTTCATATATAAATTCAATATAGGATCTTTGTCTGCCCCTAACATTACATCATTATCTTTCTATTATGTACACTTGTTTATTTACCAATTCTTCGTAATATATATTAAGCACTTTCAACTGTTCCCTCCCTCTAATACATGCTTTCTCTCTTCCTTCTTTGTATTATATACTGTCTCACTCTATCATTAACTGTTGTACCTATATATACCTGTTAACTCTGTATTTTTTCTTTAGTTATTATATGTGTCCTGACGAAGCTTGATCCAAGCGAAACCGGTTGGCCTTCATCATAATAAATTCTGTGGTTTTAAAACAAAGTATTCTTTTATTTAATATAATGTCCAACCACAATGTGATTGCTTCTTACGAAAAAATTATGGAAAAAGTGCTACTTGAATGTACTCTCGAACCTAACAGAATATTCTACGAAAATATGAAATAGTGTACATCAACGAACAATAGTATAATGTGCCCATTTAGTAAAAAAAAACTACTTTTGGGTATTTCTTGATATTTTAGATGCCAACCACATATCGACAGCTGTATCGAAGCTTTATTAGAGCTGAATAAAATGAAATATTGGGCTAATATTCAAATGTATGTTGTTAGACCACAAAGTGTAAGCACATTAATTTACATGTACGTTTTCTTTTTAAATTTGAACAAGATTCCCAGGAATTTACAAGCCATCCGCTTCTTTTTTTTGCCTCTTCCCTCTTGCTTACATTATCTTTACAACATTTTCTGATTAGGAAACCATTGACTTACGGTACAAGGGCACGTTTTTTTAAATAATAGATGAAGAGATTAAAAAGGTGATAATTAGCTAAAAAATAAATTGAAGACAAGTGTTTTAATATATATTCGAACGTTAATTGATATATCTATTGGGCACTTTATTTTCATTACCCAGGTACACCACAAATGCTACATGCGAGTATAGCAAGCAGGTATAACAAAAAAGTCTAACTTAAGAAGTTACGAAATATTTGTTTTTTTTTTTTAAATGTTGCTTGTTGACGACTATTTTTTCATGGTAACCCATATTTGAAATCTCATCGTGAACTGGATCGTTTTCATAATCTAGTCGGAAGGTTGCATTATTTGTCACCCAACGTCAGCTTATCAAATAATTAAAGTACTTACATACCGATCAACCGATGAAGCGTTTTATAATCTTTGGTGGTTTAGATGTTCGATTACAAACACAAATAATAATTTATTTAATAAACTTTTTCCATAGTTTAACATCTACTCTCACTTTAAGATTTATTCAAGAAATTGATCCATGTTTATGCATCCTCTGAAAGAATTTATCCAAGTTTAACATTAAAGTCTCACGAAGTCATCAAAGAATTAGACACATTTATTCGTTGTATTGTTTATTCACACATGAGATGAGGTGACCATCTAAATAGCTCTGTGTGCCAAATGAAATATATAATGATTATTTGAAGTAAGGTAAGTAAACCCATATTATAATATATATGGCTACCGCTAAGAGCACTACTATCATTATCCATCAATTAATCCTCCTTCTTTAGCGTCTAAAACTAAACGGTGATCTATATAGTACGAAATATTTTACTGTGTGTTGTCTTATAACGACTTGAAGACTGAATAGTGACTGCACTGTTGAATATGCAGGGGTTTTAGATAGAATTTTTCGTAAATATTTATAGCTTATTTCAATGGTTTTATTTGACCTTCATTACTATTTCTATGTTATGCGTCCTGTCCACTATAAAACTGCCCAGTTAATCAACGCACTAGGAACAGAATACCACCGAAGCTGTGCGTTGCTTATTTAATTCTGAATCGATAATCTCACTGCAAGTATTTTTTGTTCGGGTCTAAGAGGGGGGTTTTTTAATCAAATATTCGGCTCTAGCTCGTGAGAAAACAGCGTGTATTAAACTCAGTCGTGACTTATTACCGGCCAAAAGTGCAGCGGCCAGTTTCGCAATGGTTTCCAATATATTTTACAAGGTCTTGGCCAAGTGCGTGACAGCCTACTACTTTGTTAAGGTGGGGAGTTACCTGCTATTTTACTTCGTGACACACCCCTTTGCTCAGCTGGTTAAGGACAGACCCACACCACCGAAGTGTCTCACAGACCCCAAGCATGGAGAGCATTGTTATGCCGTTGTGAATGTGAGTAAATTTATCAATTTAACATTTTTTTTGACAATTGTGTTTTTCTGTGGACCGTGGAATGCACCATAAAATCGCATCTTTTTACACAAAATTACAAAATAATTAACGTCTAAATGCTTAATTGTCTCTCAGACCCAGAAAAAAAGAATTATTTTTTCAAGTCGCTTTTAACGCAAGAAAAAACATGTCGAATTTAGGTTAGAAATACATATTGCTCATTGACAGTACATCTTTGATCAGTTTTTGCACGACATTAAAATTTAACTCGTGGTCATGACTTGGTAGACGGGAAACTAAGCAGCTCATACATGACATCCGTTGGTATATAGTCACTATCGAGTTACATAAACGGTTGGTGAGATAGAAAGGAGTGTGAAAAGTATATATGATGCGAATATGAATGGAAGAAGAAGTCAGGGATGCTCGAGAAAGACATGATACGATCAAGTGAATCGGGCCATGTGAAGAGCCAGAATAACAGAAAATTATGTATGAGACGATATATGAATGTGAATGAAGCAAGGATTGTGTGCAAATACAGAGTTGTATGGCCCTCCGTCCTCTCTGCATACCTCTCTGGGGAAACGGCGTGATAATTAGTTAGTTAGTTAATAAAAGGTGAGCTAAAAATGTGTTCATTTCAAAAGTAATGGCTCTCTGCATTTTTATTGTGTTGTTTATTAACTTCCTGGGATCAGCAATGAAGATTGTCAGAGAGTGTTATAGTTATAATGTCAACTTTCGACCCAAGGAAACACATTAATCAGAGAGTGTTCTAGTTATAATATCAACTTTTGACCCAAGGAAACACATTAATCATAGATTTTTTAAAATTCAATATTGTTTCATATTTCCAAAGTAACTCTTTTCTATAAAGACTTTTCCAAAAATAACTTCTTTTTCACAAAAATTGTGCAGAAACAGATCCAGCAATAATTTCTCAATTCTGATATGACAAGTTCAAGAAAGTCAATTCATTTAATAAAATCGTCATTGCTGTAGCGTAATGGTTTGATAAGAAAACACCTTTTTTTTGTTAGCCTGTCTGGCTTCTATTTTTGTAGAGTTTGTTTGGTTATAATGTAATGTAGTTGCACGCGCATGTGGCTGTGCAGATTATACCGCGATGAAAAGTAGCTTGCCCTTGAAAATTAGGCCGTTGATATGTATAGTGTTCATGCACAATGCAAGATAAAATGACTAAATATTTTTTTTGTATTTTTATGACAGTATGACTTCGTATTTTTGTTGTTTCCTTCTTTCTTTAAATTTTATCCATAATAATAATATGTGCACCACGCTTACTAAAAAAAACAACGGGGTCAAATTCTCCTTTTAAATTAAAATAATGATTTTCTATGTGATGAAATTGGCACAATTTTATTTGTCTGAGATTTCGAGGTAAACACTGGTCATTTCCATGATGATTTACGAAGCTTTGATGTACCTACATACCTTTTCAGTCTCATTCCTTAAATTCAATAGAAGATTTTCAATATTATCTGTTCCTCACTACGAAAATTTTAAAAATACCTGTGAAACACTTTATTTTAAATTTGCTCTCATATTCTAAAAATAAAAAAAATATATGTGTAAAAATCAGCTAAATTTTAAGTTACTATGATATAGTGATTGTGTCTTGCCAGAAGTGACCTGCCAGGGAAGTATGTGGCTGGATATTTATATAAACTAGGAATTAATATTAAGTATAAATTAAGATTTGTTCAGCGCCTTTGAGGTGATTTTTCACAAAAACGGCGCTACACAAATTATCCAAATATTTTTGTTATTATTTTCAAAATATGACACAAGATGCTAAGATATTTTCTTAACTCATTTTTAATTATTTAATGAAAAAATAAAAAAACCGTTAAAATAGTTTGGAAACTTAGGTGAAGAAGGGTAGTCGTAAACTGTTAGATTAATATACCCAATTAACACACAACGAAATAATTAACCGAAGTATCTCATTTGATCAAACAAGATGCCCGCAAAACAATTTTAAATATTTTTATTTTTTTCATTTTCTCATTTCTTTTTAAAAAGAAAGACAAACATTCCCGGGTTACGAATAACCTGAAAATATTTACAAGCAAACTTAGGCCTAGTAGTTCGAACCACTGTCACAATTTACATTGTCGCTAATCGATGATTAACGCCATTATGATTTTTTTACTGTTGCAACTTCAAATAATCAATAATCGAACCGTTTCAGCATGTGGCGAGCATAACAGCATGCCCGTTATGTTACCACTAAGGTATACGACCTGACGGCCTCCATAGTCGAGTGGTAAGACGCTCGACTACGAATCCAAAGGTCGCGGGTTCAAACCCGGCGTGCGCCAATAACTTTTATTTAATTAATATGTGTCATAACACATTTAATTCATATAAACATAATAAAAAAAGTATTTGCGGCACGTTCCAGAGTGATAGATACTCTAAGTATCGCCCTGATGAAAGACCACCATTCAGAATCGAAACGTTGCTTGAAATGGCTTAAGCCGTGTTTGGTGACCAGATCTGAATAGCCAGGTACTTCCCAACCTTCCTCTTCCCAATCTCGTTCCCCTCCCCACTACCTTCAGCCTCTCAACATACCCTATTTGGGGATGCCATAGTCTCACTGGCTCTAGACGGTTGGGAGCAGTTGAGACTCTTGTGCGGTGTTCGTAAAAAATAAAAAACATTTTCTTGCAAACAAATGTGGAATAACGCCTTTGACCTAAACACAGTCGATATGTATTATAATTTATGGAAGATCTTTTGCTATCAGTTACAGTTGAAGTTGCTTAATACAAAAACAATGAGACAACAAGGGTTGAATAGTGTTGAGATTTAGATCATTTGCATCTTACGTTAGGAATTTACAAAATATATAGAAAACAAAAAAACTTGGAGTTAAGAGATTACTAGTGCCTGAACTATTTTGAAAGAATTTTTAATATCTTATGGAAAGATCGACTGCTCTTGAAACGAGTGTCTAAGGAGAAGCCTTAATTCATCAACGATTTGTAATTATTCTTCTATATGAATACCGCACTGTCCGGAGCTAGTGAGTCGGTGGCATCCCCAAATGAAATATTTTGTGAGGCTGAAGGGAGTTAGGAAGAGAAGGAGATGGGAAAATGGAGGGTTGGGAAGTATCTGGAAATACAGAACTAGTCACCAAACACGGCTAATGCCATTTCAGTCAGCGTTTGAATAGTGCTCTTTCACTAGGGCAATGCTGAGAGTATCTACCACTCTGTTTTCGAATCTGAATGGTAATCTTTCACCACTATTTAAAATCATTCAGATTCTCAATGAATGTCCCTTTTCCAGGGAATCAAACTACATTATGTGGAGAAGGGGGACCGCTCCAAGCCGCTGCTTGTGTTCGTCCATGGCTTCCCTGAATTCTGGTATTCTTGGAGACATCAACTGCCAGAGTTTTCCAAGGACTATTGGTAAGATAATCAGAATTTTTGTGTTAGTATGTTATAACCTCATGGGGTAATAATTTCCTCTATATGAGGAATCATTCGTTAAATCTAAGCTTCGAAGTTTACTGTCTTATAGAACCGAAGTATATATCAGCAATATGAATTTCCAGCAATAAAACACAGCTATTTTTGCGTCTGTTCATGTATTGTAATAATATATGAGTACACACATATAAAGATAACCAATTCAATAATAACATAAGTTGTAGATAAATTATTTTTATTTTTCATAGCATTATTTACTTGTTACAAACATAATAAGGTTTAAATTTAATATGTATCACTACCGACACGCGGATGCAAAACAATTGTTTACTCAAATTTTTATTTCACTTGGCGCACGCGAGAACATTTTCGGTTCGGGCAATTTAGAGGTCATCAGGTCGTCGCCGCTTAAGTACATATTGCTTCAACCGAAGAAAACTTATGCAATCATACGTAATGATTATCGTCGTATCATATTGAAGCATCTACTTAGTATCTTTAAATATTATTCCTGAATAACGTGTTTATTCAGTACATGACGTTGGGGAAGAATGTGATTCGGCAAGGAATATAAATTGGCCGATGATGATTTGTTATAATGGTGTTTTATAAACAATTAATTTGATTCGGAGTTCGAGCTTTGGTAGCACCCTTTTTTCCCTGTGTGTTTTATGATTTACTATTATTAAGAGTGCTTTATTATTTATTAACCTTGTTGTTTTAGGTGTATTGCGATAGATTCACGGGGGATGGAGACTCGGAAAAGCCCAGTGACAAAAAAGAATACAAGATAAACAACGTTGTCAATGACATCAAGGAGCTGGTCATTTCTCTGGGTAAATATAATATTTTATTCGGATGTAGGTTTACCAGTCTAGGTTGTTAAAAAAATAGCACTCTCTGTAAAGATTACCAAAGCTATGGACTTTTTGAGTGATTATATTACATGCATTATTATATTTTACATGCAATAAGTTATTCAGTCGGTTGAAACTGTATTGAAAAAACTCTATGAGATTGCATGTATCAACGAAAAAGAAAATAAGTTGTTGAAAAAGGCGGTCGTTTTCACTCCCTCAATGCACTCATTTAGTGCGAATAACAGATAAAAACGTTTTCTTAAAAGTTAGACAATCAATGTCATTGGAGTTCTGAGGCGTTGTTAGTAAAAAAAATCACACACAATTTTATGTCCAAGTTATCTAGGGAACCTTTTATAAAATATGTATTCATTCCCCACTCCAAAAGTAACTGAGGTTGGAAAAGAAACCACATCTGTAGATATTTTTTTATGTTCCATTATAAAAATGTATGTTAGAAATTTTTAACATTTTGTAAGGGTAGTATAATCTGAACCTTTATGTATCATGTTATTATTATTTTATTGCTTCTCATCTTGCTTGTTCATATCTTTAGTAGTTATAAGTTTGTATCTATCTTGTTTCATACCAACTACCCATATACTTATTATATTTTTTTTATACACAAATGTAGTTTTTTTTAAATAGAAACGCCCTAAAAATAGTGAATAAATAAATAAAAAATCATAAATATTAACTTAAGATACATAATTCACACTTCGCTACAAGTAATCACTTCACTGAACCCATGAAAGTGAAAGGCATAAAGCTCAACTTTTCTAATTTCGATAAAAAGTTAAATAAATATTTTTCGTTTTTATATCGATATAAAAAAAACTCCTAAGCCTTTTATTAGACGGTCAGAAACAAGATGTTAAATTTGAATATAATTGGAACATTAGTTTGATTGGTGAAGGCGGCTAATGTGTTGTTCGATTCATAATATTCTGGTGATTTTCTTCTACTATTTTTTTCAATGTATCTAAGTACTGACCTATTTATCATTTCCGTGCCACGGATTTGAATATAATTTGATTGACACGTATCGACAATATTTCCGATAAAACTGTATCACCTTCAATGACTTTTTTTCTTAATTAGGTAGAGAAAAGTTCACCCTCATCGGTCACGACTGGGGCGCAGTGGTCACCTTCAGATTTGTGGAACTCTATGAGTCTATGCTGGACCAGTTCGTGGCCATGAGTGCGCCAAGTGGAGATGTTTGGGTCAAGGTAGTCTTTTCTGAGTGGTGGCAGTTTACTCACTCATGGTGAGATTTTGACGACACTCTTTTACTATACCCAAAAACAGTATTTTAATGAAAATGAAACTGCAAATCTATGATTGTGTTACTGTGTAAGTCAAACATCATATATCGCGACATGTATCGTCCTAAATTTAAACCAAAATTCTCTGAGCTGAACCAGCAAAAACACCACGGTGAGGGTGGGCCAGGAAGTTTTTTTCCTATCGGGAATTAATAGGAAAACCAAACCCGGCCCTGAGCCAAACAGCGCCTAAATTTAAACACCAACATTTTCAAACTAACAGATCCAAAAAAATATTTGTTAAAATGTTTATTTTTAAATATAAAATTAGTCGCGTAACATAATGATTCGTGTATTGTTAAAAAATAACAAAGCACAATAAAAATGACAACGTGCATAACGAATTCCAAAATGATTTACAAGTAGCTACACGTTTCTATTGTATTGTTTCTATATCTTCTAATTCGTGAATTTTCTAATTCGTGTGCATCACATTGTGAAAAAACGTTGTAAGTTAAGGCTTAAGAGTCAAAATGACTGACATTGCTGGTAGGATCACATTATCAAGAATAAGACGAAAGGTGAGGGTTTTTATTCCGCGCCGTTCGATTACCGTTCATGAAAAGTATGTTTTTTTTTATTTAATTTAAAAAAAAAAGTTTTCTTGTTAATAATGTATAGGCGCTGGTTGTGTTGTGGTTTTTTTTTCAATTCTTTCAGTGGGATATTTGACTCCAACACTGTTATTTTCTTTTGATTGGCCATCATGAATTATTTTATTGTTGTACGCATCAAGTCAGGCAAATAAGGTCTCACACTTTCTTAGCTTGTTAGCTACAGCTACAGCTTAGGTCTTCAAATTAATATATTATATTGTAAAGTTTATTCGGAAGTCAAGTGCCGTTTTCTCAGGCTCCAATGGAACCGAACGAACTTAAACTTTTCGTTTGTGCTAAGAATGATGAACTGCAGCAGATTCACTGAAAAAGTAACATTTAAAAAAATAATCACCTATTTCCACACAAAATGCGAGCCTTGTCGGAAAAAGGATGACGTTTTCTCGAGCTTTATGGGATCGAATGAAGTGAACCTTTGGAATTCTGTTAAAAATAATGAACTAAAGACGATTGAATGAAAAAATCTCCCATAAGTAACATTTGTAAAAAAAATACCACTCTGCAAGCAAAATGCGAGCTTTGAGGTAGGAAATTAGATGCTGATTTCTCGAGCTCTATGGGATCGAATGAAGTGAATCTTTGACGTTCTGTTAAGAATTAAAGAACTGAAGACGATTAAATGAAAAAAAATCTCAAAAAGTAACATTCAATTAAAAAAATACCACTTGGCGGTCAAAATGCGAGCCTTGGGGTCGGAAATTGATGGCGTCTTCTCAGGCTCTATGAAACCGAATTAAATGAACCCTTGGGGTTCTATTAAAAAAATAGACTAAAGACGATTAAATGAAAAATCTCAAAAAACAATATTTGTTAAAAAAGTACCAATTGTTTAACTACTATGTTGAGAATGGCAATTTTCAGAATGGTAACCTTCGTGATCGAGTGGTTAAAATCCTCGGTTTCGAATGCTAAGGTTGCGGGTTCGAGGGCCTGTTTGTGTAAAAGCTTTATTCAAATTACGTGTGCTAATTCACATATTCTTAAAACAAAATAATGTATGATATATTTGCAGCACGTTCTAGAGCGGTATATACTCTAAGTATTGTTCTGGTGAAAGACCAACATTCAGAATTGAAACGTTGTTTGAAATGGTAAAAGTAAGGTTAAGTAACCAAATTTGAATTCAGCCTCCCAACATGCTTTTATCGGGGTTGTCATAGTCCCACTGGCGACGGGTAGATGGGGGCCCTCGTGCAGTATTCACATATTATATTTATTTAAATAATGATTTTGTTTTATATTTCACATGTACGTTTTTTTCTTCCATAACTGCTGTCTTCCCGAGATATCCTTGAAGTTGAGTGACTTTTCCGCGTTTAAAGACGGAATGGTCAACAAGAAGAAAGCGGGGCCGAGGAGTGTGACCGATGAAGATGTCGAAGCCTACAAATACACATTCGGAAAAAAATGTAAGTAACCCATGTCTACATGTATTATACTAAATTACCCCACATACGAAACAATGTTTTATCCATCCCCTAACTCATCTCTGTTCACCATTCCTATATTGGCTTTAGGTAGTCATGCACCAACTTTCTTCCCAGTTTCAGAGTACGTGCTCCAAGTCTTAACATGACAGCGCCGCTAGTGACTGGTTGCACCGGGACAGGTGTAATCTAAAATAACTGGAGTAGTACATTCGAATTGTTTCGTATTCTTAATTCAAAGGTACATTGAAATTATTTAATATCTTTCTACTATCACGAAAACCTTGAAATGTTTTTTTTTTAATGAATTGCTTTGTAAAGGGTCCTTTTAAGAATAAGAGAACCTAAAATTGTGTTTTAAAGAGACCCGCGTATAAAAGTAGTAACAGTTTCTTTGACTTAGAAATTCCATACAAAAAATCTGTTCAACTTTCGGGACGCCAGTGTACAGCTTGAGAGTTTTACTACGACTGAAAAACTATTTTCTACTTCATAGTTAAGATACTAAATATCGTTTCAGTATTCGAGATACAGGTTTTGTTTCGTTATTTTTAACTTCACGTTTGCTGTGTGGAGGGTCTTTTTGAGGAAAGGAAGGAGTGAACTTGGGTCTTGAAGAGACCCATGTTGAAGGAGGAAGGGAAACACAGAGGCCGGCAAATTGTTCCATTGCCGAGCTGTTGAACATAAAAAAACGAGTCGTAAAAGCGACCCGTTCTCATATATTGAATGTCAACCGTGTACAAATGTTGGGCGCGCGTTTGGCGTGTTTCCCGACTATGCACCGGTGCCGAAGGGATCAATGACGCAAGATCCTCTTAGCATCTTCCATTGAAATACCTGTAAAACAAGGACAGCATTCCCACCTGACGTCTGTGCTCCAAAGTTTGCAATCCGTTTATTAAGATAGGAGAATCTATCAAACGGACCGCCCGTTTCTGCACAGAGTCAAGGGTTTTTTTCAGGTATTTAGGTATTTTGGTTGCTGTCAAATTCAACATTGGGGCGTACTTGCGATTTGTACAGGGTCAACAGCTGTGTACTATGTCGTAATTGATGTGAGAATGTCGTATTGACCATTTTTTGGGCTTTAAATATAGAAAAATAATAAAGATAAAAAAAATTGTTTAAGCTTTCAGAGTAAACGGCACTTTGTGTGTACTGTCACGTGACTGTGTTATGGCGACGCCATGTTTTTATTACAATTAGTATATTTTTAGGTAGGAACGTCTCTCCCCTCCCTCCCCCATATAAATATACATATTATTTATAAGTATGAAGTTTCTGCATCTAATACATACCTAATTTTCATTTTGGTTCCAAATACCCTATAAGAAGTAATCATAAATTAAATCTACATACTGTTCCTACTTAGACATGGCGATGCATATAAGTGGTTATGTAAGTTAAAGTGCTTATACTATGCATTTTATGATACCGAAGTGCATTTAAGGCTTCATTTACCCAGGTCCTTTCCCTTTGTGCACGCACTCCCATGATTGTATAACCGTCGTAGGTACCTCAAATTGTATATATCATTTGTGCAGTAGACTTTTTAAACGCAGTTCTTAAGTTGCATTGAGTTTGGGTACGTACCTACCCATATCCGCTGCACTCGGGTTCCCACGAAAAATCAACGCAATCCAACGAAAATGCTACACCCCAAAAGTCATGCACAAAAAATATATTTTCAAGATATAAGTCTCTAAAGTTCATGTCGTGAAGATTAGCGCTTTGTAAGTGGAACAACCTGGTATTTAAACCCCACTTGTGACAATGACAAATTTCTCGTTTATTTTCAAATGCACGTATTTTGATGAGTAACCTTGTTTGAATACTGAAAGTATCAAATATAACTGATTTCACGCAGTGGCGGCTCGTGAGTTTATAGTGTGCTAGAGTGCTAAGATTTAAAAAAATACGACATCGTAGTGTTTTTGAAGCCGAAATAATTTTATTTTTATTTTCAAGATTTTTTTTGTATGAAGATTTTCAGTATTTTTCAGTTTTGGTGGTGCACTGCACGGATTTCTGAAAAATCTTTATACAAAAAATTTAAATTTTTAAAACATAAAAATTGTTTTCGGCTACAACATCTATAATGACGTTTTTTCAATCTTACCAGTCTAACACACTAAAAAGTCACGAGCCGCCACTGATTTCACGAAGGTTTATTTAAAAAAAAAACAAGAATAATTAAAAGTGAGTGATCGAAGGAAAGTTGGTTTTTTACCGATTTTTTTCTTCAGTTTTTTGTTCATTGAATAAAAAGGATTGAATAATTTTGGATAATTCGACTTATACACAATATTGTACAAAGTAAGAATATGTTTAATTTTTTTGCTTCAAATCACCTGTCCGGGACTTCCGCAAGCGAAGAATGTCATCGCCCGCGCACCGACATACGTGGCTCCTCCCACTCCCACCACCATGTTTTGTCAACCATTATAAAATTCTATATTTAACACTGGTTCAAATTCGATTATTTTTTTTGCCCAATAAGGCATAAACCTCCCTTAAACGCAATGTCCCCATTACTACCCATGTGCGTATAAAAAAAATGTATTGTTTATCCGTTGAACTTTTGACAACCTCTATCTGAGAAGTAATATGTTCTGCGTGCATTTGTATCCCCATTCACTTTCACTGACCTGGTTTGCTGCACAATTCGCATGCAGTATACTCGTATCGTTACACGAGTGACCCAGATCTTTAGAAAAGGAAGCTGGGAAGCAGACGGTTGATATAAATACCTTAATTTATAACATCTTAATACTACGTACCTAATTATTTGAATCACCCTTGATAATCGATGAAATCAGATGAAAATCGAAAATATCAGGCTACATTATTTCAATTGGACAAGTTTGATTTTTTATATACGAGTATGAATATCGTACAAGAGTCCTAACTGCTCTCGACTTTTTGAAGCCTATGGCATCCCCAATTGGCGTATGCCGTGAGGCTTAAGGGAGTGTGGTAGGACAGAAGATAGGGAAGAGGGAGGATGGAAAGTACCTGAAAAAGAATCAACCTAAACTTTTTTTCTGTGTCTTCTTCTGTTATAGTAATTATAGTTAGTTTTTTTTTTCTTTTTTTCTTTTCAGACGACCTAACTCCAGCTATAAACTACTACAGAGCCAATTTCTTAGACTTCCTCGTCACAGATTTCAAAACTAGGGGGCTCTTCATTCTCGGCGAGAAGGATGACTACATCTCTTCGGGGTGCATCGACCTCCTGAAGAAGAAGTACCCGGCCGTGCAGACCGTTCTATTGAAGGACGCCAGGCACTTCATACAGCAGGAGGACCCGGAAGAAGTCAATAAACTTCTGCGAGAATTCTTGAAGAAGAACTAGAAGAGTAATTTAGGTTTTTTTACGTTCTGAGAATCGTTCTTACGTATAAACAATGGAATCAATTGCTATGTGCAAGTACTTTGAGAACATAATATAATAAAGGTTGCGCACATATGAACTGTATCTTTTTAGTGAGAATATATATAAATATTTTTTTAAATTTTGTGTAGCTATGGAAAATATTCACGAATTTTTTCCAATGCTTTCCTCTCCTTCTCCAGAAAAGTATTGATTGGGAATTTATGCCCATTTGATTCTGGTCAATATTATGGTAATTGAAGTTTGAGCTATTATTTACATAGCTTTTATGATAAAATAATGACACCAAATGTGTATTTGTTACGAAGACGTAGGTATTTACAATAGATTTTATTGCTTGTTAATCTAATTTTTTACAATGTCATAAATAATTATCAATTTGATAATAATTAAATAAATATATTTTCTTAAAATATTTTTTTTCTCATAACAATCGGCAAGAACATCTATTTTTAAATTGTTTAATGTCATCAATAATAACAAATTTGATAATAATCCAACAATAAAATATTATTTTTTTTACAAAAATCAGCATTTTAATTTATTTTTTTTAATTTGTATAATATGTTAATTGGCTACGGATTTGCAAACTTATATTTGAAATGGGGAACGCTGCTTCTGTAGATATGGTGAATTAACAAAAATATTAAACTTTTTCGCTAGTTCCCTCTTATAGCCGACTGCACAAATAAGTTTATTAATCTTTAAAACTATTTTTCAGATTATTTTAATTTATTCATTCTGCGCCTAGCTAACTTATTATATTTTATAATCCATCAATCAAAGTATTCAAACATTTATATAATCATAATTCCGACTATCAAAAAAATAAATATGATTACAAAATTTAAATAGAGAAGTTTATTTTTTGAATAGCAATAGAAATTCTGTTAAGAATGATGGACTGCAGACAAAATGCGAACCTAAGGGTCGGAAATTAGGTGCCGTTTTCTCAGGCTCTGCGGGACCGAATGAAGAAAACCTTTAGAATTCGGTTAAAAATGATAGATTAAAGGCGATTAAAAGAAAAAATTCTTCAAAAGGAACATTAGTTACAAAATGCGAGCCTTGGGGTTGAAAATTAAAAACCGTTTTCTCAGGTTCTGTGAGACGGAATGAAGTGAACCTTTGGAATTCTATTAAAAGTGATAGACTAAAAACGATTGAACGAAAAAAACCTCCAAAAGTAATATTTGTTAAAAAAAATATCAATTTTATGGGCAAAATGCGAGCCTTGGAGTCGGAAATTTAATGCCGTTTTTTCAGGCTCTGTGGGACTGAATGAAGAAAATTCGAATTCAGTTAAAAATTATAAGATTAAAGGCGATTGAAAGAAAAAATCCCCCAAAAAAGCTTTGTTAAAAAAAACTTTAATTTTATGGATAAAATGCTAGCCTTGGGGTCGGAAATTAGATGCCGTTTTCTCAGGCTCTGTGGAACCGAATGAAGTAAACCTTTAGAATTATGTCAATAATGATAGATTTAAGACGACTGAATGAAAAAATATTCCAAAAGTATCATTTTTTTTTAATCATTATTTTTATGGACAAATTGCGAGCCTTGGGGTCGGAAATTATATGCCGTTTTCTCGGGTTCTGTAGGACTGAATAAATTGAACCTTTTGAATTCTATTTAAAATGATAAACTTAAAACGATTGAATGAAAAAAACTTCCAAAAGTAATATTTGTCAAAAAAATTACCAATTTTATGGGCATAATGCGAACCTTGGAGTCGGAAATTTGATGCCGTTTTTTCAGGCTCTGTGGGACTGAATGAATGGAACCTTTGGGATTCTGTTTATAATGATGGGCTTAATACAATTAAATGAAAAAATCTTCCAAAATTAACGTTTGTTAAAAAAAACACCACTTTGCGGGCTAAACTTTGCTGTTTTCTCAGGCTCACGCTAATGCTCTCTAAAGTAAAAACAATTGGCGTTTTTCAACGTAAAGTTTGTGTTTTTTTCAATTCAAACTTGTATGTTATAATAATTTATTGCATTTAGAAAATGAGATGAGATTAAAAAATATATTATTGTTACAAAAAAAGAATTACAAAACAAAACAAAAAAGCACACGTGTGAAACAATTTCTATTGGATTGTTTCTATATTCTAACATAACAATTATTGGTACGTAAAAATAATATTTACGCTCCTAAATACATTAAAAATTGGTATGCATTCTCATTGTGAAAAAAATATTCGAAATGGCGTGTATTTCTTAAAGAATGCGATCGCGCTATAAATTTGTACAAGGCTGTCTTATTCTTTCATTTAACTAATTTTGCGAATATTTCCCTCTCATTTGCACTGCTTGTTGCATAATGTTGTTTTTTTTAACACCCAGTGTGAATTTTTCCAATAGTCTAATATTTATGTTTGTAAATGTAATGATTATGTGTTTATTTTTATTATATTTCATTTTGATATTTTATTAGACAGCTAATGAAAGCAGATGTACACATTACGTTTGTGATGACCACTGTCAATAATTCAATCACTTTATTGAAAATTAATTTATTGCTGTTTTAAGTTCACGCCATGTAATAATTGTGATAGTATTAATAATATCTACATTGAAACATTTTTTTTTTATAGTCGATGGCGATTATAAAAAAATGACAATATGTTTATTTGTGTGGAAACCGTATATTTTGCTAAAAATTCTAGGTAACATCGCAAATCGCAGATCCATTTTTGACATCTATTTAAATACAAGTTGGTTATTTTAACGACAGCAAAACTAACAATGATGTTTGGCTTTTTAGCAAGTTGATTTGAGACCCATTTGTTTCATTTGTGAGTTGAAATACCCCCCTTTTCTCGAAATAAATGAGACAGCTAAATCCTAATTTTTCTTTCAGATTCTCTCCTTCAAAGGACATTGTCGGTGAACCGCCCAACGAAACATATAAAGATAAATAAACAAACCTTCCAGAGACCGAGTAGGCTTCGAGTGAAAGGGAAAACAATTATTGTACTTGGTGCTGGATTGTGTTTAATTTGTAATTGACAGGTGCATTGAAAATCCGGAAATTACCGATTCAACACGAATGATTACCGAACGAGGAATAGAATAATATGAGTATGGCGGAAAATCGTACTTTCGCAATTATTAATGCGAATAAATTATTATAAAAAAGATGATACTTTTTTTGGAGAGGGTTGTGTCTTTTGATTTATAAATTGTCGTTTTATTAATTTTCGAGTTTAATTTAGGAAATTTATTTATATTTATTTTTTCATTTATTTATTTCATTTATATAATCCATTTTTCCTATTTGGAAATGCTTCTTGAGTAAAGTGTGAGAATTTGATATTATTATCATTCGAGTTAATTTTTTTTTATCGTTCAATATGTATTTACGATACATTTTAGAGCTGAATATCTTGATTGAATATCTGTATATTTTACTGCTAATAATATGTATCTCTAAATTTTGCTGTTACATTTTAACTCGAACAAATTATTTGTAACAAAAACTCAAATTTTAAGTATTTTCATATTTCGGAACTTTAAATGATGATTTTTAGCACCTCCACGTGCATTCATAACAGTCGATTTTTGTAAAAAAATAGTATGGTGAGTTTTTTTTAATATGTGTATTTCTTATCGAGTATCTAAGCCACCAAAGATTATAAAACACTTCATTGGTTGATTGGTGTGTAATTAATTCAATAATTCATTTGATAAGCTCACTTTGGGTGACAAACAATGCAACCTTCCGACTAGATTCCAAAAACGAACCGATTCACGACGAGATATAGGTTTCTATGAAAAAATACTCATCACCAAACAAGGTTTTTTATAGAACAGTCTCCCTCAACTCCTTAAAACGAGATGTCCCAGCGGCAGCAGTCAATATGCTGGCTATTTTGGTACGGGCAGCAGAAAAAATATATTCAATGGGCAGGGGCTTCTTCTAGACCTATTCCTCAAAAGCGGAGTCAGGCAAGTGGGAAATATGTCGCCTACTCTATTAAATGTATAGGCACATAAACGAACTTCTTCAAGAACTCAACGACTCATCAACTACGCGGATTCAATTCAATTCAATTATTTATTATTTTAAAAACATTACAATTGTATTTTTATTTTAAGGCGTTTTCAAATAGATCGAGTAAGTGTATTAAATAGTACACAATACAAATAAATAAACGGCAATCAAACATTTCAAAGAAATATAAATCACAATGAATGCAAAATATAGACAGTACAAATGTATTAAAAAAAAAAAATTACACAAATAGCAGGAATGCTTGTCGTTTGAACGAAGTTTCATTTATGCAAAATATATCAACAACAAGATTGCCCACCCTCCATTAATGCGATGAGACGTCTTGTGCAAATATGCGAAGTATATGGTACACAAACTCGCATAACTCGTTGTATAACCCTTAAAAGTCCGTCATCGCCGTATTCGACAACAATAAGAAGTCACAAAATATTTCACGAATCTGGCTAGAAAGAAACAAACTGCTTGTGTTCTCACAGGTTAAATACCTGGGAAATATCCTTACAGAAGATTTGAACGATGTTGACAATCTAATAAAAAGGTGACAAAGATAATTGTAAAAGTGATTTACTAAGAGTCGTTTCTGCTTAATTTAAAAAGTCATAATTATTTATATGTAAAACAATACCTATCTTGAATTAACTGCCTTAGCGTTAAAATATCACACTTTCTACAGCGAAACTCTATTGATGCATTCAGATAAGAAATTAGGAATTAAGATAAGATTTCTGATAGACCTTTTGGAACATGTTTATCTTCTAAATATAAAAATGACTTCGATGGTGAAGTAATATTTTATTACAGTGAACAAAATGTCCCTGCAAGTGCAGTAAGTACTCCAAGTAGGTATTACATATAAAATGTGTGATACTTTACTTTATTTTGGATTAGCAGTAATAACCACAGACGTATGCGTAGTAAGAATACAATAATATTTTAGTCAAATAATAAGGAGCGAAAAATACAAGCTCACCCATTGATATCCAATGGCTTCCAAACAAACATAACTGGTACGAGTGTAGTTCCGCTAAGTTGTTCTGGGTTGCAGTCTGTGGGGGTGAATATCTATGATATTGATCATTGCCAATCTCCAACAGGAGAGACCCAGATGGAGTAGTGGTCAAATTACCATATGCGAAACTTTTTAAAATACATACATTTAACACCGAACATTTTTTTACTGACTGGAGATAGTGGGGTCTATGGTTACCTTATCAGAAAACTTTGTAAGGAGGATGTAAGCAAGAGAGAAGAGGGAGTAAGAAAAAGCAAATTGTTAGGAAATTCACGGGAATCTAATTTGTAAATGAAATGTGCTTAGCCTTTGTGGTCTGATATCTTTTTTTATATTTAATAATAATTCATTTTATTCAGCTCTGGTAAAGCTTCGCTATGGCGGTTACGTATGTGGTTGGTATCTAACATATCGAAAAATACTTAAATCAAAATAACATTACTAAATGGCTACATTTCACTAATTTTCGTTCGAGGAGACATTCAAATAGCACTTTTCCCATAGGTTAACATCTTCTCTCGCTTTGAGATCTATTCCACAAATTGATCCATGCTTATGCGTCCTCTGAAAGACTTTATTCAAGCTCAACATTAACGTATCACGGACTCATCAAAGGTTAGACACTGTGATGGTTTTAGGTCCTTAGGCCTCAATCATTTTCATTTATTATTTAATATAACGAAATGGACGACCGTGTCGAGACACCAAAGCTCGGTTTTCTTTTTTTTTTATTACTCATCCCGAACGGCCTAAACCGAACGGGGTAGGGTGAAAGGTTGTAAAGGAGGATAAAACTCCTCCCCTCTTCCCTGTTATTTGCGGGGAGAGAAAACGCTCCCCGCGAGAGCCCCCTTCACCCCTTCATTTTTACTTCGGATTTCCATCAAGCCACGTTGTGTACTTTTTTGTTTCGGCTTATCGATAGTCATCCCTTTATATACGTGGTAACTCTATTGGTTCTAAGAACTCAGGGTATCGCAGTCTGTTATCATCGAGCTAACATGGCAACATTGTGTCTAACTAATATCTGACTGGTTATCGTCCTTGCGCAACTACTATAAAATTTGTCCTAAAGTGTCCTAACGGCTTCAATAACTTCGCCTGCCTCAGACGACCTTCTTCAACCTGGCTTTTCACTCCAACATCTGAAATAAGATTTTGTAATAAATGAGAACATACCTTGTTGCAGTCCTTAAGGAAGCTCGTTTCTGCGTCATGTTTTGGAGCTGTCGAGTACTGCACTAATTTATTCACTATCAAGTGGGAATAATTTACAATAGATATGTTTACAGTTTGGTATTGCTACAGTTAGCTAGTCTTAGGTTTAGGTACATCTACGATTGTACGTTTGTTATTGTTATTGTTTTGTTACTTCATAACGGCATTCTAGAGGTAGACGTAATCAACTATAAAGCGTGGTACTTTTGTAATGTTCTATTTTTTTATATATTTATTTCGTTTTGAGTAGATAATTGACTTAAATTGAATTGGACTGACTATAAGAGACAAAACATGTAATTTTGCTACGGTTGGACTCCTCCGATATGCCCTATGAGATAGCTGGGGATGCTTTGCTTAGTTAATTAATCAACCAAGTAGCATCCGGCAAATCCCATTCCAACCCCATCGCCTCCAGAGTTTAACGTGATTATATATTGAAGGAAATTCAAGTGATTTAGATCCGGTAGACATGTTTTGCCTCTTGTCAGAGAGTTGAATGAAGGTTGACCAGTTTTTCAGGATGGTGGCCTGGTGGTGGTGATCCCATCTTGTAATATTGCATACAAGGAAAGTGTGTTCCATTTCGATAGGCATGGTTGGCCTGTTTTGAAGTTTGACCAGTTTTACATAGGATGGTGGCCTGGTGGTGATGTTGGTGATCCCATCTTGTAGTATTGCATACAAGTAAAATGTGTTCCATTTTGATAGGCATGGTTGGCCTGTTGGTGTAGAGTTAATCAGAGGTATACAGGTGGCGCGACGACAAAGTCACATCTCCTCCCCGTGGATGTACAGCTGTGGTTTCGGCGTCTACTCTGGGGTAATAAAATGGGAAGTTTCCTGCGTCCAAGTTAAATACCGAGCCTTATTAGGATTCCTGCGTCTAAGGTCAGCTGAGAGTTGCCTGTGATGGTAATAGGCCGGCATCCAGGATCAATGGAGACATGTCAACGGTGGCTGCTGTAACCTCTCTGATAACTCCCACTTCGGCTCCTTTTCCATCGAAACGGCATTCAGAGAATATACATATGGTAACATATGTGAATTATTTCGTATAGCGTCCTTCCATCCACGTTCAATAGGTCATTGTTCAATCTGAGGGTAACCATCTCCAAATGGGTACAAGGTCGGTATCAGAAGCAAGTTTTGTGATGCTGTACCTCTGATCCAATCTCCCACCCCTTTTTCCACAATCGCCCCCGTATTCAACTCCAAAATTTGAATATAATTATAATCTTCAAGTTACATTGGAAGTTTCAGAAAGTCAGAGATTTCGGTTGTGAGTCGAACACCCCTTTCCATCTTTCACACCCGCCGTATCGCTCAAAGTCAAATTAAATCCCTGTGATGCTAATTGACCTAACACACACACTGTTAGGGAAAACCCCTCCTAAAATCATGATCCCGCGTGAATTCGACAAAGTCGGATCGCCGAATAAGCGTCGAATCAAATCGTTCCCATAGTTTTACCGCCGAGAGGTCAATTGTCAAAGCGTTGAAGAATAGCAAAGCCATTATTTAGATCTCCGTACCTTCGCTGATCCCAGAAAAAGGATAGGAAAGCCCACGCCTTTGCCCGTCAACTTCGTTGGTATGCCAAGACAATACCCAGCCTACTTCCCAACATCCAGGTCGCGCAGTAAAAGAGCCCCTGCGGTTACTAGTGGAGAGATAGATACCTCGAATCCAGCTTCACCTGGTCCTCCTAGGGTTCCAGCGTCTAAGTCCGAACCAAGAGGGGGTTTTACCCATAGGGCCGTCCGGTAGTCAGGTTTTGGTTAGGCGTCCTAGACATAACAATAGATGAGCTCGAAGGCGCTTCGTCCCCTTCGTCCCCTTTCTAAAAGGAAACCAGTAGTGTAGCCAATCCAAACAAATCGTTCACTCCGTCCTCCTTCAGAATCCGTGATCCTTGTGATAGTATCTCACAGAAATGACTCTAAGGAAATTTAGAATCGTGTTAATCAATTTTGTATTCAAATTTAACGTATGCGTGTTGATATACCAATGTTAAAAATCTTTGAGATAAATCTCACAAAATTGCCGCTATATAAATTTGCCGAGTACTACTTATTTCAAACGATCAATTTTTATCTTTAAGCCTCTGGCTACGTCGTCCTCCCTGGAATTCATTTTGACTTAAGATCGACACTGTAAAAGTGTATGTGGGATAATGAATGGATGTGAATATAACAAGGTTTGCGACCCTTGAGATAATATCTCATAAAAATGACTCTAAGGAAATTTAGAATCATGTTATTCATTTTTGTATTCAAATTTAACGTATGCGTGTTGATATACCAAAGTTAAAGATCTTTGGGATAATATTTCACAAAATTGGCGCTATATAAATTTGCCGAGTATTACTTATTAGAATATAATTATATACTCCAAGTTACATAAGAAATTTCAGAAGGTCAGAGATTTCGGTTGTGAGTCGAACACCTCTTTCCCCCCTCCTAAAAACATGAGCCCGCGTGAAGTCGACAAAGTCGGATCGCCGAACAAGTGTCGAGTCAAATCGTTCCCTTCGTTTTACCGTCGAGAGGTCAATTGTCAAGGCGTCAAAGAATAGCAAAGCCATTATTTAGATCTCTGTACCTTCGCTGATCCCAGAAAAAGGATAGGAAAGCCCACGTCTTTGCCCGTCAACTTCGTTGGTATGCCAAGACATTGCCCAGCCTACTTCCCAACATCCAGGTCGCGCAGTAAAAGAGCCCCTGCGGTTACTAGTGGAGAGATACCTCGAATCCAGCTTCACCTGGTCCTCCTAGGGTTCCAGCGTCTAAGTCCGAACCAAGAGGGGGTTTTACCCATAGGGCCGTCCGGTAGTCAGGTTTTGGTCAGGCGTCCTAGACGTAACAATAGATGAGCTCGAAGGCGCTTCGTCCCCTTCGCCCCCTTTCTATAAAGAATCCAGTAGTGTAGCCAATCCAATCAAATCGTTCACTTCGTCCTCCTTCGCACATTGGCAAGATATCCTCTCTCGTTAGAATAGAGAAGCATTAGACCGTGACTTATCCAAATTCGAGATCAGACCACATCGTCCTCCCAGGAGTCCATTTTGACTTAAGGTCGATACTGTAGGGTGTGGGTGGTACGATGAATGAATGTCGATATAGCAAGATCCGAGATCTTTGCGGTAATATCTCATAGAAAGGACTCTATGGAAATTAGCATCGTGTTATTCGTCTACGTATTTAAGGACGATGTATACTTGTGGATAAAGCGAGGTTCGCGAACCTCTGAAATAATATTTCACCAAAACCGACGTTATGGAAATCAGAATCGTATTATTCATTTTCGTATTCAAAAATAACGTATGAGTAAATATCAAGTTCGAAAGCCTTGAGATAATAATTAACAAAATCGGCGCTATATAAATTTGCCAAGTATTACTTATTTCAACCGATTGATTTATTTTATCCTTAAATTTCTGACTACGTCGTCCTCCTATAAGGTTAGTTATTTAACATGCGCAATCTTAAAGTCTGCAACTACAGTTATTTTACACATGCAAAGGTATAAATGTGAAAAATACAATGTACAATTTAACTCAATAATGGAGATTTGAGTCTATTTTCAAGTTTTGAGCCTCTAGAAGTAACATATATTTAAGCTCTTCAGCTCATGATGGAACTCAGGAAAATTCCAAATAAAGCATTCCTCCAAACTGGGATAGGATTTATTATTATTTAGAGAAGCATATTTGAATTTACATTCAATCTGCGGTGATTTTATTATGAATTTCGTAATTATGTTTTACATATCGGTATTGTATTTATGAAAACAAATTGTGCTAATAATTATTGCATTTTAAATTACACATTAGCAAATCACATTTTACCATATCAAATTTAGTAAATATAAATAAGGTTCGTAACTTACAAAAACAGCTATTTTTTTATGATAAAACTCTAAACAAAACCACTTCCACCAATTCACCAAATCACTGACACAACTCACAACTCCGCGGCTGGTGTGCTCCACTGCATTCCCTAACCGGCTTCGACCACGCACCCTCGTGACGCGACACGAGTATTCCTACCGACCCCTGATTCACAAACTCACTGACACGACTATGACTCAAGATCTGAAATACGAGCTTCCCCGCGGCTGGGGCTCCACTGCATTCCCTATCCGAGTTTTAACTGCCCTGCAATTCCGTCGATGACTAAAACAACAAACTCACTCGTGACCCGAAAGAAACTAGACTTATCCAAATTCGTCCTAACCGATTAATAGCTGACTTCACTCTCGACTCCTCGATTCTGTGGTTTCTTCCCCACTATCTCCCATCGAACTTCCTGGCCAACCTACTAATTCCGCGGTCCTGTTCCGACGATCTCCTCGAACCTCCTGACCGACCTTCTAATTCCGCGGTTCTCTCCCGACTATCACCTGATCGAAACTCTTCGACTAACCTCCTCGATCCGCGGTTCTGTCCCGACTCCCTGATCGAAACCCTTGACTAACCTCCCGATTCCGCGCTCTTCTTCCGACTCTCCTGATCGAACCCCCTCAACTAACCTCCCGATTCCGCGGCCCTTTCCCGACTCTCCTGATCGAACCCCCTCAACTAACCTCCCGATTCCGCGGCCCTTTCCCGACTCTCCTGATCGAACCCCCTCAACTAACCTCCCGATTCCGCGGCCCTTTCCCGACTATCCTCTGATCCAAAACCCTGAGTCCTGGTTCCTCCATCCCCTTTGACCCTTTTTTCCCCCTTCCTAAATGCGTATTCATTAGCTGTTGCCAGGGCCGAACTGTAATACTATCCTGTATTGAATTTTTATCTCGTAACGTCGACCGCTACACCTTAGTATTTTATTTATTTATTTTATGATCAAGCTATTCTAGTTTCTATAGTAGGTATCTAAGACCGTGACCTTTTACAACTAATTGACCTCCTCTGCCAGATGCATCTACGTAAGGGTTTAGCCTTCTTCCCTAACCCTTTGAGATAATATTTCATAGCCTTAGAGATTTATTGATAGCGATTAATAAGTTGAATAAATATTGTTAAAATATCCGTCCTGGATAATTACACTATCAAGTGTAATTTATTCGCTCAATATTAAGAGCTCCCTTTCAGTATATAAACGTCACTGCGCACATATAATGACGACCGATAAATCATACTATGACATCTGATAATAGTCTGCCTTTGTTTGACCTCGGGATCGCTTTTCCTTTTTTTTCTAATTCATTACCGAGTACGTGCCTGACTGATTTTTTGCATCCTAACCTAGGGGTGTAAATCTTAGACTTAACGCCTTTATTTTTTTCCTCTCCCTATTTTATGTATTTTTTTGAGAAAAGATATAACTATTGTAACGCCATCAAAAAGGCTGTAAATTCAAATTCACTTGAAATGTCACTTTGGCTGGTTTCAAATAAGTAATTTAATATGTCGTCACCAATCCTAGAGCTCAGTGTCGTACATATATGTACCTTTGCAATCAGCCCAAAGTTTTTGCTTTTTGATCCATTTAAATCAAATTGCTACCGTAATTCTCGTTGGTATGTCGGCATCGTATATTTCTTGTATCTACCTCCACGCGCAAATTAGCTAAGCGATTTTGCCCATTTTGGCGGCAGCGTGTATTTTATTCGAACTACCGTTATGATGATAATCGATATAGATAGATAGACAGATGTATCGCGACCCGTGTGTAACTATCTCGCTATTCGAGTTAATAATTAATTGCGCTAGCGATCGCTTAAATTTTTTAACCTTAGTTTTACGCGTATTGGAACAGTCATCCACCTCACGCGCCGCCTTTTGAAAATACATAAATATTTATTGCTCGCTTTCCGTGTTCTGGATTTTTTGTTCGATTTCAAAGTGTCTAAATAGGGTACGTCTCTTGTTTGTTTACTTATCATTTATGAATTCCAAACTAACGTTTGATGCATTTTGGTTCCCTTTTTTTCATTTCTTAGATCGTAAATTATATTAAAGTGATTTTTGTTTTTATTTTTAATTAGAACCCCTGTCATTTAAAAGATGTCTCTCCGTTATCCACTTTATGATTCCTTCGCGGAGGAATATTAACCAATCTTCGGTAGGTATATCCTAGATCATCACAAATGCGCCAGTAAATTAGGTTCTTGATTAAACTATTTAAGTAATAATTTTGAGGTGTTTTGTGCTAGCGACTAAAACTAAATGGTGATCCGTATGGGTACGAAATATGTTACAGTTTTTTATCTTATGACGACTTTGAAGAGTTGATTTTATGTGAAGTGCGTGTGTTTTTAATAGAATTTTTCGTAAATATTTAAAGATTATTTTAGTAGTTTGATTTGACCTACATTAGTATTTCTGTGTATTTGCGTCCCTGTCTACTGTGAAACGCTCCAGTCAATAAACGCACTAGGAACAGAATACCACCGAAGCTGTGCGTCGTTTACTTAATTCCGAATCGATTATCTCACTGCATATATTTTTTGTCCGGGTCTAAAAGGGGGGATTGCCTAATCAAATATTCGGCTCTAGCTTGTGAGAATACAGCGTGATATTAGACTCAGTCGTGACTTATTACCGGCCAAAGGCGCAGCGGCCAGTTTCGCAATGGCTTCCAAAATACTTTACATTGTCTTGGCCAAGTGCTTAACGGCCTACTATTTC
Organism: Drusus annulatus; assembly: GCA_022651775.1. Classification (NCBI taxonomy): domain Eukaryota; kingdom Metazoa; phylum Arthropoda; class Insecta; order Trichoptera; family Limnephilidae; genus Drusus; species Drusus annulatus. Next base: position 1,935,300 of record JAGWCC010000147.1, on the reverse strand, counting down.
GTGAAGGTTGGGTGTCTACTGCTTTTTTACTTCGTGACACACCCCTTTGCTCAGCTGGTTAAGGACAGACCCACACCACCGAAGTGTCTCACAGACCCCAAGCATGGAGAGCATTGTTATGCCGTTGTGAATGTGAGTAAATTTATCAATTTAACATTTATTTTAACAAGTGTGTTTTTCTGTCTCGTTTTTTTTATTGAATGCCTATATAAAGATATGCATAAAATCGCATCTTGTTACATAAAATCACAAAATAATTAACGTCTTAATGTTTAACTGTCTCTCAGACCTTAAATAAAAGAGAGTAATTATTTTTTCAAATCCCTTTTAACGCAGGAGAAAACTTATCGAATTCATTTGATTTAAATATTTGAATACGAGTACAAACAGTTTGAAAATAAAGAATATCATTTTTACCAACAACTTTTTTTTACATAATTATTAGCAATTCCGTCCTGCTGAACTTAAACTTGTAACTAAAATGCTGTTTTTTTAATATACTACTTGTTACCCGTGTAAAATCGTGAAATTTAATTTGACTTGCCAAGAAAAAAGGTTAATTGGTTTAATCCACCCATTTAAGAAAAAAAAAAAATGTAGGTTGCTTTATCACTTGCCAATATTTGAAAAGATTACTTTTAATTTGATAGCATATCCATCAGTTCTAAATATGAAAAGTTATCACTCGTAAATACGTACTCACACAGGAAATTATTTATAGTTAATGTATGCATAATAATATATGATAATATTTGGATAATTTGTGTAGCGCCGTTTTTGTGGAAAATCACCTCAATCATTATCATGATAACCAGCTACACTTTCATAATTTGAAAACGCACTTTCGAAAATCCCTTTCTAAACACGTTCGCTTGCTAATTACATGTTTTAATGTAATTTTCCCAACTTCAAAGAGGTGATTCTCGTACATGAGTAATAATTAATAAACATGTTGTAGAATTACAGTATTATTTGAAAATTTCATACCTTTCATTCATTTTTTTTTGTATTTATGTAGTTCTGATGAAGATTCAGGATGAACCAAAACTATTTGATGATATGGATAGTAACATTGTGCTAAATAAAACATATAATAATATAATTATATCATATATTAAAAACCTTAATTTATTTGAAGCACAATACAAAAAAAAAATATTTAAAAAAAAGAGTTAACTTTTTTTAAATACTTCATGGCAGAATATAAATATCGTTCTTGCCATAGTAATCTATAATATTAAGGTAATATTTTTCAAAATCTTGGTAATTATTTATTTTATTAAAACTATCTAGCATTCCTTTCAACTGAACATTTTAAAATTTAACAAACCAACATACTACTAAGTATACTATAGTATACTTACGGTGAGGATAATCAATAAGAATTTTGGGCTATTTTTCTGGCCTCTCAAAGAGTTTAAAGGAAATATTTTAAGTGTTTACTGATGAGAGTTTGTTCTAACACTTATTTGGTTAGCATGACAAGGCAAAACATGTTTTAACATAGAGACCAACATACGAGTATGTATTAGTACACGTGATAACATGATCAAAGGTAAGCAGGAATTTGGCACCAATAAACATAATATTATTGACAGGTGTCTTGAGATCTTCTAGAAATATTTCTCTCAATATTTCACGGTCAAGTTTACTTTGACCGGTTAGTACTCGTAGCTGAGTGAACAGACGTCTCGGGTTCCCGCTCGGGCGTTGTGGGTTCAATTCCTTAATAGGACAAGCAAAATCTTCCGTTTATTATAATGGCAGTAGAAGTGTTTCAAATATTGTCTGGTTATTCGTAGCCCGGAAATTTAAGAAGAACATAAAAAGGGTTATTAAATATCTCTACACCATTGGTAATCAAATAAAACACCTTATTTATCCGTAAATATATATTTATATATATAAATAAATAAATATATAAATATAAATATATTTATATATATATATATATATATATATATATATATATATATATATATATATATATATATATATATATATAGTCATACAGGTATTTCCAAAGTAGCTACAGCAAGAATTTTTCCAAAATAGTCTTCTGTTTCAAAAATAATTGTACAAATTGCCATATTAGAAACAGATCCCACTTAAAATTCTCAATTCAGATATGACAAGTTCAAGAAACTCAATACATTAAATATAATCGTTTTTATTGTAGCGTAATTTGTTGATAAGAAAACACATTGTTTCTGTTTGCCAGTCTGGCTTCATTTTTGTAGAGTTTATTAGATTATAATGTAATGTAGTTGCGCGCGCATGTGGCATTGCAGATCATACACATAATATACCACGATAAAAAGTAACTTGTCCTTGAAAATTAGGCCGTTGAAATGAATATAGTTTTTCAATCACAATTCAAGATGGAATTACTAAATAAAATTAATTCCATTTTTATATGACGTCGTAATTATTGTTCTTTGATTCTTTTTTTTAAGTTTTATTAGAATATGCATCACGTTTACAAAAAAAAATAAACCAAAAAAAACCGTTAAATAGTTAGAAACTTAGGTGAAGGAGAATAGTTGTAAACTGTTAGATTTATATACCTAATTTATACATTGCGAAATAATTAACCAAATTCACCCATTTTCTAAAAAAGATATTACTATTTAATATAAATATAAAATCGCATTTCACCCAAATACAGTCGACATACATAAAAATTTAAAGAAGATCTTTCGCTCAGTTACTAACGCCAAAAAAAAATTGAGACGCTCACTTGATAAAAGTTGCTTAATACAAAAACAATGAAACAAAAAGAGTTGTACTGGTGTTCAAATTTAGATCATTTGCATCCTACATGATAATCATGACATCATGATTACTTGTGTTTGAAATAATTTTTAATATCTTATTGAAAGATCAACTACTCTGGAAACAAGTGTCTAAGGAGAAACCCTAATTCATAGACGATTTGTAATTTTATTTTTTTATTTGAATGCCGCACTGTCCGGAGCTAATGAGAATATGGTATTCTCAAATGAGGTATTTTGTGAGGCTGAAAGGAGTCAGGAAGAGAAGGGGATGGGATAATGAAAGGTTGGGAAGTATCTGTATTTACAGATCTGGTCACCAAACACGGCTTATACCATTTTTGTCAGCGTTTTAATGGTCTCTTTCACTAGGGCAATGCTGAGAGTCTCTACCACTCTGTTTTCGATTCTGAATGGTAATCTTTCACCACTCTTTAAAATCATTCAGATTCTCAATGAATGTCCCTTTTCCAGGGAGTCAAACTACATTATGTGGAGAAGGGGGACCGCTCCAAGCCGCTGCTTGTGTTCGTCCATGGCTTCCCTGAATTCTGGTATTCCTGGAGACACCAACTGCAGGAGTTTTCTAAAGACTATTGGTAAGATAATAAGGAATTCCAATGAAAAATATTATGAAATCGTTTATTTTTATTTGAATCAATAAATAACTACAAATTTAAAAAGCTATATATAATATATATCACTACTAACACGAGGATGCAAACAATTGTGTACTTAAATTTTTATTTCACTTGGCGCACGCGAGAACATTTTCGGTACGGGCAATTTAGAGGTCATCAGGTCAACACTGAAGAAAACTTATGCAATCATACGTCATGATTTTCGTCGTATCATATTAAAGCATCTACTTAGTATCTTCAAATATTATTTCTGAGTAACGTGTATATTCAGTACATGTACGTCATGCGTCAACGTCATGACATTAGGGAAGGATGTGATTCGACAAGGAATATAAATTGGCTGATGATGATAATATGTTATAATGGCGTTTTATAAATAATTCATTTGATTCAGAGTTCGAGCTTTGCTATCATCATTTTTTTTCTCTAAATGTTTTTCGAATGAATTTTATTAAGAGTGCTTCATTATGTATTAACTTTGTTGTTTTAGGTGTGTTGCAATTGATAAACGGGGATATGGAGATTCGGAAAAGCCTCGGGACAAGATGGAATATAAGATAAACAACATTGTCAATGACATCAAGGAGCTGGTCATTTATCTGGGTAAATATAAAACACTATTCGAATGTAGGTATACCAGTCCAGTTGTTTTAAAAAATTACACTCTCTATAAAGATTAATTAAGCCACGGGCTAAATGAGTGATTATATTACATACATTTGTATACTATACATGCAATGATTATATTATTCAGCCGATAAACTGCATTGAAAAAAAACGTGAGATTGCATGTATCAACGAAAAAGAAAATCGTTGAATTGTGGAAAAAGATAGTTTTTAAAAGGGCGGTTATTTTCACTCACTCAATGAACTCATTTAGTGCGGCTGTTTAGAACGGAGAAAATAAAGTTTTAAAATTTGGAGTTAGCCAAGCATATAACCGTCAATGACATTAATATTGTAATGTCATTGTTCACAATATGTTTCCAATGTCATGAGGAATTAGCCCGTTCTAAGACGTTATTAGAAAAATAAATGTCACACACAATTTCATGTCACAATTATCTGAAGTGAAATATTTTTTTGTTTGATTTAATATCGATATTAAAAATTCACTGTCAGACTTTTATTAGACGGTCAGAAACAAGACGTTGAGTGTCAATAACATTGAAAAATCAATTTCATTGGTGAAGGTTGCCAATGTGTTGATCGATTTATAAGATTCTGGTGATTTTCAACTAGTTTCAATGTATCTAAGTGCTAATCTATTTATCATTTCCGTGTCACAGATTTGAATAAAATTTGATTGCCATGTACCTACAATATTTTCAACAAAACTGTATCACCTTGAATTTTTGTTTTCTTCATTAGGTAAAGAAAAGTTCACCCTCATCGGTCACGACTGGGGCGCAGTGGTCACTTTCAGATTTATGGATCTCTATGGGTCTATGGTGGACCAATTCGTGGCCATGAATGCGCCAAGTGGAGATATCTGGACCAAGCTGGTCTTTTCTGAGTGGTGGCAGTTTACTCACTCATGGTAAGATTTTGATGACACTCATCTACTATTCTCAAAACACTATTTTAATGAAAATGAAACTGCGAATCCATCATTGTGTTACTCAAACATCATATTTTGCGATATAAGTCAAATTTATTATAAAGTTTCCTAAAAACTGTTTTCTTCAAAATATTGGCTTAAAATTTCAAATATTTTTGATTGTTACATGTTTTCCATTCGCAGTTAAAATCAAAGGTTAAAACAGTTTTTTCACACAGCGTAACGAATTATCAAGCCCTTAAATTTCACAGTTTGAGCGTGAAACACGGTGTACCTTAGTTCATTGTCACGTCTGTATAAATTTGTTACCAAAACTTTGCAATTTTCACTAAATTCCTGTTTACAGTCACATTTCAAACTGTTCTTTTTGTTTTTTCTGTGTTCGAAACGCGATCTTTGGGTTGATAAAAGTGCCGTTTTGTCAAGCTCCAGTAAAACCGAATGAACTTAAACTTTTGTTTTGTACTAAGATTGATCAACTGCAGCAGATTCGGTGAAAAAATCTTCCAAAAGTGACTTTCGTTAAAAAAAAACCACTTTGCGAGCAAAACGCTAGTCTTACGGTCGGAAATTAGATGCCGTTCTCTCAGGCTCTATGGGACCGAATGAAGTGAACCTTTGGAATTCTGAGAAAAATGATGAACAAGACGATTGAATGAAAAAATCTTTCAAAAATAACATTCGTTAAAAAAAATACCACTTTACGGGCAAAATACGAGCTGGGGGCCGGAAATTAGATGCCGTTTTCTCAGGCTCTACGGGACCGAACAAAGTGAACCTTTGAAACTCTATTAAGAATGATAGACTTAAGACGATTAAATGAAAAAATCTTCCAAAAGTAGCATTAGAAAAAAAAAAACCATGATAGTGGTCGAGCGGTTAAGATCCTCGACTACGATTGCTAAGGTTACGGGTCCGAGGCTCTGTGTGTGTAAAAAAACGTTATTAAATTAATGTGTTGTTTTCATAAACTCTTATAACAAAATAATGTTTGATATATATCCAGCACGTTCCAAAGCGGTAGATACCCTAAGTATCATTTTGGTAAAAGATCACCATTCAGAATTGATACCTAGCTGGAAATGGTAATAGTCGGGTTTAGTAACCAGATCTGAATAACCGGGGACTGTCTAACCTTCCTCTTCCCTCCTCCTTCCCCCCTTTCAGCCTCTCAAAAAATCTTATCAGCGTTGTCATAGTCCCACTGGTGACGGATAGATGAGACTTTGTGCAGTATTCACACATTTTATTTACTTAAAATAATGATTTTGTTTTGTATCTCGCAGGTATGTTTTCTTCTTCCAAAACTGCTGTCTTCCCGAGATATCCGTGAAGATGGGAGACTTCGCCTTGTTTAAAAATGCAATGGTTAACAAGGAGAAAGCGGGGCCGAGGAGTGTGACCGATGAAGATATCGAAGCCTACAAATACACATTCGGAAAAAAATGTAAGTAACTTATGTCTACATGTATTATACTAAATTACTCTACGCAATCAAGAAGAGGCAGGAAGAGCTGAGATGATTCAATAAGAGACAAGAAGAGGCAAGAAAAGAAAACAATGTTTTATCTATCACCTTACTTTTTTCTGTCCAGTATTTCTATATTGGCTCTAGGTAGCAATGTACTAACTTCCTTCCCAGCCTCAGAGTACGTGCAAGTCCTAACATAACTGCGCCCCTAGTGACCGATCGCACCGGCTGGCCTGTTACCTGGCCGGTAAACCTGGCTGGAGTAATTCAATTGTATTGTATCGTGTTACTAATTTAAAGGTAGCCTGAAATAATTTAACGTCTTTTAACTATCACGAAAAGCTGGAATATTTTTGCCTTCGTAAATCGATATATATTTTTAATGGATTGCTTTGCAAAGGGTCCTTTTAAGAAAATGAGTACCTAAACCTGTGTTTTAAAGATACCCCTGTTGTAGGAGGACAGTAACACAAGAGCTAACCAGTTATTCCATAGTCGAGCTTTTGAGCATACTAAGAAATCGTAAAAACGACCCATTCTCGTGCGGAAAATGTAAGCCGCGTATACTGTTCAACGTATGTTAGGCACGCATTAATTTTATTCCGTCTGCGCACTAGTGATAAAATAATCAATGATGCCAGTCCATCGGTGCACCTTCCATTGAAATAACGATAGGGTAAACAAAAGATTCCACTAGTCTATGTTCTAAATATTGATATCGATCCACTAAGGTAAGTAAATCTCTCAAGCAAATTACAGATCTGTAGTGTGGGTACATATAAATATTTTGATCGTAATGGAATTTATATATCTAAGTTTTTCCTGATGAACTGGAAAAGCTATTTGACACAGTGCACTTGTTTGTCAGTGTTTCCAATTTATGGGACAAAAAAATAACATTCGCACTAGATTTCTTAAAGAAAAAAATATCGCAACGTCTATTATGATACATTAATGTATCAATATAGCATTAACAATATTAACTTAAAAAGAGTTGACCAAATAAAGGATCTGGGTATAATTTTTGACAGTAAATTAACTTTTGTTCCTCATATAAATGAAATTACTAATAAGGCCATGAAATGCTTGGGTTTTATTTTGAGGACGGTAAAAGACTTTAAATTATTGAATTCATTTAAATTACTTTATACTGCGTTGGTTAGATCTAATCTAGAGTACAATTCTACAATCTGGGCTCCATTTTATAATATTCACCAACTTAAAATAGAAAGAGTGCAGCATAAGTTTCTCAGATTTATTAATTATAAGTTATGTATCCCAATTGTTGACCTTGATTACGTATATTTAATGAACTTGCTTAACCTCACTGATTTATCATCAAGACGCACAGTGAGCGATTTAATATGTCTCTTTAAAATAGCGAATGGCAGATTGGACGCCCCGGATCTAACGAGTACCTACCCGTGATACACGGCAGGCGGCTCTATATTATGTTTCTCCGTCTACAAACAATTATTTTGATAATTCTCCCATTCAAAGACTGCATAGACTTGGTAATAAATATGGTTCAATAGATGTTTACCGTTACAACACTGTTTCCAAATTAAAATCTAGCTTACTTGAATGTTTTCAATAGAACACAAAGGTTATTGTTATTATATGTATAAACCTACGCTATATTTATATACTTGCAGTTAAATACTAACTTTTCTCTTAATGTTATATTCTACCCATCTATTGTACTCCTTTATTTAAAAAATGTATTTATGTAAAAGCCTTAAAGGCGTTAATAAAATAAAATAAAAATAAAAAATTAAGAATACAAATCAATAAATATTATTTGGTGTATCTTTTAACACTTTTATTTGTATGTACTCACGTTATAAGGAAATGGATATTCTTAAAAGTAGTACTTGCAAAATCCGTTGCTTTCAGTGTCGACAGGATAATAAATGTTGTACTATATTTTATTTATCTTTGGTACAGTGTACATTTTTTATGTGCAATTATGGTATCAAAACAGTAACCGCGCTTATTACACATCTTTATATTATTTAAATAGCGATTAGCTTTTTATTAATTAACATTGCTAAAGACATTGAGAATTATATTGACATCTGCACTGATATTATTTATGTTTCTTCATATCTGGCAAAACTTAAATACTTACGTTTTCAAGCAAAGCTAAGTTTGGTTTTAGGAATTTCACAGAGAAATATTTCTACTTTGAATTCCAAATTTTTTTTTTAATCTTTTTTGTTACCTACCGACAACAAACACTTTTTTCTTCTAAAAACTTTATATTCGTAAACAAATCCACAGCACGCTCCTTCTGTTGGAGTACAAACACAATATATTTTTTACAGCAATATATTTTTTTAGGCCGGCAACTTGCAAAGAATAACAAAGAGAGATGGCTTTGAAGCGATTCCGTTAATAAACCATAATAAACGAATTATTTACACAAGGTCAAAAGTTCTCAACGATGTTTGAATTATTTTATTTTAAACATTATAACAGATATCGTATTATATAAGCACGCACGTGATGCTAATTAAGCAACTTCAAAAATGCATTGAAAAATATTATACTACTTGTTTTTTTCTATAATATTTATTTTATTATTGTTGTCTTGCAATGTAATCTGCCACAGTTCAGATTTTGAAAAGTTCGCCCTCGTACATATTCACAAAGGAAATTGTTTTTAGTCAATCATTATTTTATTGTTTGCTCATTTTCAAATTATTATTTCTCAGCTGATTTTCATTTAAAACTGAAACTATTACTTTGTTACACTTTTTAATACCTATTGCCGACCGGATTTTTTTTTTAAATTACAATGTTACGTCACAAAGTTACTGCTTCATATGAAGAAAATAGTATCGTTTACTATTTTTTCACATTATTATATAATTCGACCAAAAACATACATTTAAATACATCAGGATTGTAATGATGAATGAGGCATTTGCATAACTCTATCAGCTATGTTCTGTGATTTGATATCTTACACGCGCTACATCAAAAGGAATATAGGTACAATCATAAATGTCCGACTGTGTCCTTTTGACACATTTCCTTCAAATTATACGAATATATTCTACGGTCTGAATTCGTTTTTTCCAGGTTATATAAATTATATCGATGTCTGTTCACCTAATGAATTAAATCTTCTCATGAAATCGTTTTAATATGTTTTTAGTATTTAGAAAAGTCGCAAATTAAATTAATTAAATAACTTTTTTTTCTTCAATTTATATAGAAAAAAATACTGCTATATTGAACTGTATTTTTTTTTACTTTACAGTTTTCTGGCACATAAAAACCCATTCAAAGTTCATTGATTTACGTGTTTTTGAAAAATAATATTTTTCGTTATTTGGTCTATGGTTTAAAATTTAAAAAATATTTCCTAGTATAGATCAAAAGATGTTCGAATAAAAATATTTTTAATGTGTTTTTAATATTTGCATTTGACCACAGAAGAAGAAAATTTGGAGGTCGATTGACGATTAATTGAAAACAGCTCTTTTATAAAGAGTTATAAAGTAAGAAAATATATTTTTTTAATGTATTTAACATACTTGCTGGTATAAAACATACATATATCTAATGTGTATTTTAGTAAAACTTTTTTTGAGGTGCTGTTGTGGATACAGGCGACTTTTAAAATGCGCGAAAAACATTTAAAAAAACTGAATAATTCCTTCTACAGTATTAAGGTAGTGTATAGTAATTAATGATTTGTTTTCAGATCAACTTACTCGTAGAAGTTAAAAAATAAAGGAATCCAAAAATTCCGGCGCCGGGGCTGACAGAGTTTACTACTTAGTATTTTTAATGTTATTTCCTTGAAAAGATAACTTTTTGCTCCCAGTTCATCTCTTCTATGAATTAATTTTCGTATCCAAAGTTTTTGAACTTTTATATCACTAATTTCTTCTTCCGCTTCTTCTAAAATAGCCATACAATCAGTTTTATTAGTCTATTCACTTAGATGCGTTGCAGCCTGTTCATCTGCCAATACATTAACACCGCTCACTAATGTACTGTCTACGACCGTTATGAGAACGCTTTTTGGTCAGTTCAGACTTTAGTAGTAAAGTAGATACTCGACACCCGACTAAATTACTGGCATAATACGAACCAACATTTAATCTAAAACAAAAATTAACAATCACTTTTATCGTGCACGTTATTGTTAATTATTAGTGGAAAAAACCTTCAGTTGAAAGTCGTTAACTTAAACTAACGCTATATTCATGCAAGGTGCTATTCCATTAATTTACTTATTCGTTTTAAAGCCCTAGTTTTCCCTTTGAGTGGCGGCAAGTAACTTTTCGTAACGTAAAACGTTTTCCTGTGTTATTTTTTAGTTTCACAGCTTCCCGTGCATCACGAAGGTGTTACAAAGCAGCTAAGGAGAAAAACAAAGCACATGACCTAAAAATGCGATCGCGTCAGGGGACATTCACTTTTCTCTGTTTTCTACAAAGTATTAACTAACTAGCTTTTATACTCTGTTTCGCGTCTAATTTGAATTTTAAAATATCGACCAATCATAAAACGTAATATTCCTTTTACGGTAGTTAAACAAATATCTCAAAGCACCATATCTCTTGGTGGAGATTATGTGATGAGCTGGAAACGGTTTCGCTGACCTGGACAATCTGTAAAAAAAGCCATTTAAATTTAATAACGCCAGACCACAGTTCGAGAGTTTTGCTGCGACCGACAAACTGATTTTTACTTTATATTTATGATATTAAATATTATTTCAGCTAACTAACTAACTAACTAACCATCACGCCGTTTCCCCGCAGGGGTAGGCAGAGAGGACGGACCGCCATACAACTCTGTCTTGGCACACACTTCATTTACATTCATAAATCGTCTCATACATGCTCTTCTGTTATTCAGACTCTTCACATTACCCGATTCAAGTATTTGATTTACTTGATCGTGCCATGTCTTTCTCGGGCGTCTTCGACTTCTTCTTCCATTCACTTTCGCATCATATATTCTTTTCACACTCCTTTCTTCGTTCATTCGCTCTACATGCCCAAACCATCTAAGCGTCCCTTTCTTGATCCTATCCATTACGCTCATATCAGCCTTGCATTCTTTCCGGATATCCACATTTGTAATACGGTCATACATGGTTTTACCGCACATCCGTCTCAAAGATCTCATTTCCACAGCATTCAGTCTACTTTCATCCTTCCTCTGCCAGTTCCATGCCTCACTGCCATACATCAGGGTTGGTATAAGTACTCCATTGTGGACTGCTAGCTTTGCTTCTTTGGACAATTTCTTATTTGCCCCAACAGCGTTCAGTCCTCCATTAATGGAGTTTCCTGCATTCACCCTTCTTTCAATATCCTTATCAGCCTTTCCGTCTCTTGTAAACATACTTCCTAAATACACAAACTCATCCACTTGCTCCAAGTATTCATCATTTACAACTATATTGCACGCTGTTTTCGTACTCTCTCTTTCAAACACCATCACTTTGGACTTACTTACATTCATCATCAACTCATTTTGCATACATACTTGGTTCATCCTAGACACGAGAAACTATAGATCTTCCATATTGTCAGCAATCAGCACCGCATCGTCCGTATTATTCGAGATATATGTTTTTTCCGTTATTTTTAACATTACGATTTTGGCTTTCGGGTACCTACTTACTCAAATGTCATATTGATTTACAAAATAAGACGAATACCCTTAAAAGTATAAATATAGTCTAACCGACTTACGTAGGTACCCCACTCTATTATTTATATTCAAATGGAACTGTTTTATAATGTATTATAACTCGCTAACCATCAGTGTCTTCACCTTAGACCGACGCCATTATATTATGTTATTGCATTATCTTCTTGACCTTGTGAAGAGCCTTGCACTTGCATCATGATCATACCCGGTGGTTGGATTACCATTTTGTGTAGATAAATAACCAAATTTAACATTTAACCTTTGCAAAGATAAAAATGTGATTCTTATGTCTGTAAGAAAAAAGCTTTTTTTATCTAATGTTGAATAATGTGCCTTAAATTTTTCATTTGAAACAATGATAACCTCCGCGGTCGAGTGGTTAAAACGCTCGACTGCGAATGTAGAGGTGCGTAGATATTTTTTTTTCGATTAATATTTATTATTTTTATTATTGAGGTGATTTTTCAGTCACTTTTCAAAAACGTCACTATACAAATTATCGAAATATTATTGTTATTTTACATTTAAGTATCATATAGAATATTTGCCTCACGTTCCAGAGTGCTAGATACTCTGAATCACCATTCAGAATCAAAAAATTGGTTGAAATGTAACTTGTTTATTTTTTTCTCCGTCTTCCCCTTCTTCCATATTAGATCTTTCATCCTTATTACATATTATAACTGGTGTAAATTTCCATGAATAATATATATCGTTTTTGACGGCTCTTCGTACATTTTTCCATAGTTTTACAATTCATAATTGCACCTTGAACAAAAATAAAATAATGTAATATGGTCACCTGGAGATCCTCATGATGTCAGCGTGCACCTTAGGGTAAATATTGTTACTCTAAGGCAGAAGTTCCCAAACTTTTTTGTCCCGTAGACCACTTGCCGATTTTTTCTGTTTTGTGTAGACCCTCTGCTTTCCTATTATTGTTTTTTTTAGCGTTAGGAAAACTTTAAAGTTTTGTGAACGCTTCAGGAACTGATAGTTCTTTGAAATTAACCCTTCGCGATGAACACTTCGATTGAAGTCGAACTCGCTAAAATATAGTACTAGTCGGTAGAGATCTCAAATCGAAAAGTACTAGCAAATCAACAAAAAATCCTCTCCGAAAAAAAAACACTAGTCGGTAGAGATTTTAAATCGAAAAGTACTAGCAAATCGACCAAAAGTTATTATAATTAAAATAATTAGGGAATTAATGTTTATTATAAGAGAGTATTACGTAAGTACCTGCATAGGTACTATCTGTGAGGTGGATTATTACATTTGCGGGAAGCCAACATTTTGGTGACGGCCTGCCTAAATGGAATTCACTCTCGTGGACCCCCAATAACGTCTTATGCACCCCCAATTTTTTTTGTTCACTGACGTGGACCCCTTGCAGGTCGGAATCGACCCCTGAGGGTCGATAAAGACCACTTTGGGAATGACTGCTCTAAGGTGTGCACAGAGTCCCCGCTGCAGACCGCATAGAAACCAGACACGTTCACCTTGAATGTCTGCTACTGCACTGACAACACATAAGTAATCATCTTGCACTGTGTATGTTCTATAATCATCCAGCGTGCATAACAATGACAGAATTAAACCTCGATGCGGCGGACGCCACAAGATGCAAATTGGCTCCGAATGCGAGATAAAATATGCAATCAATAAAATATTTTTCTGGCTTATTCTGGCTTAACATTATCGGTGAATAAACAATTATAGAGTCAATTTTATTGGCACACATTTTATTTACATGTAGAATGATTCTAAAAACAAGAAGAAATTTTTAGGGCATATTCCTCGTCACACCCCCTTCAAAGTAAAATAGAATTTAATTGTTGGGCAACGTGACGTCCGTAGAGTAGCGAAATAATCGTTATGTTCTCACTCTGGAGTCTACAGGTTCAATTTTCATAAATAATTTTCAAACAAAAATGAATTGAGACGTAGACATCGGATTATTTGCATACACAATACATACTTGAGATTTTTTTATCGTAATTAGTGCATATTTCAGCCATTTTATTCCCTTCAGCATAATATTTTCGAGGTTCTGCGGATTACTAACATGCTTTCTTCAAAAATCAGCTAAAAATTGAATCAATTTTTACTTTTTCCTGTCCACTTTTCTGTTAATATTGTATATTTTAGGCATAAGTATTGGCATTTTTGGGGGCCATTTTGGCGTTTTTCGTGCATATTATCCGTCAGTAAATAGGGTTTCATGGAATATATCATTAAGTTTATATAATCAGCTTTGCGGCGCCAGGATGAGTATAACTCAATAAACCTTTCATAAGAAGTATTAAAAGTCTTTTAGATTATTTTTACTTAAACACCGCACAGTCCCAACTGCCCAAAGTCAGTGGCACTATGACATCCTTAATTGGGATATGTTGTAAGGCTGATTGTAGTAGGAAAGGGAAAGAGAAAGGATAGAGGAAGGTTGAGAAGTACATGAATATTTAGATCTGATCACCAAACACAGCTAAAGCCATTTCAAGCAACGTTTAGATTCTGAACGGTGGCCTTTTACCCTTCTGAAACGAACCGCAAATATACTGTATATATTTAATTTTACTAAAATGTGAAATAAAATATATTCATTATATGAAATTCAATTGTGCACGCACGAATTTTAACCATGAATGTATTTATAGTCGATCATCTTAGCTCGATCACGGAGACCGTCATTTGTGTTTAAAAAAAAATGTTCTGATTATTTGATTGATGAATTCTTTTTTAAAAATCTATCTCATCAAGGTCATTGACCACAGAACAAACAAACAAAGCTAGTTTGAAGAAATGTTTTTATGATATTTTATTTAATCGATACAAGAAAGAAGTATTCTTTCGCAAAGTTGTTCATATTATTTAATACGTTGCTGTTATATTTTATAAAAAATGATGGTCTACAGATGATTGAATGAAAAAATTCCACCAACAATAACATTTGTAAAAAATTCATCAATTTAGACAAAATACAAAGCTTGGGGTCGGAAATTAGATGCCGTTTTCTTAGGCTCTATGAGACCGAATAAAGTAAATCTTTGGAATTGAAAAACTGTACTAAGGTAATTTCAGCGCTTTAACAATTCGTTGCCTGGAGCGGACCGCTCCAATTGCGCCTGCTCAGGACCGGCCCTGACCAAACAACTTAGGTAGATAATTAAGTCATCTTCAAACTTTGGTTCAGTAAATGACAAACAACCAAGGTACATAATTAAAAAAATCGTACTCGGTTAAAATAATAACAATAAAAATAATTTGTGACAAAGGAGTGCATGTTCTAAATTGAGCATAAACTGCAAGAATAATAAGTATCCAGTGATACCTAGACAGCCTTGAGACATTAAGTAGGTTTTCTGTAGGTATTATAGAGAAACCAGTATATTTTATTCAAGTTTATCGAACCTTTACTTGAAGGTGATCCTGAAAAAACTGCGCAATGTTTGGGTATTTTAATTAAAACAAAAACAAAAAAAAATGTAAATCATCCCACACAACAAAGCCAAGGAACAGAGAGAAAGAGACAGACAAAAGGAAATGAAAGAGGCAAAACGTCAACTGAGAAGGTGATAAAAGAATAGTGAGGAACTGGTCTAATACAAAGTTATTATTTCATTTTCATTAAATATGTTAAAGCACAAGATGATTGCTTTCTACGAAAATATACATATCATTTATATGTATGAAGTTCTTGCATCTCATTACACACCCCTAATGTTCATCTTAGTTCCAAACACCTGTAAGAAATAATCATATGTTATATCCTCATTCTATTCCTACCTTAACATGGCGATGCATATAAGTGCATTATGCAAGTTGAAGTGCTTATACTATACACTTTATGATGGCGAAGTTCATATAAAAGTTCATTTACCCACGTCCTTTCCCTTTGTGTACGCACTCCCATGATTGCATAATAGTCGTAGGTACCTCAAATTGTATATATTATTTGTGCAGCAGACTTCTTAAACGCAGTTCTTAAATTGCATTGAGTTACGACAGTACATACCTTCCCATATCCGCTGCACTCGGGTTCCCACCGGTCAGAAAGCAATGCAACGAAAACGCTACACCCCAAAAGTCGTGCACCAAAAATATGTATCTAAACTATAAGTGCACTTCAGGATGCGGATGCTTTGAAAAACCTTTTTTATATCTGAATCTGACGCAGTTTTTAAGTTTATGACGTGAAGATTATTGTAAAAGTTTGGTTGTTAGAGCAGTCGCCTCGTTAGCGGAATAACCTGGCATTAAAATCCTTGACAAATGACACATTTCTTGTTTGTTTTTAAATATACGTAATTTGATGAGTAACCTTGTTTGAATACTGAAGGTAACAAATACATATCGGCTTTCACGAAAATTTATAAAAAAGCAAAAATAATACAAATTAGAATTAGCAGCTGGTGTGAAGGTTGATGCGATGGCACAGTATTACCAGTAAGCGAAAAAAACCCCAGAGTCTAAATTTCGGTATTTCAACAAAAAGTCACAACTGCCCGAAGTCAATGGGACGATGACAACCCCCAATTGAGGTATACTGTGATGCTGAAGGGAGAGGGGAGGGGAAAGAGAAGGAAGAGAAGATAACTTAAAAGTACCTGGCTATTCAGACCTGGTCACCAAACACGACTGAAGCCAATTCAAGTAACGTTTCGAATCTGAAAAATGCTGTTAAAAAAAAAACCAAACCCCTGTTTTTAACTGTTTTCGAAAGATTTCGCGTACCTGATTTTATATTTTTTTTCATTAAGGTGCATTGGATGTTCCATGTTCAAGTATGTGGACTTATAAAATGCACAAAAAGCATAGCTGTTAACTAGTTTAGTCTCGCTAAATAGACAATTTCATTATTTTACAGTGTCATCTAAAAGTAACACAGGAAGGTTACGAAAATGCAATAATGGTAATTGAAAGGATGGCAGTTCATTAAACGTATGTATTTATATTTTTAACGCAGTTTGAAATATGCAATACTGGTTTTAACTAATGCATTTTTATCAACCTGTTTTGTATTTGCATAGACATTGAACATGGAAAAACCTCACCTTGAATTAATTTAAATCTATGCAGGAAGAATGTGACTTTAGAATTTTGTTGTTAAAGGTTCAGATATGGGTATAACAGTGCATGTAACAGATTAACAAAAAAAACCATTTACCAGAAGCTAAGGGTATAAAAATTCAGATGAAACATATGAATTCATATTAACATATTTGTTAAATTAAAGAAAAGGAAATTAGGTTGAGGACAATTAATATGTTGGTACTTAAAACATTAATATTCAAGTATTATAAGTAAACGATTCTAAAAATTCAAAATAGTGTAAATATGACAAGTAAAAAAATAAAAATATATAGTTTATGATAATGAGTATATGGTTTTCAGTAGATAGTGAGGACATTGAGTTGCGATGATAGAAGTAAGGAGAAAATTGAAACAAAGCAAATTAGGGACGTTTTTAAAGAAATTAAATTAATATAACTTACGTTTTGTTTGTAGGATTTTTAAACAATTTGGTTTTTAAGACCCGTTTGAACTCTGCTAGGTTCTGTATGTTGGCAAATTTTGGGGGAAGCTTATTTCAGATGACTGGACTACATACACCAAAAGTTAGATCATAGTAGACAGGTAAACTGTCTACTATTTAAGGCTTGCCGGACACACAGCTCTGATATATAGGCTGGTGCCATTCCCTGCAGTGCTTTAAAGATCGTAAGGCAAATCTTAAGCTCTATTATTCATGGTATCGAAGCCAATAAAGGCGATTCAGAAGTGGAGTTATGTGACAATATTATTTTGCATTGATAACGGACTATACCCTGTTGAGTTGTCTCTGAGGGAGCCCTGCATATACACTATTACAATAGTCCATACGTGAGATGACAAAGGAATTTATAAGTGATTTAGCTTATAAATTCTTTTAAAATGAGGGCATCTTCTGATTGATGTAATCTGCCTTACATGGAAATATCCAGAACTCACAGCCTTTGAGATTTGCGACTCAGGAGATAGACAATTGTCAATAATGAAACCGAGAAATTTTACATCTTTGAAAGGAATGATATCGGTACCCTGTATTTGAATCGGACTGGAGTCAAGAAGGGCCTGTCTTCCGGGAGAAGCTATCCAAAGTATTCGGTCGTGTTAAGTTTGAGTTTATTTACAGACATCCAACTTGAAACTCTATCAATAAAGTCAACTACCTCATTTTTTAGGATAGTATGGACAAAGCTATTGTTTTTCTGTCGCGAAGCTGAGAGTTCGATTACCACAAAGCGCAAAAAATACTTCATTAGATAAGACTGGGTCTACTGGTTATACATTTGAAGCCAGTTTAACAAATTCTACATACCTGGATACCTGCTGCATTCATAGGACATATGAATATCGTCAACTAGTACAGCGTTCCTACCTAGTCCTGTAGTAGCTCGAATGTAATACAATTATTTATTTTTGTTTTCAACAGTTTATAATAGTTTTTCTCTTAAATGACACACTATTTTTTTTTTAAATGCATGTTATGCAACACATTTGTAACTTGCTATGTTATTATTATCTTTCTTTTCTACAAGGCTTTTGGATTATTTTGTTTTGTTTTTAAATCCAATACATTCATTTTATTTTTTCTCTCTTATACTGTTCTCTCATTTCTCGGCTCTTAGTATCACTGTAGTAAGTCTAATTTAACACAATGATTTGTTTAACGCATGATGAGAACATTTTGTAAATGGATTGATGTGTTAACTGTTATTTTAATAATATATATTAAATGTTATTAATCATGTCCTAATGAATAATAACAAATAAATCTTGGCGCCAGGAAGTTATAAAAACAATCAACAAAGATGACCCATATCATAACAATCGTGTTAAACGCAGTGTCCCCATTACTACCCATGTGCGTAAATGATAATACTGTATTGTTTATCCGTTGAACTTTTGACATCCTCTATCTGAGTAGTAATATGTTCTGCGTGCATTTGTATCCCCATTCACTTTCACTGACCTGGTTTGCTGCACAATCCGCACGGAATATATCGTTACACGTGTGACCCAGATCTTTAGAAAGGGAAGCTGGGACGCAGACGGTTGCTATAAATACCTTCATTTATAATATCTTAATACTTTGTACCTTATTATTTGATTCACCGTTGACCCCACTATGAAATCGAAAAAATCAGGCTACATTATTTCACTTTTACAAGTTCGTTTTTTTTTTTAAAAGAGAGAGTCCTAACTGCTCTTGACTTTTCGAAGCCTATGGTATCCCCAATTGGGGTATACAGCAGTGGCGGCTCATGACTTTTTAGGGTTTTAGAGTGATGAGGTTGAAAAAAACATCATTACTGACGTTGTTACAGGCGAAAACGGTTTTTATTTTGTTTCAAAATTTTATTATTTTATATGAAAGTTTTTCAACTAACCATGCAGTGCACCATCAAAACTAAAAAATCCTGTAAAACTACATACATTTAAAAAAAAATCGTTTTTGGCTTCAACATTAATAACGTCGTATTTTATAATCTAGCCCACTTACAAATCACAAGCCACCATTGGTATAAAGTAAGGTTTAAGGGAGTGGGGTAGGGCAGGAGACGGGGAAGAGGTAGGTTGAATAGTATCTGATAAAGAATCAACCTGAACTTTTTTTTATTTTCTCTGTTTTCTTGTGTTGAAAAATTATAATTATGGTTGACAAATTATTTATTTATTTTTAGATGCCCTAACTCCACCTCTCAACTACTACAGAGCCAATTTCTTAGACTCCTCCATCATCAACCACTCTCCAAAAGATATCAAAACCAGGGGGCTCTTCATCCTCGGCGAGAAGGACGACTTCATCTCCCGGGGGAGCATTGACCTCATGAAGGAGAAGTATTCGGCCGTGCAGACCGTTCTATTGAAGGACGCCAGGCACTTCATACAGCAGGAGGAGCCGGAAGAAGTCAACAAACTTTTACGAGAATTCTTAAAGAAGAATTAGAAGAGTAATTTAGGTTTTTCACGTTCTGACAATCGTTTTTACGTATAAACAAGCAGATTAGTTGCTAATCTGCGAGTTCTTTGAGAACATAATTATAATAAAGGTCGTGTACATATGAACAGTCTCTTTTTAGTGACAATATAGATTTTTTAAATTTTAGGTAGGTACCAACAGAAAATAATCATGATATTTTTTCAAAGCTTTCCTTTCCTACTCCTGAAAAGTATTGATTGGGCATTTATGCCCTTTTGATTCCAGTCAATATTATGGTGATTGAAGTTTGTTATGAACTATGACTCAAATATTATAAAATGACATCAAATGTGTACTTGTTACGAAGACGTTAGATTTAATTACATATTAATCCAATTTTGTATAATGTCATAAATAATTATCAATTTGATAATAATTCAATAATAAAATATAATTTTTCCCGTAACAATCAGCAAAAACATATACTTTTAAATTATTCAATGTCATAAATAATTTTAAATTTGATAATAATTCTATAATTAAATATTATTTTGCCTTTGACAATCAGTAATTTTTTATTGGTATAATATGTTAATTGACCTGTTGCCAAACTAAGTAATTGTAGTTTAACGAGATAGTGATTTTTTGAAGAACAATAAAACGATAATGTTTCGATTGTGACTACGGATTTGCAAACTTATTTTCAAAATGGGTAACCCCGTTCTTGTAAATATGGTGAATAAAAAAAATATACAATATAATTTAAAAAAATAACAGTATAATTTTCCCTAGTTCGACTTTTAGCCCACTGCACAGATAAGTTTGTTAATCTGTAAAACTAATTTCCAGTTTTTAATTTATTTTGCGCCTAGCTAACTTATTATATTTTATAATCCATCTATCAAAGCATTCGAACGTTTATGTAAATCAGAATTTAAAAAATAAAATATTATTCTTAAAAAATTTAAAAAAAATTGTATGTTTTTTTCTATTTAATTTTTAATAGTATGCAATGTTTTCAATTATCCATTATTTATTTCAAAAGGTGTTTTTGTAGTATAATTAACTATACCATATAAAATTTTAGTTTGTTTTAGACGTTAATAATTTTATTGTAATGGCCCTTTATTTATGTATGTTAATGACAAAATATATCAAGTATATGTGTTTAAAAAAAACAGTTATATTGGCAATGACGTTACAAATATATATTTGTGAGGTCATTGGTTTTTTAATATTTTTTTACCGTTTCGTGTAAAATTCACTACAGTATAATAATAATAAAATATGATTTTATTGATTTAAATATGATTTTTATTTATTACACATGACGAATATTTTATTTTTGAAACAAGTTAAAAAAAGAAAATGATTGTATTTTCAATGAAATACCATAGTGAAGACCTCTTAAGCCAAAATGTAACGAAAATAATACGTATAAGAAGAACATTTTTACTGTACGATTAATAAATTGGATAAATTAAAGATATAGATGAGGTACTCGTACATTACGATATTATGTTAAATCTCATCATTTTATCTAATTCTATTTAGTCTTATCCAAATATCAAAACTTCCCAGAAAGGTCAATTTGTCTGGAATATATCGACTGCGTTTAGGTGAAAGGCGAAATTTTACATTTTTGCAAGGAAATTTAGTGATAACATAACGGTCATGCTGTTATGCTTGACACCTGATCATAATTTGATCAAATCCTGAAAAATCCCAGAATCGGTGGTTAAAGGGGGCGATTATCTGAAGCGGTAGCGGTAAAAAAAATCATAATATCCCTAATCATCGATTTGCAACAGTGATGATATGACAATGGTTCAAACCACCACTAAGTATGCTTCCAAAAAATGTGTAATTACGCCTTTGACCTAAACACAGTCGATATGTATCTACGGTACCACTATTTTCAGGGGTTCTTAACTCATATCACATTACTTTTAGTTAAGGAGTTGAATCCGAAGCTGCGATAAAACACCGAATGTGTTTTCAGCTTTGGACGAATTTGGAAAATAGTGGACTGTAAAACGATAAACTATGCTACTTGATGGAAGTATCTAATCATGAAAAGATTATTATTAAAGAAAGGAAAAATGGGAAACTATTCAGTCACCGATGGAGTGAAGGTTATAAGTTCTTGAAATCTTCTCAAGCAATTGTATTATTGATGAACACGAATATACCACACTGATTTAAGAATTCTTAATTCATAAAACCACATGTATTTTATATTATTTTGAGAGCAACAAAAAAAACCGACGAACAAGCGAAAAACTAACAAGCAACAGGTTTTTTCACACAAAACTTTTCTGTTGGATCATACATTGCTTGGAACACAGTGCCGTTGAATACGGAAATCGAATATTGCAAAATGGTTGGATAGGTAGGAACTCGATGAAAAACACGAATGTACAAAACCTAACAATATATCACTTTGAAATCCAACATATGGCGTACCACGAAAATTCACATTTCAGTTATTTATTATTTTAAAAACATTACAAAATTTGTATTTTAAGGCGTTTTTAAATAGAGCGAGTAAGTGTATTAATACACAATATTCATAAATATAAAACAATTAATTCTAAAAAAATATAAATTGCAATGAATGCAAAGTAAAGACAGTAAAAAATAAAACAATAAAAAATTAGACAATTTAAACATAATTTTTCATCCAAATGATGTATAAAAATAAATAAAATAAAACCAAGGAATAATTATACAACTAGCAGGAATGCTTGTCGTTTGAACGAAGCTTCATTTATGCAAAATATATCGACATCCGAAGCGATTCGATTCAACAACATGATTGCCCTCCCCACCGGCATGACCATTGGCAAGTTGGTCCTGCGGGCCGGGAGATAAAACAACCTATGCTGCCGATGGCGAAGATAACCATCAGGAACATAAAAATGAATGCTCTCCATGATAGTTGAGTTTTCAGACCATCCACGAATCAATCTGAAGAAATGTGTTGCAATGTACTCATCCCTTCTGACCTCTAGATGGTATGTTCCGAGCATACCCAAGAGAAAGTCGGTAGGATAGAGCCACAGGTAGTAACCGTACTCCCTCAAGTACAGAAATTTCTTCTGAACCTTCTCCAACATGAGGGAGTACTTGACCTCGTGTGGACTCCAAACGATCGACCCACTCTCAAGTCTACTCCTTACTAATGAGTTATATAAAATTTTGAGAACCCGGGTGTCTCTGAACTTATTTGCGGTGCGTAAGACAAAACCCAGCATTCTCAATGAATTGCCACAAGCCATCTCAATGTGAGCATGAAATGTCAGCCTACTATCAAACATGATTCCGAGATCCTTCATAGTGGAGACACGTTTTAAACTTAGGTCGTCCATCGTATACCGGTAGTACCAGGTATGACACGCCCTAGTGAATGACAAAATTAAACATTTAGATATATTGAACTCAATCTTATTCTTTTTACTCCAGTCAACAATTCTATCTATGTCTGACTGAAGTCGATTGCAGTCTTCTAAAGTTTGTATTTCAATGAAAAGTTTTAGGTCATCAGCAAATAGAAGAGACCTAGAATGCAGAATTACCTCTGAAATATCATTAATAAATATGGAAAAGAGGAGCGGGCCTAAATTAGAACCTTGGGGTACTCCTGATCGTACAAAAAACAAATTGGATGTGAATACTCCATGTGATACGAATTGTTTTCTGTCCGCAAAGTAACTAGCAAAAAAGTTTAGCTGTCGTATAGAGAAACCTAGTGTAGAAAGTTTATCAAGTAAGATGTCGTGATTTACAGTTTCGAAGGCCTTAAAAAAGTCATTATATGAACAATCTACCTGGTGGCCTTTATCCAAAGATTTTGATACATAATCGGTAAACACCAATAGGTTTGTTTCTCATGAACGACCTTTTCTAAATCCATGCTGTTCCGAAATTAGAAACGGGTCCACTTGTGGTAGCATGTATTTATGAAGAATCGATTCGAACAATTTAGCCGGTGCGGAAAGTATTGCCACTGGTCTGAAATTTTCCACTGAAGTCTTTGCACCGCTTTTATAAATCGGACAAATTTTTGATACTTTCCAGGAGTCAGGAAATACTTCAGTTTCTAAGGAAAGGTTAAATAAGAAACTCAGTGGAAGTTTTAAAAACTCGACACAACCTTTAAAGAAAAACACCGGGAGAAAGTCTGGGCCAAGTGAATGAGTATTTTTCATTTTTCTAATGGAGGATTCTATATCTGATTCGTCAATATACACACATTACCACCATATTTCCGATTGTAAGCCAGCTTAGCAAGAAATTGATATATTAACTTTTCAGCCCGCGTAACAAATATTAAAGTTAATAAAACTTTCTTGACATTCGATGTGGTCACAATTCAATGATTAGCGCCATTTTGTTTTTTTGCATCTTAGTGTTTCCCGTGGAGCGTCGATTCTAGATACGTTTGAGCTTTTGCACAAATTGTGATCGACTGACAAGCATATCAAGCATGACCGTTATTACTTTCAGCTAATCACAAATTGTTGAAAAACTAAAACCGACAGACGATCAGCGTTTAAAGGGACCGGTCAAATGTCATTGCGCTAATCATTGCGTTGTGGCAATGCCAAACATGACGTGAATTTGAGACACACCATCCTAAAGTAAAGAACCAACGCCGTTGTTATGTTTACTCTATTCTTCTGGACTGCATCGAAACAAAGAATAAGATGTGTGGACATAATATAATATACGCTTAAATATATATAATATATGCATAAACGTAATCTCATAATTCTTTGGACAGATAATAATAATAGATAAAAATATATTTTTTAAAAATGTTGGTTCACTTTGTTTTTCTCAAACACAGTGTAGGTACTAATCTAAATAAAGTTTCTTGTAAACAAAAAGCTGTTTTAAAAAGTTTATGATTTTTCTATACAGGTGAGCCCCCGATTTCACGATGAGAATCCGGGGCTTAATTAACTTCAAATAATTTCCTTTGCGAGTGTGAACTTTTCAAATTTAAAGAATTAACTTTTCAAATTCCTACCTACCTAATAAAGTACTTGCCAACAATGTATTTTACTAGACATTATTCTGTATTTCAAATGAGTGGATTAAGGCAATTAATATGTTTTCTTGGCAAGTTAAGTCGCGGGTAACAACTACTTGTAATATGTATTATTTGCAACAATAATGTCACTACCAACTACCACATACATGCACCCATTTCTCGCCTACATACACTCGGGAATGAATACACCTCAAATATTGATATCTTTATATGAATTTGCCAAAATTTAAAAGACTTTTATACGAAATATTCACTAATCATTAATGTATTGGAACTATTATTAATTATTATTTTTTGTATTTTTATTTTTTTTGCTATTCATTTCTCAAAACGTTTTACTGTATTATTTCATGTATATCCTTTTTTAACTGTACTCATGCACTTACTTATGTTATATTACCATGTAAAAACCCATCAGGGCGTTAATAATAAATAAATAAAATAAATAAATAATATCTATTACCTATAATGCAATACGAATTGGTTTTTACTAGTTTTTGAGTGGAACAAAATCACTGAATTTTATCTGAAAGTTAGTTTGACTTTGTTATTGTTTTTGTAATGAATCAATCTTTTAAAATGCTGATTGCAATATTTTTTGGTGCATCGTATTTTCAGTACGTATGCATTCCTCGTGATATTCATTGAATTTGAAAATAAGATTTCATAAGTGCATCCGGAAAATACGCTGCTTTTTTAAAAAACGGAGAAAGCCATCCTTGTTCAAAGCAAGTAACACTTCACATTAGCTTTCTTTTGATCGACCTGTTTTGGTGAGTCAATAAATGCCACCGTTCGACATCCCGATTTATTTTTGTTTGCTCACTCATTAAAATTATCTTAAAAGCATTTTACAATAAAAAAAACTTGGTATCGCTTTCCACAAACATATTTTTCAAAAAGTTAGTTGGGTTCATTAAGTTTTTCGAAACCCTCAAAACATTTGACGCCGTCTTTAAATCGACCAGTAACGTCAAATATTTTTTTGACATTAGCAATTCCAACATTGTAAGGTAGCATAACATATTTCTGAGGCTATCCGTTCTATTTGCGTACACTTCCGAAAATATGGCGTAGTAGTTAGTTTATCTATTAGTCATAATAATTTTCTTCACTCTTCAAAGAAACACGTCAGCTTTACAATTACTTAGTAAGTAGGTACGTTTAGCTATATATTCAAAGTTTTTCATACGAAATAGAACCTGCACCAACAGAAAATAGTACACAAAGTTAAATACTAGTAAATATCTGTCCCTGTTGCAATGCAATATTGATTCAATCGTGTACTTTATTAACTACAAAGCAGAAGATCTGTTTATTTGTCGTGAAATTTGAACAGCAATTCATCTTGCAGCATCTAATGCATTGTAAGCTTAAGGGATTTTGAATATATGCTTAACGGTTGCGAAATTTATTTCTTGTCTTAACAAGAAGCCATATTGTTTGATCTCAAACAGACAGTTTTGGCGCTACGATTTTTTTACAGATTATCAGAAATTACTAGATCAATGCAACTGTCTTCAGCTGGTAATAATTCCCTTTCCATCATAATCTATAAATCAGTAACGTGTTCATTTTAAGGTCAAGAAATAACGAATAGTTGATATTTTTAAAATTATTCTAAAATAGATTTTGACACAAGAGTGTTGAAATCTCAGACGAAGCCAAGTCGTACAGGAATTGTTATAATATATAGTAGGTACTAATCACTGAGCAGACATTCCCTAGACGTGTGATCTGTGCCAATTTGAAAGAAAACTGATGTCGCCAAATTACACAAGACCTTTCGAATTTTTCCCCACACAGGCCATTGAGATTTTTCATCTGCCCATCAGAGAAATTCGATTTTTGTAAAGGTTTCATCAATTGATTGATTGACCGGTTAGTAGCTGCGTGGACTAACGCGTCCACGCGGGCGTTGTGGGTTCAATTCCTCTGCTAGCTAAGTCCTCCATCATTGCACAAGCAACATCTTCCGCTTATTATGATGGTAGTAGAGGTTTTCAGATATTGTCAGGTTATTCGTAACCCGGAAATGTTTGTCTTTCTTTAAAAATTAATTTTTACAGAAACAAGAAGAAATTGACCTCACTTTAGGCACACGAGACATTTCTATCGGTTTATCTCTTCAGTGGTACTAAATATAGATATTGTAACAATATAAAGTGTTTTCCACGGTTTTTTTTTAATGTTTCCCTGCATTTTCCAGAAGCATGTCACAGAATCCGCTTGATTACCGGCACGTGTTGCGTGCTGCCGGTTCAACGGCCATTATGTTGACACAGAAAACATTTTTACACCGATTGGCTTGTTAATTTACCGGCCCGTGTAGCCTATTACACGTGCCAGCTGTTATGACCATAAATACGCATACATTTACAATTTCGCGCCCATCGGCAGACAGCAATGATGAATAATTTAGCTTCACACAGATTCTCTAACTAAGACGGTTTGAAAAAGTCACGGTCATCTTGGTAAAGCGACCTGAATGACAATAGGCAGGTCTATGTGTAGTATTTATAGTAGCTACAAGATATTTATATTATCTACTATATTGCGAACGCTCCTCATATGTTTAAAAACAAATATATATAGTTTTTTTCGCTCGATTTTAAGCTCCATTTTTCGAAAACTTTTTACTTATGAACAAAAAAAATCAACATTTTGTTTTAAGAGTCAGCACCTAAAATATATACACTTGTCGGCTTTCTAGTTCAACCAATACTACAAGTGATTTATCTTTTAGTTCTATGCGGGTTGTTGGAAAAATGCCCAAGGTTTCCATTGAATACAATTATTATACAGTTATATTTAAATTTCTTTATGAAATGCTTACTAGAATTTTAGGTAAAACATTCAAAAATGCCTTTGCAAAGTTTTAAGCTCCACCTTTTAGTGACATTTTAGTATGTTTTTCATAGAATTTAAAAGATTATAATTTAAAAATTGTATTCACTGGAAACCTCAGACATTTTTCTACGTACCCATAGAAAATTTATAGATAAATCATTTGTAGTATTGCTTGTATTAGAATGCCAAAAAGTAACGTTTGGCGTCATTTTAAGTGTTGACCTTTAATTTTTGCCAATTAAATTGCTATTTCAAAACTTTATTATAAAATGTAGATATCTGCTGAAAACGGTTGCGTTGATTTAGAAATCAATCAACAAAATCTGTGCTAATATCACAATGCCAGATATAACTTTTTATTTGCATTTTTCTGCTTTATAGTTCTTAAGATTATTTTTTCATGTGATTAGAGTTTAGTTTACTTTCATCAAGCGTCCCAACTGCCCGGAGTCAGTGAAACTATGGCATTCTCGTTTTAAGGAGTGTTGTGAGACTAATGAAAGTACTGAGGGGAAGGAGATGTGAAAGAAGAGGTTCGGGAAATTCCTGACTATTCAAATCTGGTCACCAAACCGGGTTGATGCCTTTTCAAGTAACGTTTCGATTTCACCAGGGCGACACTGAGAGTATACCACTCTTTTAAGGGGAAAAAAAATTACGAAAATTCGTGTTTATTATATCTCACAAATTTATGTTTTACATTTTTTTTTAAATTGTATGTACCTCTATGGATAACTATTTGTAACCTACCGTTACTGATTGCGTGACAAAATTTTAATTATTATTCAATGTTTCACAATTTTAGAAGCCCTAGATTTTTGTTTTTATACTGAATAGTGGATCCTACCATATTTTGGAAAAATATTACATAATATTAAATTTATTGGTTTTCATTAAATATCTATCACGCGTCATGTTTCAAAATGAGTATTTTATTGGAAATTGTATATTCAATATTTAATGTCCTGTTTGAAGTATGTTTTTACATGATTCGTATTCGATTAAATAAAACAGGATTTTGGTCTGAAAATAATGTTTTAAAATGTTTAAAAAATTACGACTCTACAACATATTGCGTTGAATGAAACCTTAAGTGATTTTTATTTTCAATCACCTTTTTCTTTTATGATTTTTTTTTGCCGCCCAATTGATATCAACATATTATTATATTTAAAATATGTCCTAAATTTTTGTTAACATTATAAATATGTGCAATGTAACGACACATTTTTGCCAAGAACTGTAAAAAAAATCTACAAAATAAATAATAATAAATTCCTCCAAAATTCACATTTCACGTGTACATTTTGTATTCCGTATTCGGCCATATAGGTTGCAAGCTTATACATAGCATCAATTATACCAGTTCTATCATCATCACCAGCATTGATGCTACAAACTTTTTAATCTACTTTATGTGATATTATATATATAACTGCCTGTAGACAGTGGAAAGTGGAGGAAGGGAAGTAGATAGTGGAGAGGAAAAATTAGAAGTAACTGGTTCTTCTGGCATCAACAAAGTAAAAACCATTTCTAGAATCTTTTTGATTTTAAATGGTAGTCTCTTGTTTGGACGATTCTGAGAGTATTTCCACCATTGCTCTTAGTTATGACTACCTTTTTAGAAGCCTCCAATCCTGTCGAAGTTCTTCGATCTTTTGTATCAGACATGTGGTAAAAAAATCTTTACTTCAATATCTGCTTGTCCGAAACGTAGACTAAAAATATGGGAAGGAGTCACAAAATAAGTGCTATGCGGGTCAACGAACTAAAAACTATGAGTTTCATTATTTTTCTCAAAAAACTCATTCAAAAATATAGCATCACGTTGACTTGTTCCTTACTAATTAAAAAAAAAAAACGAAATAATGTGCGGAATAGTGACGTCGGTTCAAATTTAAAACAATGTTGTAATGAAAAAATGAGCACTTGTTTAATGAACCTTCTCAACAACTTGCGGAAAAAGCGTTAAGCTTTGCGCGTCAACACTTAGAAAAAAACAATTACGCCAAAGTTGAAGGGACACACTCCAGCGCGTCGATGCGATAATCCAAATTACTGAATGAGAACGATGAACGTTGCGTGAATAATCATAGTCAGTGAGGCATATAATTTTTTAATGAAACTGGACTTTTAACAATTATTATGTCACAAGTTATCTGCGAATTCAATTCATGGAGAGAGAAGTGAAAGCGTAAAAGCTTTGACTGTGATAATTAGATCAAATCAATGGTAGACGAAAAATAACGTAAGATCATAAGACAAATTTAAACGTATTCTCTTTTTCGTGTGGTTAAGTGAGTCGCTAATATTGTATAGATATCATTTTAGGGAAACTATAGTTGGAAGAGAGTTGTGATATTGATTGATCATTTAAGTACTATGTGATAATGATATAGTTTTGGGATAATTCAAAAGAGTTTAAGATCAAGAGGGAAATTAAATCATCAGTGTTCTTCAATCGGAGCATAATCTGCTATAGATGTCTAACAAACTTAAGGTAATTCCGAACAAATGACCTGTTTTTTTAAGATACAATCTCTAAAATACTATATTATCGATGTTTTGCGTGCAGCTATGATGAGGTTAAACATTGTTTTAAGTCTTGCATTGCACTGGATATTTGATCATTAACAACAAAAGGCACATTTCTGTTAAAAAAACTGATGACTTACATTCTGACGATGAATTAAATTCTGTCTCAATATTCTCGTTTTCCGGATGAACCACAAATTTATAGACATCGACATGACACGAAACGAAATTATTATATCACTAGTAGATACTCTCAGTGTCGCCTTAGTGAAAGACCACCATTCAATATCAAAGCAATGCTTGAAATGGCTTTAGCCGTATTAAGTTACCAGATCTGAATAGCTAGGTACTTCGCAATCTTTTTTTTCCCCCTCTTTTCCCATCCACACTACCTTTAGCTTCACAACATACCACAATCGGGGATGCCACAACCCCAATAGTACCAAGCCGTTCAAACTATTGTGCGGCATTCACATAAAAAATATATGTTTAAATACCACCCTAACTAGGAGTACTCCTGTCCTAGTGCGACAGACACACAAGAGGGCACTGCAGTTTAGGAAATTGCAACATCTGCTCTGAGGATGGGATGGAGGTTGGAGTTTAATCGACCAGGATAGTTTTCAAATGTCTTACCGAATAATTTGGTGCTTTTCCAACTTTTTTTTAATCAAGAGATTTTGAGATTTTAAAATAACTCTGAGAGATACATTGATATTATAATATCACAATAATTATTACCTTGTCTTGCAATCAACAATAGAACAACAATCATGTATGAACATGCTGTGTATTGTGATTAAGTATTGTTAAGTAATATTACAATGTCTGATTAACGTAAGTACGTCATTTTCCACGGATTATTCCATTAGTTTAGAAAATAGTCACGATGCAACCATAAATTTAATGCTTTCACGCATGTTGGAAATATTTCCATTGGATTAATGGCAAATCAACAAAGTGAAGGTCCAGTTGAAGCATAATTTTATACCCTTTATCAACTGTCAACCAACAATTACAAAAAGAAAACGTTAGGAGGAGCATTTATCTTCCAACAGATGACCAATTTATATGTTGGTAATAATAACAAATCGTGGGAGTAAATAATAAGAGAGGGTGTTGAAAAAATGTGTCTACTGTGTAATTCATTTTAAATATTATTTGGTTTTAAGCATCAGATCAGATGTACGAGTATATCGACATAGAGTGATTGAGCATTACATCGTAGGGCAGAAAGCTGATTTTCCTGATGTTAATTCATAGCTTTGTCCAGACTCGCGCAGCGAGCATTTGAGGCAGTTCCCAACTAACAAATAAATATTTTAGTAGTCGAAAGGGCAAAATAAAGTTTATGAAATCATTTGTGACTGTGATAATATATCCGGATCTTTCCATCAATGTTCAACTATTGCTTGAAACTCATGCGTAGCACGCCGCGTACAGTGTTGACAAAGAAAATTTAAAACTACCATGTTTCATGTGTTTTTGATGGTTTATATTGAAAAATGAAAAGTGAAGTTGTGATTAAAGACACATCTTTTTTATGTGATTGACTATCGCACAAGAGTGTCAATTATTGTCCGGAGACAGTGGGTCTATGGAATTCCCTATTTGGGGTAAGTTGTGAGTCTGTAAGTAGGGAAGTAGGGAAAACTACTAAAAAATTACGTACACAGTTTTAAACTCAAGATTTTTTTTTAACTAACTTTTTGTTTCTTACATTATTTTTTTACATTACAATATTATCATTAGAACCTGTTCTGACGTAGAATAGAGTTAAATAAATGTTAACGCTTGTTGCATGTACGATACGTTTTTTTAAAATTATTTTTTAATGTAACCCTCACAAGAGTGCCCATGATTGGACAGGGAATCAATGCTGATAGTTTTTTTAGTTTTTCCATCGAAATACCTAAAAGGGTTTGCAGCTGGTTACTATTAAAAATCTACTAACCGGATTACTGATACTAGCATTTCAATGGAATCTTTATCCGGAGGGTACTCTCATCAAATTGCAGTCATTTACCTCAATTTTCAGATCAAATTTTGAAGGCGTTGAAATTGACCAGGTCAGCCCTACCTGCCTGGGCACGAACCTCCTCGAACTTCTATGTATGATCACTAGGTAAAATTGCAGTCATTTACCTCAATTTTCAGATCAAATTTTGAAGGCGTTGAAATCGACCAGGTCAGCCCTACCTGCCTGGGCACGAACCTTCTCGAACTTCTATGTATGATCACTAGGAATGGGATCAGCAGAACTGCATGATTTCCTCGGAACTATAATGACACAATTGTTCTCTCACATCGGTTAACCCCCAAGATTCGCTTGTTATGTATTGGATACTGTAATATATTCATAAAATTTAAATATAGCATATCAGATTTGAATCATACCTTCAATTGGACTTTCTTTTTTTTTTTTTTGATTTTAGGTATTCTTTCGTAATCCTCTGCTAACTAGCTGGGGCTTATACAAATATCCCTCATAATGTCTATCTAACTAGTACTGCGGCTCATTTGGCCTTATTACTATCACCATCTGATGGTTGTATTTAATTGACTGAGTTTAAGTTTACATTAGTGAGTTCTTAGGGAAAAGGTCTTAACTGGATAAAAAACCCTAAGCAAGGAACCTTCAATTAAACGTAGTTATGCAAAAAGCAACCAACCCCAAAAAGATAAAACTAATAAAAAGGCCTTCGAAAATATGACGATAAAAAAGCATTAATATTCGTGATCGGCATCTGTAAAGTGAACATCAGTTTTTGTTTTCTTTACGAGGATAATTAAAAATACGTTATTTATAATATATCAACGTGTTTATTAAAAAAAATGTATTTCATCTTATGTTATGCTAAATTTTATAATATTTTTAATCTTCAATTTAAATCGAATATCTACAAATGTGTTGCATTCGGAGCTTGTGTGTTAACAGATATAAATCTCGTATTTATCTACAGAAAAGCGTGTAAAACTTGATTTCGGCAAATTGTGGGTTGGACGCTTTCTGCATAACTTCGTGCAATTTAACTTCTCCGCTCCGTTGCAAATACATACCGGGTAATTTATTAGCATACCTGTGCAATATGAACAGAGCGACACGGTTAATGTTTGTTTACCTTTTGATTTACACGATTTAAATCTGCTGCATAATCTTGAAAAGGAGGTAAGTAGGCTCCCAATTGACACGTGTTAACATTGGCCATCGATTTAAATCCGACACCCGCCACTCGTGTGAATTGGACTCTTTTCCAGATAATACTTCCAACCGTCTCACTTGTTTTTGCTATTTATTTATTTGACTGGGACGCTTTCAGATTTTATTCCACTGATCCGGATTTTGGTTTTATTCTTCCGGGTTGCAAAACACCTCGACACTAAAAATATTTTTACTGTAGATAAAAACATTAATTGACCACTAAAATTTTCATTTCAAATGTTGTTTTTAAAAATTGCTTAAAGTTTCTTTCGGTTTATCTCGTTGACAGTATTAAAAACTAATTTCAATTAAATTATTCACCTCGCATTAAAATATGATACTTTAAATTATTTACATAATTTAAATTTGTTAAAGTAGATAGAATATTTTAATTTTATATCAAGAATATCTCGACCGCATCAATAAATGGTTTTTTTCAAGTAATTCCAATGAATTCAAAAAATGTAACAACGTAAATAATATTGCATTTGGGAATTTCTACCCAGTGAAATTTTCCAGTATTATAATACGATATTTATTTATTTATCTGTTAAAAATATTGGATTTGTGAATGAATCAGGTATCAATTAGGTTAGGTTAGCTGCACTTAAAATATTTTTACTGTAGATAAAAACATTAATTGACCCTAGAATTTTCATGTCAAATGTTGTTTTTCATAAGTGCTTATGAAACACGTTGGTCAAAAATGATCTAAATCATTTTTTTTCTCCAGCGAATGCTCTGACTCTGGTTTGATTATGAAGACTTTTGTGGTCCTTCAGCCATCTAAAATATATTTACCATTTGGGAGAAGGTTTGCCTCAATCGACGATACCTTTTAATGATTACTCAATACAATTACCTACGCAATATGAAGATAATCAATCTAAGATGTTTATTAAACCTACATTTTTTTCTTCTCCGCGAACCTTCTAGGGTCAGCTTTGGACTGCTTTGTTTTCCAAAGAAGCCACCAATCTAAAGTCGTCAGTTTTCTTCAAATCGTCAACCCTCCCCATCTGTTGGCAAACCCTGATTCTCTTTTATAACTAAAGATGCCGGCTGACAAAGCTAAACATACATTATCTTTTTGAAAATGCACCCTTTAAAATGAATTTTAATAAAATGCTCACCAAATGGTAATTTTTGCTCAACTTCTTGCTGACTACTCGTATTTTCCTACAATTCAGAGTTCAATGATTCTCTCTCACAAAAAACACTCGAGTTGAGAAACCTTACTCTTTTGTCACACGGTAAATTAATTATGCTTATAGGATTAAAGTGAGTATCTAATCCCTTGGCTAGTACTTTTCGCGATAGTTAGTTTGATCTTTTTTATGCACGATATCAAATCTTTTATGCTGGAGTTGTTTTTTTTATATAAGTAAAATTTTATATAAATAACTAGGAACTTAAAATTGGTATTGATTTTTTTGTTTGTTTATTGAGGTGAGATTAAGTTTTCTTAATTTTTTTTTAGCATTTACCTTAATAGTTAAAGGTTACGGTTTCTTATCTTGGCTTCACCACATTTTTCTCGCGGGAGATCAATAACCTAACAATAAGAGTTCCTACCTAGGTATCAATCACTGAAAAAATAATCCCTATAAGTGTGATTTGAACTGATTGAATGAACAAAAAATGGCCAATTCATTTGAGACCATTCAACTCCTAAGCCTCACACAGCTAAATTAAATTGATTAGTTATCTTTTAAAGGAATTATTTAAATATTTAAAAAATTCAATCAATTTTCATTCGAAGTAAGGAAAATTTGATCTTACTTTGATCATACAATACATTTTCACAAGATATTTTATTTCTTCGGTTTATCTCGTTGGTAGTATTAAACACTAATTTTAATTAAATTATTCACCTCGCATTAAAATATGATGCTTTAAATTATTTACATTATTTAAATTAGTTAAAGTAGACAGAATATTTTAATTTTATATCAAGAATGTCTCGATCGCATCAATGGATGGGTTTTTTAAAGTAATTCCAATGAATACAAAAAATGTAACTACGTAAATAATATTGCATTTTTATTTGGGAATTTCTAAGGAAGCCACTTTGTGAAATTTTAATTAATATAATACAATATTTATTTATTTATCTGTGCGTAATATTGGATTTGTGAATGAATCAGGTATCAATTAGGTTAGGTTAGGTTAGGTGCACGGTGCACGGTGCACAGTGCATGGTGCAACGGGTCTATAAATACAGTATCCTTAATTATAACATCCTTTTGTATCTGTTTTAAGACATTTACGCGCAGAATTTATATG
This sequence comes from Drusus annulatus, assembly GCA_022651775.1. NCBI lineage: Eukaryota > Metazoa > Arthropoda > Insecta > Trichoptera > Limnephilidae > Drusus > Drusus annulatus. Next base: position 1,899,264 of record JAGWCC010000147.1, on the reverse strand, counting down.
AATTACCATGTTTTAAATTTATACTTCTGGTTTATATTTCTAATAAAAAAATAGAAGATTTTAAAAATAATCCTGGGATCTCCCTCTTTTTATAAACATAAACTTATAGCAGTCTACAAACAACTTTTGAAGTTCCAATACCTAGCTACCGAGTACCTATCGCAGTGATCGAGCTTGTGCAAAACTCAAACTCGCCCGCTCGAACTCCCCGACTTCCCGCCCCCTCCTCTCGTGGTTGCGAATGATAATGATTTCTCCTTCATTCCATCTGTCACCCCACGGTAGGCGGTATCGCGTCCGGCGCCGGTTAAAACGTGCGAAATTATTCGCTTTCAAATAAACCAACTCTTTGCTGCAACCTTTCAACGTCGGTTACCTTTCGCAACTCTTTTTCCGGGGATAATTTTTACAGTTGAACTTTCGAAGGAGTATAATTCGAATTTGGAACGTCGGTCACTTTTTACAGTTTTCTGTTAGGGATCGTATTTGCTATCGAGCCTTTGAAGGAGTACGACGTTTAAATTGAATGTCCGTAAAGTTAACAAGAAAAGTTTAAAGTCTATTGACAAGGATTCAGAATAATTTTTTGAAAATTATAAATTTTCAAACGTGAAAATTTTATTTGTCCTCGAAAAGAAAATACTTAGAAAAAGTTTTTAAAGAGGAAAACAAAATCTTGCTTTTTCAACTATACAGCTACGTATCTCAAAGACTGAATGTAATTTTTAAAACAAATTAAAGTGGTTTTAATTTCAGCACAAAATGATAGTCTCAATCAACGAACGTTCGACTTTTATCTGAAAGCATTATCTTCACAGTTCTTAAAATAAACCAATTCATTAGTATTGTGCAATTTGTGCGCGTTTAAGCACGCACCTGGACAGAGACAAAGTTTTATAAAAGAAACAAAGAACCAAATACGAAAAGCCTTAGCGGTTCCTGTGCTCCTAGTAGTGGACAATTGACATACGAAATAAAATAAAAAAACTTTTGAGAATTACGTAAAATTAAAGGAGAATTTTTCTCACCTTTTAAACAATACGCGATTTCAAAAAAATTGTGAAACTCAGTGACATATTCTTCGAAAGAAGTGATATATTCATTTAAAGATGAATGCAGTTTTGTTATTTTTCTTTAGATGTATTATTTACTTGTTCACGTTGATCTACAGCTTTGGGTTTTGCTGTTGGCTTGGATTTTACACCTTGACTCATCCCAAGCGGAAGTATTGGAGGATCAAGTCAAGGGACAAGCCTCCGCAGTGCTTGCAGGACCCTTCGTGGGGCACCCATGGATATGTTCAGCTACAGGTGAGGCTGATTTCTTACGTACCCACGTTCTTAATTATTATTAATCAAAAACTTTGTTTGTTTTACAAACATTTTTTGCTGCCGTTTTTCCAAGTTTCGACATACTTTTGTGATTTTATTTCCTTATGAACTGGAAAGTTAAGAAGAAATAAAACGCCGTCTTGTCATATTTTTGATAGTTAAACAAATATTTGAAATTAATATTTAAATAATATAAATAATCAATAACATAAATTCGAGTCAGAGAAGCCAGAACATAAAAAAGATAATGGTCACAACCGAGACAGTTGTCTTTTTATTTTCTGACTTTTTCTGTTTTATATTTGTGTTGTTGATTCCATCGGAAGCGCTGTAAACTTAGGTTGATTTTAAAATTTTAGAAAGATAAGCCGTATAAAACTTACAATGCTAATACTCACTTTCCGCAAGTTTTTAGTGAAATAAAGTTACACAATTTTTTTTCAATATTGGAAAAGATTTTCCTAATATTTTGTTTATCTTGTTGCCATAGCGGTTGTAAATACTCTAACATATTACAACATTTAGAGTTAAATTAATCTGCCTAGTACGGTTTTATTTTATTTAAATTAAGTTTAATTACTCATATGGGTCGATAGTGTTGTGGTTAGGATGCTTGGCTAGCAGTCGGGCAGATCGGGTTTGGTACTCATAGTCACATACAAACAGCTCAGAACAACTATGTAAACAGATCAAAAATATTACTAAGATGAATCTTGAGGTTCGAGGTTTTATCATTTTTTAGTAATAAGAATATAATTGCCAGGAAGAGCAGATTCTTAAAATTACTTTTAACAACATTAACCTAACCAGAAATCAAATCAATGGTAGAGATGGACACAGCCGAATCTCTTTCTTTTACTTCCTACAAATTAACGCTGCTTATAAATACGTTCATACGGCTTCGATTCACAACACCTACTATTAAAATTTAAAAAAAGTAGAATAATCTCTTCGATAAGAAAGATAAAACTTTATATTGAATATAAATATCTTACGTCACTACTTTTTTTCACAGTATCCGGATGCAATCATTGTGCATCTTACCTTATCTGAAAACTGAAATAATATTTGCGAACCAAAACATTATTAAATTAGACCATTAGTGAGTAAATCAATTTTTATTTCACAATGCCAAAACACTCGCAATTTTTAATTAAAATTCTAATAGTAGTTTAAATACATGACCCAAAATATTATACAAATGCCAACTGTAAGCAATATGTATGTACGTAAGTAACGCCTACCCGACTAAGCAAAAATTATAACACAAGGTTCTAATAACCTCATTGAATAAGTGTGTCAACACCGACATGTTTCCATTTTTCACGAGTAATTTATTTCCATTTTTGTATTTACACTTTTGCATGCATTGCCCTTTATTAAATTCAAAATTATATGTACACCTACACCTAAACATACAAACGTATTTTCTTGAAAATACTTATATTATTAAAGAATTTATCAGAATGACATTATCTTTCGAAGAAATACATTTTCTCTTTTTTACCAAAATGAAAAAGCTAAACGGCGTAAACGCCACCATTACATGTATTAATCACATATTCTTTTTCTACAATTCATTGAATTTTATGAAACTTTTTAAAAACTTTTACAAATTTTTACGAAACTTTTAAACTTAAATATAATTTTTACAAAAACTTTTTTTTTAAATATTGTTTCATCAGATAATTACATTTTTTTAAATAACTATAATATCGTGTACGTCCTTGAGATTTTACAGCTTCAATATATTATATTCAACTGTATTTTCAAAAAAGTGGTTTTGTCTGTGTTCACGTTAATGGAAAATGAAACCTACAATATTTCTAAAGAGTGGTTCAGAGATCGAACATTGACCGTCGCATTAATATTCAGAATGCACATTCCACTCCGTTGCGCCTTCAGAACTAGCTTCACTTTAGTTGCAAGTAGAAACTACTGTGCAGGTAGATAAGTTAACGAGCAACCCACCTTTACACGTTATGATTCGTTTATATCTACGATGAATAAGTCGACAACTTTCTTATCGACTTAATAACGGCACGTAGCGCGATCCGTGTTTTTTTTATTAGCAACCAATATGAACAACAATAATACCTGTCTTAAACTTCAGTCGATTCAAATATTACAAACCCATGTAAAACAATTGCGATAGATTCATCAAATTTTCGCACTTTTCAATGCTTTTATTTTTATTGAATTTGTATATTTTCCTGATTCCTCAAAATCTTCGAAATGGCGTAGAATGAAAAATAATAGTTTACCACTCTTTACTGGATCGAACATACGTTATTTTCCGACAAAATCAATTAAAACACACATGGACAGGAGTACTAAAATAAAAGCCTTAGTTTTTCGTTTGATCAGTACAAACCTAGTAACCCTATAACTATGTATATAAAATAAAATGATTCTTTGATGAGACTCGAACTAATAATATCATATATTTTCGTAGAAACTACTACTAACTCAAATCACTTTCTGGTATGATTTATTTAAAAAAATGAAAAGTAACTTTGTACAAGACCGATATTATTTTATTTTTTATGTGATATGACCGACCGGTTTCGCTTAACCTAAGCATCATCAGAGTCGAAAATTAAACTAAACAAAAAATACAAAGTGTGCGGTTACATATACATTCAGAGGGAGAATAAAATATAAAACAAAATAACAGAACAGTGAGAAAACAATATAATAACAAATCAATTATTTGTCATAAGAAAAATAATATCCGTGGTCTTATACAAAGTTATTTTTTCATTTCTTTTATAATATCTTAATATATTTTTCACTGTTTTATTTTCAACGTCTTTTTTAAAAGAAAAAAAAACATTCCCAACGGTCACAAAACATTTTAATTTGCCCTACGAATTATAAGCGACTTCGCTAGCAGAGGATTCAACCCGATCACGTAGTGTGAGTATTATTCAAATGTCACTTTTTCCTGAAAGTGAGAAATTCTTAATTATTTTCATTTGCAAGCCAATCTAACCAACCTAACCTAACCCCGTCAGTGAGTTTATTTTTTATATCGTAAAAAATACATGGTTGGTTAAATTGATGACGATTACTCGCCGTGATTTGCCAATTTTGTCTTTACAGACATGTGTATAACGGATCGAATCATTTACACATGATATATTAATATGGTTGCTTCAAATGCGCTTCGTTAATGCTATTTGTCATTACTAAGGCAAGCGCCCTTGAGGTGATATCTAAAAAAATAGCGTTATATAAATTATCCAAACTATTATTTTCATTTTAAATTTTTGATTTGTGTTGAAAGATACGAGTAAGTTTGATAAATGTGGAGTTTTTAATAACATACTGATTTTGGAAAAAAAATATGAGCGGTTCCTTTCGGCTTTATTTCAATGTTTTACTCTGGTCAACACGTTCCATCTGCACCTATAGTGTACGTGTAAAATCCATTTATGGCTTGATACGGTAACATTTTGTTAATTTCATTTCTTTTCCGGCAATTTGTTACTAGCCTTACTAGAAAATGTTTGTAGACATTAATATACGGATTTTGTTCCGTTCTTTGGTCAGTTCCTCCTTTGGCCACTGCAAAAACTGTATCAAGTTGTAAGCAGTGTTTCAATAATTCTTCATCTTGTTTCACGCATCACTATCGCGAGTTTCGCAAGCAATTTTAATTTACCTTGAATAATACAATAGATTTACAATAGAAATAATACAATAGATTTAAAAATAACAAAGATTTCTTAAAGCTATTAACAAAAAGGTTTCTTGAAGAGAAAAATTTAGTAGAGATATAACTTCTTATGTTTCTTCTTCCTTGTGATTATTTTTGTTTGGTTTAGTTTATGATAAATAACCTCCCTAATTGAGAAATTCTCGTGCTTATAGAGGGATAATACCATGATAACTATGACAAACAATGACTTATTTGATGTATTAGCAAATAATCATTGGGTATTCTCAGTGAAGAAACTATATACACAACTTCACATGGTTGGGATGATTTTTCAAAAAACAGCTCTATATGAATGATTTGATAAACTTGGCCAAGTTGGTTTTTACGTAACTAGCCTCCCTACAAATAAAAGTGAAACGGTTAGAAAGTGCGGAAATGCGAAAAATTCGATTGATGCATGTCCACTACACCACAGCTTGCTTAGTCAGTATCTTGCTTATTCGAGATACTGTCTTCAGAGGCAGTGGAGAAAACAGAGCACGAAATAAGTCACAAATGACAAATGACCGTCTCCAGGAGATAAAATATCTGGAAAATTTCCACGCGCAAACACTATCAATTATTGGAAACGATATTTTGGTATCTATTTCTTTTCATTTATAAGTATTATTGATTAGTACATTTGATTAATTTATTTTCAAATGCATGTGGGAGGCGAAACAACTCTGAAGCGGATAAAAGGATGCCTAGAATTACTTAAATCGATTTTGATAAAATGGCGAGTTCATAAAGGATACTTTTTGCTTTAAAATGCTACTTCTTTTTTTTTATTTTTTATTACAATATTTGTAAGCGCCGATTATGTTTTGTTTCTTTGTAATTTCTTTCCTACCTTTTTAATACTAATAATAATATCCCCAATTAAGAATTGTTATTTTTATGGCATTCAATGGTAAAATTATGATTAAATTTAATTTATGATTTTTTTTCACTTTTGGCATTTATTGACCGGGCCAGTTTTTTGCTGCGAATCTACAAACTGTTGTTTGAATAATATTATTAACAATAACAGTAAAATGCATTAAAATTTTAAAAACCTGCGATACCCGTAGGTAAATTCGTTATTTTTTAGTGAGAAGCGGTTTTTACAAGGTAATTTTAAAGGATTACTTTGTTTTCTGTTTTACATTCACTATACTTTTGGAAATAAGATCCTTACCATATGCAGAATCAGGTAATTTTGTCTAGACCCAAGGAGGATAATAAAACGAATAGAACATTTTTATAGTTCGACTGAGTTGTATTTTACCTGAAGTGCGCCATGTTTTTTAAAAGCACGGGTTCATTCACTTTATTATTATACATCCCGTCTTTCAAAGGGCAAGAAACCATAAAAAAGTGTATTACAATATAATTATAAGCTACTTAAAATGTTAATTCAAATATTGCCATACAAAAGATAGGAATGAATTATTCAAATTAATGTTTTTTTTTCCTGACCCAAATGATAAAAATATCCTGCTTAAGCTTAACGTGGCAGACTAATATATTAATACACTTATATAATTCGTTCGCAATACTCAGAAAACAAAGAAACATTTCTTGTTAATTATATATTTCAATTTTAAATTAATATTAAATTTGATAAAGATTTTCAGTCTCAATGCAGAGTATAATTAAATAAATTCATCTCATGTCACTATCAGAATGATAACTTGCCATTCATTACTTTGAAAAAAAAATCATTTAATTGACACGTATTTACATAAAGTTAAATTCTGGTACAATATTTGTACTAGGATTTCATACTTGTGGACATCGCAAAAATCTTTTGAATCTGAAATTGAACTCATATCAACCCGAAGAGGGTGGATAGAAAATTCTCAAGATTTTTCGTAATCCAAAATAACCAAACTTTAAGTAGTACTAGCATGTTCATAATAAAACAATGGTACAAATCTGTTACAAACTGTACGAAAATTAATACATAATAATAATACTAACTTAACAAGCTTTTAACAATAAGAACATTTGCCAATTACTCTGCAAAACGATAAATTCTCCCTTAATAATAAAAAAAATGTAAATGACTGAAAAAAACAGGAAGGAATTAAATACAAAAAAATAATAACTGCGTCTTAACAAAAAGCAGAAATTTTGAGAATGGCACAGCGTTTTCTGTCTAATTTTCCAGGTAAAAAATCATGACCTACGAAGATTTTAAATAAAAATAAGAAGATAATTGCACATTTTTGTATTGTTCTCATTAAAACTCAATAATAAAATTAGCGGAATGAAAACAAATATGGAAATTTGTCCTAGTACAAATGATTTTTTCGGTGTATCATTTTTTTTTAAGAATGATACACATTGCCGGGTTACGAATAACCTGACAATATTTAATAAAAACTCCTACTACCATCATGCTAAGCGGAAAATATTGCTTGTGTAATTATGGAGGATTTAGCTAGCAGAGGAATTGAACCCACGACGCCCGGGTAGAAATCCGTCGCGTTAGTCCACTCAGCTACTAACCGGTCGAATATATAAACTCAACATTTACATAAACTTTCAAAGGATATGAAAAAATGCACATACATAGGACATCAAGTTTTGCACCTTTGCACTGTTTTTTCCGTACGTATGTACTCAGATTTAGCAATACAATACACGGTACGGAGCACTGATAGATCCAGAGAATAATAAGATAAGCCAGACGCCTCCATCACAAAAGAGAAAACGATTCGTCCCACGTGCGGTCCATTGTCGTCCACGATGCTAGCAACATAAACAACTCATTGATGAAAGAACTACTGGGAGATAAACACACCTCATAGAAGCGAATTAAAATATTTTTTTTATAAAATACTAAGGGACTTTATCGCAACCTTTGCATATACCAATAAATCTATGGTTGGGGTATTTCAAAATCCATCACATTTGATAACCATCAAATCTATGATTAGCGACATTCCCGTTAATCCAACTTAACCTTTGTTTGGTAATGCGGTTCAGTTTGTTAATTAGGTGTAATATACTACGAGATTTTGTAGCAACTGTATACTTTATTAGTGCGTAAACTACTGTTTGACCATATTTAAAGAAAATGTGTTCGAAACGTTGGCTAAATCAGAAAAAAGCATAACCTAAAAATTTATCACGATCTTAAAACGAAAACTGTTTTTGAGATGATCTCGATATTTTTCTAACAGAAAATGTGGAAAACTAGATATTAAATCCTTTCATATGCAGCACGGATTTCCTATATCACCAGTTAGAAACCAGGAAGAGCGGAATACACGTTTTCAGTTGCCGGCATTCGTCTATCATTAGCAAATGAATTGCAGTCGTCGGAGCACAGGCGTCAGGTGGGAATGCTGTTATTATTCTATTGGCATTTCAATGAAAGATGCTCCGAGGATATTGCATTATTGATCCCTTCGGTAACGGTCGGGTAAATCACCAAGAGTGCATCCAACATCTGTACGCGGTCGCTTCTACGACTTGTTCTTGTGTGGGCTGTGGAAAAAATTCCTGGCCCCTGTGTTTCGTTCCTTCTCAACAAGACCCAGTTTCACTCCTTCATTTCCTAAAAAACACCCTCTAGAATCACAGAATCCTCAAGGATAAGGGTAATTACTGCCCTCAGGACCTCCTGTATGGAGTTAATATATCGTTGCTGGAAAGAAAAAACAACAACAACACTTTGGTAAAAAAGAGTTAAAAATGCAGGTGCGATCAGTTCTTTTTTCTGCATCGAATGCTCTGATCTCGTGCGGCGCTTCAGCCATCTTAAATATATGTACCATTTTTGAGAAGGCTTGACTCAAGCGACGCAAGTTTGAGACTTTTTTAGCTTTTTATCGCTTGTAACTCATTGAGAACATCGAGCTAACTTTTTTTAAAATCCAATCAGGTACTAAAGACTTATGAATTTTATTGTAAACAAATCAAAAAGTGCTCTGGTGTAAACTTCTCGAAATAGCGCATCAGCCCTTTTGCCCTTCCGGCGATGAATATATTATTTAAAAAAAAAACATCGATCAACGGGATGGCAATATAGTTGCCTCGACCTTACACGTTACGTACAGGGAAGCTTTTATTAAGTCGATATCGTATAATCATAAAAATAAATAATCACGAAACTGTTAACTTGATAGACGAAGAGAAATTATGGAGGTTTTAATATCTGATACATATTTTCATGTGCTGTATCTTGATCTATGGTATCTTTGATCTAAGTAACAAACTAATCAGAAACTTGAGGAATTACATAATATGTTATCGTAATAGGGTCAAAACAACACTCTTAGAAGGTCGTCGCCATGCGAAGTAAGAAGTGTGTAAACTGTAAAATATTATAATACCTATAATAGTTGGTACTCAAGTTGCGTCAAGTTATAAATATCTTTAAGTACATATAGGATAGAATAAACGTTTGGCTATAAAGTTAGGCTCCAATCTGGTGAAATAATACAGTATAGTCGAGCCGCAGTAATCTGACAAACGTTTTGTAAGGCGGTGTCGGATTATCCAATTTGTCGGACTATAGAGTACTGCTCCCGACCCCTTGTAGTCCGAAACTTTTTGATTGAAAAAATGGTGATTGAAATTGTATTTATCAATTATTATTTTTTACGTTGGCATGACGTAAGAGTAAAGCCTTGTCTCTCAGCCTCCTGAGAAGTAAAAGTTCATTGTATGATGCCCATTGCATACCCACTTCAAATGCGTTGATCGCATTTTTGCTATAATCTGTGGGGTAGTTACGATGACTTCGTCGTTATCATAGTCTTGATTTGACATTGGAGCAGAAACTTGTTTGATAATCTCATTATTAGACATATTTTTTTGAAATACACTTCCATCGTCCATTCCACGATACCAAATTTCCAAATTTTGTGAACTGTATTGGCACGTTAGATTACAGGGGACGCCGGATTGGACAGGGGGCGAATTCCCGCGGGTCGACTGTAGCGTTCATTTTTTTTTTTCTTTTTTATTAACTTTTTGTTTCTTACATTATTTTTTACATTACCTACCTCACTAGGTCATAAGAACCTGTTCTGAGGTAAGTGACAGTGAGTAAAAGTAGAATATTTTTTGAAATAATGATGATATTTGTTACACAATGTTCTAGTTTGTCATGGTAAAGAATTTCAAGTGCTATTTTAGAAGGTCTTCAATTTCCAAGACAAGATGTAAAAACTTATAGTGTATATTGTTATACATGTATGACTGCGTCTTGATGGCGTTTTGCAGAAATGAGGCCTAATAATATCCTCCATTAATATTTTTTACTTGTATTATTAAAATTTATATATTTATTTAAAAAATAAATTTAAAAAGAATTTCTGTTAATTTTTATTTGTTAATATTATTATTACTATGTATTAATATCAATTATGGGAGGTATTGCATTGCACTACTCCTGCATACCTTCTCGAATAAAAACTTTATTATTATTATTATTAATGTGACCCTAAGATGTATAAACGATAATTGTTGACGACCTCCGTGTCCGAACGGTTAAGATCCTCGGCTATGAATCAAAAGCGCCACCTTCAAATCCCGGCGTGCGCGAATTAACTGTATTTAATTACATTATTTTTTTATTTTAATGAAAAACAAGCATTTCCGAGTTGCAAATAACCTGACAATATTTGAATTCCCCCTACTTCCATCGTTATAAGCATAAAACATTGTTTGTGCAATTATGGAAGACTTAGCTAGCAGAAGATGTGTGGGAACCCGATGCATTTATCCACTCGGCTTTAGTGTGACTAGCCGGAATAATACAAAATAATATATTGTTTAACTGCGGCACGTACCAGAGTAGGAGATCCTTTCAGTAACACCCTGATGAAATGCCACAATTCAGAATTGAATCAGTGCTTGAAATGGCGTGAGCAGTGCTCGGTAACCAGATCTGAATGGCCGGTTTCCACCACACCTTCCTCTTGCACATCTCCTACCCACCCAACTCCCCGCCAACTTCACAACATACTTCAATGGGGGTGCCATAGTCCCACTGGTTCCGAGCCGTCGGGACTGTTGTGCGGTATTTACATATTTTTTAAAGTTATACAATAACCAAAAAATAACCTTGAAAATTTTCTTTGTGTCTGTGCATTCAGTTGTCCTGAAAGGTAATAATTCTGAATATGCTTAACTTTCACAATCGACAGATCATCGATTCTGTACCAGCGGTCATATAATAACTAAATGAACATTCCCAGATTTCTCCCGCGAAACAGGTGCCACGTGTAAAATTGGTTAATGGTTGGGTCCTCAGAGCAATAATATACAAGAGAGAACGCTGCTGTAGTCAATTTTTCACAGTATTGTAATGAACAAAAATATATCATATAACCTAAAAAACCATTGCTTTAAAGCGGTGTGATGATTTAAGAAAATGTCCTGCCTTTTTCTTTCTCATGGTGTACTGCGTAAAAACCCGGAGAAAGTGATTCATCCAAAATTTGTATAGGTTGGGTAAGAAGAATTAGCTCTCTCTCCATATATTGTTACTCCAAGGTTGGGTCTGTACTTGCGATTATACACGCACGATTATTTGCACGAGACACTAACGAAGTAACAGACTCAAGTAATAAAGACTTGAGTCTCAGCTTGCATTAATTGATAAAGTAATTAAAACCTACGTAGCGCAGTGACCAGCGTATTTGATTTTGTTTACAGAGATAACGGAATGGAATCCAGAAGAATACTATTAACACGTGGATTTTTAATTTAATATTTAGACACCGCCGAGTCTGTAATGCGATGATGTTTCTGATAGCTCTGCTTAGAAGAGTTATTTAAAATAAATCATTATTTAAAAAATAAACTACATTAGCGTCTATTTTGCTGGGAAAAGTCCAACGTTATTAATTATACAATAAACCTAAGTATAATGGCCACCATAACAATAAGATTTTTTTAATCACCCAATATACGAGTATATTGTGTCAAATGATTTCCACGATAAACTAACAATGAAAAACCTTTAATTCAATTTAAAATCTTAAATTAATCATCAAATTGTTGACTGTTATTTCCAAAAATGATACATTTCACCGCAAAAGGGCTGAAATGCCATTTTGGGAAGTTTACACCAGAGCGCTTTAAAGTTTTTTTTGTTTGTTTGACAATAAAATTCATAAGTCTTCAGTACCTGATTGGATTTTGAAAAAAAAAGTTAACCCAGGTAACTCAATGCTAAACAAGTTCGAAACTTGTGTCGCTTAAGTCAACCCTTCTCCCAAATGGTAAATAATTTTAGATGGCTGAAGGCAATGACGTTACATATATATAGACACGTTGTAGCGCTCTCAAAGTGGCAAACAATAATCACGCTAGTTGGTGTGATCGGTGTTTAGGCCGACTTAGTACTAAGCGGTCATGCGTCTCTTGAGGTCGTTTCAACATTACAAGCAAGTATGGAACGCGGTCCGAACTTCGGATCTGTTTCGTTCATACACATATATTCTATGAATGTCTATCTTTGTCATACATGACTGATATTGTGTTTTACTTGACACATTTTGTGTTAATATTCTAAGGCTATAACGTGTCTATACATATGTAACGTCATTGGCTGAAGGGCCAGAAAAGTCTTCAGAATCAAACGAGATTCACAGGATTCGATGCAGAAAAACACTGATCAAAACTGCATATTTAACTCATTTTTGACCAAAGTATCGCTTAAGTCTTTTTGCCTTTCCAGCGATGATATGATTAAGAACATACTAATATTATTAACAGTTCTAACAAGTCTACAATCATGCCGCTCAAGTCTGGTAAAGGTCCTGACAAGATTCTCCTTGTGTGGATCAATGGTATATACGGAAAATGGTAAAATATTTGGGCCATATTTTCAAAGAAGATGGACAAGATGGCTACAATATTGAGAGGCAGTGACTCTCTCGTAGATTTTTTCGATACAGTAGAAAAGTAAAATTACCTTCGTTCAATCGGTATGGCAGTTTGGATAATACCTATTACCCATACTACAGAACATTACATCGATCGTATTTTTATTTTGAAATAAAAACATTTTATAGCATATTTGACAAATATTTATTGTTTACTTTGATTATTTTTATATATTTTCACCATTATTTGTATTTATATTATTATACTAACCTCCGCAAATTCCGAAATAAACACATAATTATTTAAGTAGTTAATTAGTTTATAAGTTGGTAATGACTCCATATAAACACTTTTGTAGGAGCATTAAATGTTATGATTTTGAATTTACTCGTATTGAAAATTATTTACCAATAAAAAATGAACACATTTCTTGAAATCTATTAGTAGTATTTTTATTTGTTTTCCACTGAAATGTCTGCCTTGAATAACATATTATTATAAGAATTTAAAGCATTCCATTAAACCTATTTTTATCGATAATGTTTTCTTTTGAATTAATAATTCAAATAGCTGCTCATAAATATATTATATTATGGTCTGATAGTTGTGATTGTGGAGATGATAATATGTATACACAATACGATTTAATTAAACAAATTTATAATTTATACTTTAATCCACTTTTAATTTATGACTGGACCGGTTTCAGCCTATGACGGCCATCTTCAGACTAGTTACTAAAGTTAAAAATTTGTTTTATTAAATCATTAAAATGGAATTCCACCATGAATTAACAGTTTCAAAATTAGAAATAATATACACAATACAATTTAGATTTTTTTAAGATCAGCCTACACCGTAATTTCTTTATTTTGTGATACCGCACCTCGTCCAAACTGCTCGAAGCGAGTGGGATTATGGTATCCCCTATTTGGGGAATGTTGCGGCAATACTAAACATAATAATAATCTTTATTCAGGAATTCAAGGAGTTAGTCCTATCCCACATTCCATAGATGATATACGGGTACATACATAAACACATAAAAATAAAACAAAAAAATATGTGAAAATAATAATGGTAAACAACATACTTGTCAAATATTCATAAAAACGAAACAATAATAATAAATATGTCAAAAATATATAATAATTATGTATTTTTAAATTATAATTATGCTCGAATAAAGAATGGAAGGGGATGGGTTAGAAGAAAATTTAAAAGAACCTGGAATATTTACCTGTTATATCTGTGTAACCGCAATACTAAACCTGAAATTTGATCCTGAATGATTATATTGATTATCCTTTATGCGATACTAAGAGTATCTTGTACTCTGAAACGCAAAGCATATTGACCTTAATACTATAATTCATTTTATTAAAACCTAATACACGTCGTTTTATGGTATTGTAAAGAGACCTACCCATTCGCACCACTTGTGCAGTTAACTCATGTCAAAAACCATTCATACAAACGTCCTTTTTTATTTCTTAATTGCTTCTTTTAATGTCTTTCCGTCTCTTAAATTGTATTGTAAGGGCCGATTTCTAAATTCCTTTGAACATGCATTGTTCCATGGACCACATGTTAAAACTATGATCTTAAGGGTTGACCATTGTTACGACTCTGTCTACCCTCAACCGATTTCTTCTCAGCATTACTATCCAGAACGCACTGCGGTGCGGAACATAAATATCTACAGTTAAAGGTTTAAATATTGTACTCTATAAATTCTTCCAATAAAAAATATGCAAGTAAAGTGATTATATTTTATTCTACATCCCGGAACAAAAGCGCGCCTTACCCAAGGAGCATCTGTCGAGTTCGTCAGCGAACATTACAGTGGTGTCAGAAGTAATTGGGATGTGAATAATTTACTTCATTAAAATCACATATCTAGCGGGCTTTAAAAACTTGAAGCATTTTTACGCAAATATCGTGACGCTTGTACGAATCCTGCAATCAATCATCTTCACTACTGGAAGTCAACACATCTGGAAGCAAACAGCAGCCTTTCCCGAGGAGTAGTCTACTCTGAAGCCGAGTTTTCAACAACCAGCCTTCCCGTGAGACCAGATCTACTTGGAGGCAGTTCAGCAGCTCATCAGGTGCAGATCACAATCGTCGTTCGAATCCAGTAGGCCGACTTAGTACTAAGCGGTCATGCGTCTCTGAAGTCGTTTCAACATTACAAGCAAGTATGGAACGTGGTCCGAACTTCGGATCTGTTTCGTTCATACACATATATTCTATGAATGTCTATCTTTGTCGCCCATGACTGATATTGTGTTTTGCTTGACATTTTGTGTTAATATTCTAAGGCTATAACGTGTCTATACATATGTAACGTCATTGGCTGAAGGGCCAGAAAAGTCTTCAGAATCAAAACGAGATTCACAGGATTCGATGCAGAAAAACACTGATCAAAACTGCATATTTAACTCATTTTTGACCAAAGTATCGCTTAAGTCTTTTTGCCTTTCCAGCGATGATAAGATTAAGAACATACTAATATTATTAACAGTTCTAACAAGTCTACAATCATGCCGCTCAAGTCTGGTAAAGGTCCTTGACAAGATTCTCCTTGTGTGGATCAATGTATATACGGAAAATGGTAAAATATTTGGGGCCATATTTTCAAGAAGATGGACAAGATGGCTACAATATTGAGAGAGGCAGTGACTCTCTCGTAGATTTTTTCGATACAGTAGAAAAGTAAAATTACCTTCGTTCAATCGGTATGGCAGTTTGGATAATACCTATTACCCATACTACAGAACATTACATCGATCGTATTTTATTTGAAATAAAAAACATTTATAGCATATTTGACAAATATTTATTGTTTACTTTGATTATTTTATATATTTTCACCATTATTTGTATTTATATTATACTAACCTCCGCAAATTCCGAAATAAACACATAATTATTTAAGTAGTTAATTAGTTTATAAGTTGGTAATGACTCCATATAAACACTTTTGTAGGAGCATTAAATGTTATGATTTTGAATTTACTCGTATTGAAAATTATTTACCAATAAAAAATGAACACATTTCTTGGAAATCTATTAGTAGTATTTTTATTTGTTTTCCACTGAAATGTCTGCCTTTGAATAACATATTATTATAAAGAATTTAAAGCATTCCATTAAACCTATTTTTATCGATAATGTTTTCTTTTGAATTAATAATTCAATAGCTGCTCATAAATATATTATATTATGGTCTGATAGTTGCATTGTGGAGATGATAATATGTATACATACAATACGATTTAATTAAACAAATTTATAATTTATACTTTAATCCACTTTTTAATTTATGACTGGACCGGTTTCAGCCTATGACGGCCATCTTCAGACTAGTTACTAAAGTTAAAAATTTGTTTTATTAAATCATTAAAATGGAATTCCACCACGAATTAACAGTTTCAAAATTAGAAATAATATACACAATACAATTTAGATTTTTTTAAGATCAGCCTACACCGTAATTTCTTTATTTTGTGATACCGCACCCCGTCCAAACTGCTCGAAGCGAGTGGGATTATGGTATCCCCTATTTGGAGAATGTTGCGGCAATACTAAACATAATAATAATCTTTATTCAGGAATTCAAGGAGTTAGTCCTATCCCACATTCCATAGATGATATATGGGTACATACATAAACACATAAAAAATAAAACAAAAAAATATGTGAAATAATAATGAATGATTATATTGATTATCCTTTATGCGATACTAAGAGTATCTTGTACTCTGAAACGCAAAGCATATTGACCTTAATACTATAATTCATTTTATTATATAATTGATTTGTTTTTATTTGCCCCAGCAGGTTTGTGTTTCAAAACCTAATACACGTCGTTTTATGGTATTTTCAGTACCTACCAGCATAATAATTTGAATTGTAACCTTAATTGCTAACGTTCATTTATTAACCAGGATATTCGCCTCCACTACGTCGAGAATGGAGACAGCACCAAGCCGCTGATGCTCTTTATCCACGGCTTCCCCGAGTTCTGGTACTCTTGGCGATACCAATTGCGAGAATTCTCCAAGGACTACTGGTAAGTTTTACAAAATTGGTGCCATTTTAAAATTTCTTCACTCTTCGCTGAGTTCGATTAGGTAGATAATAAATCAAATTAATGTGTACCTTCTTTTTTTTCGTAAAAATCACTTTGTGGTTTGGCATACATAATGAAAATGATATAATAACTTTGCATAAGACTACAGATTTTATTTTAATTTTTATGAACGAGTGTTTCGTTTAGCCTAAGCATCATCAGCGTACCGAATTCAACTAAACAAAAATACATAGTGGGTAGTTATATATACTCATATATACAAAGGGGGATCACAATACAAAATAAAATACGAAAACAGTGAGAAAACAATAGAATAACATTTAAATTCTAACAGGAAAACAGAGAAAGAGACAAAAAAATTGAAATGAAAGATGCAAAACGTCAACTGAGAACGTGATAAAATAATAATGCGAAATTTTATGAGTTTACGGGAAATATACCCAAAACAGGACTCCTGGACAAATTTAACTGACTACCGTTATTTACACTAAAGTCAAAATTTAATCAGCGAACGTCTAATCTTAACTGCTACCACGTGCCCTCTTCGTTCATGTCCTTAAAACAAAACAAAGGATCTGTTAAATGTTATTTTTTACATAAATTAACTCTTTACTGCTTCACGCTTTACTGGGATTTGAATTATTGAAACAATATTGACCATATTAAAATAATACGAAATAGAAAAAAGACAAAAATAAGAAAAAAGGTTAGGTTGCAACCGACATAATATCGGAAAAATCACAATAGAATAATATTTTTTTTCAAGAAATACGAGGTGACCAGATCTGAATTGTTGGGCCTTCCTCTTAATATCTCCTTCCACCCCCCACTACCTTCAGCCTCACAACATACCCCAATATTGAGGATGCGATAGTCCCACTGACTCCAGGCAGCTGGAAGCAGTTGCAGTCGCACAAAAGGTGCGGCATCCGTATTAAAAAAAGGCTTCCCGTCTCAACGCAAAATACTTTCTAAGTACACAAACTCAAAGACCGATGAATGATCATGAATTTTTCATTATTTGATAGACGTTATCTCAATGAAAACAAAGAAAATAAGTTTGTGATTTGCGAAAATATATATTTTTTCTTTGACAAAGACCTGAACAGTGAATTCTGTTTATTTATAAATCTGATTCACAAATATTCAAACGCGTAACAATAATTTAGGTGCATTGTATAAAGATTGCATTTTTAATTATTTGTTGGATGGAGATTAAATATTTGTTTATTGCTTTTTTATCACAACATGGCGTATTTAATTTATTTTAATGCAATAATATATTGCACGGTTTATCACCATTTTTTATATAACTTACTGCAAACAATGCATATTATGCAGTTATGTAACTGATGATCCGGGAATTAATAAAAGTTTCTTTGAGGTTGGTACAGAAAAACTACCTCGTTTAATGAAAAGTCAGGATATTACGTACATCAGACTAAAAATAATAAGTTACTTTTCGATAAATGCAGAATGTGAACGTAAACCTATTTTATCAATTCCCTTTTTTGTTTTTATCAATGCCATGATGATTTCAGGGCTGTGGCGATTGATATGCGCGGATATGGAGAATCAGACAAACCAGAGAAGAAATCGCAGTACAAGATGGAAATTTTGATTGAAGATATTAGACAGGTCGTGTTGGCCTTAGGTAAGTGTTAAAAAATCTGCAGGTTTTTTATATGTTTGAATTATTATGAATCATTATCAGCCTTGGTTATTTTTATTCGTTTCGTTCTTCCAATCCCATTGTCAAAGGTCACTATTTAGTGGGAAAATAATTAAATATGCTCTACGCATGGGTGGAAATGTAATAAAAATATGTTAAAAAAAAATCTTTGTTTCCTTTTATTGGCATTAAATAAATAGTATCGGCCTGAAGGTATAATTATTTGTCTAAAAATAAAACGTTTGTGTGGGCATTTTAATACTGATTTTATTTTATATTATATCTCAGTTAAGTTGTAGGTAGGTTCCTTCCGATGAAACCATAATAATTACAAAAAAATCTGAAATTCTTTTAGCTTTTTGATAGAAAAATCACTGTTTGCAATCATTACAAAAAAAAATTTTTAAAGTCTTGTTAATTTCATTTGGACTTCAGATTCACCCATACAAAAACATTCTCACTGGAAAGTCACACTGGAAAGAGAAAAGGCTTAAAAGCGACACTTAGGTAAAAAAAAAAATAGTTAAATATGCAGTTTTTGATAGTTTTGATTATTAGCTCTGACTTTCGTTTGATTCTGAAAGTATTTGTGGTCATCAGCGGTCTAAAATATATTTACCATTTAGGAGAAGACTTAACTCAAGCGACACAAGTTTTGAACTTTTTTAGCTTTTTTGTCGCTTCAGGTAACTTAGTGAGATCATTGAGTTATCTGAGTTATTTTTTTTTTAAATCCAACCAGGTACTGAAGACTTATGAATTTTATTGTAAAACAACAAAAAAACTTAAAAGTGCTCAGGTGTTAACTTTCCAAAAAGGCGCTTCAGCTCTTTGCCTTTCCGGTGACTGAATACCTTTGTAAGATTATTTATTCTGGCTAGATTAATTTCTAGATAATTACGATTGTTTTCTTGGGCGAGATGAGAATCGTACGAAAAAGAAAGCCTGGAAAAAATTGAAGTGATTTCAAAGTTCTAGAAAAATTTAAAAAGTGCAAACACAGCGACAATTAAACTTAGTTGACAGTTGAGCAGTAACAACAAAACCTGATTGAAAAACGAGTTTAGTTTCAGGTGAATTTCAGAGATACTTCGTTATCTTTTAGCTGAAATGTGCCCCAACATGAGTAGTATCATCATGTAACTAACCACAAGTTACATAATTTAGTACCGGAAAAAAATATCTTCCAACATATCTTCACAGGAAAGCGATAAATACTGATGCAATGGGAAAAATATTAATAATTTTTTGATTTAAAAAAAACAAAAATAATGTTATTGATTCAAAAAACCGTAGACAGGTTGGAGCAGAATAATCGTATTTTTGTAAAGAAGAGGTAGTGAGAAAATAAACCAGAATTGTTACGAAATATAAAAACTTTGACGGTAAGAAAGTAAGTTTAAAATAAAGTGCTTAGTTACGTTGGATTTGATTATAATATACAAATACCTTTTGCCTACCTTACTGTTCTCTAATATACTCGTATAACCAGTTGAAGGATATATTTCAAGTTATAAGGAAATCAATTAAAAATATTATTATTCGTTTTTTTGTAATCAAAATAATAATTTTGTCAGTACTCGTAAATATTGAAAACTTGCCTCAGGCGTCTCACTGGCCTTTTGTTTTTAGGCTATTTATAGCTATTTCTTATTATAAACATTAATACATACACAAACATTTTGTTTTTGAAAGACGTTTCCCAGGATAATTATTTTTTAAAGGTCCTGTAATAGCTTGTTATAATCGCTATCATAACAATCAGTAAGTAGGTATTTATTGCATAGCAACCTACATGCATACATCGTGTTTCATCATAAAATCACCAACTCTCTTCATATCGGTACTCTTGTTATTATGGTGAAAATAGGTCGTGTCAAAATAAATGAATATTGTCAACAAAAAAATATTTTCAATACCGATAAATATGGATTTATCAGCCAAAATATCTAAGTTTATTATAAATTCGTACAATATGTTTTCATTATACCCTACATATATTGCAAAATGCAAAAAATACACGAGGCGAAAAAAAACTAATTTAAATAAAATATTTTTTTTATTTGTTTTTATTATTTTCTTAATTATAATATAAGGTAGATAGTTCTGTGCATATCTCATTGATAAATCCTGTGTTGAGAGCAGGTACAGTTTACATCATTATTTTAAAATATAAAGATAAAAAAGATTTTTTATATAGTTAAAATTGTACAACAACAACGTAATATTGCACCATTACCATTGTACCAATATAACGTAATTCACAGTTTACACCATTATGTTAATATTATTTTTGTACCATTACCATTGAATATCTTTAGAGTAACAATACTAATATTATAACATAATTCACTGTTTACAACGAAGTATTATTAAACTACTATTATTACTAATACTAAAACTTTAACGATTTAAGAATTATATTTTCGGAGAAAGCAATCACTTTGTGGTTTGACATATTTTAATTAAATGAAAAAATAACTTTGTGTAAGACTACGGATATTATTTTATTTTTTATGACTGACTGGTTTAGCTTAGCCTAAGCATCATCAGGGTACAAAATTAAATTAGGTTAAGCGAAACCGGTCGGTCATAAAAATTAAAACTAACCTCCGTGGTCTTATAAAAAGTCGTTTTTTAATTTCTTTACATTTTTGAATTTTAAACGATTATTTCCGCATTACTTAATACGGCATATTTACTTTTGAAAAAGTATAAGAATACAATTTTTCCTTTCCACAATTTATATAAACATAACGCAAGGAATAAATTAAAAGTTGCTAGATATAATTTTAATTTATTATTATTTACGACGATATAATATTTGAAATTCATTCAGATTAATTTATTATAATATTTATATTATTCAAGGACGGGAAAAGTTTGTTCTGGTGGCCCACGACTGGGGAGGCCTCATCTCTTGGAACTTCATGGACTTCCATGCAGATATGGTGGAGAAGTTCATCATCATGAACTGCCCCTACCACAAGAACTGGACAACATCACTTGTTCTTCACCCGAAACAATTCATCAAATCTTGGTAAGAATTTCTATACTGTGGGTACATAACGGTTGTGTTTCTTCTTCCTTTACATTTTTTCACCATCATGTCCAATGAAAATTCCTTTGCCCATTTTAACACTGGTTTATACCTAGCTGTTTACTATTATCATGCCACGTTCATAAAAGTAGTATTTTGAATAATTAATCTCATCCCATATTTTATTTCATTAAGAAAACGAACTTGCGATATGAACGGGGTATTTTTAGTATTTGAAGTGGCATTGATTCTATCAAACAGGTGGGGAAAAGATGAACCGATGTAAATTAGACACCCGCCGAACGCATCCTGTTATAAATTCCAAAATACAAATATTTTTTACTTATCTTCTGAATGTTTTGTGAAGAAATATTTTAACATTTGTTGTAAACCAAAATGGTAATATCATGTTTTAAAATATTCTAAAACGTTATAATCAAAATTAAATACGTTAGCTACTACTAAATTCAGAGTATTATTAACAGAAAAACGATAGTTTCTTATTATATTAACAAAACCTGTTGAATAGTAACAAACAGATATCTCGTTCAAATTGTTAATTGAATGTTCACTATGTATTTGAAAAGGAACGTGACTTCACAAAGATAAGGCGAGAAAGCGAAATGTGTGAAAATAATAATAATGATTGATTTATAATAGTGCCATTATGTAGCTATTATAAATCAAGTGAACTCATGACCTATTGGTCTATTACCAGTTTATTGTTTATTTATCTTTAACACTTTTATTACAATAATTGTTATTACGCAAACCACAATTCGAACTACAAACATAGTGGACTTTATTTCTAGTTGTCTTGACAAAAAATGTTGTAATTTTTTTTTTATCTAGATGTACTACAAGGGTCGATTATTAAACCAGTTGTGTTCATATGCATTAAACAGCGTCCTCCACAGTGCAATAAAATATATATCCTAATTTTGTATTTATTATATGGGCGCTGTCAAGTCTGGGTGTTACGTGGATTGTAAATTTTGATCTCTTTTTGAGTCTTTTAGACTTGGCTTTACAGCTGCATGAAAAATTGATAAGTATCGAGTGCATTCCTTGCCTGTGAAAAAAATGAGCTTATCATATCAACATCAACATCGTAGTAACATTGAGAAGGGATAGATTATTGTGACTTGTTTCTTGGTGTACTACAAACTTCTCTGATATTTTTCGTTCGTAATCTACAAAATTGTTTCAAAATAGATAGTTTTTTTTTCTGAAAACTAAATAAAGCCGTTGTATAAAGATAACAAATGTTAATCTGTTCTTGGGATAGTAAAATCTTAAGTGTGGTAAAAACTTCGCCTTTCGGCAAATCAAATTTAACGACTTATTATCATTATCACAAAATTAATATATTTATATATATATATAAAGGTTTTTGGAAATGGTATTTGAATAAGATTATAGCGTTCACTGCACCATTGTACGTACTAGGCATTAGTGTATTATAATTATTCCGTGACTAAATGTTTTGAAATACATTAATTGTATGACCTTAGATTATGTTTCAGGAGTAGGGTGGTAGAATTTTGTTGGTATTTTTAACGTTTTCTTCAAATTTAGTGAACGGTGATATTTTACATAATTGTTAGGTGTTTTTATATATTTTGTTTCTCTTCTTCAGGTACTGTTTTTTCTTCCAAATGCCGTATTTACCCGAACTCGCACTCTACATGAACGATTTCCAGAAGTTTGACATTGTCGTCAATCAGAGCCACGACCCTTCCAACAAAACTGTCACAGAAGAGGATTTGGAAGCCTTCAAGTACACATTTTCCAAACCAGGTACGTAAAATATTATTAAAAATAATGTCGATTGATTGAAAAGTTACTTTATTTCATTCGTTTTATTATGTATTACATTACATCAAGCCAAAACATATTTTTGAAATTGACTACTAACTGGTTCCATCACTTGTATATAGCATCATCGAGGCACTATGAAAAAATGCAAAATATTTTTATTAATTTAATATCTAACACAAGTTTTTAATCCGGTACCGTTTAGTAGCTGGTGGAGAAACGCGTCGGATTCCCACTCGGGCATCGTGGGTTTAATTCCTCTGCTAACTAAGTCCTCCATCATTGCAAAAGCACCATCTCCCGCTATTATGATGGTAGTAGGAGTTTTTAAAATATTGTCAGGTTATTCGTGACCCGGAAATGTTTTATCTTTCTTTTTAAAAACAAAGAAAAAAAATCTATTGCAGATTATAAAGTACTTCATTTGAAAATAGATATTTTTTATAGTAATAGTATAGTATCCGTAATTAAAGTATAGTATAGTAAACGTAATAAACATGCGAAAAAACATAAACTGAAACAAAGTAATCATTAATGTTAGCATTGATTATTTAACAAAGATTATGTATTGAACAATTTCGAAATAATGATTATTTTAATACAGTAGAGACTAATTAAAATTAATATTAAGCTTTGGCGGTATTTAAAGTTCTAGAGTGTATTTGCATTTTCATAATATTCCAGTGGAGTTGGCAATGCGCATAATCGACGTATGTTGTATTTATAAAAGATCTTATATTTGAACAGTTGAAGCAATATATCAAAAAAAACCTCATAAGAAGAATTACAAAAAAAATGTTTTTTTAGATATGTTGATTATTAAAAAGTTTATTTCAATATCTTTCTACCATTAAGGTATTTTTATCATGCCGGAGGAGCAAAACCATTGCATTACTTCTCTCGGGGTGGAACGAATGATCACATTGCGTTTTACGTGAAACAGCCCGTAAATAATAATATACACAATCTGTGATTTCATTTGAATTCTAATAAAACAAATGCAAGTAGTGGGTTATGCAATGATATTATAATGTGATATTCTACATCCTGTTTACAATTTCCCAAGGTGAATGCACTCGCGTGTACTATTTATGTGTATAATGCAAAGTTGTAGTTGCATGTCACGTTTACTATAAAGAGTACTACGGAGGACGCTGGTTGTGCTCTTAGCTAAATATGTCTTCCTATTTTATACGTACCATGGGTTTCCAACAAAATCTTCCCATACATGCCCGATTCTCATAGGGTCAATTTTTTAACAAAATATCATTGGTCATTAGGGCTTTATAGAAAGGACTGCATGGTAAAATATTTCTGAGGAAATAAATTAAGAAGTGAACATCCAAGATTGCATTTCTCCATCGGAACCCAAAAAGACGCTAGTTCCTTTCAACTTATATTTATCCTTTATTACGCATATTCCATTAAGTATTAAAAATTAACATATACACATTGCTAGTAAGCGAAAGTTTATCTATGAACACATTTAAACTCAAGTTACTGGAAATTTAAAAAAAATAAATTGGTATCTGAAAACTCTCGTAGAAGCCCGTTGGATGACAACACTACTGATAATATTATAATATTGTCGGTTCATTTTCAGCACATACATCTTGCATCTAAATTATAGGTATAGTGTAAGATCATCCAATTTTCTCTCAAGTCTATGTGATACGAAACCTTTAATTCCTATACATACCTGTTATATTGATATATATATAATATGTAACAGGTATGTATAGGAATTAAACAGGTTTCGTTTCACATATTGTCGGCTCATTTTCAGCACATACACCTTGCATCTAAATTATAGGTATAGTGTAAGATCATCCAATTTTCTCTCAAGTCCATGTGATACGAAACCTGTTTAATTCCTATACATACCTGTTATATATATATATATATATATATATATATATATATATGATCTTAGAGTACATAGAGTGGTACCTATCCAAGGCAGTGTAGTCAGTTTTTGATGATTTTGCCGGACTCGGCAGACCTGGGCGTGGCTAGGACTAGGGCTTAGGTGTTTATACATCCATTCATAGCACATGTCGACAACATGTTTTTGTTTTTTCGTATTACCACTTTTTCACAGTATTGTTTTCAACAAAGATATATACAGGGTGTTGAAGGACGTAAGCGACAGACTTTAACCATTAATTTCTGAGCTTATTTGGAGTAAAAAAATTAGATGGCATTTTGGTTTCCCGTGATAGATTACAATTCTAAAAACAAAGAGCAAGGGGGGGAGGGGTGGCCAGTGAATTGCCCGAGTGACAGATTTTTAATTTTTTTTTCGGAAAAAAAATTTACTTGAAAAAATCTTCAAAATATGTAAGTGTATAATTTATACGAGGTTTTTGTGAAAGATCACTTCAAGAGCGTTAAAATTTTACCATATTTTAATTAGTTATTAACAGCTTACTCTAACTTATAAATACATTTATAGACTCGTAGAAACGTGGGTTTGTTGTCTGGTAACATAAATTGTCTTAATGTGGGGAAGGGATGAGGTGGAGTAAGGAAATTAGTCGATAGAATCGTAGAATTAGGCTGTGGTAACAGAAATTGCCTTGAAGTTGGCGATAGAAAGGTCACCCGTATATCAAAAGGAAGGTAATTTCCAAAGTACTGTTTTTCCGTAAACTCTACCAATGATCCGAACCTTTTATTTTCTGGATTTTTCTACTAAATCTTCCCCAGTTCTACTAAGAAATTACCTACAGAAATTCCAATAATATAGTAGGTATTCACCCTTAGTTTATCAGATAGTGCCTATGCAAAATCTTCCAAGAAAGTACCTATTTTCCTTACGATATGTACGTAACAAATCTAAACAGGGCTAAAAATTTAAATCAGAAATAATTGAAAGAATTATTGCAACTGCGAATCTGAAAACTAAATCGTGGTAATTAACAGGAAGAATTATTAAAAATACACTGAAATACTTATTTTTCACCCCAAATCCCATTCCCACAGCTCCTTCCATAATCCGCCCCACAATCTTACCCAACAACGTGACGTAGTTCTCAAATTGTACACTGCCCATTTACCCTGATTGTTGCATTACAAGATTGACACTTTTTCCAGGATCATTGACCCAAGCTATAGACTACTACAGAATCAACTGCGGCATCCTTTACCTGAAGGAATCCTCGGAGGAGTACCCTCCAGGTCTCCTGCTCTTCGGCGAACTGGACGACTACCTGGGAATAGAGTTTATGGACATGGCCAAAAGGTCCATAAGCAACTTACAGACCTTCAGTTTGAAGGACGCCAACCACTTCGTTCAGCAAGACCATCCCTATAAAGTCAACAACGTCATGCGAGCCTTCTTAGAAGGACGAAATCTCAATGAGACATAGGTGATATACTATAAGGCCTACCTTTAAACTCGCGTGTTGTTCGTGCTAAATTCTTCTACAATATTATCCTTCTTTTCACACTTTGCATAGAAATTAAAAATACATCAAATACTAGAATTTCGAATGTTTCCAATGAATACCAATAGAAATTGAAATACGTTCATTTTTTTTAATCATGCTCTTTTATTGAGTCGAATAAAATAGTTCGATTTATGAATGGCCATTGTTATATGTCACTCAATTAGAGTTGACCCAATCAACGCTTAAGATTGTGTTTATTGTTGCATATATTATCACTTTCAACAGTGACTTTCTAAAGTCGAATATGAAGTTTGAAACATGCTGTATGCAAGCAATAATCTTATGGAAGTATTGTGTTAGTGTCAACTTTGGCTGAAATATACCATAGATCTCTCATGAATTCTACTACATATTAGTTGGCTTTATGAAAAAATAATAAGATTTTTCACGCGAATCACACAAAATACCAGGATGTAGAGAATTTTTTTTTGAAAAAAAAATTATGCTCCAAAATATTATTGCAGTGAAAGAAAATGGTAATTGCTTATTTTTATGGAACATTGACTTTTTATCTACATTATATTATATTATTATGTGGTAGGTAGGTAGACTATATATTCGTGC
This sequence comes from Drusus annulatus, assembly GCA_022651775.1. Lineage (NCBI taxonomy): Eukaryota > Metazoa > Arthropoda > Insecta > Trichoptera > Limnephilidae > Drusus > Drusus annulatus. Next base: position 1,871,749 of record JAGWCC010000147.1, on the reverse strand, counting down.
AATTTTCACAAATCGAAAATCAAGACTGCGAAATAATGCAAATTAAAAACTAACCCACCCATTTTTAACTTCTTACTAACATTTAGTGTAGCAAGAACCTTAATATAATTGGTATTGGTCATGCTGTCCTTGTTAAAGTTTTGATGTTACATTATAAAGCTGTGATATATTTTTTTAACATAATTCAATGTAATTACATACACTTAATAACATGTGGAGGTACGTATGGATGCAGCTAAAATGATCTATAAAAATGTATATTTTGATGCTTTTTTTAAATAAAAATAGGTAAAATCATTTTTAATTGCATAATTGAAGAGATTAACTTAATACGAACAAAAGTGACATAAGTACCTAATTATTTCATAGAATTTTTTTATTAGCTTTATATTTAAGAAAATAACAATGACATTGGGGTTTTACATGAGAATGTGAAATAAAATTATTATTTCACGTTGCATTTTAATTTCTAATATTATAAATAATTGTTTTTTTGATGTTTTATATTCCAAAATATTGAGAGTATTTTAACCCAATATATTAAAATTAGTCGTAGATTATCTGTAATAACCCAAATATTTTTATTTAGCATCTACCTAAAATAATTTATAGGTGTTCAAACGTAAAACATTCGTAATATTAAGTACCTTATAAATATTATTAAAAATTATGTCTATCAATATTTGAAAAAGTTTTACATTCTTCAAACATTTATGAACAGCAATAAAGATCGTAAATACGATTATATAAAATTTTCAACCGGTATCCCTTTTTTATTGAGCTAGGTGCATTCCACATGAAAAAACATGTACTGAAAATTGTCTTCAGTCTGAAAAAAATCAATAAATTAATTTAAAACGAAAACAGATTTTATTTTTACTGCATCCCTTATAAATTAAAACCTACACGAAAATAATGTGAACTATAATAAATTTACAAACTTATATGTGCAAGCTTTTTACAGGAAGTACCTACCTTACACCTTATCCAATCAGGAATGAATTTACCATTAATTTGTAAATTAACTAAAAAAAACACACACAAAAATGAAATTGCCATAAATATAACAATCAAATTTAAGTCAATTAACGGAATGGTTCCGGCTTTTTTTAAACAAAACTGTGTATTCTTGAAGATTAGATCGGCAACGTCATCGGCTTTCGGAAGGTTGAAGAAACGAAAGCACACACCAAACTCAAGGTACTAAAGTCAGGCTCTAAAGCCTAAAATAGACTGCCACATGATTTGAGAATAATAAAAGACTTAACGGAGTTTTATCAACATTTATCTCTTCAGAAAATCATATCAATAAATCAAATAAAAATAAAATGGTCCTAATTTGTAAAGCTAGGCAAGCCCGTCTAAAACTAAACTCACCTGTATAATAGTACGTCATGTGCTGATCTGCAAATTCTCGAACTACTGCGACATATGTAAATAATTAATATGTAAATATTATTAGAATTATTAAGAGAGATATCAGTGAAATGTCTTGACGAATGGCAGACTAGATGAGAGAGGTCGATAAGGTGGAGATCCTAGAGTACATAGAGTGGTACCTATCCAAGGCAGTGTAGTCAGTTTTTGATGATTTTGCCGGACTCGGCAGACCTGGGCGTGGCTAGGACTAGGGCTTAGGTGTTTATACATCCATTCATAGCACATGTCGACAAATTGTTTTTGTTTATTCGTATTCACAGTATTGTTGTCAACAAAGATGTAGCATATAACCTAAAAAACCGTTTAGTTGTGTCGAGTTTAGTCGCACATGAAAACATCTGGGCGGAGTCCCCGGAGACGCGGGAGACCAAGATCATCCTTACAGTACATAAAAGCGTTGTGTTTTATCGCAAGTTTTTATAGGTTTGGTAAAAGTTAGCTCTCTCTCCATACATTGTTTCTCCAAGGTGGACATGGACTCACTCCTTCCCCTCAGGTAAAGCCAGGATGCAAGTGGGCTACCTCGAATTGGTCCACTACATGACCCAGGTGTTGAGCGGACGTGGAAAATTTCGGAAAGTCTTTCTCAGTCTCTCACAGCATGTAGGATGCGTCTGTGGAGAGGAAAACCAAACGGCCATGCATATTTTGTGGAACTGTAACTAATAGATGCTCGAAAGGAAATGCTTGAAGGTTTGCAATTACTACAAGGCCAAGTCTGGAAAAACGACCTAGCATCGAACAAGATGAATTTGTTGTGAGGAGAAATGGAATGCACTTATAATCGTAGAATTAGAACAAAAAAATATTAGTTTGTTTCAAGTACCAGGCGAACTGCTTTTGCAGAGACTAGTTAAGCATATTTGGCACCAGGCCCGGCAAGTATTTTTTTTGGCGCCTCTTGTCAAAACCTTAATTTAAACATCAAAAATATCGAAAAAAAAAATTAACGTCTAAAAAAAAAACTTATTATGCAATTAAAGAATGTATCATCATTATTTTCCACATGGACCCATGTACAATACACAAAAAGAATAATTTTCATGGAAATGTCATCACTGTTGACCACTTGTATTTGGCAGGTTTCTCCTCTAAATAAAAAAAAATAACAAAACACAATAAAAACGACAAAGCGCAAGCAAATACAAGTTTACAAAGCATTGATTTTTTTTTTTTACAATAACTCACAAAAAACAATTTCCCTCAGGTCAAACACATATGCTGTGTGAAAAACGACATGAGGAAAGGAAGGAGTGAGAACTTGGGTCTTGAAGGACCCATGTTGAAGGAGGAGGAAACACAGAGGCCGGCAAATCGTTCCATAGCCGAGCTGTTGAACATAAGAACGAGTCGTAAAAGCGACCCGTTCTCATTCAATACGTACCGGTGCCGAAGGGATCAATGACGCAAGTTCCTCGGAGCACCTTCCATTGAAATACCTGTAGAACAAAGACAGCATTCCCACCTGACGTCTGTGCTCCAAAGTTTGCAATCCGTTTGTTAAGGTAGGAGAATCTATCAAACGGGCCGCCCGTTTCTGCACAGAGTCAAGGGTTTTTTTCAGGTATTTAGGGGATCCAGACCAGAGGTGGCTGCTAAATTCAACAGTGGGGCGTACTTGCGATTCGTGCAAGGTCAGCAGTTGTGTACTATTGAAGTATCTGCGGGCCCTGTACAACACGCCCAACTTCTGAGAGGCTAACTTTGCTTCGATGGAGCCCCGGTGCCTTAACTGGTCACTTAAGGTTACACCAAGCTATATTCTATATTTCAACTCAACATTTATGTCAGTATGTAAAAAACTATCTTTACGTTGCTTTGAATACATTTCAAATAATTGTGCATTCACATTGTGAAAAAACGACATAGATCTAAAGACAAAATGACTGACATTGCTGGAAGGATGTAACAACACTATATATTCATATACCGCGATTAAAGGCGTTAATAAAATAAAATAATTATATGAAGATATATCATTAAATTAATTTACGCCAATTGCTCTCTTATTTGCACTGCTTGTTTCTGCATAATTTTAACACTTTTTACCACACACAATATCAAATAATTGTTGTAGCAAGTCATCCAATTTATTACAAAATATGGAAAGAAAATAATTTTTGAAGAAATTCGCTCAAAATTAAGACATCAAAGAAAATTCAGATTCAATGAAAAAAACACCACTTTGCGGGCCTCGGGGTTGGTAATAAGTTGCCGTTTTCTCAGACACTATGATGACGAATTAAGTAAAGCTTTGAAATGCTGTTTGAAATGATGGACTTTTGGACGATTGAATGAAAAAATCCTCCAAAGTAATATTTGTCAAATAAATCATCAATTTTATGGACAAAATGCAATGCTTGGGGTCGGAAATTAGATGCCATTTTCTCAGGCTCTATGAAATCGAATGAAGTGAACCTTTGGAATTCTGTTAAGAATGGTGGACTTAAAACGATTAAATTAAAAAAATCTCCAAAGGTAGGATTGGGCAAAATGCGAACCTTGGGGTCGGAAATTAGATGGCGTTTTCTCAAGCTCTACGAACCTTTGGAACTCCGTTAAAAATTATGGACTTAAGACGATTGTAAGAAAAAATCCTCCAAAAGTAACATTTGTTAAAAAAATCATCAATTTTATGGACAAAATGCAATGCTTGGGGTCGGAAAATAGATGCCGTTTTTTCAGGCTCTATGAAACCGAATGAAGTGAACCTTTGGATTTCTCTTGAATAGTGGACTTGAGACGATTAAATGAAAAAAATCTCCAAAGGTAGGATTTGACAAAAAATATCACTTCTCGGGCAAAGTGCAAACCCTGGGGTCGAAAATTAGATGCCGTTTATAGACTTATGACTTAGACTATTGAAAGAAAAAATCCCCCAAAAGTAACATTTGTTTTAAAAATCTTCAATTTAATGGACAAAATGCTATGCTCGGGGTCGGAAATTAGATGCCTTTTCTCGGGCTGTATGAAACCGAATGAAGTGAACCATTCTGTTAAGAATGATGGACTAAATACGATAAAATGAAAAAATCTTCCAAAATAAACATTTGTTAAAAGAACACTAATTTGCAGGCCTCGGGGTTGGTAATAAAATACCATTTTCTCGGGCTCTATGAAACCGAATGAAGTGAAACGTTGGGATTCTATTAAAAATAATAAACTCTGGACGATGAAAAAGAAAAATCATCCAAAAAAAACATTTGTTAAAAAATCATCAATTTTAAGGACAAAATGCAATGCAATGAGATCGGAAATTAGACGCCCTTTTTTTAGGCTCTATGAAACCGGATGAAGTGAACTTATTAATATTACTTTGCTGGCCAAATGCGAGCTTTGGGGTCTGTAATTAGATGCCGCTCTCAGGCTTTATGTGACCGAATGAAGTGAATCTTGTTAAAAATGATGAACTTAATATAATTAAATGAAAAAATCTTCTAAAGAAAATTTTTAAAAAAAAACACCGCCCTGCGGACCTTGAAGTTGGAAAATAGATGCCGGTTTCTCAAGCTTTCGCTGACGCTCTCTGAAGTCAAAACAATTGGCGTTTTCCAAATGAAAGTAGGTGCTCTCTTAATTCAAACTTTTATATTATTACAAATTTATTGCATTTTGGACATGAGATGAGTTTAAAATGAGTGTATTGTTAAAAAAATATTAATAAAATAAAAACGTACACATGACATGTGTCCCAAATTCGAGAATGATTTTCAACTAACATTTCAATTGGATTGTTTCTATATTCTATTTTAACTATTATATCAGTATGTGAAAATAATATTTACGCTGCTAAATACATTTCATATTAGTGTGCATTCACATACACACACAAACAGAAGAAGTGGTACCAACTCGTATCAAGTATCAAACGAGTACCGTTTCCCATCAGGCCGCGATATTGCGGGTTCGATTTTCGGCAATGAATAGTATGGTTTATTTTTATTTTATATTAATTTACGTTTGATAGCGCTGATAGGTTTCTATTTGTCTCTTGTTGGAACTGCAGGTTGCTTGCCAAGAGCTGTAGATGCTGTTTTCGTGATGTACGCTTTTATGGAAACGTGTTTGAAATTTGTTTTTCCTTTTTTATTTATTTATTTACGCCTGTTAAGGACTTTTTTACACAAATATAATCATTTTTTAAATACAATTAACTCATAAACAGTGCAAAAAAATATTATAAATAAAATAAAATATTGAATATCAGGTTCAAAAAATATTGTAAGAAAATAATTTTTAATAAATAACAGGTTGAAAAATATTTTAGAAGTAAAAAATATAATATTTATATATATATTGAATAGCAAGTTCAAAAATATTGTAAAAAAAAATAAATTAATAATATTGAATAACAGGTCCATTTTTTTTCTCCTCGCTTTCAGTTAGCGTTATGGAAAATTATTGACTTTTCTTTTCAACGATTTTGAATTAATTTTCTGCTTCGATGGTCGCTGTCTGCTAAAATATAGAACAACCAACCCCGACTTTACAGCAGAAGGTACAAGATAATCTCACAAGGAATAAAATGACAACATGGCATTACCGAAAAATAGTAAGTTGGCTATGGATTTGTCCATAAACAGCTGATTCCAAGTCGTTGTGGATGCTGTGTGTAAAGTGTCGTACAATGTGCTTGTTATAGAAATATAAAACACAGTTCGACTGTGTGTTTTATGTTTCACCGTTAAGACCAAGGTACGCATTCAATTTGGACATCGTTACAACAATGCGCTCGAATTAGAATCTGTTTTACATAGCCAACTGTCACATTCTTTTCAGATGTCACTGTCGATTCAGCAAATCATTTTAGATGCAAAAAGACTGGCAGGCCGTCTAAAAGAACGCGAAAGTGTCGCAGATTCGCTTTTGAATGATACTCAAGCAATTAATAAACAAATTGAATCAATGAAACAGGTAAGGGCTACTATTTGTTCACCCGTATATACACCCGTACGGATGATCATTTTATATAGACAAAGATGTTACGGTGCATGATCTCTAACGTTTCAGGTAGCGTTATTCATTATTATTAATTAAGAACATATTCATCGAGCTTGTAGATATAAAAAAACACGATTGGCGTGTTAGGTTTGTGCTCAGTAACCGAAAAAACTTTCCGAAAAGGCCCACATAACTCCGTGCTTACATTATACATTTGAAAATTATCCGTGCCATTGGTCGAAAGTGTGCCTTGCATTAATTTAATTCATTCAACATACTGTCAATCATGCTGAATTGCATGAAATAAATCCATTTGGTAAATAGTACATGTTTATACCTGTTGAAATTGGGTACTAGGTAATAAACCAGACCTACCTTTCAATGGTTTTTTTTGTCTGGAAAATATTAGTGTTTATAATCCTTTTGAAATATAAATTTCTGTTTACTGGGAGTTTCTTTTCAATTTAAACATTGCCTGTCATCAAATTTTTTCGATTTCTCTTATAAATCTGTAATTAATAATGTTTAATCAATTTTATTTTTTAAATGACCATATAAAATTTCCTAATTACCATTAGCAATAACCCTCGAATTATGATAAATACAGCGAATGCCTTAACAAAACAGTAGTACATAGATTTTCACCTCCAATATTATATTCTTAATTGCTATCTTATCACTCAAATCCTGGAACTAATCCATAACAATGTTTTATGTCTCGTTAAGAGGCATCAAACTGTGTAATTTCAATTGAAAAACATAACCAAGTTCTTCAAACTCTAATAGGGTTAGCCGGACATCAAACTTTTTGTACAGAGTTCCTTTAGAAGTACAATTTTTCTACACAGTGTCTTCTAAGATAAGTATTACAACAAAGTGTTGTTTGTATGGCTCAGTATCAGGAGCTAGTGCAGGCTTCGAATGAATCCTAAACGAAAAACATTAACCAAGTCCATGAAAACTATCAAAAGCTTAGCTGGACATCAAATTAGTGAGCAGTGAATATGTTTTACATAGTGTTATATAAGATAAGCCAAGTGTTGTTTGTGTGACCTAGTATCAGGAAGAAGTACAGGCTCTGAACGAGGGTTCGCGTCAGCCGCACTCGGTGCTGATTTACAGCACCCAGGAGATGAGGGAGATGCAGCAGGAGAATCAGCGCCTGCAAGCGGCCCTGGACGACCACCGCCGTGCATTGGAGCACATCATGAGCAAGTACCGCCAGCATGTGCAACGCCAGATATGGAACTCTCGCATTGATTTTAAGGGGATCATTAATAAGCGACAACAGGAGGTAAATATTGCCCTGATTTTATGCTGTTTAAGTCACTACATGCTCGATGTAGTCTGTTTATCATGCTACGTATAGAGTTTCCGCTAAAAAAATCATTTTAACCTCTCCATATTTCTTATAAACAACACATAAAACAGGAAGAGAGGTTACAACAGAGCTCTCAATGGCAAAACCATAACTCAATTGTAGCTGTTCATCGCACTACTCAAACTAAATTTATGCTGTTCATCTCATTGTGTTGAGTCTGTTTATACTATGTTCTTAGAATTTTCAGTTACATATTAAGTTTTGTAACGCTTCCTTTTGCTTGCTGAGTCTTGTTTCCTTTTTGTTTTGGAAAGCCTTTTAGTGTAAATCATACGTCGCACACATCACATCTGCCCTGATTTCCTGAACCTGAATTCCATCAAAGTTTCAATTATTTGCTTATCAATTTGACATTAAAAGGCTACCTAGGTGGAATGTGACAGCTATGGATAATGTACATTTGTTCTGATAATTTTGCTCTACACGGTTACTATAATTTCTTTACTTTAAAGGTTATACGACAACAGGCAGAAAAAATAAATGAAATGGCCTCAGTGATGCATCGAGCTGCATACATCGATGATGAAAACGCTCCCAAGGAAGAAGAATTGCTTTCACAACTTGTCATAGAAAACAAGGTAAACATTTATTGTTCATTATTTTCTCACAAATCAATTAATAAACAAACATCATTGCGAATTAAAATTTTGAAAATTGTAAACATTTTTGTTTATTGTAAACATTAATAGATAGATACGTATTGCCAAAAAGTATATTTTTCATTGCACATAATTTAAATTCCCAACTTAAAGTAAATTTTATTTTCTCATTGATAAATGAATAAGTGATGGACAAATGGATCTTCATTCAACACTTTCACTTATGAATTAAATTTAACCTTTGGAACGCCGAATTCTTAGATCTACAACTTCCGTCGTGTGCTGGGCATAAAGGGCGTTCTGTGCGCCATGCGCTTGCTGACTGTAATTTCGTAATATCTCGCCTGTGTTTTCCAAAATAATGTACCAACTAATGTGATAAAGTATGTATGTATGTTTATAATTTAAGTGGTTTTCTCAGAATAGATATTTAATATTCAAGGAAATGTTTTTTCTCTCTCATGTTACTAAAAAGTTTTTACACAAAGGGTACGAATCTTGCGTACCCGATAGGCAACTTCAGCATACCAGAGGTTAATATTCAAAGATCAAGGCTCTGTGTGATTTATATTTTATGAAAGTACAAGATTGGATTAGAAGAGTAATTACTGATTCTTTTTCATTTACAATTTTATTTACAGCTTAGGGGCTATTTCACCACCTCTCAATAAACTACTATTCATTTGTTAACTCTAATCATCGGAATATTCGTTAGTTGTCTCTTTCCGCAAGTTTGGCTGGCAACGTCGCTTTTTTTCAAACCTTATCCTGTCTGCTGTCAATACAATGCCGTTATTTCTAACATAAACTAACTTTCACAACACGAAGCTCATTACATCCCTGTCACCAAATAGTTAAACGCGTCTCTATATTTAAATAAAACATATTTCTATTTTATAACTTTATTATTAAATTATATTAGTGAAGTGCATTGGGGAGTGTCTATTATTGCTTGGTGAAGGTTGATAGTTTGTAAGCATGAACATGTTGTATGTGGGTATATTGTACTGCCAAAGATTGTTGTTATTTCATAGTATATTCCGTGATACATTGTGAAGGCGTATATTAGAATTACAGATTTTATCCTTGATTTTGTATCTCCTTACGGCATTTTTGTCAAGCGAAATCTTGACCTAAACTCAATGTCATCTAAGACGTATAAAAATTGACTCTTGGTTTGAAAACACGCGGTCTACGTCTTTCCGCCATGTCTTGTTCGTCTAAGATATTTAAATCTTCAACCACTTCCATAATTACAGTAAAAAATCAACTTCAACAGAAAACTCGCCTACTGTCAGCTGTCAAAACAGTACGCCGCCATTTTAAATCAGAAGGTAGATACTAACTTGTGCACTTTACGTTGACAGCTTCTTGAGAAGTGGTGAAATAGCCCCTGAATAATACAATAAAGTTATAAAATAGAAATATGTTTTATTTAAATATGGAGACGCGTTTAACTATTTGGTGAGAGGGATGTAATGAGCTTTTAATGTTGTGTTGTGAAAATTAGTTTATGTTAGAAATAACGGCATTGTATTGACAGACGTGACAGCAGACGGGATAAGGTTTGAAAAAAGCGACGTTGCCAGCCAAACTTTAAAGAGACAACTAACGAATATTCCGATGATTAGAGTTAACAAATGAATAGTAGTTTATTGAGAGGTGGTGAAATAGCCCCTTAGTGTAATAAAACCAGTAAAAGAATCATAAAATATGTCGAGTAATCAATACTAATATGTTTGTATGTATAAACTTTTTACCAATATAAATGATAATTTGAAAATGCGCACGCCTAATTATAAATAAAGTGGGTTATGCCATTCTACTTATCACATTTGGATATACATATCAATCCTCTCAATTTTAGTTATTCTCTTTTAGTTTTTATACATAGGTTCGTTGTGCCCTCGATACCTTAACAATAATATCATTGAAGAGTGCAAATCAAAGATAGACACGTTATTCCGTGGACAGATGTACCGTTTAACGAACCTGACAATAATATGTTGGTATTATTTTTGCAGGGACTTAGAGAAATGTTAGGTCTGTCCCGAAAGTACGGGTCCAACGGGACGCTCCTCAACTCCGGCCAGGCCACGCAGGACAAGGACGTGCAGACTGAAGCCGTGTCGGGCTCCAATCCCAACACGTGACGCAAACACAACTCGCCTAGCTCATGTCAACTTTAAGACACCGACTGTCTTTATCCTAATGAACCCTTTAATCTGGAAAGAACCTGTTTGAGTGTTTTGTTTTACGTATAATTTTACATCTTCGTATATTATATTATTATGTATACAATGTTGCGCTGTATTTCAGCCTTTATACTGCAGAGCATACTAGCTTTAGGTAATACATACCTTTCTTATAATTGGAAACGGAATAAAGTTAAATGATAGTAAAACTTCATTCTGATGTTACTGGCATAAGAAAGTTCATATTGTTATTATTATAATTAAATTAGGATAATCGATATAACACTTGTAAAACGTCTAGTTGTCTAGAGAGTTCTTCAATTGTGACGGTGGTGATTTTATTTTTGAAGTTTAGTGTTATTATTATTTTGATTAGTGTATTAATTTTAAAGTTGAAGATTTTAACCAAATTTATTGAACTGTAATCAGTTGGGTTTAACTTCTTATTTTAGATACATCTAATTAAATAAAATTTAACAAGCAGCTTGGACAGTAGATTACATTTGATGTAATTTGATTATATTGTGATTATTTGTATATTAATTTTCAGTACTACTAAATTGTACAATTATTTTTTTAAATGCTTGTTATTATAAAAGATTCTCTAGAATATCTTTTCTCACTTTACAGTAATGATTTCTTGTAACAAATCATGTTTTTTTTATTTATTTAAACAATTATTTTATTATTTTAATTTAAAAAAAAAAAAATAATAATTACATTCGCAGAGCTTTTAACTAAAAACTGTTTTTTTTTAAATTAAAATAATAATAATTATTGTTTAAATAAAAATTAAAATGGAGTTCTACAAAATAAACTTTAAAACCATAAATAAATCATGTTATGTCCGTAATTTCCAGTTATATTAACATTTTTTGTTGAGCCTGAAACATCCGTCTCAGTATCAATATTAGATTTCTTTACAGAAGTAGCATAATATACTACTTACAACTTATAAGTACTTCAGTTATGTTGATTTGTAAAAATTAAAACTTTGGTTTCCTTCTTATGTCTAGTACTGCTCAATTAGTTCAGCGTTGAAGGACACTGCCTACGTATTCAAAAAAATTAACTTGAAATAACCAGGTGATTTCATTGTAGGGCAGTGTTGCTGTCAATGTATTGGACACTTTATTACCATGCGCTTATACAATTAATTTCTCCACATCTAAAGTCCTACATTCCCTGACACCAAGTTTGAAAATATACCAACACTAACTGCTGTCACCAATTGGGTGTCAAGAGATTAACAACATTGAGAGATATGTCAAACTCGTTACTAACCTAACATTTTAAGGGACTGGGTTTTTAATTCGAGCCATTAATTTTTTCATGTTTCAACTTTGTTGTGACGTTTCCCTATGGGGTGCTGCAACTTCACAATTCAATGATTAATTGGACTTTGTAGGTATAATAAAGTATTATATTTTTTATTTGAAAATACACATACTTTGTTGACATCAAATTTATATAGTACATTAAAAAAAAAATTAAGGTGGCATCCGTCGAACTTTCAATTTATGGTCAGTAGATAATGTGTAAAAAAAACTCTATAATTTCATCATTTTCGAATCACTAAAAGTGCATTGAGAAACTTGAAGACTAATTGCTGACTTCTTCATCAAAAAATGTTAGTTACCAATAATTTCCATTGTTGCTGGTTCCAATTTTGATGTGCAATGAAAATAGAACCCCCAAATATCTATCTTGACATTAAAATACAAACTATCAATTGTATTTTCTTGCCTGAGTTTATACATGATTTCTTAAACAATTGTTATGAACATACAGTGAGTGTGATCAATATTTTGTTGAAATTTGTATCTTTTCTAAGAGTTCACCCATAATTCAAAAGGTTTTGTATTTAAACATCATGAAAAGGCTACAAATGTGTCTATTTTTCTACTGAAATTGTTGAATGGTCACAAAAGTATTCTAGAAATGTATAATTACTATTAAACATAGTGTGCACTAAGCTGTTAGGTATACTTATAATAAATAAAGAAATCTCAAGTTATCAGATTCGTTAATGAAGTGATTCTGATATACATCTATCATAATTACTATTATAACATAGTTTTATTTTAGCTTTGAAAAGTATATGCATAATGTAATCAACCTAAATCACTAATTCTTTTTAAAGTTAACCTAAATTAGTGCTGTGCACTACGTAAAGTTGAGGAAACCTCTAAAACAACATTGGTTTTTAGTAAGTATGATATTTAGCAATAAACCTCGTACTAGATAAAATTAAAAAAGCGTACATCAACATTTCACCGAGTTTTTAACTTGTTTGGCTTACTTTTACTGCGAGACTGTTCCAAGTTAGCTTTCCTGACATGCATCAATTTTGACGCAATAGTTTGTTAATAGTGAGTTTGATAACACATGTGATTCTGTGATTCATATTGGGTACTGCATAGCGACAATCATATATGATTCGGTTGGACAGAGATGGTCAATAACAAATTGCAACCTAGCCCTAAATTATCAATGGAAGTGCGCTAAATAAATATTTTAAGTAAAATATTACAAAAAATCAACACAATTTAGCTACATCTATTATGTGTTAGGTTATCCAGTTGTGTTAATTTTTTTGCAATAATTAACTTAACAATTTTACCCTTTTGTTTTAATCTTTGGGCAGCTTGTGTTGGTATCCCTTCACTTGTTATATTTATGTATAGTACATATTGTGTTACCTGTGTATGCAGTAGAAATACACAACTTTGTTTTGCTCAATGATAAGAGTTTGTTATATTATGTTTCTTCAATAGAATCGAAAGATTAATTTGGGCAGTGGTTATCTCGTTTTTCACCATCCATGATACTACTAATCCAGCACATTTTTACCAGAATCCCACAAACATCTTTGATTGGGTTTTTTTTTACACTAACTCATAAAATAAGTCATTCAAAAATTTATGACGAAGATGTTTGTGAGCTATTTATTATACAAACATTGAAGTTCAGTTTTCACAATGTGTGTGCTGCAAAAGTTTTGAATTAGCTATCTTGCTCAACACTCCAATTGATTATTCATTTTTTCCATTGTCGATTTGTAGTACCATACCCACATTATGTAAATATGTAGCTCTGATTTGGATTAAAAATTTCTTTGCATTTTTTCATCTAACTCATTGTAGAGAAAATGCGAATTAAGAAGTACAAAATCATACAATGCAATATTTCAGATACATAATTGGATTTTAAGATAAATTGTAACTTTGAAATAATGTTCGAGATAGGTAGTGATATATTCATAATATTATAATGTGTTATGATATACAACTATTTATCTCTATCTATATTAGGAGTAAATTGTATAATTTAGTTGGCTTAGAAATACTTTCAGATTCAAGACCAGTCTATTTTTTAAACATTGATCACTGGTGACGGATACATGAGATTAAGTCCCTACATCAAATAGTGTTGTAGTAGTAAACCAAGCTACTGCATTACAATTTGCTTCCCACCAATCTTAGAGTGCCGGTGCCAAACTGGAATGCATACAATATAATATGCTGTAGTGAATCAATAGTTGTTTACTTTGGAGTAAGTTTTGTAAATTGGAGAAGTGAAAACTTATGAATTCAACAGGTCCTCGGTTGAAAAACATCATTTCTAAAAGCATTATTTATTTGTACGTAAGTTGGCTCTGTTGGTTGCATCTAGAATAGAATTCACATTCTTGGCCGACATCAATGAGGACATGGAATACCATCCATATTCATTGTCACTGCATCATACATATATTTCGGTTGACATTCTTTAGTGTCGGCCTTCAAACAAACGCAAGGGATATTTCACTATTCATTTTGGGTATAACTTAATTAAATTTCAGCAAAGTAAAACAAACCTTTTTTGTGACTTAAACATAAAAGCTACTCTCATTCTCGCTGTTTCGAGATGTATATATTATTATCACTCGTAAGTTCAAAGAGTAATCTGTTGTTTTCTTTTCTCATCCCTCAATATGCTTCATTGTCATCTGAATGTTGTCTATTAGTTGAATGTACATTAGGGAAAATTAGGCAATTACGTTAAATATATATTATTATTCACAATTCAACCCTTATAAATATGGTACTTAAGTTTCCTTTTTATATCTACAGATTCGGGCTTAGAAAACTTAAAAAATAACAATTTGTTTTCTGTTTTACTGATTCTTTTAAATTAAAAAATGCACACCTGTATAAAATGATGAACTATTTTTGATTATTTTCCAATTAATTGATGTTATAATATGTATTATTAAATAGACTGTTGTTACCCGTGATTTATAGCAATATATGAATTGATTCCTTTTAGTAAATTGCTCTCTAACAAGTTTATTAGAACATTTTTTTAATATTAAAGCTTCATTTATTATGTAGAGATTAACCTTCAATGTATTGTAACGCGTGGACGCATTTTAATAACTCTTCTATCAATTATTTTACTAATACAAGTTGGGTTTTTGGGAAACAATATTATAAATATGTAGCTTACGATCTTTCTGTTCTTTTGTGATCCACATTTGTAAATATTTATGAACATACATAATATCTAATGCAATCAAAACCCTTTTTTGTATTAATAATTTCTTATGTTATATTTTTGAACTTTTTTAGTTTTAGCCAGGTATATTTGTTCCACTTGTAGTAATTCATAATAATTATTTCACCTCCTAAAATATTTTATTTTATAGTTTAAAAATTATTGTAATTCAATGTATTATAACATAATATATCTATAAAGCATTTGTGAGTAATAGAAGTCTGTTTATTTTATTTAAATTTTAGTTAACCTGCCAAATATTCTTTTCATTTTCCCTCGTCTACAGCAAAGGAACCACAGCATCCCATACGTTTTCTGACATGGCTGACTTAAAAACTTTATCCCCCAAATGTCAGTTAATAAAATTTTAAAGTAATAACAGATAGCAGCACATTGCTGGACAAATACAAGTGTTAAAAATAATCTTTGACGTACAATTCAATATATTATTTGACAAACATTGTTTCTGTTATTGAAAAGTGTTCAACACATACTTAGTAATAATTACAAATGTGGACAGTAAAAGAAAAATAAACTTTCATTTAAACAAACTCAGACGATAGAAGAAGTCTCTAGCATGACAAAATGAAGAAGAATTTAATGGAGGTCTGACTAGATTGCATATTTTGTATGTGAATACTTCACCAGAGTCCTAACTGCCCGGAGCCAGTGGGATTACAGCAACCCCAATTGGGTTGTTGTGAGGTTGAAGGATGGGAGGGAAAGGAGATTAGATAGTACCTAGCTATTAAGATCTAGTCACAAAACACGGCTAAAGCCATTTGAAGCAATTTTTCGATTCTGAATGGTGGTCTTTCTGGTAAGGCGTTACTGAGAGTATCTACCACTCTCGAACATGCTGCAAATATTCCATACATAAGTGCTCGGCCGCAGGGGTCGTCAAGAAGGAGGTTGATGGAGGTGGTAAAAAAAAAGAAACCAGGTTTGTAACAGCCAAATAGGGGCACGCCTCTAAAATGTTATGTTACAGCCGCCTCTATCTGGTAAAAGAACTTTTTAGGATGATCATCTTGAAAAAGCATTGTTATACTCGTATGTGTTAAGTTTTCTACGTTATGAACTATCGAACTTTTAATATTTTTATTTAAAACCGGTGAATTGCCAGTTCAAAATTTGCAACCTCCATGTATGCAATGAACTTGTGTTCACAGCGTAAAATTTTAATCAAAGAATTACTGTAACTATAGCTATGTATGTTAATAAAAAAGATAGTTACACACAAGCGCCCTTAAGTTGATATTTCACAAACATGGGGCTATATAAATCAGCCAAGTAATATTATTTTAAAAAGAGATGGTCGTTATTCCCGTCCCAGTGAGCCGAACGTTTAATATTATTTTTCTGAGGAATTGGTTCCTTTGGAATTTTTATAATGTAAAATTTTTGAATAAAGAACCGGTCCTCTTCAGTCTTCGGTAGCTGAAACTGCAGCGTCAGCCCATTTCAGTTATCAACCATCTCTAATTTTAGATTATTATTTAGACTAACGGGAAAATAAACCATTTTGGATTTAACAAAAACAATGTTCATATTTCTATGCTGTAATAAATGGTTGTAACAAGACCAGTAAGGTATCTTTGATATGTTATTCTTAAATACTGAATGTTGATGTTTGCAAATAAATCCCATAATTTCAAAACATATTTATTAAAAAGAAATGATTTGTTGTTGAACTTTTTAATTTTTAAAGATTCATTAATTTAACAAAAAAACAATCGACAAGTGACTCAGTTTTCCGCCCGACAAATGACTGGGCAAAGCATAAAAAATAAATTACATTGTCCTACTCCTCCAACCTATAAACCATGCTGATGAACAAAAATTGAAACAAGAGACAATTTACCAAACAGAAATTGAAAAAAATACCAGCAGTTTACCAAACCGAGCCCAACAGTAATTAAGGAAGTAAGGCCAGGTAGACAAACGCGCCGATAAATAATTAAATTTTTAATTAGTTTACCGAAGGGAACCTTATACTTTGGAAGGTATCAGGGATCCAGAAACATTTACAGTAAAAGATGACAAACGGATTGGAATCAATGAAACTAGGATTGTTTTGACATCAGACTCTTGAGTGAGTGTACTCAGCAGGGAAACTGAAGGAGTGAGATCCATAGGAAGAAACACTTGGTAGGAGTCCAGCATTTGGAATGATGTTCCATGACAGTGTCAATGTAACGTTCTTGTGACCCCTGAAAAATTATTTTAACAAAGTTAGACCAGGATCATGTTAAATAAGCATTTAGGCAGAGAAAGTTACTATTGTGCGGTACTACTCGTGCAACAATTAATTTGAATTGTGTAACATAATACATTATACTCGATTTAAGACAAATAATACAGCACTGTTTGCAATACGTTCACGATTCTGACTTTCACCCTTCGAAGGTGTTCTTGGCCATCGTTTCAATATATGGAGAAATGGAAGGGGAGTTTATGTATCAATATTATTTAAATGTGCAAATTATGGGAGTCAATTCTGAAGAGAACAGATTCCGATAAGGCAATATTAGATAAGACTCTATATATAAGAGGATAGGGACAACCAAAAAAAAAGTTCTCTCTTCTACACCACAAAAGGTACAATCTGAGGAGTCAAGCACGTAAATTTTAAAAAGGTGGGAGTAAAACATAATATAACCTCAAAACAGGTTGTTTAATAGGATGTTCTTCTTACTTCAAACCATTTCCATCATCCCAGAAATAGTATTTGGTGTTCATGTTCTTGAAATCCAGGACTGCATTTTCCCCTCTGAGGATGATCTTGTCCCACAAAACAACTTGGTTAAGTTCATTGCTGGGTGTGCTATATTCAGCGGTCAGGTATAAAAACAACTGTTTGACATTCCAGTTGAAGAGATGTGACAAGTCAGTCTTCATGTCAAATGTGAGAAAACCTAAGTCATTTTTCTCTCTGGACGCCCCATAGTCTGGAACATTTTTTCTGAAACAAGGTTAAAGCACAGGTAAGCAACGGTTTTTGTGTTAAATGGAAATACACAGGTTTAAGCGAGAAAACGAAACTTACACAACTACTTTGGCAATGTTCATAGCAGCGTCGGTTCTATAATCAATGAAAACAGTTGAAATAAAACAGCAAAATGTCAAACAAGCTAATACACTTAAGGTGTATGCTAAAATTCCATTGCCCCTGGTTAAAAAGTTGTGCATTTTTGCGGATTTATCTGTAAACAAAGTAATTAAAATAGTTGGCCAGGCAATATTCAAGCCGGCCAGATGAAAAACGGACACGTCAGGAAAGTGTCAAAAAGCTTCCGATACCATAAACAATTTGCGCTTGTGTTGCCGGTAAAGAAGATTTCTTTTCACCATAAGCATTTTGCGTTTCGTGTTTCACCAGTCTCCAAGATTTTTTTCTATAAAAAACATTATCTGGGGCTATATGTGCACAAAATAAAATGATTGTATTAGTGTATTATGAACATAAATATAAAAATAAAAAATAACGTTATTTGTGATTCCATTTTAAATGAAAAAATTGTTTTTTATCCAGAAGTAGTACAAAAAATCCAATTATTTAGGAATATATGGATTTTTTGTTATCCTAATCTGCAAAAACCTTCCTACGCAATAAAACTCACTGAGTGATAATCATTTAATTAGTATGAATTTTCAAAGATTACGAGATAGTAATACAGAAAGATAACACATTCCTTTAGATAAATATAATTTAGTTTTGCCATTCACGTCAATGAAATGTGTTTGAAAAAATAAGTTGTTTATTATGCTGTTTGCTTACAAAATTATTGAAATATAAATATCCGTGAAAATGTCTAACGCTAAACTAAATTTGTTTGTGTTCTGTTTGATAACGATTTCAACAAGTAAGAAAAAAAAATTCCATGTGAAATAACTGCCAAAACATAATTTTAGATATTTTTTTGTATTTGCCATATTAAGTATGAAAATCTAAGCCTTCGAATAAAAACCACGAAAGCTTAAACATAAAAACCAAAGACTCGTTGGTACTTAACGACGTGTTTTATAAAAATATGTATTATTGTTATTATGTGGAGTAAAAAAAGTTTTTTTGGTCTTTGTATTTTTGTCAGTGGACTTTCATTGTTATAAGTTACAACTACCTTTTTTATATTGGTTTGAATTTAATAGGTACTATAACTTGTTTCTTCCCGAAACGTTTCATTTTGATAATAAAATATTTATGATTAGGTAGATTATTTTTATCAGACCAATTGTGTAATTATACTCATATTGATTCATAGCACTATAAATGATTCATACCGTGTTATATACCTAAAGCAGAACATTTTCTGCTGAAGCAACAAAAACTCTTGAACGGAGAGGTCTGGCATAATTAAATTTGCAGAGCCTTTGCACTCTTGAATGTCTAGATCAGCACAATTTATTTGTTAGCACGTAAAAACATTAGCATAAGGAGCTATTTGTCAAAAAAACAGACGCTTTAAGTGTTGAAACTAGGATGAAATCGTCTAGTAACAACTAATATAATATACAATAATCATTGACCAAAAATATAGGTACTAAAGTTGGTCGATGATTACAATAATACAAAAATAATAATATATAAAGTCGAACGTGGTAGGGAATTTTATACATTCGTCGCAGGGATAAAAACCACTAGCACTAAACATTTCAAAAATAAATTTCTACACTTTTAAAAATGCATTACGTATGTTTTACTCATTAATATCAAATAAATAATAATTTTATAATAACGTTAATTATTTTAATTTACAGTATCAGTACTTGCTCAGAAAAACTCGACAAAAAGAAGTTACTGTTTCAACTTCTCTTGGATTGGCCCCAAGTACTCCAACGAATCTGAAATAAACAATGCGACTTGTGATGACTTCACGCAGTTATCTGAAAATGTTCCTTGCAGGTTGCCACTGGTGATTACAAGTAAGTATTTGCCTACTCATGTTATTTTTTTAACAACACCGCAATTTTTTTTCTTTACCATGACTGAAATAGTAATCATTATTAGACCATCACTTCTCTGGAAAAGTATTTTTTCCCACCTCCTATTCTTTGTCGCGTAAGTCGTAATTGCGAGGGGCTCTGCTTTAGCATCAATAATAATAGTAAATGACTTCTAAATCACCGATAATCTAAAAGAAGTGAATCCAGGAGCAACAGAGATAGTAAAAGAAAAAAGGAAATATTTGGTACAAAGTCAAAAAATACAGGTAGAGAAATGATAATTCTGAGGGAAATAGAAGAAATAAAGTTGCGATCCGAGGTTATAGCTGTCAATAAATTATTGTCAATGAGAATGAAAATATTAAGAAGTCTCACATAGACGTAAATATTTTACATATTATTTACCTACCTTGATGAAGTCGGACTGGTTTGTTTGGTTTGGTGGGCCATTTGTAAAAAATAATATGTACATTGTTATATAAAATGAAAGCGGACTCAAAACTTTTTGACATAATGTTTTCATTACCTACAATTTTTTTAAGCATTTTCAAACTTATAGGTCCTGGGTTAACAGTTTTAATAAAATAAAGTCTGTAAATACTATTTTAATTCTCGATAGGTTAACGATACCTAGATGTAGCAAAAAAATGAAACGAAGAAAACCTTTAGAAACTGTTTTCCTAGAGGGGCCATTGTCTTAAGACATGCCAAAAAGCCAAATACCTATACCCAGTAAAGCAGGCTCCCTGCATCGTAAATCCGCCTCTGCTTATAATATATTGATTGACTATGGGATTTATTTTATAACGTACCTATCTTATTTATGTGATCAAAAATATTTATGCCATTTTGATACCTTTCTTTAAGATGATGGAAGCTACCCTAATATTGATTACATTTGGGAGAATCATTTTGATGACGCAACTTGCTTACTAACAGAGGGGGAAGTGTGTGTATCCTACACATATATATTTGATAATCAAAGTAAGTATCATTTGAAATTTAAAACAAATGGTTTTGTGCCAGTTACAACAGCTTAGACCCAAAAACAATTATCAAAGCCACCAAAATGTGTTCATAACGATAGGAAGGAAGTGGAAAGATTATATTTTATAACGTAACGTGATTCATTATATTGAGATTAGAGTTTTCCAGATAAGAAAACAAATCGTCAAAGAGCGATAACATACCGAATAGAATCAAAGACAAACTGATCGTTCAAAATGCATAGATTTTGCGAAACCCATGTGCAATTACAACATCGATATATTTTATGTAGCCATCTTCATTTAACTGTATCGTCCCTTTTTATCATTCAAGATATGACGTAAATAAACATACACGTGTGTTAAAAACTCTGCACGATTAATTTGTCCTCAGCAAGTTTTAATAAAATAAAGTCTGTAAATACTATTTTAATTCTCGATAGGTTAACGATACCTAGATGTAGCAAAAAAATGAAACGAAGAAAACCTTTAGAAACTGTTTTCCTAGAGGGGCCATTGTCTTAAGACATGCCAAAAAGCCAAATACAGTGGTGCCTCGCATAACGAACGCCTCGCACAGCGAACGCTGCACACAACGAACTTCCTTTCGTTCATTTCACGATTCATACAACGAACCGCTTCACACAACGAACTTCGCTTCACACAACGAAGTCGCCCACTTCACACGATCACTGCCGATTTATTGCATCCTTCCGCGCAGGCAGTCGTTAGTCACTGAGCAGTACGCTTAACTTACGCACGTGTCGCAGCAATCGTTCATCATTACAACGAAGTCGCCCGATCTTCTACGATCACTGCCGATTAATTGCATCCTCCCGCGCAGGCAGTCGTTAGACTCGTTAGTCACTGCGTAGTACGCTTAACACGTATCGCAGCAATCGTTCTTCATTACGAATTAAATCGCACACGTATCACGGCAGTCGTCCTTTTAAGATAAACTCAACATTTTTTTTTTATATGATGGGTTCTAAAAAAAGCAGGAAGGTGATTTCTCTTGAAATGAAACAGGAAATAATTAGAAGGAGTGAATGTGGGGTAAAACAGTGTGACCTCGTCAAAGAGTTTGGCCTCAACAAGACCACCATTTTCACCATTTTGACAAACAAGGATGCAATAAAATCAGCCAAAGTAGCCAAAGGAGTATCAAAACTATTTAATGAAAAACATAGATCTTCAATCCACGAGGAAATGGAGAGGCTATTAGCGATTTGGATTAAGGACAGGCAGGTGAAAGGTGACGTAACAACCCAAGATATTATCTGTCACAAGTCCAAGATAATTTATGAAGATCTAAAGAAAAACATCCCTGGAAGTAGCAGCAATCAAGATAGTAAAGAAGATTTCAAAGCCAGCAGGGGTGGTTTTTAGATTTAAGAAAAGGTATGGAATCCACAGCGTTAATATGCATGGTGAGGCTGGCAGTGCTGATAAAAAGAAGCAGAAAAAGTTCTCTACTAATTTTCAAAAATTTATTATGGATGAAGGATACTGCCCACAACAAGTGTTCAATGCCGATGAAACGGGTCTTTTCTGGAAAAGAATGCCGAGCAGAACCTTCATTACAAAAAGAAGAGAAAGAAATTGCCAGGATACAAAGCCATGAAGGACAGACTTACCCTTATGATTTCGTCTAATGCCAGCGGAGACCTCAAGATCAAACCTCTATTGGTTTATCACTCTGAAAATCCAAGAATTTTTAAGAAAAATAACGTTATTAAGTCCAAATTGCCCGTCCATTGGAAGTCCAATCAAAAAGCCTGGGTGACCCAAGTTATCTTCAACGAATGGATTCTGGAAACCTTTGCTCCTGCCGTGAAGAAATTCTTGTTGGAAAAAGAACTGCCGCTCAAAGCCCTTCTGATACTTGACAATGCCCCTTCTCACCCAAAAGACCTAGAAGAAATATTGCAGGAAAATTATCCTTTTTATCAAGGTGCAGTATTTGCCACCAAACACCACATCCATTCTCCAGCCAATGGATCAGCAAGTTATTGCGAACTTTAAAAAACTCTACACTAGAGCCCTCTTTTAATAAGGTGTTTGAAGAATGCGAGTTTGGTGGAGACAATATGACTATCCGAATGTTTTGGAAGGAGAAATTTGATATACTTTTGGCAATACGACTTATACAGAAGGCCTGGGAAGAAGTGTCACAAAGGACCCTCATTTCTGCTTGGAAGATGCTTGTGCCTTCGTGGATTCAGGAAGAAGCAGTAGTTGATGACACAGAAGTGGTGAAGGACATCATCACAGTGGCCCAAAGGTTGGAATTAGAGGTAGAGGAAGAGGATGTAGAGGAGCTTATTGAGGAACACAAAGAAGAGCTGACAACTGAAGAGCTCCAAACACTTCTGGCCCAACAACAGGACAATGCTCAAAGGGAAGCGTCATCTGACAACGAGGAGCAACAATCAAACAATCAACCAATTCCAACTGCTGACATCAAGAACATCCTGGTCAAATGGAAAGCAGTTCAGGAGTTTACCAATGCCCACTATCCGGATTCCGCTGAAGCAAACAGGATCAACGACCTGTACTCCGATACTCTTGTCCGTTATTTCCGGCAGATGTTGAAGAAAAGAGAGAAACAAACGACTTTGGACAGGTTTTTCACTGCACCATCGGCCAAAAAGCGGAAAATGGATGAAGATGTGCAAGATTCGATTATTTCTTAAAATTAAAAAATGTGTGTTTTATTCATTATGTTTTTAGATGAATAAAAAATAATAACAAAAATTTATCTTTTTTTTATGTCATCTTACCATATTTTATGCTACAGAACGAATTATTTTTTTTAACATGTATTGTTATGGGAAAACGCGTTTCACATAACGAACTTTTCGCATAACGAACTTGCTCCTGGAACGAATTAAGTTCGTTGTGTGAGGCACCACTGTACCTATACCCAGTAAAGCAGGCTCCCTGCATCGTAAATCCGCCTCTGCTTATAATATATTGATTGACTATGGGATTTATTTTATAACGTACCTATCTTATTTATGTGATCAAAAATATTTATGCCATTTTGATACCTTTCTTTAAGATGATGGAAGCTACCCTAATATTGATTACATTTGGGAGAATCATTTTGATGACGCAACTTGCTTACTAACAGAGGGGGAAGTGTGTGTATCCTACACATATATATTTGATAATCAAAGTAAGTATCATTTGAAATTTAAAACAAATGGTTTGTGCCAGTTACAACAGCTTAGACCCAAAAAACAATTATCAAGCCACCAAAATGTGTTCATAACGATAGGAAGGAAGTGGAAAGATTATATTTTATAACGTAACGTGATTCATTATATTGAGATTAGAGTTTTCCAGATAAGAAAACAAATCGTCAAAGAGCGATAACATACCGAATAGAATCAAAGACAAACTGATCGTTCAAAATGCATAGATTTTTATTTTTTAGCGAAACCCATGTGCAATTACAACATCGATATATTTTATGTAGCCATCTTCATTTAACTGTATCGTCCCTTTTTATCATTCAAGATATGACGTAAATAAACATACACGTGTGTTACAAAAAACTCTGCACAGGACAAACATTAAGTCTATTTTAATGGAAAAATTTACCCATCATTCTCAAATAAATATTTAACTTTCTATAACTAACGTCAAAACCCACGACCAAATTTTAACAGTTGCTTGCAAATAGGTAAATACATACAAGCATGTTGAATAAAGTCAACAGTCTGGCCTTTTAGCCACATGGTTTATGTACTTTATTCATTTAATTTTCATTTGATTGGATTTGAAAAAAACAGTCGATTTATTATCAACATTTATTTTACTCATTAAATAAGACGCAAATTTTTGATGTCATTCAGGGGAATTAAGTCAAATATAATACACACACATTGATACAATAATTATTTAATATTGTGCTTATGTTTTTTTTCTTTATTATTGTAAATATATGTACTACAACTTTTATTTTATTTTATGTATTATTATCAATACACTACGGAAAGTATTGCATTGCACTACTCCTGCATACCTTCTGGAATAAAACTTTAATAATTATTATTTTTGCTGATGGTTGAATTTGAAACGACATTTTGACGAAAGTTATGTAATTAAAAGGTATGGAAAAAACAATGTGGAAAAATTATTAAAAAAATTAAAATATTTTTGAAAAAACGATATGTTTGAGGTTTCCTAGTTTATCCATGTATCTATATTTTTTTTCTCCTTCACTATAGACATGCTTTCGTATAGTAAACAAATGCAATAGTATTATTAATTTTAACGATTTTTTTTATGTGAGTCTAACAAAACTAGTCTGCCTAACATTATTAAGTTGTCTAAACATGTTATTTGATGAATGAGTAGTATTATATCGAAAAAATCCTGTCTCTAACAAATATTTCCCTCTTCTTCCAGTTCAAAATGTGACCTACATGTGTACTAAGGTTACCGACCAGAAAGACAATTCCATAAACTCGGGCTGCCACAACATGAAGTCCGGCAGCCGACAGGTTGACCTCTGCGTGTGTCGGTCAACCCCCGGAATGAAACCCTGTAACGCCGCGGTGACGGTCAACCTTGTGCCAACCCTGCTTCTTCTCGCCCTGTCAGTGTTGCTAGTAGTGTATCATAATGTTTTGATGAATACTTAAATTTAGATCATGATTAGTGATTACAGATCGATGAACTTAAAGTCGATATTTGGAATATCAAAAAAATGTCCATTGGTTTTAATCCATATTTAAAAAACACTCTGTTTGCTAGCTAGTTTCTTATTTGGCCGCCTGCAAAGTTAACTATGTCGAGCTGTAATGTGCTGTACTACTACAGTAGTTGTAAGTAGGTTTAATTTTATCAGGTTCCCTACGGTTAATACTCGCTTGTTGTGGTGAATTTATTAAAATAAATCTTTATTTAATCAATAGCTTTATGTATTATAATATATGATCGCCTGTAAAAATCTTTTTCTTCTATCTACCTACAGTATAATAATGCTTGGCTGATTTAAATAGCGCAATTTTTGTAAAATATCACCTCAAGGGCGCTTTATAGTTTTGGTAAAAACTTTTTTAATAATGTTAATCTGCTTTTAAATAACAAACTGATAAAATTAAACATATTTTTATTTGTCGAAGGCCTGTTCCCATTTTAAGATATTGTCAATGAAGCTAATATTTCCTAAATAAAACAGTTTTAGTACGTTTCTGAAGCGTGCAGGGCATTGAGTAGGTACTGACATAGATTTAAGTTTGAACGATTTATCAGTTGTTACAGTAACTGATCCCTAAATTCTACACATGTATCGGTTTTGGTTCTAGTGACGAATCATGGATGAATTTCGGCAATTTGGTCTTCAAACTCACTCACGAGAGGTATTTTCATTTGAACAATAGGTACTTACTACTTACCTGTATTTTTCGAGAGCAACTTATTTACAGGTGAAACCCATTGATTGAAATGAAAATAATGCTCTGAATAGTTTTGTTGTATGAAAATTGTATAAGCGGTGTTAAATGACGAAGATACACTAATAAAACAATTGGTATAAAAATTCACGTATCCATAAATTTTAATTTGGCTACCCAGTTTTTTTTCAAATTGAATGACAACAAGTGTATGCATTTGTATATGAGCGCCCTTGGGGTGATTTTTCCACGAAAACGGCGCTATGGAAGTAATCCTCTTAATTTTCTTTTCTGAAGTCGAAAAACAAATTTGATATATCGACCCCTTAGAATAACAAAGTTCAATCTGACACGGCAATGTAATGCGATAATGAACTCTTGAGTAGTTTTCTCTAGAGCCCATTATCGCACGACATTGCTATGTCAGATGAAACCTTGTCATTCTCAGGGGTCGATGTTCTGAGTAAAAGCAATGTACCTGTGCGAGTAGTGTGTTTGACTCAACATTAACTGCCGTACTCATAAGTTTATAAGACTTCTTATGGGTATTACGGTAAAGCTGACAACACAACTTCATATTACTGGAATAATTTGCTCTAAGCAAAGCGAGGGATGCATTAAATCCATTCCATTATTTAATTGAGCATTATATAAATAGCTAGAACACACCAGTTTCTTCCAAACGGCACATCTATGAATGTGATGATGTCGTCGACTGGCGAAATAACCGCAGCTTCCCACTTTGACCTCCGCCACATGGATGTAGACCTCGACAACCTTCTCAACTATCTACTATCAAGTCTGTATTTTCCTCTCTGCAGTTTCTGTAGTCTCTTCTTTTCTCCTCTCCTCTGATCATCTTTGAGTTCTTAACTTATTAGGGACAATCGCAAGGGTCAGCCCTTGAAGTTATATTATTGCTCTAAGGGTCAGCCCTTGGAGGATATGAAGAGGTACCATTGCGAAACAGTGTAGTCAGGACGGTTGACTTTATACTGACTCGATAGAAAGATACAAATATATATTAAATGATGTTGGATAGCCCATTAGTTACCGCCTACATGGAATTTTTAAACAAACATATTTGAACACATTAAACAAAACAATATCAATACACCATTAAAGTAATTTATAAAGTAAAAATATCACTCAAACACTAATAACAGAAAGTTTGCCTAAATGATGATGGAAGGTTTTTGTTGATTAATTAAGTCTTTATATCATTAAAAATGTGAAAATTCTAAAGTTCGGTCAAAAATATTTAAAACTGTGGAAATACCTCTGAAAAGTGATGTTTTATAATCTTATTTGAACATTCACGCATAGCTAATATCACTATCATGTTTGATTTATTTGTATAATCACTGCAAGTATTTTAATCAACATAAATATAAGACGTAAGTTATGCGACTCGATGATGTGAAGTTACAGCTGACGGAGAACATCCTTACGTGACGATTTTTCTTGTCTCTTTCTCTCATGGTATACGATGTAAAAACCCGGAGAAAGTGATTTATCGCAAACTTGTATAGGTTGGGTAAAAATATTACCTATACCTCCTTATATCGTTACTCCAAGGGTCAGCCCAACCGGAGCAATTATTGATTTGTTTCTGGGTCGGAGGTATTTCAATATCATCAAAACGACACTAACGGCTTCTTTCACGTTAGGTACAAATTTTATTTTCGGGGATTTTTATAAGTTTTCAAAATTCATGTGGGTACGCCAAAACCTCACTAACATTTTATTTCACGAAAACATTTTTTTAATCAAACGCATTTGAAATAATTTCGATTTACATTTTTGTCTTTAAAATATAAGCCCTTCTGATTTTTGGTCAATTGGTCTTTTCTCAAGAACATATGCTTAAAAAAAAGAAAAATTACTGAAAAAAATTGATGACGCAATAATTTATATATTTTTTTAAAACAGAGTTCTTATCGACTTTATTTTTTTAACAAAATATTTGTTTTGTGTTTATTAAGAACTATCATTCAACCTGACACATTGCGCATTCAAGTAATTTATTGTCTAATCTAAAGTTTTAAGCAAATATTGATCAAGAACAGTACATTTCCCAGAATAAAGTGATATTATAAAATTACCTCAGCTGCTGACAGTGCCTACGCAGTCAGAAGCTACATAAATTTCAGAGTGATCAATTCATTTTCCGTTTGAAATATTTGTTCGATTAAAAAATAAACTGCGAAATGATTTGCAAACGTCAAATTATTGTTGCGCTTATGTGCTTGCTGTTTGTGTTTTCAATGGGACATCCTGTTGCATATGAAGATGACGATTTTGGTGCCCTTTTTCTGAGACCAATTCACCTTTCGAAAGCCAGTTCGCATGTCATCAACAAGATTCGTACCAAAAGAGGAAATCCAGTACCCATGAATATCATATCAATTCCATTGATGTACAGAAAGTGCCCACTAAATTATATAAGAGTAGGGAGAAAATGCAGAAGGAAGTTGTAGTGAGAAGTGTAAAAAATGTGTTGATGCAATCCAAATTATTGTGCAATATTTTCCGAATTAAAAAGCGTAATTACTAATTAGTTATGGAAAGTTTTCATTTCACCTTATTTGAGTGTTTTATTTGATAAATTAATACAATACTAACATATTTATTATATATTATATTGGCTTATTGATATTTACGAGAGTAAAAAAAAACCAGCCATAACCTAAGGAAGCTGCCAATAATGTTAAATAAAAAAGTATATACAAAGGTAAATATTTATCAAATAAATTCAGTTTATAAATATTATCTGATAATAATTTTGTATTTTTTCAAAATAATACATATTTGTTTGCAATTTTAATGTTTTATTTAAAGAAAAACTAAAAATGACGCAATATAAGAGATATAATACCATTAAAAAAAATTGTTTGCGGTGAAATAACCTAATTTAACTGTGGGTATTATCTTTATGGTTGCATTATAGGTATGTAAGTATTATTACAATGTATAGAATGATACCCACCTACTTGAAAAGAGACATTTGTTTCTATATCCTGGACTCGAACCAATTTGTTTTTCGTGTCCTGGTGAAAAGATTTAAACTAGCTTAGAGCTGAACGCAATAGAGATCGCTAGTCGTACTGAAACAAAGAATTTTGCGGAAAGGAACACTGTACTAATATTGTTTATCAACGTTATTTTTTGGTGGCCAAAATCTGATATGGTATATGCTACTAATCCTGTAATATTTTTTTTCTTCTTAATTTAATATAACCCAGCGTCGTGCAGTGATTTTTAAAACCTTACCTTTGTTACACCTTAAGGTTTTTCTGCTTTAACTGGTACCTTAACTCATTTTTCGCAAAAAAAAAATTCTTTCAGGAAAAGTGAAAAAAAAATCCCTGCACATCAAGAAAAACACACTTTACTTTGCAGGCGGGCAACGGAGACACACTACGGAGTATTTTTAAAATATTTAAATGAATAGATTTTTCAATACACTATCCACAAAATCTACACTAGCGACGCCACCAATTGTAAAGTTGATGGACATAACATAGGTCGATAATTGAGAAAAAATAAAAAAAGTTATTGTTTTGATTTTTCTATTAGAAACAAATCTATTTACTTTATTTACACGAATAAAATCACCGTGGAGTGAAAAAATACCATTTAGGCAACTGTAGCTACTTTATTTTATTATTATTGTATGTATTTAAAACAACAACACGTAAGCAGATACAATGTTTTTTTATACTAAACAACAACAGAGTGGTAGATACTCTAAGTATCGCCCTGGTGAAACACCACCATACAGAATCCAAACGTTGCTTGAAATGGCTCTAGCCGTGTTTGATGACCAGATCTGAATAGCCAGGTACTTCCCAACCTTCCTCTTCCCAATCTCCTTCCCCACTCCACCACCTTCAGCCTCATAACAAACTCTATTTGGGGATGCCATAGTCTCACTGGCTCTAGACGGTTGGGAGCAGTTGAGACTCTTGTGCGGTATTCATATAAAAAAATGAGAGGCAAAATGGTGAACGTAAAATAATAGAACAAACTTATTAAAGCCTTATGTTTTATCTTGATATTAATTATTGCCACAGTTTCAATAATTTTCAAAGAAATATAAAACAGAAAAAGACAAAATAAAAATAATGAGGTAGAGACCGGGACATGAGCTTGGAACCTCCTTCTAATTATTTTTATTCTCTGTGTCTTCTTTTGTTACACATTTCGTTGAAAATTATTGATATTGTTTCAATAATTAATATTGAAATACCATTAATTAATTTAAAAGATTTTATTGAAGAACGGTTTTCAGAATTGACAATCGACCTTTACAAAATCGACCTTTAGTCAGAAATTTGTTTAACTCATCAGATAAATTACATAAAATAGACGCTTCAATATTTTAACATCCCTATATCGTGTTTTTCTCAATTCGATAGAGAGGTTTCCGTAACAACAGAAGCGGCTTCCCGCCTACCCTCACCCCACACCCCTATCCTCACATTGTACATTTCCGCATGAAGGTTTTTCTTATCCAGTACGATGTTAGTAAGAAGTAACAAAAAAAAATATCTGAGTAATACGTCTTGGCATTTTTCAATAATCACACTGAGTCTTGGATCGTTCAACTGTATAAAAGCAGCTCTACGATGAAATAAGTTTTAGGGAAAACAAGATGACCGAACTTCATAATTTAAATTTGTTTGAAAAATAATAAATTAATAAAGCACTACTGCAAATCAATTGTTACCCATATTACACACATGATCAATTTAGTTACCCAACCATCTTAACATAACTTAATCTTTTGGTTTTAATAAATCCATTCGGAACTAGGATGTTGTGAACTCTCGCATCTTAAAACGTATCTAATGCACCTTTGTGCTAATCTCGTCAATAGTACTGTTTTGTAGAAATAACCCGGGGACTAATTATCGCGTGAATGACCATATTCCTCGCTTACAGACAATATGGGAAACGAATATTCCTAACACGAACATAGGCATTCTAAACGTCGTTGATGCCAAACCGTAAGATGTTAGTTTTTTTTTTTAAATCTTATTTTGATCCCGTATCACATGTTACCTTTTTTTAAAAAGCTGTATCGTCATATTACATTTTTTTTGAAAAATAATTACTCAAACTATTCACTGCAATGCTAGTACCGTAAGTATTTTCAATATTAATGCCCCATGGGCTATAATATATCATAAATAAATATTTAAGTTGAGTACAGCAGGGAAAAAAAACTCGGTTGCACGGTTTGCCTCGTGCCAGACTTACATATCCGTTACAGTTTTTTTGGATTGATCGACTGATGTCAATACAGGTTTTTGGGTTAAGTGATATTGATAATCAAGCCAAGAGGAAAGACGAACAACGCAATGAGATCATTGTATTCGTGCACACACACAATGAACGTATTGTATTTGAGGGACAAGGTTAAATTCCTATGTAGGTACTCGATTTATTTTAATTTACTTTTTATAGCGAATACCGCAACCAACTGCTCCCAACTGTCTGTAACCAGTGATACCATGGCATTCCCAATTGGGGAGTATGTTGTGAGGCTAAATGTAGTGGGGAGGAGATAGAAATGGGGAAAAGAAAGGTCGGGTAGCCTGGCTATTCAGACCTGGTCACAAAACATGGCTAAAGCCAATTTTAAGCAGCGTTTCGATTCTCAATGGTGGTCTTTTACCAGGGCGATACTTGTACGCGTATCTACCAATCAAAGCAAATATACTTTAATTATTTTAGATTGAATGAAATGTGTTATGACACATATTAATTAAATAGAAGTTATTTGCGCACGCCGGGTCCGCGACCTTTAGATTCGTAGCCAAGCGTCTTACCACTCGACCATGGAGGCAAAATGACCAAATAACTATAAAGTAGGATCATTGCTCAGAGCAATAATATACAAGAGAGAGCGCTGCAGAGAGAACTATAGTCAGTTTTTACAAGGTTTTCAGGACTCGGCTAGACATGGGCGTGGCTAGAACTAGGGCTAGGGTATTTATATATATACATTCATACCACATTTCGACATAATGTTTTTGTTTATTCGTTTATACGAGAAAAGTGGTTGTCCACTTTTTCACAGTATTGTTAAAAATATATAAAACATGTAACCTAATAAACCGTTGAGTTATGTAAATTTATTATCATAACGTATCATAACGTGTGGACGGAGTCAACGGAGACGCGGGACACGAATAACAATCTAACAATACTTTAAAGCGGTGTGATAATTCGAGAAAATTTGCTGTCTCTTTCTTTATCATGGTGTACGACGTAAAAACCCGGAGAAAGTATTTTATCCCAAATCTGTATAGGTTGGGTAAAAAGTGTTAGCTCTCCCTCCAAATATTGTAACTTCAAGGAGTATTGTTTAGTTAGGTGGGATTACATCAATGGCGTGCGGTTACTTTTACGATTTTTCTGGACAGTCTGTTTTTTTCGGTTTGTTCAGACAAAGTAATGAATTATCAACCCCTGCAATATCGCGGTTTGAGCGTAAAACACAGTTTATGTAAGATTAATTCATTGTTTCAAAAGGTCCCTCGTCCTTCTGAACTCCCTTGGCACACAATAATTTGTAATAAAATAATTGCCATTTTCGCAAAATTCATTTAGGTATTATGGTCTGAAATAAGATGCCGTTTTCTCCGGTTCTTCAAGAATAATGAAATAAAAACGACCTAATGAAAAAACCTTACATTAGTAACATTTAAAAAAAAAATACCACTTAGCGGGCAAAATGCGAGCCCTGGGGTCGGACATTATATGTAAGTTTTTCCGGCTCTGTCGAGAATGAAAAACCAAAACGAATCAATGAAAAAATCCTCCTAAAGTAATTTTTTTTTTAAATACCACTTTGTGGGTAAAATGCAAGCCTTGCGGTTGGAAATTAGATGCCGTTTTCTCCGGCTCTATGAGACTGAATGAAGTGAGTCTTTGGAATTCTTTTAGGAAGGATAAACCAAAGACAATCCAATGAAAAAAATCCTCCAAAAATAACATTTGTTAAAAAAATACCACTTTGCGGGCAAAATGCGAGCCTTGGGGTCGGAAATGAGATGCCGTTTTTTCCGACTCTACTGTGAACCATGTGAAATAAAATCTTCAAAACTCTGTCAAAAATGATAAACCAAAGACGACTCTGTGAAAAAATCCTCCAAAAGTAACATTTTTTTTTAAAAAGACCATTTTGCGGCCCAAAAATGCGAGCCCTGGGCTCGGACATTAGATGCCGTTTTCTCCGGCTCCATGAGACCAAATGAAATAAACCTTCAGAATTCTGTCAAGAATGATGAACTTAAAACGACCCAATGAAAAAATCTACAAATGAAACATTTGACAAAAAAAATACCATTTTGCGGGTAAAATGCGAGACCTGGGGTAGGATATTTAGATGCCGTTTTTTTCGGCTCTATGAGACCGAATGAAACGAGCCTTTGGAATTCTGCCAAGAAGAATAAACCAAAGATGACCAAATGAAAAAATATTCCAAAAATGTCATTTAAAAAATATATACCACTTTGCGGGCAAAATGCGAGCCTTGGGGTCGGAAATTAGATGCCGTTTTCTCCGGCTCTATTAGACCGAATGAAACGAGCTTTTGGAATTCTGCCAAGAAGGATGAACCAAAGACGACCCAATGAAAAAATCCTCCAAGAGTAACATTTGTTAAAAAAATACCACTTTGCGGGCAAAATGCAAGCCTTGGGGTCGGAAATTAGACGCCATTTTTTTAGTCTCACGTTATCGCTCTCTGAAGTAAAAACAATTGGCGTTTTTCGAATGAAAGTACAAGTTTAAAAAAAAAAAATATTGTCTTATATATTTTAATATATTTTATATATTTTTAATATAAAATTCTTGTATATTTATACAAGAATACAGTTTTTTTTTAACTAATCTCATGTTCCAAAGAGCATGAGGTTAGTTAAAAAAATACATTATTGTTAAAAATAAATAAAAACAAAACAAAACAAAAACGTCAACGTGCGTCACTAATTCGAAAATGATTAGCAAGTAGCTAGACGTTGCTATTGGATTGTTTTTATATCCTTACATAACAATTATATCACTATGAAGAAAATAACATTTACGCTGCTTTAAATGCGTTTGAAATTCGTTTCCATTCACATTGTGAAAAAAAATCTTCGAAATAGCTGGTATTGGTGAAAGAATGCGATAGCACTATAAATTCGTATAGCGCTGTCTCATTCTTTCATTTAATTAAATGAGCGCCTGCAAGATATTCTCTCTCTTTTTCACTGCTTGTTTCTGCATAATTTTGTCTCTTTTAATAAGATAAATCTCTCTGTACCAATCCGTATCAAGTATTAAACAAAGGCGCAGATCAAAAATCTGCGCCGTCTGGCAGGGAAATTGCGGGATTATCGTCGATTTATATATTTTTAATTTTACATTTTAAAGGTGCTGGGCGCATAAAAAAACACTGCAATTAGGTACTATCAGAGCCTTAGCAATGTGTAGATCTGAAGATTATGCGAATATTGAGTATTTTGAACTGATAAAAATTAGACAATTACGACCAATTTTACGATGTTTTGTAGTTATGACTGTTTTTTTTTACTTCACGAATAGATTGCAGTTGGCTGTTTCTTGACCAGGAAGTCGAGATATCAATGATATCTGTACTTTTATGATTTGTAAAGTTTTGTTTCTTAAATCATTGAAGTTGAAACTCCAACGCTTTTGTGTTCTACCTACAACGTTGCATTTTAATACTCGGTCCAAGATTGGCAGACGTAAAATACCGAGGGTTTTCATTCAAATCATTATATTATTTAATCTACACTCTTTTTATATGACAAAGGCTCATTTTTTAAAAGCAGGTACCTATGCTAATCAACCAGACATGTTCAGATCAAAATCACGGACATATACTATATAATCATCATACATCCTAAACTAACCTTTTCTAACTAGTGTCTACAGACTAAAGAAAAACACATATGCGCTTTATAAAATTCTTTTATCTTATTTTCTATGACTGGTTTCAAGTAAGGTCAATCTAATTAAAAAAAAAAAAAATGACCATCAATTTTGACCCGCTGAACGCATCGGAAAATTTGATAAAAGAAAATGTTATTATGGTATAATTTTAAAGGATAACACATACCCTACATAAGTTAATTATCTTAATGTTTATAGTTATTCATTCAATTTAAAAAATAATAATTATTATAATTTATTTTAAAAAAGCGGACTGATATTGCACCACCCGTTTGACAATAACAAGGTGAATAAAACAAATTATTAGGTTTTTTGTAAACAAGTCGATCTTTTTTCTTATGTTGAAGTTTTACCTGTTTTCTCCATAGATTTTTTTCAACAAAGAATGAGATAAAAGTAGATAATTGGTGACCATTTAACTCACTTGTTTCTCTAGGTATATTCATAACTCTGTGCTTGTATCACTCATAGTTGATATAGTGCCAAACAAAATAAATTAAGATAGGTATGTCAATACTGACAAACATGTAAGTTAAAAATGGTCGTAGGTCGAAGACTAGAGTGTACAAAGTATGTATATGGTATTAATATTTTCAATGTGAATTCAATGAATCAATTCAACGTATTTTCGATAATGGCAGATGACGACAAATCAAAATCGTATTCAAGACAGTTTCTCAAGGTTGGTAGATTTAATTGAATGATTTATACGCTTTATTATTCTATTCTATGGTGATATTTCACCATGCTTTCAACTTGGATATACAATTTAGTATAACCTCAATGATATCATTTTCACTAGGTACCAAACATTTAATATCCACACTATAAACATTGTACACATTAAAATCATGCAAGGTAAAACGCCATGTCTTTTGGTTAGTGTATTTTTTATTTAATTATTGAATGAAGCAATCACATTAAGCTAAATAAGGAACATGCATTCCTAACACCCTTTAAAAAAAAAACGAACATAAAAATATATTTTTTGTAATCGTTTTATGTAGCTCGTTAATCACAACTAAACTCCTTCTTTATTTTATGAGCGTGCGGATGTAATAATTTTTCACCAGCATTAATAATGAATTTAAATACAAACTAATGATTAATATAATTAACGACTTTGAAACTCGCATACTTCTATTAATAATTTTAAGTTCTCCTCCAGAAGGCAAAATTATAGTAGATTCGTGACAGGATTCTTTGTTTCATGATTCCTAGAATTATTGTTACCCGTGACTTCTTGTTAAGGTATCAATATTAATTACAGAAATCGAACCTGCATCATCAGAGCGTTTTATTAATGTAGTTATAGGTTGCGAAATAAGAGTTGATGCGAACAACACATACTTGAGATTGTGTGTATTGGTGCATAAATATACACTTCCGGCAGTTTTGTCCTTGCCAAAAGCCACTGAGAAACAGCCTTTTGTATTGTTCACGCCTGCGTATTGTTATTAGTGGTTCAAACATTGCAAAAGTTTTTATAGTGGGTTCTTTTTATTCTACACTTAAAAAAAATAATCTCTGACACTATCTTTTTTGAAGTCTAAAATCATGTTTGGAACATGCTGTATGCAAGTAATGCACCTGTGTGGGTACTGAATTTGACTCAACATTCGCTGCGATATCTATTTCACGAAGAATGTGTAAAGGAAGAAGAATAATGAATTAATTTAAATAAATTTTCAGCTTAATGTTAAATGACTTACAGGCAAAATTGAAAGTAAAAGTAAATATTTAATTGGAGCGGAGATTTAATTTCCTTTAAAACGCTAATTAATTGATACGTAACCTTTCGATTCTGTTGGGTGGGTGAACATCTGTGTGGGTAAGCTACTTCTTTGACTTTCAACATTCTCTTATATAAATATTTTCACTTATTAAAAACATGAAAAGTAAAATACAAACAATATTGCATCTTGTCGTTTGACGGTAAAATTATTAAAGCTTATGATGGAAATTATGTTTTCCTAGAAAATTTAGACAGGATAATCTGTGCAAATTCCATGTAAAACTGGAACTCATCGATAGAGTATTTAATTGAACGTAAAACCGCGACCAAACGATTTTTTTTCTCAAATAAACCGTTTTTCAAATTTACCCTTTTCGAGCAGCCACGAGAAGGTTGGCATCGGGCCTAAACTGCAGCTTGTACCAACTTAAACATGTATTATAATACACCTCCCCAGGAATACGATGTGTGCACAAAAGATAAAATATTTACCCTTTGATTTGATAAAGCAACCGGCCAGCTAGAAAACGAAAACGAACTCGGCAATATGCCAGACAGACTTCTTCCTTGCGGCAAGCGGAGATGAAACTCCGGAGAGAATCCGTTACCATGGTCACTATTGAAATTCAAACATTTGTTCACTGAAAACCTTTTTTTTTAAATATTTATTTATTGTTTTTCAAAAATCATCATCCCGTTAAACTACAATTAGGTAGTTTGGCAACAGGATTTTGAATACAATGTAAATATAAAATAAAATATAATACAATGGAAATAAAGATTATCTTATTAATTATAAATATACATACTATTATAATTTACACTTCTTAAGAAATTGATGTACTTTTACACCATACTATGAAGCACTGTGCAGAATAATAGAGTACAACAATACATCAATATCTTACATATAATATGAAGAACAGAATTTAACACAGGCATAGCTATAATCGCTATTGATTGAATGCAGAGTGGAATTTTCGTCATGGCGAGAGATCACCATTCAAAAACGGCACCTTGCTTATGATGGATTATGTTACGTTTATTTACCAGATCTGAGTAGTCAAGTACTTCATTTGCTTCTCTTTTTTCTTCTTTGTCCTCGTCTTCTTCACATAACATCCTCTACAAATGGTCATACCATAGTTTCATTGGCTTCGGGCAGTTGGGACTCTTGTGTGATAGCTTAAGTAATATTACGTAGATTTTACTACTGCCTATTGCTACAGCATTTTACATATTATAAGAAAACAAGTGGAAGATAATACATATTTCAAAAACGTTAATTATTACATCTTATTGAAAATAATCGCATACATATAATATGAATATGTGATTTAATAACTTTTGTGGCATATTTATTTTAGACTGGACCGATTTCACTTTGTAACGGGGATGTTCAGACTGGTCAGACGGGTAAGCATCCTCAGACTTTAGACTACGTCTGAAGATGCCCGTTATATGGCAAAACCGGGTCGGTCAAAATAAGTTTTAAAATAATAAATTCATATTAAAATAGAATTTTCTCCCGAATTATCTGGAAGTTAAATAATATTCGTATACAATCTCACATACGACACAGAGCTGACACAGTCAATTCAAGTACCTACATACAATAAATCAACACAACACTAATTTATTTAAGAGTTTTTAAGCGGATACGCAAGTATGTAATAATATATTATCTATTAGAAGGAATATATTCGTAAATTGGTTGATTTTTAAATTTGTTAAAGACTTTTGATTGGAATTTAAAAAATATCACCTTTCTCTTAATAAGATATAATTGAAATAAAAAAAACTATAAGTAATTTTTGTATCGTGAGGAGGTACCTATGCATACGAATTTTAACTAATAGTACACCAGAATACATTACAGTGTACAAAACATTAAACTTTAACAATACTATGTGTAAAGATGAATTTCACTGTAGGAATAATGAAGGTAAATATCACCGAATCAATAATGAAATATTATATTTTATGAACATATTCAGTAATCCGTGTCATCCTTATCTTCCCAATACCGAATACAAACAAAACACTTCCATCGGCTTACAACTAACGGAGAAACGTTGGTATTATTAGCCTTTGAGAGAGCGTAGCCATCACAACGAACGACACGTGTTTCTCGTATTGTTCGAAATTATTATGTAAATACATGTTACAAGCTTACACTGAGATATTAAAATGAATTGCTGTTCCTCAATCATTACTCTACTAATTATGGGTATCATTCTCCACTTGAGGATGTCGAGACTTGTTAACTCATGCCATGGTCTTCAATTTTTTGGCACCAGTCGAAATGATTTTTGTCATTCTTTACGACTCTACCAAAAGTTTGACTGGCCCTTGGCTTTGATTTGAATGTTCTTTCTTATATTTTTTTGTCCTATTCTTGTCAATTCTTTATTATAATATTATGTATGAGCTGTTCTTTCTCTGTTGATTTGTTTTCCCATTTCGTGTTATGTTTTTTTTTGTAATTGGTTAGTTTATAAATAAATACATATTGAAAATTAAAGAAGTTAGGTAGCGCTGATTTCCTCCCTGGACACGGAAAAGTTAAAGTGCCATTACTAAGTTAAACTTATTTTCTTTATACAAGAGGTTTCATCATCGGGCTGCGACCACAGTTTTTAAATAAAATTGTAGTCTTCCAAGTACAAAGGTACCAGAATAGAACCTTCTACCTCCTAGTCTACCTTAGGGAGGCGTGACCGACGTTTGGGAAATGGCAGACTATTTGCAATCGTCCACCGTTCCACAAAGGTTATATTATGAAATATCACGTGACAGAACGAAGCGTCGGCCGACATCTTGATTTGACAGCCATTTTGGAAAATGGAAGCAAGCGGGAAGTTTGAAATTGATTCTCTGCTTGTTTTTCACGGCAAAATTGGAATTCGATTTTAAAATTGAATTCAGATATTATATCACATATTTCGATCGTAATATGATATATTATTAGATA
The DNA here is from genome assembly GCA_022651775.1 of Drusus annulatus. Lineage (NCBI taxonomy): Eukaryota > Metazoa > Arthropoda > Insecta > Trichoptera > Limnephilidae > Drusus > Drusus annulatus. Next base: position 1,831,631 of record JAGWCC010000147.1, on the reverse strand, counting down.
AATATTTAGTTTTCACAATAATGATATTAGGAATATTCCCTTTACGAATAACGAAGAACCAAATACATTTTTAGTGCCTACCTACAATAATGTGAACTGATATGATTTGCAATGTATGTACATATTTAACGTCACATCGCACTAAAATCCTAGCCTGTGAGACTATAACATCACCCTTTCAGGGGTAGCAAAAGGGAAGATTCATGGGATAGATTATTGGATCTGGTCACTAAACTAAACTAGTGCTATTTCAAGCAACGTTTCATTTCTGAATTACGGTTTCACATCAAGGCTATACTGAGAGTTACTTCCATCTAGGTACTATATTTTAAATTATATGTGTACATTTATAATCTATTAAGATGTTGAACTACGCCACGATTTGAACAAACCTTATCTCTGTAAGCCTGGGGCTTATGGAAGGAAAAGCAGCTTTTGTCGAGAAAAGAAGATTTAAATCGAATTCTTCGTACAAAAAATTTTCATCAAAGCGTAAAAAAGTATTCAAGTACTCAAAGAGCTTGAAATAAACGATAACATATAAGGTCGAAGTAAATATGCGTCAATCCAGATTTTTTTTAAATCTGCGTTTTAGGTATTTTTGTTCCTTCGGAAACTCTTGCTAATTTGAAATGCATTTACGTTCACAATTTTTTTCTCTAATATTAAGTTTAGGTTAAAAATAAAATCTTATTTAAAAAATCCCAAACGTAAACTGAGTAAAATAAAATAAAATAATTTATTAAGATTGGAATTGAGTTACTATTTATTTAACCTGAAATGGCTACCAACGTCCAACATATCCTAAACAATAATGCATTGTTCTACACAGAATAAAATCCTATTTGCCGATCTCACAAGCAGTCTGCATAGCCATCTTCAATATTGACACACTCTGTATGTATGAGTATATATAACAACACACTATGTATTTCTTGTTTAGTTTAATTTTGTACCCTGATGATGCTTAGGCTAAGCGAAACCGGTCGGTCATAAACATTGAAATAAAATCTGTGGTATTATAACTTTTTATTATTTCATTTTCATTAAATATGTCAAACCTCAAAGTGATGGCTTTCTACGAAAATACAATATATTTTATTAAAAAAAAGAAACACAAACTTTACCGGGTTACGAATAACCTGAAAATATTTGAATTACAAGCGGAAAATGTTGCTTGTGCAATGATGGAGGACTTAGCTACCAGAGGAATTAAACCCACGATGCCCGGAAGGGAATCCAACGCGTTTCTCCACTCAGCTACTAAACCATCTTACTACTTTTTATTTAACCTTTAATGTTAAAAAACAGATGGAAAAATAATTATCTAAATATTAAGATGTATATAGTTTCGCGATTGCATTATTATTTACAATATGATAGTAAATAAAACAGCCAAAGAAAGTGTGGGAATTTCGGAAATATTTTATTTGGAAGTTAGATTTAGTATTCAAAAAACGTTATTCAATATTTCTGATATAGAACCTTATTGTTGTATAAACTCGTGTTAAGTAGACTCACCGTCATATAATTAAGTGCAGAACTCATATGTTGCATTCTATATAATTATTTAATGAATATTATAATATTAAATATCATTGGACTAAAGAATATCTTCCATGAGACTATGAAAAAATGTTTTGTAAAAGTGAAGCTGACACGAGGACAGTGTTTAAAGGACCAGTAAAAAGATAAAGTAACTTATCCTATTCAAAAGAGAGAATGGAAAAAAAAGCGCTAAGTGTGTTGAAGGTTAAACGTTAATTTGCTGTCGATTCATGATAAATGTGTAGAGTACCGAATAACAACATCTTTTGGTAAAAACTATCATTAAAAGTGTCATAAACCTTAGACAGAAGGATGCGTATTGTTTAGAGGTGTGAATAATTTCCCACTACTATAAAAAAAGTTAACTGTAAGATGATTATTTTCTAAGAATTTTCTCGTTGTTTTGTTATTTTAATTTATAATTTGTTCTCGCTCTGTATGTGAATATAACCGCATACTTTGTATTTTTTGTTTAGTATAATTTTGTACACTGATGATGCGTAGGCTAAACGAAATCGGTCGGTCATTAAAAATTAAAAATAATATTCGTGGTCTTATACAAAGTTATTTTTTCATTTGTTAAAACCTTTTTTCCGTTACTCACCGAAGGGTCGCAGTATAAGCCGTGGAACACTGTGTAAAAAATATACTAAGGATGTTTTCCAAAATTAATTGTCTACGTTCAAAACATAAGAATAATATCGTGTCTTGCATCATTTTTCCCATACGCTTTTTAAGCGCATGTCGCTTACAAGTTAATAATAACTAACAATGAAGTACAGTACAACACGAAAACTAAATCAAATCTACAACATAAAGCAGAAATGATTCACGGCACTATTATATAATTTTAAATGTCACACATTATGACATTGCCCTTGACAAACAAAACAGTTGTCGAAAAAATAATTATCTAAGATGAAAGCAGACCATGTGGTCCGATGACAGAGCGCTTGTTTTGTGATGTTGAGGTCACAGGTATATTTCCCGTCCTAAACAAATTTACTGATATTATCTTTTGTATACAGATATTAATAGTTTCTCGAAATAAAAATTACGTCCATTTGGTAACTGCTGTGTTCAAAACTTTCATAAAACGGCCTTAACAGCTGTGGCCAGAAACCTATTTCGTGTTGATTAATAAAGGGGTATTATTGTTGTACATTTAATGACAGGCCAGTCAACACATTGCCTCTATTTTGATCAGAATATACGGAAGGTCAAATTATGCTGATCAATGTAAATATTGTGACTGTCTTATGAGTGGTCTTATGACCATCGGATAAAATAAATTAATTAATTGAATGTCTTTAAAAAATATAAGCGCCATTGAGGTGAAATTTCATAAAATATAACCCTTTGTAAATTATAATCTTATAACTCCGCTACAGGGCTTTAATCCAAACATATTTCCTTATATCATTACGTAGGCACTGTAAATAAAGCCTCTAAATACTTCAAATAATAAAAAAAAAGATTTTCATGGTAAGTCATCTTTTGACTTTCTGCCACTTTATCTCAATAATCACGTAGTTTATTGAATGCTCAATCACATTATTTTTTTAGTACTGTGATTTTCTTTTGTAACTTTAGATCGTCCATAATATCATATTTGATTAAAAATACGTTTGAAGGTAAATGCTTGTATCTAGTTGATTAAATATCGGAACACGAAAGGGTAACGCTAATACAACATTTCTGCCGTACCCTAGTTTATTTAGATTAAGATTGGATTATTATTTTGAATACAGCCAGCCTGCTAATAATTATTTATTCAAGACATTATTCTACCTCATTAAAATCGCACAATTGATTTAGATTAAACGAAAATCAATCTAAGATTTTGAATAGGTGAATAGGAAGGTGATTCATTGATATTATAAACCCGCGAACCTTCGGGAATGCTTACCTACATACATGTATATTTTCCGATTCAGTAGCAACTTAAAGATGTAAGTATCCCTTTTCGATAGTTTTAGTTTCAAAAGTGATGTAATAGACTAACTACTACCATATCTACATGTATATGGTAAGGGAGTTCAGAAGTATGTCGTGGTCACCGCTATTAAAACAGCTATTTTATGGAAGCGAATTTTTACCAATTCGAAAAAGTACTGAAGACTTTCGACTCCAGAGAAGCTAAAAAAATTGTTTGATTGCTTAAGAAATTATTTCGATATTTAAAAATGTTTGATAAATTCCAGATAAGTTGTGTTTTCTTCGGGCTCACAGACACTTCAATCGGTTTATCTCTGCATCGGCCATAGTGGTTCTGCCTCAGAGCTATATCGCAGGTATCCGTGTCGTGAAGTTAATTTGCATCTTTCGACAACGCGGACCACCCCGATATACAGATGCAAATCTGTGGTCCAAAAAAAGAGACAATTTATTTAAATCTTTATCTATCCAGATAGCAAGTATTACAATGGTTTTTGCTATGTCTGTATCACTTTAAGTAGTTCCCGTATCGAACAGACGTAGTACACAAAAAAGTTTATCTAAGGTTTACAGAAGATTCGACAAAAACATATTTGTAGGTATAATAATATAAATAGGGAGAACGATTAGAATGACATAAAATATATTATAGATAAAAACGAAGATAGATTAGACGATAAGTTTTGATTTAATATTTTAAATGGTATACGAGTATATAGGTTTAGTAACAGACTGTATTGTGTGTTTTTTAATACAAGAGAGTAAAGGCTGATTCACACCAACGTCCGAATCCGCTCAATGCCGATATTGTTCCGCAAGAGAGCTTATTGATATGGTATGAATATCAATCAAGGAGTATGTGCCAAGACAAAGTTGTATGGCAGTATATCCTTCTGCCCACCCTTGTGATATTTAACTACTTATTTATTTAAATAATTATTTTGAAGTGTAAAAATACTTACAACGCAGATTTTTTTTTAAACCACTTTTTCATCACTAAATAATATTTTTAAAAATTAATAATCAATAAAAATATTATTTAGTGATGAAAAAATGGTTTTTGATAAAAAAAAATCTGCGATGTTAGTATTTTTACAATTAAAAATAATTATTTAACTAACTAAGTAGTTAAATATCACAAGGGTGGGCAGAAGGATTTACTGCTACAAAACTTTGTCTTAGCACATACTCCTTGATCGATATTCATACCTTATCAATAAGCTCTCATGCGGAACAATATCGGCACTGAGCGGATCCGGACGTTGGTGTGAATCAGCCATAAAACTTAACAAAGAGTGGGAAAAATATAGGGACAGAGAAAGATTAAAAATCGAGTAGGCTCATTTGTGTATGTTTTCAGAGAAATCTGCAGTGAACTATACAATGATTTATTTTGTATTTGAATTTAGCTGGTGTAATTGCCAAGCACAATATAAAAGACGTATATTTAAACTGTCTTGGTCCTAAATTAGTTTTGGCAAAAGTAGTTCTCCAGTAGTTCGTTGTTTTTGGTTCGGTTATTACGTGGATTTTGACTTTGGATTTAATATGATCCAAATATTAGGGGTGTGAATTTTGAATAAAATACTAGGATAAACCCTTCAGTGGTGTGCATCAACATGTCACAATGCTGAATATAATAATTTGCTGGTACGCACGAATAAAATCATTTAACTTTGCTTCAATACACTTACATTATTTCTAATTTTGTAACTGTTGTACTTTACATTATCTAAAAACTTTTGTACTTTACACTATCTAAAAATATCAAAACTGTCTGTCAAACAAATTGAGGGTCAATACGAGATTCTTTGGATTGAGAGATAAGATAACCTAATTCGGATATCTACGAAGGATCAATATTAGTTTTCTAGGTTGATTCTGCAGTAGAAGATCTTTGGACGTATACCCAGAAGTTAGCGTAGTGAATGTTTGATATCAACCAAGATACTAAAGCGTATTACACAGTAAAGGGATGATCTGATTCTTTGTTGAGCAGATAAAACATTTCATAGGCCTGTCTTAGACCTAACAGGCGAAAAGTCTTATGTAAATTAGCGACATCTGTTATTTATAATTCGACACACAAATACGACACACTGATATCGAGGGCCAGTCTTATATTGTCTATGTCAACTGTCAATTCCTATCCAAATTCTATTACGTTGAGAACTTTCAATTCATTTTTTGTAATATTTTTAATATTTATCATTCTAAAGGTAGATTATCAGAAGAGGTTAAGAAAGTAAAATTATAACAATATTTAAAGAAATGAAAAAAAAAACTTTTCATAACATACGGATATTTTTTTAATTTTTATATCCGACCGGTTTCGCTTGGCCTAAGCATCATCAGGGTACAACATTAAATTAAACAAAAAACACAAAGTGTGCGGTTATATATACATATGGAGGGAGAATATAAAATAAAATAACAAAACAATAAGAAAAAAATAGAATAACATTTAAATTATAATAAAGGAAAAGAGATAAAGAGACAGATAATATGAATTGAAAGAGACAAAACGGCATCTGAGAAAGTGATTACATCATGACAAATTTTGTGAGTTTACAGGAAATATACCTAATTTGGACTACTGACAAATATTAAAAATTAAAAATATCCGTTGTCTTACAAAGTTATTTTTTTCATTTCTTTAGATATGAAAAACCTTTAAGTGATTACTTTCTACGAAAATAGTTATTAATATTATTGTTAAATACTTAATCAATATAATATATCAGGTTAAGAGTCAAAATAACAGAAGAGTCCTCCGTATGAGACGACGCATGCATGTGAATGAAGCAAGGAGTGTGCACCGGGACAGAGTGTGGCAGTTAATCCTCTTTGTCCAACCTTCACGGGAAATGACGTGATTGTAAGTAATTTAGATTATTATTTTATAGAAACTACTTTGTCGTAATAAAAAATATTACGACAAAGTAATATACAAAAGACAAACAGAAAACATTAATCAAAAGTGTTTTTATTTTATTTAGAAGTCGTGGTTATCTTATTACTTACTCGTAGATAACTACTTTGTTTAATTAATGTCATGGGGTCTATACATAACTCTTAACATGAATTATAAAATTTCAGGATACGAAATAAATGTATGATTAAATGCATGGAAATTTTATGGTTCTGAAATCATTTGTTATAACATAGCTAGATAACTTATGAAGTTAGTATGTAGGTGCAGGCCTTGATTAAAAAAACTGTTAACCGTCGAATAATACAAAGAAGTGTGTCGTTATTAATTGATACAATTAATCAACACATTCGATTAGGCATTCACTATTTTCGTCAGCACGCTGGAGATGTTAAATATTGTGTTTGCTCATTATCAAGGTGTAAAATGTCATATTAATAATGAATTTTAAAATAAATCAGTTGTGATATTAATAACTATTGTAACAAAACTATTGACCGTGGGTACTGATTTAAAATTAATTAGGCGTATAACAGTAAAAAAGGAGGACACACTTGTAGATGTTTTTTAAAATTTAAGTAAAAAAAAAATTCTTTTAACATAATTAACTTATGAAAGTTATACGCTTTTTTAACATCAATGATTGAAACAATATCAATTTTTTTTAAACGCAATCTGAAACAGAAGAACAGAAAATAAAACGATTAGGTTGCGACCGAGACTCGGAACCTCTACTCCGCCCGGGAGTAACTCCTTTGTCAATTGGACGTAATTATGCAGAAAGCGTTCAACCAACAATTTGTCAAAACTGAGTTTAACCTGTTTTCTTTAATAGATAAATACGAGATTTATAGATGCAGAAAACATCCAAGCTCTAAATGCAATAGATTTTTTGTGATCCAATTTTTACTAACCCACATTGTAGATATTTGATTTAAATTTAAGTTTCAAAACTAACATATGAAACACATAGATTTTAAATTACCTATTGATAATAATTTTTATTAAAATAAAGCACTGATATTCACTTTACAAATGCCGATTACGCATATTAATGCTTTTGTATCGTCATATTTTCAAACGCCGTTTTCTCGGTTTCATCTTTTTGCGGTTGGATGTTTTCTGCATAAAACGTCCAATTGATCTACCGGAACCCTGTAATATAATATTATATAATGTTGTTTTTATCAATCCAATATTTATGTGAAAACTATTAATATTATTTAGATCTTCAATGTTTAATGTCAAAAAAGAAAGAAGATGTTAGCCATAAAAAAACGTGAAACTTTTGTGCGAGTGCTTTTCAATCCCATCACGAGCTATGGAGCATTTTAAGTTCAATATCCAATAAAGTCATCAACTGTCGACATCTCAGAGCAATAATATACCAGGAGAGATAGCGTGTGTATTCCAGGATTGTTGATTTTTACCTGACTCGGGCGTAGCCAGAGCTAGGGCTAGGGTATTAATACATCCATTCATAGCACACGTCGACACAATGTTTTATTTATTTGTATAACCGCTTTTTCACAGTATTGTTATCAACAAAAATATATGATGTAACCTCAAAAAGCGTTGAGTTATGTCCTGTTATGTCGCATAACAAAACGCAGTGGGCGGAGTCACCGGAGACGCAGGAGACGGAAAAAAATGCGTACATACCGAAAAGTGGTGCGATATTATGTAACAAGTTGTATTATATCTCTTTCTCCCTCACGGCTTACATAAATATTATAGGTTGGGTAAAAATATTTAGCTCTCTCTCCATGTATATTCGTGCTCTGAGTTCGATATGCTTTGTGTCACATTGTTTTTATACAAATTTCAACGCAAATCTCTTGGGTAGTAAACTGAGTTGGTACTTTATAATATTGAAACTGAAAATTATTTTTCAAAAGCATAATTTGCTTACATAATATTAAAATGTATCTTTCAAAATATATTATGTCTAAAGAAATAACGTAGGCACAAGAAATCACATTATAGGCAAATCGTGATCACTTTAAAATTTTGCAATAATTCTAAGATTCAAAAGGAGTCTCGGTAAATTTGTATTCACATACAATCATTAGAACCTGCATCGTTTCCAAGGGCACCTATTGTCTCGCGTGCATCGGCCATTGTTAGCTGCTAGCGTGTTTAAGTTTAGCTCTTTAAACCTTAAATGGTTAGCGTTATTAGGACTGACTGTTACTGTACTCACAAATTACACCTTACAACATGAAATACACGATAACTCACAAATAACATTGATTCCTGTTTGCTTTTGAGATAATCATTTTATAATGTGAGAAAATTGTGTTTTTAAGTCTAGACTCATTTTTGGTCGGTTCATGTTAAGTGCTATAAAAATGTAAGCAACTTTCAGTGGAACATTGCATTCATATTATCTGTTAATAATAAAAAAATATAGTAAATATTTATTTTTAATGAAATCCTTCTAAATCCTCGTAGGTGTTGATTACTTAAGTCAAACATATCTGCAAACTATAGGAAAATATTTAGATATCTTCTCTCTCTTTGTAATTCTTGACGGGCCACATGGTCGAGTGGTAAGACGCAAAAGGTTGCGGGTTCAAACCCGGCGTGAACAAAAAAACTTTATTTAATTCATATGTGTCATAACGCATTCAATACATATAAAATAATATAAAAAAGTTTATATTTGCGGCACGTTCCAGAGTGGTACATACTCTAAATATCGATCTGGTGAAAGACCACCATTCAGAATCGAAACGTTGCTTGATTGAAATGGCTTTAGCCTTTTATGACCAGATCTGAATAGCCAGGTTTAGTGCCAACCTTGTTTTCCCCATCTCCTTCACCTCCTCACTACCTTCAGCCTCACAACATACCCCAATTGGGGATGCCATAGTCTCACTGGCTCTAGACGGTTGGAAGCAGATTGCACTCTTGTGCGGTATTCACTAAAAAAATAAATTTAGATTAAAACAATGTCAGATTTTAGTCCCATTAAAAAAATATTCATATTTAAAAATTATCGTTACATGTACAAGTTTATTTATGTTTAAAAATACCTATATTTATAATAAATAATAACGTTCCAGACAAAAGACACTAACTTTATAAATTTGAATAATAATATTTCCAAGTCAAGATTTGTTCAAATGACTATTGCACGCAAAGTTATCATTCAATTCTCACGTTGAATAGTAATGTTAAATTATAGCTTCAATACCTTGTTTTGATTTCTATACATCTATAAAGAGCAATCAGTCACTTCACCTGAATGCAAAAGCCAAAGTGTATTCATTAATGCAGATGTGATGATGCAGGCAGCTTGGAAACTGCAGTATTATTTCTTTTAAGTATTTCCAGTAGTAATGGTATTGTTAAGTTCACACGTTGCAGAAGAATGATTGACATTTGGACTGAAACATGAACTTCCAATATCTCAATGGTATTGGGAAAATTTTGCAACCAGTGCAGTATTTGATATTATTTACGCGAACATCAACTATTGATTACATTACGTATTGGTGTCTTTTTACTAATCCAATCCATCATTTAATGATTTGGTTAGTGAGTAATAAAAATATTTTGGTTACTGTAGAAATTTATCACTTCAATAATACTACGTAGAAAACTCAGGGTTATCGAACATACATCTTATTTTAAAAAATTGGAAAAAAAAACTCGATGGCTCAATTGGCAGAAGCGTTACTCCCGGATTATAGTAGAGGTTCCGAATTTGAGTTTCGGTCGCGACCGTTATTTTTTCTGTTTCATATTTACGTTGAAGATTGTTGATATTATTTCAATAATTAAAATAAATATGTATTCACTTACTTGCGAGTTTCAAGATATTTTTCCCGAAAAGATCAGACATTGGAAGATGAGCACCAGGAAGACAGCAGTGGAAATGGATGAATGATATAGGAGTGGGCCAACATGCACTTTATAATTGCTGGGCCATTTTGCGAAGGACAAGAAGAAGTGAAGTTTTAAAAATCCAGTTTCGTGGTTCGACCTGCATCTTGTGATTTTTATAGTTTCACTATTTTTTGTCATTGTCCCGTTTGACGTAATTGTCCGCATCTGTGTTTTCAGATAACGTTGTGAAAGAAATGAGAGCGGCTTGATGTGTTTGGACGTTTTGTGAAAAGGAAGTTTAATTGGTTGCACTCAACAACCAATACCAACTGAGCAACAAGCAGTAAGCGCCTCCGTGGAATGCGGCCATAATGGTTATTGATGGAGTCCAAAGCGACGGACGTTTGAAATTGAAGTATACGAGTATATAGATTAATTACATGCTGGATGCAGTCAATCCGTTGTTCATTTGAGTAGTTTTAGGAAAAAAATCAATACTTGTCTCATTTGAATGTGCTCGGTACGGATATTAACGAAATCCTTAGCAATGAAGATAAAATTATTCTACGATTATGGAAATAACATCATTATTTCTTCAATAAAACCAAACTAACCCAAAAATTGGTTAAAGTTATGTGCACTCAATTAAAAAAAAGTGCTTATGATTTAAGAAATATTTTCATGTGGATTTGACCCTCAATCAGAAATAAAAATCGTGTTATAATTGAGTTAATTACTTTCATATAAATCTTGCATTTATGTTGTGAAATGAGTAACTTTTCAAAATAACAATTTTGTTTCTTTACGACTATTTATTCATATTTTAGATGCCGACAACGATTCGCTCATACCTAAGCTAATTAACACTAAAAACGTACTGCTCTTTTTCGATACTTAATAAATATTATTTAAATTTATTGATAGCATACCTAAAAACCTTATAATCCCAATATTAGATCATGGCAGATGTTTTATAAGTACCTACAAGTGTAACAAAACTCTAAAATATTTTTCTTCATGTACTGCAAGCTACGTGCATTCAACCCTTATAATTAATGGTTGAAACACAACCCAGAAGAGAATAAAACTGCTTTTGGCACCTACCACAATAATTCTGAGTTATGTTTATTTGTAAGATTTTTTTATTGAATTGTATTCATAAGTCCACCATTCTCTAGAGAATTTCAAAAGTCCACTTTATTCGATCTTACAGAGCTCGAGAAAACGGTATCTGATTTCCGATCTCAAGGCTCGCTTTTTGCCCGCAAAATAATATTGTTTTGACAAATGCTACATTTGTAGACTTTTTCCTTCCAATCGTCTTTTACCATCATTTTTGAAACCTGAGAAAACGGCATCTAATTTCCGACCCCCAAGCATTGCATTTTGTCCATAAAATTGGTGATTTTTTTATCAAATGTTAATTTTGTAGGATTTTTTCATTTGATTTTACTAAGTTTATCATTCCTAACAGAATTTCAAAGATTTACTTCATTCGGTCGCACAGAGCCTGATAAAACGGCATGTAATTTTCGACCCCAAGCATTGCATTTTGTCCATAAAATTGATGATGTTTTTAATTTTGGAGAACTTTTTCATTTTATGTGTTGGATTCATCATTTTTAACAGAATCACAAAGATTTATTTAATTCGGTCACACAGAGTCTGAGAAAACGGCATTTAATTTCCGACCTAGAGGCTCGCATTTTGCCCGCAAAGTAATATTTTTTTGAAAAATGTTATTTTATAGATTTTTTCATTCAATCGTCTTTGTCCACCATTTTTTACAGAATCTCAAAGTATCACTTCAGTTGGTTTCATAGAACCTGAGAAAACGGCATCTAATTTCCGACCCCAAGCATTGCATTTTGTCCACAAAAATGATAATTTTTTAAATAAATCTTCATTTTGTAAGAGATCAAAAGATTTACTTCATTCGGTAGAACAGAGTCTGAGAAAACGGTTTCTAATTTCCGACCCCAAGCCTTGCATTTTTTCCATAAAATTGATGATTTCTTTAAAAAATGTTTATTTTGGAGAACTTTTTCATTTAATTTTATTTATTCCATCATTCCTAACATAATTTTAAAGGCTTACTTCATTCGGTCCCACGGAGCCTGCAAAAAAGGCATCTAATTTCCGACCGCAAGGCTCGAAATTTGCCCGCCAAATGTTATTTTTTTGACAAATGTTCCTTTTGGTGGATTTTTTCATTCAATCGTTTAAGTCAGAGGTTCCCAAACTTTTTTATCCAGTAGACCACTTGTCGATTTTTTCTGTTTTGTATAGACCCCCTGCTTTCCTAGTATTGATTTTTTTTAGCGTTGGGAAAAACTTCAAAGTTTTGTGAACGCTTCAGGAACTGCTAGTTCTTTGAAATGAACCTTTCGCGGTGAACACTTCAATTGTAGTCGATCTCGTCAAAAAATAGTACTAATCGGCAGAGATCCCAAATCGAAAAGCGCTAGCAAATCAGCAAAAATTCCTCTCTGAAAAAAAGCACTAGTCGGTAGAGATTTAAAATCGAAAAGTACTAGCAAATCGACAAAAAATCCTCCCCCAAAAAGTGCTAGCAAATCAACAAAATTTACTAAAAACGGAATCCACTCCCGTAGACCCCCATTTACGTCTCATGCACCCCCAATTTTTTTTTTCATTGACGTGGACCCCTTGCAGGTCGGAATCGACCCCTGGGGGTCGATATAGACCACTTTGGGAATCACTGGTTTAAGTCTATCACTATTAACAGAATTCCAAAGTTTCACTTTTTCGATATATCATAGAGCCTGAAAAAATAAAATCTTATTTCCGACCCCAAAAATTGAATTTTGTCCATAGAATTCATGATTTTTGTGTTTTTGTTTTATCTATCAAACGTTTCTTTAAAAAAACCGTATAAAATATGTTTGGTGCTTGGTATTAAGGGCTTTATTATATAGTATAGTTGATATTTTGTCAAATCGTTTAAATAACTATCTACTCGTGAATAGCGTACCCGAACACGAATCTCAAAATTATTTTTAATTTCAATTTCGATACTTGATATTCACTGTTTAAAAAAATAAATATTATCCTCAAAAAATATCATTTTTGACTTAAGCTCTTAATACAAAGCACAAAATATTTTCGTCGATCTCACATTTTTATTGGTTTTATTTTATTTTAAGAGATCTTAAGGTTCTGAACTTTATGATGCTTACTGTACGTTCTTACGTATTTTGATAAAATATTGAAGATTGAAGAATAATGGTGAAATATATCATTATGTCTCGTAGAAGTGACACAGATGCCGATTGAAACATTGAGGTATGGTACAAATTTAATTTATGTACGCTCGCATTCAACGCTCAATAAAGTCGTTTGAATTCTACACAGGAATATTTATGAGGCATTCGGTATAAATTATAAATCATATCTATTCATAATTGCAAATTCACGCAACAAACAAATATCGACAGTTAATTATTTAAACATTGAATAATTTATTTGCTTACGTAGAAAAAAAAAATTCCCAATCTATTTGATACTCTACCTCCATTGAAATATATTTTTTGTGATGTTTTATTTTTCATTAGCTACTGAATATGTCCTTTTTGTATGAGTACCGCACAAAAGTCCCAACTGCTCCTGACCGTCTAGAGCCAGTGGGATTATGGCATCCCCAACTAAGGTATGTTGCAAAGCTGAAAGTAGTGGGGAAGGGAAGGAGATAGTGAAGACGAAAGTACCTGGCTATACAAAATTTATCCCCGAATACGGCTTAAGTCATGTCAAGCAACGTTACGATTATGATTTTAATTTATTCATCTTAAAATAATGCACAAACAAATATTAAAAAAAAAAAGTTTAACATAACCCTAAAATTAATATTCCTTAGTTACATTAATTCACAACATATTTTATGAACTTCATTTTACAGTTTTAAACATTTTCTGTTAATTTAATATCATTTGGTATTTTGTCAAATATCTTCATAGCTCCGTACATCTATGACTTTGACTTAGTGACTTTTTTCTATAAGGTAGTATTATTTGGTTCATGTTTCTTGTATAACGGAAGTTTTTAATTTTTCCAGAAATTCAGGTGATCGATGGCCAGTCATTATTTGTAGATAAAGTGTTAAAGTAAATAAATTTATCGAATGAAAAGATATTTAATTCATCAATATTTTTTTGATTGGATTTTACATCTACTATTATGTTAAATTTTATACCTGCATTTTCGATTTTAGGATATGAAACGGTGAGTTTATTGTATGGAAGACCGAATCTTTTGTAATGTGGATCTATAGTTGCATCATTAAAATATTCTGGGCAGATAAGGTGACTAATGTGGAGTCTCTACACTGATTGGTCGAAATTGAGAAATGAACTGTAGGTACTAGATATAGAATAAGGAAAACTCACTATCTTGGTCGCATTATTCAAACATACATTTAATAAACTTTAAATGATATTCCAAACGAGGATTGATTGAACTATGTAGTTTAGGAAAACACATATACCTCATCGCTTCTAAACACACATAACTGGTACGAGTGAGGTTTTGCCGAGTTGTTACATGTGCTAAAGATGCTACAGATGAAAATTAACTCTAATTAAAGACAATCTCCGACAGGAAAGGGCACTAGAAGAAGAATTCCAGGATCACGTTTAAGGTGGCTTCCACAAGGCATGGGAAAATGTGAAATTTTCATGTTCGAACTAGTGTATTTTTTTTACCAACTAACAATGTTATATTGTATAGGAATGTTTCTACATATAATGCAAATATATAAGCGCTCAGCTGTAATTTTTTCATTATTTTCTAGGCATGTAACTATCAATTTGTATCAATGTCCTTGGCTTTCCCCATCGTGAATTGTCTCTTAGTAATCGGAAGTACTACCATAATTAGGTACCTTCAACAAAGATATATCAATAACACAGTTAAATAGTAATCGTGTTTCAACGTTTGGTATCGATCAAATATTTTTTAAGGTCATGAATGATTTGAAACGACGCAAATTCTTGAATATTTATAATTAAATAGCTTCGTGTGTTCATGATATGCCTGATGGCTCTGAACTCAGAGGTTAGGCTCTAGTCAGGAAAACTAGCTACACAATAAATAAAAAAAATGACAAAGGAAGACCTCGTATTTGATTTGTTTTCCAAATAATGTTTGTTTTTCAAATGTAAAGAATTGACGAAACCTTAAAAAGTAAAATGTTCAATTAATATATATTTAAAAAAAATATTTGAATGCTGCACATATAAGTAATTGATTATCTTAACTAAACTAAGAAATAAAATAGAAAAGCTGTTTGTCTGAAGCAGCAAAAACTATCGAACGAAAAGCTTCAACGTTATGAAAATAGCTCAGCTTTTCTGTCGAGAAATTCGAACTTAAGTTTTAGCAAATGTTTAGTGACCCAACAGGAATAGCCAGGTTCTCCGAAACAACCATAATTTTTCACTTCCTAAAATCCATTAATTGGTGGTGCCATAATACCACTTTATTCAGGCAGTTATTAACCTTTCCGTACCTACAAGTAAAAATCAAAAGTATATTCCAAATGGAATGAGGGGGGGGGGGGATGAAGTTACCCCATTTGATTCGGTTATTAAAGCGTTTTCATTATATTATAATATTTCGTACTTTTTGTTTTCGGTAATACTTTGGAGAGATGTATATTATAAATATTTCAGTCATCTATATCTAAGATATCGCACAAAACTCTTGTTCGGGGTTACATTAAAACCCCCCCTTCGAAACGGGAGTGTTAACATGGTTTTTTTTGTTAAATTTACCACTAGGGCCAAATATATAAATTATTCATGAGAATCAGATAATTTTATTCAAGTGAACGGAAAACGGTGTAATTTATTTGGAGTACTTACTTATAAAGTGTTGACTAGTCGAGAGACAAAAAAGTCTGGAGGCCGATATGTAATTATATCGGTCAACTCTATTTCCTTGTGATTCATTTAATAGCCTCTAATATTCAGTGTCCGCTGCAGCGCTGTTGAGTTCTTCACTAGTGCATTATTTATACATCATATACTTGAAATAAATATAACATCAAGAATAATTCAGTTTTTAACAAAGCGATGAGCATTATCCTTTCGTATAAGCTTAGAGAGGTTTAAAAGCTTTGGCAACAAAAACGTATAGTGAAACGCATTATTTTAAAGCCTACAAAATATGAAATTAACTCACAATGAAGAGATTATAGAACCAACGTTCACACTGAAATAAGTATTATGGCCGTTCGACCAAAATATTTAAAAGCGTTACAAATAATAAACCATTAAAATTCAACAAGTTGCTAATTAAATCTGAAAAAAATGTTGCTGGATTTCAAAATACCGCAAATAATATTTTACCCAGTGTATGGAACACAGTTTTTTATAATATATTTAATGAGTGAGATTTTTGTGATTATTGTTTTTCTTTTGATGATTCTTGTAATTATTGTGATTATACGCAAGCCTTTCTTGAGAATGAACAAATACATGTATTTTGTGTACCTTTCTCAAACTTTCATTATATTTTTTTCACCATAAAAATGAGTTATGTAAATAGGATAATAAAATACTGCATCTTCCAAAATTTTACCACCTAAAGATTTTCATGTGGTGACATTTTCGGAAAGGGCGTTAAACGAATCGCTAACAATTAAGAGCGTACCGTTCACTCCAAATTTACATTCATATGATGAATAAGGTAAAAATTGACATCGCGATCGTTTAGCGGTCCCAAAATGCGTGTTTTTTGTCAATATTCACAGTGTTTTTATCAGAACCCTTTTTTGATAAAAATTTCATATCATCAAGTACGAGTACTCGTTCCTCACGGTTATAAGTATGCACACATGATAAGAATGACCTTTGGATATTATATATTTGACACGAAGAAACAAATATACAAATATTTCAAAGCCTGATTCCAAATAAATCTAAGAGAAACAAATAAGTTTTTTATGTTGATCTTTTTACTTATAATTTATATAGGTGAAATCGAGTATGGAGTACCCGGAACACATTAAAGTGTACATAATAACATTATGCCATTGTGACCATTAGTATAAAAACTATATGACTCCAAAAATGTTCCAAGGATTGCGCATTGTTTGAAAAAATCTGTTAGTCTAAAAGTAGAACAAGTTTTTTAGCAAAAATGTAAAAAAAAAACGTTATAATAACAGTTTATCTACGGGTAGCATGCATGAGAATTTATGTAGGTTACTATTATTAAGGTAGGAACATTATATCAAAAATTATTTTCGTACGACTTTAATTGAGTACCTACCCACCAATATTCCATTTAACCTAAGGTTGTTTAAACGCTACAAGTAGCCACCTTCTTTAAATTTAGATACACGTTTCGAAAAAAAACTGATTGCTTTTATGCCTTTTTTTTATTCTTGTGGAAATTCTACATGTGTAAAAAATGAGTGGTAGCAAATAGAATAATGATGCATTTATATTTTTAAGACATGGCGAACTTTGAATTGTAGTGCTTTGAGATGAAAATAGAATACGGCCTTGATACAGTTGCGATTAATATAACTATAGAGCCATAAAACAGGATTTTTTTTTCATGCCGGAATAATTCCTCATCTAATTGCAGTGACCAAAATATCGGACCAGTTTCCATCTATTTATAATTTGATCTAGGTATGGATATCGATTCATGCTGCGCTATAGATAATATGGACGGTAAACCGCTACAATATTCCGGTTTCATTGTTTCTGGATGGTTGCGAATGACAATGGGCTGTTGGCTTGCGTTTGAGTATTGAGTTGTTAGCAGAATTGACACCTTTTAAACGTCACGTCAAGTGAAGAAATGCCGTGTTTCGTCAGTTTTCAAATATCACGATATGTCTCTACCAAATAAGGGAGGCATTGTAAAGTGGTGAACTTAGTATTGCAAACAAAACATGATTCGTTCAATTCCCAACACAATACAATCGATACGTTTAGCAATATTGTTCCTAATACGTGCTTTGTGGCAGACTTGTAGCGGTAAATATGTATGCCAAGTTCCTATGTATGTAGTTTTGAAACAATAACTAAAGGTTATTGTTATATGTTCAAAGCATATATATATATACATATATATATATGTAGGATTTTAGTTTTGAACCAGATCAAAGAATTTTGAAAACTAAAATCTTAAAGTCGCATATAATTCACTATGAAGATCAATATCCATTCCTTCCGGACCTAAAAGTATATATTCCATAGACTTACTTAAAATTGTGCCAGTCTGAAGATGCCCGTCATAAGATGAAACCGGTCTGATCTTAAATAAAAAATAATGGAATAAAGAAAAAAAATTGTATCATCTAAATCATTACAATATAGGAAGATACTTTATTAGGTAGGCCGACATTTTATGAGATTCTCTTTAAAATATGATCATTTTAATCAAAATTGGTTCCAAATTTGACAAGTTCACACAAATACATACTCAAAAAAATATTATAGTTAAGTTTAATCTTTTATTGTAATATAGAAAAAGAAAAGGAACCCGAAACAACCCGTAACAGAGTGGATTTACTAGGAACTTGAAATTTGGATAAATTTTCCGTAATCCGCAGTTAAATAAATTTGACAAATGTGATTTAGTATTTGTGGATAAAAAAATATTAAACAAACCATTTATAAGTCTGTATTTTAACAAAATAAAAATAAAACATAGGACAGTATTTATCCATCGATCTTTAAATATATTTTTAACAATTGTACTAAAGTTTATTTAAAGATCGTTTTAGTAAGAATGAATAATTTTTAAGTTGAAATTATTCTATATTACAGAAAAAAGTTTCATATTGATTTTAAGTAGGTACTACTAGTCTCTATCCAGTTTAAATTTATTTAAAATGCTCTTTTTCGAAAACCGTTTTCTCATTGAAAATATATTTTAGCTTTACAGTTAAATGCACACATTAAAACTCCCCAGTTCACAATGAAAATGACTTTGCTTACTGAAAATAGTTACGCTGCCCCGAGTTCAGAGATTACCGTTGGAGAGTTGCTTCAGAAAGCAGATTTCAGCTTTATATAATAATACAACTACATAATTAGGTTATCTCGAAAGATGGATCATTTGGTACTACTGAATTCTGTTATTTATTTGTTAGAAAACCAAGTTTACCGTGGAATGATGCAAACTTTTCAGATTTTTATCCCGAGTACTTTAAACAACAGCAACATTATTTAAATGAAAAGATGAGCTTTAAATGTTGCAGACTGCTTTTGCCAAGACTTATTTTAACGAGCTCATAACAAACCATTGCATTTCGTGCAAGTGTATTTAATATTCCTTGAACTTAGACATGAAATTAAATACCTTTGTGTATGCAGTCGTATCTCGTAAACAAATGTAAACGTTTAGGTTTCAGTGGTGGATTCTACTGAATTAATCGCATGCAAAATACGAACAAGAATTTGATATTGAAAAATATTTGTGGTAACGTGGAGAAATACACGATTTTTAACTAATTTAATCAAATAATTTTTGACTTATTTTAAATAAAATTATCGTTAAACACACGTTTTACGTAAATTTGTTAAACATATTTTTTGTACAACTAAATTTTAAGTGCTGATATAGTTTTGTACCCTTATTACAAACCACGTTACATCGATATTTTTTTCATTTTTTAAAAAGAAAGGCAAACATTCCCGAATCACGAATAACCTGACAATATTTGAAAAACTCCTACTACCATCATAACAAGCGGAACATGTTCCTGGTGCAATGATAGTAGCCAGCAGAGGAATTGAACAAAAACTTGGAATGTTTAAAATTATAAGTCTGCGATGGTAGAACTCTTGCTGAGTTGTCACCGGAAGTCTATGGAATGATTCCCAGCTGTATTTGTGCAATGCTGGCCGACTCTCGTAGCCTGTAATAAAGCACTCCTATGGAAGTAGTGAATTGTGCCTGTGGAAGGAAGGGGTCGCGACAAGACATGGGCGTACCTGCAAGTTTGCGTATTAATAAACACAAACGGATCCCCTCTTCTTCGAATTACACTCCAAGAGCTTTTAGCGCCGCGACGCTGCACATGATAATTGGTAATAGTAGGAAGGAGATGATTCTAAATTTCCGAGTGTTTATACTTTTTCAAATTCAATTTCGTGCGATATGAAATAAGTAAAATTTGCATCGCTTCTTCCTCATTTTCAAATACCCTAATTTATTAAAGGTTGGCTATCATCAGGGTAATTATATAATTCAAGAATTCAGCAGATCTGTACTCGGTGTTCTTGTTGTTAACTATTTTAATATCCAGCATGATTTCGCAGTTCTTAAACATTTGTTTTGAGGATGGAAAGATG
Organism: Drusus annulatus; assembly: GCA_022651775.1. NCBI lineage: Eukaryota > Metazoa > Arthropoda > Insecta > Trichoptera > Limnephilidae > Drusus > Drusus annulatus. Next base: position 1,811,042 of record JAGWCC010000147.1, on the reverse strand, counting down.
ATAAATGCTTTCATGGTCCATCTAAATACTTCTTGTGTTCAGTCTCTAAGAAATATTTAGATGTAAAAAAATTATAAACGGTCCCGATTTCTAAAAGGTTAGTAAAATGTCACGGTAAAGAAGAATTTATTCATCTCTTTGGCGCTATAGATATATGATTGTGGACCTCTACTTGTATGTCCCTGGTTCCATTTCATGAATTAGGGTTAATTCAGGTTTGTGTAAACAAATTCTATATCACTGTTTTATTTGCGTTATCTTCTTTAACATTTTCATTATTTGTTAAGTTTTGACACTGGACGCTTGAAATTTTGAACACTGCTAACTTTTGCTTCTTCTTCTATTCATTCTTCCACTTTACGAAGCAAAGCGGATAGCAGCAAAGTTTAAGATATATAAATTAAGGCTTTATTAAGTGAATTTGATAAATTCTGAATAAACCAGATAGGTACCAGTACTAACCTACGTATTTATTACTTGTTCTTGGAGTTTGAAATTTATTCTGTGCAAACAATGCAAGAGAAACACCTTCATACCTTAGAAATAAAGTTATTATTTACCAAATTCAACAATCATAGTATCATTTTCTGCTTACAATTTCGTGTCTTTATATTCTTAAATAAGTATTAAATTTTAACAATTTATTTGAAAGTTGTTTATTTTGAAAAGGCAGAAATAAATAATTGGCATAAAGTTTTTTTAGAAGAGAAGAAAAAAATCGCTTTGACTTTTTAATTTTTAGTAAAATTTTATTATACTGACACAAAAAATGCTGAAAATATTATGATTTATTAAAAGAGATTGCGATTGTGTTATTTATGTAGGTTTCTGTAAAGAAAATAAGGGGTTATATACATTATCTAGAGTATGAATATTAAAAAAAACATAATACAAGGACATGCAAAGAAATTAGACTACCAAAAAAAAATACAGCCAATACACAAAATAGCTTACTTTATAAAGGGATGAAATGTTATTAAGCGCTGCCGGAAACCATCAAAATTATGCTAGTCAATTTATTCAAAATAGTCTGTAAGAACCATTTAAAATACATATTAATCAAAATAATAAGTAGAATATAAGTAATAATATTATTATTATAAAAAAAAAACAATTAGAGATACTTTGTAAACTTTGATCTACAAGTAACTATTACAAAATATATAAAACTAAAACTAAAAAAAACTCTTAAAAGCAAGGAGCATACTCTCTGTCCGATTTGTTATTGACAACTACTTGAAATGATCCACTTAAATAATCTATACTTATTGTATTATGTAAGCTAACAAATTTAAATCACACGCGTTCAAAACTATTTTCATTCTCAACAGAGGGTTTCCAGAAACTTTCTGGATTGCATAAACACGTTTATTCTAGAGAAGAATAAGGTACATAAGCACTAGTGGATTCAGAGTAATTTATTGATTTAGAACTAGGACAGATTTGGCAAAAACGATTAACATAAATTAATGCCACCTGTTTTTCGTGATATTCACTTACTCAACGGCAACATAAATAAACGGAAGGTATTTTAAATTAATGATCAGGGATGTTCAAACCTCTACAAAGGCATGATCAGTGATTTATATAATTGTGTCCGTGCTTAGAAATTGATGAATGTATTTGGTTCCGCCATACTGTTAACAATAGAATCACGTTTATAGCGAACGGGGCTATTCCAATATAACATAACAAACATTGATACATTCTCGACTGATCGTCTTCACGAACTTCGTGCTTCAAACTGAGTTAATAGATTGCACTGTTCCACAGCTTGTATGACAAACAAAAAAATATGCAAACCTTAAAAGGAAAATGAAAAAGACGCTTATAGTAAATAAACAAGCAAATTAAGAATTTTAATGACCATGTGTTGTAAAGGGCTTTGTAGATTCGCTATGGTTTACTCACGTGGTGGATATTATCATAAACTTGCAATTTACTTCAAAACTTTGCTTTCCGATGTTCTGCCAGAATTAATTAAATGAAAATAAAAATACAATTTTCTCACAGTACACAAAGAATGATAATAACATTAAATCCGAATTAAAATGATTGAATTAATGTGTAAAGTGCAGTACTTTTGGGATGTGATTCTTCATGATAGTACAAGTAAAAAGATGAACAAATTTTTCCGAAATTTTAACCAGAAACTTTTAGGTAAATATTGATTGCAATAAAAAAAATCTATGGAATTTTGAAAAAAAAAACGTTTTTTACTTGTACTTTCATGTAGAATCACCTACCAAGGTTACTCCATTTTATCCACGAACACCTTGTGTAATAAAATTTTAACTGTATGGAAACGTACTTTAAAACAGAGAAATAATAAAATAAAATACTGATAAGAGTCTTTGATAAAGTGACACAATATTTCTGAGTGTCTCTGAAAAAGTAAGTGGAGTAGTGAATTAAGTAACAATAATTGAAATAAAATGAAAGCAACGCAGGAAAAGTAAAAACAATAATTATTATATACAGCTAGTTGTTACCGTGAATAATCATGGGATGTAACTTGACTTGCCAAATGACAACAGCTAAATAAAATGTGAATAATATATTTAAAAAATAGAATAAAAATTATCCTCTTGTAAATTATGTAGATAAATAGGTAAGCACTTAATCGTTTGTCTAAATTTTAAAAGATTATTTTTATAATTTTGTCAACAAATTTATCAGTTCCAATTTCGATAAATTCACACTCGTAGATACGTACCTACTCACAAAGGAACTAGAGAAAAATCAAGGGATGTAAGTTGACTTGCCGAAAAAAAATATTGGTTGCTTTTATCCACCCATTTCAAATTTATATAATAATGCCAGCTCAAATGTATTATAGCTAATATTTCATTAGGTAGGTAGGAATTCAATAAGATCTTTTTTGATTTCAATTAAATCAGTTCTAAATTTGAAAATTTCGCACTCGTACGGATGTACGTACTTTTAGACATAATTATTTATGGTTGCTGATGTATTTGTTATAATAATAAGAGGAAATTTTATAATTGAGCATTTGTTAAGATTGTAGAGACAATTCATTGCAGCTGTGATATGGAAATAATACAATCTTAGCATAGTGAAAAAAAGGTAATAAAGTTGAACTAATCTATTCCGTGCGATGAGTCATCAGCACACATTATAAATTGAGTAAGATATTTTATGTAAATATTTCCTTTTATTATCTTTTCAGATAATATTTTTATGTTAGTTCCCTCGGAATGCTATTTGTTTTTAATTTGTTGTTACATAATAAAATATTAGAACAATTTTTGATTATTTTTTTACTAGAACTTAAATAATAACTTTGAATAACATTTTAGCACTGAATTTCCAACCCGCCACAGCTTTAAAAAATAGTTAGATTGAGTGACTTCGTTTTCCATTTTGCTGAGCTTTTACTGTTTTTAGAAGGGAATTTTTTATCGAGCTTTAGGGTCGATAACTTATATAATATCTAAACATGGTTTGGGTAAGCATGAAAAAGCAACAATAGTAGGCAGAAATATGACATTATCTACATATCACAAATTATGTACCAATATTTTTTTAACCTTTGTTTCCAATAATACTTTTTTTATGGACCTTAATAAGTAATATCACATCAGAATGGCAGATAAGCTAGCAGCGTACGTATCATGATTTAAAAATATATATTTACAGTGGAAACCAGCTCGAAACATTCGGACTCAAAATCAACCAGAAAATCCAAGCCAATTACACTACGGAGGCATTTACATCACTACCTCTTTATTCTGGATAAATATCTGTTTATTATTTTATTGTTTCACTGTCTGTGCTTTCTCCTCAATAAAAAAAAGGGTTGGAATGGTTGCACCTCGCCGCCCATATTCTGTTGCCATGGTTTGGCTGCCACTCGCTCTACACTACCTTATCCTAATTACATGTTGCTCCATTCGATTTGATTTACCATATCTCCTTTCAACTAGAGATGTAATAGTGTCTAGTCATGTTTTGCTTTAGCTACATCGACTAAATGTGCAATGAAAAGTAACTTAGGGAAATTTGAACCCCTAAGTATAATACTGCTTGTAAAGTAATTATAAATTAAATATGACTTTAAAAAAAAATGCAAATATTAAGCGAAACTTGGTTGAGGTCTAAACTTACTAATCAACAGTTATGCTAATGGACCTTTTGGTTCTTAGAAAAATACTCATAAATAGTGGTAAATCTTCCTTACGTTAACATTTCAGGTTAATACAACATTATGCCTCACACATGGTAATAGGGAAATCCTCTTTACATTACTTGAAATTGTTCTAAAATGAATGTCAAGTAAAAGCACACCATATTGTTTTGGTGATGGATTCTGTAGTATTGTACAGACTTTTGGACATAAGCAAAGCGTGAATAGATTATATAGTAGGGTTTTGTAAAACAGGCCTCAGTTCACAGCACGAGAAGCGTGAGGCTCCTGTCATCCCGACCTCAGCTTCGTGACCTCCCTTCCATAGGATCTTTTGTTAGATGTTCCCATTAAGAAAATACCACCTACATCTTACAAGGCACAGGTATATCGTTATAGCATTTAACTGCGTGGTATTTTGTCGAAAGGTTCGCGTGTGACCTTTGCGATATATTTAATTGGTACAGAAGAACGGCCTGTTTTGCATCGTGCGGAATCTGAATCTTCACTACTGATTTTTTTTGTGGGGAAACAGAAAAAAATGAGTGTTTATATAGTAAACATGTAAAGTTGTACCTTGAAACTAAAGCGCCAACTGACTAATTAGCTACAAGCTTCATAATATATTGAAATCACCGTAAGCCCAAATAATTAAACCTTATTATTATTATTTTTATAAAATAATTTTAACCAGAATTAATAATGTTTGTAGAATTTTTAGTTTTACGCCGTTACGAGACTGTGATCTCAGACTACTAAACTACCAATAACATAAGATATTGAAGCGACAAATTCAAAGCATGCAATTTTTTATATTGTTGTCTTGAATTATTAAATTGATTTAATTTTAAAACTTTTGTTTTTATTAATGTTGTCAATGTCGCTTGTCCGTATCACGCATTGACCCATTTTAATAAAGCTATTTATCTGACTGTTGGTGCTTTTCCAACATATACATATATTGTCTACATATATGGCGTAATATTTCATATTTTTAGCTAAGAGAGCGAAGAATTATGTTTTCAACATAATCCATAAATATCTACGCTAGAAGTAGACTTGACGGTGATCCCACAAAATACCACCTTTTTTTTAAAGTAAGGATCATTAAAAAAATACAAGCAAACTTTTATGGGTTGGAATAACTATTTAATTTATATTATTATTATGAATTATTAAAAATATAGAGTTCTACAAAATGAATAAAACGAGTATAAATGTTATTTTCAATGAATTAGTAGAATGTTATGGTGTAGAGAATTTAATAGTCACGGTTTCTGAGTATTTCTAGTCAAACATTTGTTTATTGATTGGCTGAATCCGAAATAGGACATGGCGACACATAATAAGAGGGTACTTAAAATAAACTGTTTATAACTAAATAACTACATATACCCACGATAAAAAGATTATACATCCATACCAAGAGTATAAATAATAATACCTACGGATTAGTGTGATGTTATTTATTGTTTGTTTTAAAACGTCGTTGTATTGAAACTGTGAATATTTATAAATTATTCATGCAGTTACTATTTGACAGTTCTATGAGACAATATGGAAAATGACATTATTGTAAAATAATAAATGGTAAACAATTGGTGTCGCGTTCAAAAATAATAAATAAGAGGAGCGGTATTAAAATGTTAATACTATTATAAATACCAAATATGCTATGAGATTTTGAATATGTCATTTCATTTAATTAATATTGCTTAAATAATATTTAAACTCAAAAAATATTTCTCCTCTGTATCCGCATCAGAAAACCACACAAAGTAATAATATTTCAGTGATCAGAGAATGAACTCTAGATTTAAGGCTAACCAGGTGATTCCTACAAACTTCTGAAGACAATCCGTAACATAAGGACCCATCGCGAATAACCAATATGTAAATTGAATACATATTTAGTGAGTCGGTCCCCGCTGAAAGAAGCAAGACAGGTCACAAGGACTAACGCTTTCATACATTCAACTAACGAATAAGTAAATCGGGCGGTTATTCTGGTGACTTTGATTATAATCTGAGTGGCTTAGTGTCACCAGCTTGCCAATTGTTCTGAAGTTTTCACACATTTCCAAACGCGTGAAAAACTTACTTCAAAGTTTACAAAGTTTCAAATTATAATTCATATTCTTTTTGATTTAATAATTTAGCACTGAATTTTCAACCCGCCACAGCTTTAAAAAATAGTTCGATTGAGTGTCTTCATTTTCCATTTTGCTGAGCTTTTACTGTTTTTCGAAGGGAATTTTTTTATCGAGCTTTAGGGTCGATAACCTATATAATATCTAAACATGGCTTAGGTAAGCATGAACAAAACAACAACAGTAGGCAGAAATATGACATTATCTACATATCATAAATTATGTACCAATATTTTTTTAACCTTTGTTTCCAACAATACTTTTTTTATGGACCTTAATAAGTAATATCACATCAGAATGATAGATAAGCTAGCAGCGTTCATATAATTTGATACTTTGTAAGCTTATTTCAAAGTTTACAAATTATCAAATTATAATTCATATTCATTTTGATCTAATAATAATATTATAACTTATATACTACTTGATTGTAACTATTGTATTGTAAGTATTTCTTACAGGCTATTTTAAATTTATTCATTGGCATAATTTTGATGGTCTCCGGCAATGCATTTGAACACTTAATTCCTTTATAAAGTAAGCTGTTCTTCGCATTGGTTTTATTCTTTTTTGGTAGTCTGATTTATTTGCATGGCTTTGTATTATGTCTTTAAATATCCAAGTTGTAAATAATTTTGTCAGAAAATATTTTGCCAACAATTGATAACTTATAGTCCTCCACGCAATGAAAATTTTATCATCTAAAATTTAAAAAAATGTATTACAATTCGAATGGAAAATCATAAATATTTTTAGCATTTTTTGTTTAGTTTTTCCATGAAGGGTTGTACAATGTATTGGTGCAAGAGCCATGTACATATTTTGACTAAACTTTTTCTCCCCTCTTCTGCCAGGGTGCATCTGTTCAAACGTTTGGCTGCTGATTGCAGATATTTGCGGTATTGTGGTTTGCTGTAGTTTTTTGAGGATTGAATTTTTTTGTGGTTGTTTTATTGTTCGACGTGCAGCGAGGGTTCACGTAGAACTTTTTATTGGAAAGTAGTCAATGTTTTTTAGAAATATTATACCGTTGCGATGAAAGCCTATTGCAGATTATATGTTTGATGTAAGTGGTTTTTTTGTATTTTTTGATTTTTTTTAATGTAAGTCGATGAAAACAGCACAAGCTTTGCTTTTGAAATGCACTCTAAAATACACATACAAAGCACCGCGCTATTAGATAAATGATATGTCTTATTGTGGAATTATCATATAACGTAGTATGAAAATAGATATTTTTATTCTAAAAACGAAACACATGCGAAAAAGTCAAGTGGAAGCTTAAAGTCCGCTATTTAAAGTGCATCCAAAAGTTCTTGGTTTTCATACGATTTAACGTGTATTGAATTGTGCCATTTGTGGCACAAATCGTTAAATTCAAACTAATAAATTGATTATTAGAAAAAAAAATCATAATAGTGAGAATAATCAAAAGATTCCACGTAAATTGAAAAAATATATAAAAATTATTTGGGATAAATATTTACTTGGCAAACACCATAAACTTTGTTACCGATTTAGCTGTTCTGAAAATCAGGAGCTACAAAGGAAAGTTCATGCTTACAATTAAGAAAACAGACAAGATCTTTGAAAATGTTTTAATAAAGATCTCATATGTGAGTATAGCAATGCTCTACCGTAGATACATTTAATTCGTAGAAGGGTAGGCAGAGATAATGAAACACCACACAACCATGCCTTGCTACACGCTCCTTATTATTTTATTCACATTCATGCATCGTCTCACACGTACTCCTTCTGTTTTTCTGACTCTTTATATGATCGACACAAGTAGTTGATTCACTTGGTCATACCGTGTCTTCCTTGGTCGTCCCAGAATTCTTCTACCATTCACTTTCACGTCAAATTTTCTCTACATATCCAATCAATCTAAGCATTTTTCCTTCATTGTAATATGGTCATATCTGATTTTACCATATACGAGTATACGTCGTATTAAGTCTCTATAATAACAGTAATATTTTTAGTTTACGCATCCACGATTAATTGGTATAACTAACACTTATCTTGTAATGCCCCGGCTTTTCTGAAGTTGGATACAAGGAAGCATCAACGAAAGTTTAGCAATTTGATATTACTTGCAAAATAATTGCTAATTAGTCTCTCTTTAAATGCATCTAATTAAATAACCTTTCGTGAATCGTGCTTTTATAATTTAAAGAAGAAACATCGATGCCTAGTGCTTGGATTAATTCCGGAGGAAGATAATAATATGAAGGCGCTGTAGCATGCTGTAAAACCTTCATGAATAAATAATCATAAAACAATTTGCGTTCTCATACATAGTGACAGCTTTCAATGCACTAGCGGGCATTTAAACTGGGAATCTCAAAATCCACGTATATATTTTATTAATATGTGCTTTTATAAACAAATCATTATTAGACGACCTTTTGAAAAACTTTTCAAACTTCTCATCACTATGCTATAGGCGACCGGCGGTCGACTGTGAATTTGTCCTACAATGATGTGTAAACAAATAAATTAATTAGTATTCGCATTTAATTTGCTTTAGTCATGTTAGATTTAAAAATAAGCAATTATCTGAATTCATCTTCCGTTCGAGAAAACAGCTCTATTTAGTTAATTCACCATTCTGTTAGCGTGCGAATAATAATTGTGATTATAATAATGTTCATTATTTCGAGAAAAAAAGTTTGAACCCCTGGGCAAGTTTGCTTGCATTTAAGTGGATAATTATTTATTCAATTCTGTGTATTGTTAATTGTGTACACGTATTTTGCGCGTGAGTGAGGATTCATGTAATGTGTCTGATCTTAGGCATTTGAAATCAGAAATGATTTAGTGCAAAAGTATAATATAATTCAGCATTTTGCTAATGTGCACCATAAAACAGACATTTTTGCAATTTGAACTTTTAGAAAAAGAAAAATTATTTGTCTTAGTATTACTATTACCAGAAATAAGCTAAAGAATTACAAGATAGATACAATTAAAATAGTTAAAATAATAACACAAGAAAGTATTAACATGAAAATTTCGTTCTATTACATTTTTTTATTTATTTACGACCAATGAAAATTTGAAACATTATTGAAATATTTATAAAGATATACCATTATTCTAGGAACACATTAGACACAGCGATTATCCAGCAAAAACAAGGCAAAACATAGTGCATATAGGTTCTACAATGCAAAAAAGAGGAACACACAATATAATTTAAGTAATTAATTTATTTTACATAATGTGCTTGACCAAGGGACATATTAAAGTAGTCAACTATTTTACAGTACTCATTAGCATGAGCTAGAAGTCTATTTACGGTAGGGAACATTTAACAGTTTGTTCTTGTAACTGCAGTGTAAAATAGGACGTACTGACTAGTGACTCTAGCAGGTATGTGAAAGTTTAGCAGGGTGAGTAGATCAGGACCCTGAAAAATGGCATTTACTCGTAAACATAAAAAAATCGTCAAAAAATAATTGTGTCTGGGACAAACTTATAAGCTTTGTTTTATTTAATGAGAAAGTCAAATAGTTTAAGAACTCCATATCTATTCCTATTTTATAGTTGGCATATCGTAAAAAAATATTTTGCACTCTTTCAAAAGACATCGAATGATTATAATAATATGGACACCATACGGGAGAATTATATTCTAAAAAAACTGCATGTAAAGACCTTATATTTTGTTTTTCAAGTAATGCAAAAAATATTAATGTTCCATTATATTTTATTGTGGTACCACTTATATTGCTCACCAGTGTTATAATCCAATAAACGTACAAAACTCAACTCACGTTATACGTTACACGTCATAATAATTCTGAATACAACCCAACATAATAGCGAAATCATGTTTCGCATTCTTCTTTGCATGCCGAACGTAAAATAGGTTTAATGGACGCCTTAATTAATGGCGTATGATTTTATAATCCGTCAAAACACAGGCAATAATAGCTCCGTGAGTAATGACACGGACATCACTGTACCCATTAACACGAGATCAATAACTACCGAGGATGCTGACAGAATATATTAACATTTAAAAAATATCAAAAAGTTTTATTTTATTTTCTTATTATTAAATATCTTGCTAACATACGAGGCCTGTTCAAAAGAAAAGGTTGATTTTGAATTTTCGCGGGCTGTGTACATTCGATTATCGTTTTTCTGTTGTTATGTTGGTACACATATGTTTATCATATGTTAGTATTATCAGCCATTTTGGATTAGTAGTTTGTTTTTGACAACTGAAAGGTTAGTCACGTTTTTGTGTGTTCTTCGATTTTTTTACTTTTGAAAAAAAATGGATCAAAGAATAAAATCCATGATTTGTTTTTCCACAACTCCAGGGCGCTCATGGTCATTAACATCTTCTCGGCTTTCTGTAAAGCGCTTGTACCACTTATAAACACTTTTTTGAGACAAAGTAGACTCGCCGACTGCCACAGTCAACATTGCATGCGTTGGAGCACTTTGTTCCATTTTTAACGCAAAATTTAATACATATTCTTTTGAACAGGTCATGTATGGTACATAGCAATCCCGATGAGTTATAAAAACTCATTAGTTATTTATAATACATAATGTAGGTGATTTGGAGATAAAGTGTTAAAATATATTACAAGTACTTGAAGTTTTTTTTTTAACCTAATATGTACAACCGTTGCATATTAGAATTCTAGTATAAAATAAAATGTAGACTTCAAATATAAACATTTAAATGAACATTACATATATCAGCGCCCTTGAGGTGATTTTTCAAATCATCCAAATATTGTTATTATTATCGACACGTAATAATGTCAAAAATTACACTTCACATATTTTCCCACTTCTTTCTTGAATTTAATAATATTTTTCTCTTCTTTCACATTGGTCGTTCTTGAATGATCTTCGCCGCTCTAGGTAGCAATGCTTTCTGATACTTTGATTTCTTCCTAAATGCAGGTCTAATTTCTCTTCTTTTTCTCTTAGAATAATTATGTGTTTGCTGGTGTTTATTAACCCTTTTCATAAAATTTCGAGTTTCTTGGCGGTTAAAAAATATTTAATGTAAAAATATTACACTGAAATACAAAATTTTGCTTGAAAAAGATTACGTTTAGATCCCTTAACATATTTTTAACTTAATTTTTTTAAAAATTTCTTCTAAATATTATTCTGGTGGCTTTGTTTTGAAAATCTGTTAGTCTTCTGAAACCCAACTCTTTTAATTACAATAAATAGAATACTGCTACAATAATCAATATTAAGAACAATGTTAGTATGTTAATATACTATAGTATAATACAGTTTTACAGGATTCTGCACTGATCTATCTTCTTATTCTTCCAAGTAGCGAACATTTTTAGGCAATTCTCTTTATTGAGTATTTCGTATTTAAAGATAAAGTTGATCAGTAGTTTAATATTACACCAATTTTTTTATTTTAATACTTCTTTCAAAATTTCACCCATCCTTAGAAAAGGAGTGTATACTATTCTCTTTTATTTTAGATGTTCATAAATTTTGTTTTGTTTTATTAAAGTTTAATTTTTTTTAAGCCAAGTAACTACATTTTTGTTTATAGTTTATTTGTTTCGTAATTGAGACATAATTATCACCCTAAAAAAAGAAGAGAAATAACAAACTTAACTTTTATGTTTAAGATAATTCACTCTGAATTCGACAATTGTGAACTGCTGCGCCTTATTAACTTCAAAAGTACCTCAGCGGGCAACTCGTCAAAACATATTATTCTGCAACAATAATTTTCAAACCAACTACCAAATGCATGCACACATTTGTCGCCTACATACACTTGGAAACGAATTCACCTCAAATATTGACATATTTCACGTAAATTTAAGAAAAACTCAAATGATTTATTTATTTGTCACTAATGCAGCAAAGACCATACCATAGGAATTATTGTAAATTTTTTTTGTTACCCATATTTAAAAACAATATTTTTTAACTATAATTTTTTCATGTATATCTTTATTATAATTATTCTCTGTACACATGCACTCTATGTTGATTTAATATGTAAAAGCCCATTATCGTTAGTAAATAATTAAAATAAAATATAATTAGGTAGTAAAAAGCGACAGTGTTTAAAAAATTAAAAGATGTAAATTATATATAATGCTTTTTCACAAATCATACTGCTAAACTCTCACAAATTAAAAAAGCTCAGAAAAAGAATTAAAAGGAAAGTATCGTTTGTCAATAAAAAATAGTTAAAATATCTTATTGTATACTGTTTGTTATTAAAAAGAACAATTTCAATTGAATTACCGAACTTGCAATATTTTAACGAAAATGTTTTCAAATCATATTTTGCGTTACTAATGTGATACATGTAATTATCACCTTCTAAATTGAAACATAGACTACTGCGATGGTGCCTTTTACTCAAAAGTAATGTTCATTAGAATTGACACTTACTGCTTCTACCCGCCTATTTTCTGGTATCTGTGTGTCATCGACTTGGGTGACAAAATGACGTTTATTTACTTTTGCCTTGTTTTACAGTTAATTATTAGTATGTACTAACTACCAGGTATAGTATTAAATTAATTTAAATACTTATGTTTTAGCATATACACAATTAATAAAAGCACACATTTCCAAGTGACCAACAAAACACAAAACTCTACATCGTTTTCAGGATAACATTATATACTCATTGTTTGGTATTTTTGCAGTAAAAAAATTGTAAAATTAAAAAAACAGTCTATTTTAGGAGGTGAACTCTTTCCTTATGAGATTGTGTTTTTGTTCATGAACATTGTAAGATAATAATAAAAGTAAAAATACCTTTGCGTAACACACCCTCGTTAGTTGCTTTATCATTACCATTAAAATGATGTATCATGTGTCAACATACGGGAAATTTTTGTCAACATTAGTATTTGCTTTTAATGCATCATTTGCTATTTAGTAGGCAGTAGGCAGTTGACAGTATGGGCGAACCGCTGATAGCTTCAATTGTAACCTCTCCCTTTTTTATCATTAACGACGCATGTAACAGCGGTGTGACCAGCGACAGTAGGTATATACTTCTTTCAATCATCGACATTGATGTATCATCAAAGTCAAAATCAGAATAAATATTTTCAGCTTTAAAAAAACAAAAGAGATTTCCAGGTCTGCCAATGTACCTATGTCATGATGCTAATGTGTTGCTGAATTGAAATGTGCTTGCTTGATGTGTTGCTGAATTTGAACGCCAAAAAAGCTACATTGTGTGTATAAAAAATACAAATCGTTAACAATTAATTTGACCATTGAAACTTTTCATGATTTATTCTTACCTGACAGAACCAAGTGGGAATATGGGATTTTTTCTGAGGCGGAAATAAATGGGTAGATGAGAAGAATATATTATGATGAATGTTGGAAATGGTTGGAAAAAATGGTTAAAAAAACCTATAATTTTTTAAGAATAATAATAATTAAGAGTTATTTCGATTGAGAATGGTGATTTTTCACCAATATGATATCTTAAGCTCTGAAACGAAAACAAGTTATTTTATTATTGTTACAATACCCTATGATGCGCACACGTCAGGATCGAAGAGTCAAAAAGGTGGTGATGGAAAATCGGCTTTACTATTATACTTCATAATATACACATTTACTTCATAATATATACATTTATCTGCCAAAAGTCTACTTCAATTTTATTTTTTTACCAGTGAATTTCAACTCAAAATTCAATGAAAAAATCTTTTCCAAAAACCGAAAAACATGAAAAAAATATTTTTCGGTCGTTTTAACGAAAAAATAATAATATATTTTTATTAATCAGATGAACTCAATGGTAACTTTCTCAAACATGGTTAATAATTATAACTTATTGATATTCTAATTTCAATATGTACTGTTTAAAATGTTATATCTCTCCTAAAGGCTTAATCTCCAGATACAATTGCTCTTTTCAAAATGTATGAAATTGAAAAAACAAATTATAAAATGGCAAAAAAACTTTTATCCAATGGTGTAAACTTAAAATATTTCATTATCTGTGGATGCTTTCAAGCCGTAATAGTTTCTCTTTGAACTATTTGAATTCACAAACAGCTGAGATTCAATCAAATTTGTAAGGATTTATCCATCAAAGTGCTTTCGTGACAAAATGCTCACATACCCCGTTGAATTTTGTTCTTCTTAAGTTCTTGATTTTATACACAGTGTTATAGTATTCCCTCTCCAGTTGAAACTGTTTATAGCGTTATTACATACAATAATCTATTTTGTACCGAAAAGAAAAGTGATGAAAAAGTGCGTATGAAATCCAATCTAGGGAAACCCACAATATTTAATAAAAACATAGTTTACACAATTGACTTAAAATCTAACAGATTTGCATTTTATTCTATTTTAAGAAGAATATCGTACAACTAATAATGGAAGTAAAATGGACAGTCAGCGTCCCGCATCGCTTTTAAAGCCCCCAACTTTGTTTTGTGTGCTCCGCAGGGTCGAACAGCTCACTTATAGAATCACTGAACTTGGATGATAAGGTCTAAAAAGGAATTAATATGAATAAACTGATCAAATTCTTGGTCACCCGAATGATTCCGTCTTTGACCAATTTTAGAAATCGATAAACTATTTTAACATCACTAGTATGAGGTCAGCACATTTTATTTGCTAGAAAATGACTCCACACATTATGCAACAGAATGTGGTCGCAAGTAATCCGTTATCGAGTAACTGCACCTGAAAAACCTTTCGACTGTAATAATATATAGCCAGGAATCGCTGAAATACTTTGAACCTGTGAAATCGCTTACGATTTTTATCTTCTTGAAATTGAGCAAATATGATGCATTATAATCGATGAGTTTTAGGTCATGTCATTTTTTGTGACATAGTTTCATTCTTGTGTATTATTTTCAATACCCTAGCGTTTTTCACAAAACAGCATTTTATTAATGCCTTTGATATAAAACAGTTTGTAATAATTGTTATTCCGCAAAGACACGACATTCGTTTTAACGGAAATTGCGGAGTTACTGCAACAGCGATTGAATAAGATGAATATTCTTTTCAAATATTTTTAAAATATACATGTATTTTTATGACGTCTATCTTTTGCAATTGTAATTTTTCCCACAGAAACTAGAAGATCAACATGGTTGAGAAAGAAAAAATACTTGTTCACTGTTGTATTTTTTAAAATAAATATTTATTTGATATAAATGTAGCACCAAACAATGCGCAAACAGTTGAGTTAAAGGTTTATAGATCAATCCATATATTTTAATTCTATCGACATTTCGATACGATACCTTTCTCGTCTAGATAAAATACATTGTTTTGTTTATTACACAATTACACCGAATATCTCTTTGCGTGGTGAAATAGGGTGGTTAAATATTCCAGTTATAAAATCAAAAGGTCTTTGTGAATGCTGGATGAAGGGCTCCTTAAGTCTCGTTCAAACCTTTCGGTCGTGTAGTGTTCTTCTCCGGACTTTTTCCGTGGGGCCTCGGAAAGAGCAAACTTTGTTTATTACAAAATAATGTAGATTACCTTTTTGCTTGATGAAATAGTATTGGTTGTAAAGAATCCAGTTACATAAAAAGGTTTTGATCATTATCCACTATCTATTCAATGCTAGTTGACTGACCTCCAAAGCTGTGTTAAGACCTTCGGTTCTCTACTATTCCCATTAGCATTTTTTTGCATCGGGCCTTAGAAAAAGCAACAATAAAAACAAAAAACCTAAGCATAATGATAATTTTTGTTTTTCTGGTGTCCTTTCCCACCAGAAGATGTTTACCAACGGAGTATTTTTACACAGACTGCAGTACAGAACAAATACATAACATGAGACTAGACACAAATGAAGGAACAACTGGTAAAAAAACATTATTCAGTATTTGTCACAGTTAAATAACGTGATCACTGATCACCCTAAACTCTTTCAACAATTTTTCTTAATTTATTATTCTAGTAACCTCTCTTATTGAGGGTTTACTATAATCAAGGTATTTATCTCCTCACCTACTACAGCTCGGAACAACTGCACTCGTAGCTGTCGATTTTTTTCTATTTAAATAATAATTAAATAAAAACATTTTATTCTGTAGTACTAAATTCTAAAATCAATGTTTCGAGCTCGAATAAACATTGCAGAACACTTTGTGCTCTTCGCACAACTGAGAGCTACAACCCTAAGGATTCATTTTGCATCTTTGCAACACAATCAAGAATCCATTTCGCCCAAGGGCACTTTTGCAACTCGGGTAGTTGAAATCGTCTCTCTAATCGAGAAGCATCGAGGGGAAATGCATAGCTGGCAGCAGGAAATAAAATCCTTCACATTGCAATGGGAATAGGCAAAGGGGAAAGAACTGGAGGATAACATTATGGTTTTTAGTCTCAAATTGATGAATTCGAGAAAGAAAAAAAACTCTGAATAGTATCTTAATGTATAAATCGGCTTACGTAAAAGTGAGCAAATATATCAGTAGAAATAATGATTTTAGTAGTCATCGATCCCAACCGTTGACACGGTTGACATTAACATGGCTACGGAACGACTCTGGCTTTAGTGTTTCCTCCTTCATATGGGCCTATTCAAGACTCCAAGTTTACTCGTTACTTTCTTTAAAACGATCCTTCACAGAGCATTTCTAAATATAACTCTGACTAACTGGTTCTAAAAAAATAATAAATTATAAAGGCTTTAAGGTAAAATTTTAAGAATCCTGTTCAGAGTGAATGAAAAAAAATGATAATGTTGTTTGGGATGCATAGAAGCAGACTTTAATTTTTTTCTTTCATTGTTTTGCTGCATTTATTACAGTCCAAAAATCCCAGAATCGTCCACATTGCATCTTGGAATAGTGGAAATTCACTCCTAAAACAGTGGAAATAAATCACGGAGCACATTACCTGCGAAAACAGCCCTGGCAAGGGTAAGCAATTTGGTTGCGGAGCCGTTTATTTTTGTCTCGTAAACGCTTACGTCCCATAGAACGCTTCGCCTGCCTCGGGGGTGACAAAATGGACTTTTATTTTATCCCTGTTGGATTCTTGAACTAGCTTAATTTTGTAGAGATTACTTAATTACGGTACAATGTGTACGCAATATCATAAAATCACTGGGTAAGGCGAAGGATATTTCAAAACTGTAGCTAGATAATAAAAATATATCTTAATTTGGTGTTTTTCTGACATTTAAAAGGGTTTTTTCAAAATCCTTTGTGTTCTCTAATATTACTTGTATATTTTTATGTATCTAAAATTTCAGAACTATGCGCTATATTGTATAGCCTTAAACCTCAGTATGTTTCATTCGATAAACTTTTTATACCCGTTTCCGGGTGCAGTCTGCGGAGTGAAGAAAGCCCCGATGATAGTCATCCTCCAATAGGAAAGGGAAACAGAAGAAGAAAAATCCTGTTTGTAATTGCTTCATATAATTACATAAGTAGTAAATATTGGATAAATACCTTATTTTGATTGAAGTCAACCTTTGAAATTGTCACTTTACAACATGTTCTGTGATATGTTTGATTGATTATAATTAACCCACTTCACACAAAAACTAATGTTAACTTAACCTTTAATAGGGCACATAGAACAAGCTCTTTTTTAGCACAGCTCATCTGAAACACATCATCATTTGATTTCGCGACTGCACAATGTAGACGTGATTGCTTTGATTTCTCGTAGTCACGACTTTGATTATGTCATGCAATCGGGTGCGAATATGATTTGGTTCGAAACATTATGTATTTAGATTGAAACTTTGTGGAACATTGTCCGCAAAAGAGGAC
Source organism: Drusus annulatus (assembly GCA_022651775.1). NCBI lineage: Eukaryota > Metazoa > Arthropoda > Insecta > Trichoptera > Limnephilidae > Drusus > Drusus annulatus. The sequence continues at coordinate 1,792,974 of JAGWCC010000147.1, read as the reverse complement.
AGGCAAGATTGTATTCTATCATCGTGAAATCCTTAACATTTACTGATTTCAATAATGAAACTATAATTATAGAGTAGAGATTACAACCTCTCCCATATAAACAAGAACATTTGAGTACAGGCAAGAATATTTTTCTTCTGAACTTACCAAAATTTAGAATAAAATTGAAAGGATTTGGAGGTTTTGCCTTTGTCCTAGTACGCATTATCGTGAATAACAGGTTTCATTGATAGTTCTAATAAGAATAAATAAGATTACTAAATATCTCTGCGTGCATAATAAAAATACTTCCATATTTTCTCATTTACATATATGGGTGATATTTTTTTTTTAAAAGCTTGCCATATTAGAATAAATCAATTAATATAGACTATTAAATTACATCAAAAATCTATGCAGGGGTGCTATTCTTAAACAAAATTACTCCAACAGCGAGTGAATTGATTAAGTAATTTAATAACAATTATCCTCAAGCACCAAATATATTTTAAGGTTTTTAAACATAATTCTACTTAGAGAATCTCGAAAGTTATGAATTTTGTTTTAGAAACAAAATGGTTGGCTGTTCCTTTGCGTATTTATAAATACGCAACGGCTATAAATACAAGAAAAACCTACGTGTGGCGTTTCCCTAATGAATCCTTGTCGGGGTGTATTTTACTACAAAGGGCAGATCCCGCAGGCGTAAAATCTATTTATGAATATTTTGTCGGACTCGCTGGAGACTGGATTTATACCGGGGGGAATTTGACGTACCTGCCACCCCTTAGTTCTCTACTCTAATGGGAAGGGAGTCTCAAGTCTCAATGCTCCATTAGATTGTCTTGAGGGAAGCTGAAGCAGAGAGTGGTAGGATTTGGTAAGTGTTCATAGGTTGCTCCCGGAGAGGGGGGAGAAGGAGTGAGGGATAGTTGGATTTGAAGGGTTCAAAGGTGAAAATTGTCCTTGAATCAGGTTACCAATATTTTTTGAGAATTAACTTGTATGGTTAAATATTCCAAAATCTATTCCAGCACACATGTATTTGAGTTGCTTACGATTACTAATAGATATCACGAAGCTGTCGGAAATATATTTTTAACTAGTCCCTTATTTTCGACATTAAAAAAAACGTATTTAGCTATTTGAGTGATTTCATATTATTAATACGAAAGAAAACTAAAAAAATATTATGCAATTAGCAAAATTTTCACAACTGCAACTGTTTTAACATATTTTTATTTTGAAGTAGGATGTGACACATTGTACTTCGTAAAATGCTTTGCTTACGCTCATTGAATCTTATTTAAAAGGGTTTAAAAATAGTTGGGTTCAATCTTTACTATAATTAGAGATTGTCTATTTATTTAAATAAACTACAAAAAGCGCCGTTTAGTGTCATTGCTTGCTTAGATAAAGCCGCAAATTAATTATCTGAAAAATATTTTCGTGCAAAATCCTTATTAGAAAGCACGTTAAAAAAACTAAATAAAATCCTTTTTTTTGTTCTTATTTGGGGCCATTAAATGTAAAATAGCAAAAAACGCGATAAAAATGTTTTTTAACGAGTTATGAATGAAAGTTTTAATATAATTTCCCCTAATATTTTTTGTTCTTACCTGCGATAAATTTGTTGTATAATATATGGCTTTTTAAGACCCCTGCACAATAGATTAAAAAAGAAGAAACTAACGATTAGTATATAAGTAATTTCTGTAATTTCATATCTTTTATTAAAAAAATAATGAAAGAATGACGAATGTTCTTGGGGTACGAATAATCTGCTAATATTTGATAACTCCTTCCATTTTTAATGCTGAAGAGTTGCTTGTTTACTGGTGAAAAACTAAGCTTGGATAGGGTAGAACTGGCAAAGTTTGGGTGGGAACCCGATGCCTTTGACTACTCGGCCAGTTACCGGTCTGCTTTAAGTAAACTGTACCGTCAATATATTTAAAAAATATTATTTAAATTACTCCGTTAAAAATAATAATAAAAGCTTAATGTTTGGTCTTGACCAATTCAAGACAAAAAAACTTGCTAATTGATGAGAGTATTAAGGCAATAATTTTGCTAATTTGTTATGACTAAATAAAGTGGGCGCTTTTCGGAATTACTTAACCTTACCTTAAGAAATGAAATAAGAGATGGTATATTCGTATTAAGATACTTATAGTATCTCTTTATATCGCACCGGTGAAAAATCACCATTCAAAATCGAAACGTTGCTTGAAATGGCTTAAGCCGTGTTTGGTGATCAGATCTGAATATCCAGATTTAAAAAAATATATATTTTAAAAGTTTTTTATGAAGTTAGAAAAAAATACTAGAAAACTATTTCTGTTATTTTTTTTTTTCACTCTGTATCTACCACTCTGGAACGTGCCGACAGTAAAATTAATATTATTTTATATTAATCAAATGTATTTAATTAACGCACGCTGGGTTTGAACCCGCAACTTTTAAATTTAATTTATTTATTTTAATTATTAAAAAAAAAAAAAACATACATATATGAATATATATATTACGACTTTCGAAACTAGGCACATGGCCGTATCGAGATGGTCTACATTCTACATAGTTATAATATGAACAATAGCACTGCTTATTAAAACAAAAACAAAAAAACAATCACTTTCTAGTTAGTCCGGGCGGTTCGTAGTCGAGCGTCTTACCACTCGACCACGGAGAACATACCCCAATTGAGGATACCATATCCCGATGACTCCAAGCGGTTGGAGCAGTTGGAACTCTTGTGCGGTATTCACTATGAACATAAATAAAGTCTTCCTGAAAACAATTTGTTCGGAAAAACAACTTTTAATTAAAACATTTTCGAGATTCATTCGACCAGGGTTTTTAATCCACTTTACCTTCGAAATTGTTCAAACTTGGTCTAATAGTAAAATGAAAACAAACTATATGGAAATGTTTTAAAGGATTTTAAATAGGTATTATATTCCACAATGTGTTAATTATTTGATATAAAGGTCACTGAGCATGTCAGTGAGATGTATAAGAAGGCATATCAAATGCTAAATTAAATTAATAATAGATATTTCTATATTTGAACCATGATGCCCGCTAAACAAAACATCACGCTTGCCTATTTTTATTTATATTATCATTTTTTAAATGAACACGTATTATTAAGGACACTAAAAATGAGTTTTTTTAAATTCAAGAATCTAATAATACTAAGCAAACTGTGTGAAAGTCGTGATCTGTTGTTCACTGATGCAAATTGCTAGCGAAACATGCTTGAATATAATTTAAAAATAGTACCTCTAATATTTAAGTACGCATAAAAAATATGTATTGTAATTCAATCACCGCACCGTCCCGGATATTGTTAGAATGACGGTTGAGATGATACCACGATGTTTTGAACTCATTTGATGAGGTACTGAACTAATGAGATCCTATTAATACTTTATAAAATTTTCATGATGCTTAATTACAAAACACCATTTACACGATAGTAACTGGCGATGGATGTTTGTGAAAAATCACCATAGCATTACTGCTTTTTTAGCCCATAAACTCGTGAACGGTGTATTATTAATACCTGACATCCTGGTGGAAATTGGATTCTATGTCCCTGATGATTACACGCAAGGCCGCCATCACAGGCTTCTGTTTCTTTCCAGGTGCAGAACTAACTTACCAATGGTGATACCCCTGGGAAGACTTAATATGTTAATTGACTGCCTCGCAGGAGATGTGGATATTTTCATATGACTTATAACAAGTTTAAGAACGAACTAGCTATTAAGTTATAACTATATTGTGTACTTCTTAAAAGCTTTTTGTTTTTGTTTTTAAACTTCTTTTCACCTATTTTTACGTTTGTCTTTTTATAAGTATTTATATAAGCACTTTTATTTTCTATGATTTTAAGCGAATGCTAGTCTTTGTGAAGTTGAATGAAGCAAGGGGTGCGGTAGTTTGGCTGATTTTGACGAAAGCCATGAAACCATATTAGCACCAGCCAGAAGCAGGAGACTGATAAGAAATTAGCGCAACAAGCGCAAACAATTTATGTAGCTTGCAGAGGCTTAATTTGCATGCAACGTTAACATTGATCGTAATGTTTCGTGGAAATTAATTAAGGAAGTTTCCTGTATTCCCCGTGCATTGCATAAGCAAGTTCTAAGCAGGTTGTATGTAGAAAAGTTGCCCCCGAGATACTATACGTCGTTAATTCGAATTAGACAACTTTTCCTTAGAAATGCATAATTCGTCCCTAACTCCGGGCGAATGCGGAACTTGCGGACGGTACTGCACCTGAAATCCTTGCGATATTTTAATGATGTAATTTATCTTTGCCATTTGAACATAAACGTGGCCACAATTATGAAAGTTTCAACTAGTATAGCTGAGGGTGAAACATTTTGTTTAAATATAAATTAAGAATGTTTTTGTTTTAAGCTACTTTATTAATATAATGAAGTGTAAAATAAATATATAAGCTTAAAACGTAAACATTTTTCATTAAAATTATAATGTCAAACCACAAAGTGATTGTTTCCTTCGATAAATTTTATTTTAATTTCTTTTCGAAGTTTTTAACTATCATAATTTTGAATTATCATAATTTCAAAACATTATACTAATAAAAAAGGTTATTAAATGCAACTGAGTTTGATGAGTCTGAATAAAACAAAGGTACTCTCTTTGTTTCATGATTCAAAACTCGTGAACAGTGAGCTTCGACTTTTTACACCGATTTTTCGTTGTAACTATTTTCAGCTTGCTAAAACTAACTTACTTACAAATCATCAGGCTGTTTCCCGCAAGGGTAGGCAGAGACGCCGGAACGCCATACAACTCTGTTTTGGCACACACTCCTTGCTTCATTCGCATTCGTAAATTGTCTCATACATACTCTTATTTTATTCTGGCTCTTCATATGGTCCGATTCACTTGATCGTGCCATGTCTTCCTTGGGCGACCCAGACTTCTTCTTCCATTCATTTTCGCCTCATATACTATTTTCACACTCCTTTCTTCGGTCATTCACTCTACATGCCCAAACCATCCAAGTGTCCCTTTCTTGATCCTTTTCATTACGCTTACATCAGTCTTGCATTCTTTCCGGATATCCACATTTTTAACACGGTCATACATGGTTTTACCACACATACGCCTCAAGGAACTCATTTCCACAGCATTCAGTCTGCTTTCATCCTTCCTATTCCAGTTCCATGCCTCACTGCCATACATGCTTGCCAAGTGTGTTTATTATTACATAAGCCTTCATGAACTATTTTTATATATTTTTTTATATAATATCATAATTATAAAAAAAAAATCAAAACACAAGCCCCCCATCTCACTAGGATAATCTAGTGTCGAGATCAGCTTTAAATTAAAAGTAAAAACATTATCATATAGAAACAAACAATAATAAAAGAAGACTATTACGAGTACAAAAATAAACATAACACCTGCATTCTACAGTTGGGTATTATTATATTTACAGTTGACAGTAACAATATTCCGCTGTGTATCGAATATTGCAAAGTACTTAATTGTTGGCTCTAGTTAGGAACAATCATAGGGTGTCCTTACATATACTCGTATATAAACCGAGTTTGGAAACATTTATCACCTTTATAGATGACACTACAGCGGAATTCCCATACTGGGGAATTTTGAAAATTATAAGTGAACTTGTAAATACTTAACAACATTTAATTATATGCATTTAACCCTGATATACGGTAAAAAATCAACTGTTTAATATCTGGCCTAGGAGATCATGTATCCATCCTAGCGAGCGATACATGCTTCTAGTTTTATTGTACCTACTTGAATATGTTTTTTTTTGGCTTTAGTTTCTACGATACCAAGCGAAAAATTAAATAATCACCCGTATAATAATTCCAATATTCCAAACCTCTGTGTTATGCTTAATTATATGTTTGTTTACAATAAAAGTGTTAGTCATAAATTTTACGATTCTAAAAATAAAAATACTGCAAAAAACGTCTTGGCCGTGTACCATCTTAATTTAAGATTTTATTTTGAATCTTATAGATAATAATAACTTTTCTCATAACCTATAGCGTTTGAACTTCGAAGTAATTAAATTGGTAGTAAAAAAATAAGGAATTGTTTTAATCTCATTACGTCTTAACCCATATAAAAAAGATATTTGATAAGGCTTCATCAAAGATGACATAAATACGGAGGATAAGTTTGAAAAAAATTGGTAGTTAAGGAGATGGGTACTTTTAAAGATAAGAGTGACAATGATTATTCTTCCCAAAATAGCCAAAGCTATTCAAAAAACCTTTTTAGTACAGAATTGTGATTTTTCATCACATCTTATAAACACTGCAATTGAAGGGCGAACAATTTTTTTTTCTTTTCGATTTTTGATTTGAATATTCTTATCCCCTTTTCTAGATAGGTTTTGGACCCATTACTTCGATAAAGTACCTCTAGGCGTCCCTTCTCAGAACCTTTAAAGCCTCTGAATTATTCGTTTTTCCAAGTTTGTTTGGAGCAAGCAAACTGGACATCATCCCTCCGGGATTGCTGATAGAAGTTTGTTTGCTAGTTATTCTGCTGGCATTTTGAGCATATATCCAAACCGTGTGATCTGAGATTTATCCGCAAAGAGTGCCTGGATTTAATTTCCGAAATTTTTCCTAAAAACGACGTTTTTAGTGAGTATTGAATATTTTTCCACTTTGGCAATAGGAATCATTACAAACTGCACGATTTCCCCAATATGTTGTTGCTGCACCACGTTTGTGAAATATTATAATATAATTTACACCTTCATCGTAATTTTGTCTCTTTTCGTTCTACAATCAACGACCCACAAAATAAGATATTTAATACATCTTTACGATGTGCCGCCATTAACCCCACAAAGATCAAGGCCCCGAGTATGCATCACTGAACAAGGCCGTTATTATCCGTTATCACGACACTACGTTTTATTGACAGGTAGGTCCGTACTACGTCATCGTCGTGCGCATAATGTTGGAGGTTCTATTATTAGGATGTTTGATATTTTGTACCCTTTTAACCCGAATCAATTGCTTATTCTTTTAACCGTTATTTTTGCATGCTTCTGCAAAAATATCAGGCTTCAATAATGCTAGCTTATACAATACATCTTTCAATAATATTAAGAACGTATCTAGGTACAGGGTTTGTAGTAAACAAAAATCTTATTTACATCAATGTATATGATTATCGCTGCTACATTTTAGCGTATTATTGGCGTAATAATAATCAATGCATATGACAGAAGAAGGTGACAATCGGTGTAAATAAAAATTACACAAGGCAGTAGTAAGGAAAATATACATTGAAAATTATTTACTGTGTTGTTATTTTAGTTATATCGAGCAATTTAATTGAAATAACACAAAAAGTTGTAGAAGAATAGTAGAAAAATTCAGTGTCAAATAAAACGTTGTATTTAGTAAAAATTATTTATGTTGCTTGATAGGATTTCATGTTTTTGTTTGAATTCGCCAGCATAACAGCATAATGCAGTTTTAGGAGTTTTTTAGATCAATAATGCTATTAATAAAGGTTTCCTTATTGATATGCGCTGCTAAACGGCGCAATGGTTCATACTTTGGGTGCAGCACCAAACAAAGGACACGTAATTTATAATTTTATCTACGGGCATTCCAAGTAGAAGTATTTCCTGATGAATCTTAAAATAGCTTTAAAGCTTTGCGATATTTTCTGAGAAAAACAAATAGTACAACAAACATCTGATAGCAATAGATATTGTTTTTTTCCTTCGTGATATAAATACCAAGTATCCACTGAGGTCTTTGGAAAATATTCATTTGATGATAAATATAGTGTTTCGGTGAATCATTTTTATAATTATAGGAACTGAACCGTAGATAAAAAAGGACTAGCTTAACAGCAGGAGGTTCGATCATTTAGTCATATCCTTGTTGAGTTCACTTCACATAATATTTTTCTTCGGCAAAAAAAAACTACTGTTTTTATTCCGGCCTGTCTGTGTTTTGATTGTCTTTAGTTATTTTGTAAACATAAAAATGACCGAATGGCTATTTTTATGTATTACTGGTGTAATATCACAGTATATAGCAAACACTTGGATACAATGAGGAAACAATATTTGTTTATTGTTTTAAATAAACGTTGCTCGTTGCGTTAGATCTTAATCTTGTAGATTTTATTTTCATGTGAGAACATATTTGTTTTTGAGTAGTATTGCCTACTCTTTCTAATGCTAGTTTCTTGTGTGTAATGGACAAATCTCGTAATTATTAACTGGGTCAATGATGCAAACACGTTAAGCAGAAACACGTGGCAGATAAGTAAGGGGCGAGAAGAGCGGAAGCAGCCTAGGGAAGCCGTCATTCAACAATGGGTTAACTTTCCAAGGGTTTCCGGAAATCATTTGTTCAAGATCGAATATTTCCGGAAACCTGTTGTTCACGAATAAACATGTGCTTTCTAGCAATGTCTTTTATGTATGATACAGTTGGAACGGAAAATGTGTTGGAATATTTTTTGCTAGAAAGGCTATGTTTTGGAATATAGATAACACCACTAAATAAATTAGGTAGCAAATAATGATGAAGTATTATTACTTTATATTTTCGCAAAAAGCAATCACTTTTTGGTTTGACATTTTTAGTGAAAATAAAATAATAACTTTGTAAAAGATCACAGATTGTATTTTAATTGTTATGACCGACCGGTTTCGCCTAGCCTAAGCATTCTCTCTCTGTATGTGTGAGTGTATATATAACCACACACTATGTACTTTTTGTTTAGTTTGATTTTGTACCCTGATGACGCTTAGGCTAAGCGAAACTAGTCGGTTATAAAAATTAAAATAAAATCTATGGTCTTGTATAAAGTTGTTATTTCATTTCCATTATTATTTAAGTTTAGTTTTATATTATTTTTATTTTAGTAAAGATATATAATTATGTAGGTCTGAACATATAACTTTCTTCTTTGCTAATTAGGCCACATAAACAAAGATGCAAGACTTATAAATACTTTGATAAAAATAAGTTGAGTATTTTTAAAAGAACAAGGAGAATTTTTAATATTTTTCAAAGAGATACGAAAATATATTTCTACGTGGGCTTTGAGATTTATGAAAACGTCTTTAAAATTATTGATGATGAGTTTAACTTCGCGAGAAACTCAGAGAAGTGATGAAATATTTAAGGACACGAAGATTATAATGTCAAAATAAATTCTATAACAGAATAAAGTTTTTAATCCGCCTCCCGCCAGTTTCAAATAAGCCATCCCATACAATCTGGAAATTTTACGTCCCGTTCAATCTGAAAATTTCCCGTCGCACATAATCTGGGAAATTTCCCGTTCAATAATAATTCAAAATCATAATTCCCGCCGATAAATCGACTGTCGAATACATTATCGAAATCCCTCAAAACTAATTTATATTTTCAGCGGGGGGTTTGATTTATTTTCAGTTTTCAGCGGATAGGTGGATGGGCGGGTAGGCGGTAGGCTGTATTGTTAGGGGAGGGATCGCCACGGGAAAAGGAAGTGGAATTATGATGGGAAATTGAAACTGTGGTCGTCTTCGTGACATAGCGTCCACCCATCCCTAGTGCAAGTTCTAACCCAGCAATATACCCAATTCGGCGAATAAGACACAAAATGTTAAAAAAAAATTATCATCATTTTTTACACCCAAGCAGATATTGAAAGAAATTTGGCCTGCTTATTTCGTATTTTACAATCTTAATCCGATACGAAAAAAAATCAAGATATTGTAATATTTGGCAAATTTTTATTTAATCAAAAAACAAAACACTAACACAAGTACTAGAAAAATACATTAAAGTAAATTATTAATATTACCCTAACTTTTTAGCGAAGATTTGCCAATTATTTATATAAAACTAATTACGGCCTAAAAAGTTTGGGTGTGTAGAACATAAATCGTCCAAGACAATTGCTTTTATTTTGAATGAATTCGTTTAAATGCGGAATGCAGGAAACTCCATTAATGGAGGACTGAACGCTGTTGGCGCAAAATATGGCAGTGAGGCATGGAACTGGCAGAGGAAGGATGAAAGTAAACTGAATGCTGTGGAAATGAGATATTTGAGACGTATGTGCGGTAAAACCATCTATGATCGTATTAAAAATGTGGATATCCGGAAAGAATGCAAGGCTGATGTGAGCGTAATGAATAGGATCAAGAAAGGGACGCTTAGATGGTTTGGGCATGTAGAGCGAATGAACGAAGAAAGGAGTGTGAAAAGAATATATGATCCGAAAGTGAATGGAAGAAGAAGTCGAGGACGCCCGAGAAAGACATGGCACGATCAAGTAAATCAAATACTTGAATCGGGTCATGTGAAGAGTCAGAATAACAGAAGAGTATGTATGAGACGATGTATGAATGTAAATGAAGCAAGGATTGTGTGCCAAGACAGAGTTATATGGCGGTCCGTCCTCTCTGCCTACCCCTGCGGGGAAACGGCGTGATGGTTAGTTAGTTAGTTAGTCTTAAAAATTTCGGAAACAATTTAGGCAAGAACAAATTCGTTAATGAACATTTAAATGATAGAGCCAGGAAAGGGCAGTTGAATTCAGAATAATATATGAAAGTGCAATAAATAATTACGACCAATATTCACCAGCTTCAATTTGCATACATTTTAATATTGTTGACTAACCTATTTTCATTAAAAGAGATTTTACCGTTCTTCAACTTGGCCTGCCCAACCAGAACGCCACACTGCACCGCGCCAGTAGGTACGTATGATCATCGCGCCTACCGAATCCGCCATATAATTCGATTTGGGATTAATTGAATATTCCCCGCTGTACTAGCTCGATATTGGATTCAGTATTTCGAAATGGTATACCATATTTTATTTTAAAGGGATGCAGCATTACTTTGAATTCATTTCTTTAAAAAAAGATGTTTTTTGATGAAACGTTTAAGTTTTTATTTAAGGGTCAGCACCCAAAAATAAACATTTTTTGGTTTTCTAGTACAAAAAAAACTACAAATTATTTGTCTGTTAATTTTATTCAGAAAATAAGAAAAATGTCTAAGGTTTCCAGTGAATACAATTCTTAAACAGTAATCTTTGGAATTCTTTATGAAATTCATACTGAAGTTTTAGGTAAAACGTTCAAAAATGTCTTTGCTAGTTTTCAAACTGATTTTTTTTGTATGTTAATCATAGAATTTAAAGGATTACGGTAAAAAAAATGTATTCACTGGAAATCTCAGACATTTTTCCAACTACCCATGTAGAATTTATAGATAAAACATTTGTAGTATTGCTTGTGTGAGAATGCTACAAAGTGACGTTTATAGCCATTTTGGGTGCTGAGGCTTAAACACTTATAAAGACACCGTAGCTTAATATGTAAGTTTCCACAATATTCCAAAATATTTCCGCAAAATACCTATGACGCACCCTACCACATATAAATGAAATTATTGTTGTAGATCCTTCATCAACGAAGACATTTATACAATGAAAGTATGTTACTATAATGTCTACCGAATGCTTCACTGATTACCACTCTGGAGTAGCAAAAGGGGAATGTTAGCTGAGGCCTGGATATCAACCACGAGAAACGAGGGACATGTCAGCTGGGATTCACTCAAGACCCGAAAGCCACAACAAACTCGTAAAGGAGTTAACTTTCCACAAGAGGATTCTTATTCCACACCTTTGAAACCAGAATCGTGCGTACCGCTAGTCAAGTGCAAAGATTTTTTATTAAGGGTGAGTAAACGACGTATTAATTGATATAAAAAAAACGTACCAGAAAATACACAAAATTTCCACTAAATAAATATAAATAATATTTTTTCATATCGAATAATCATGAAAAAAAAAATCAATTTAATATTTATTATTATTTTGTAAGTAGTTTCACTAATTAATGTAGCAACCAATAGATGGCGGTACTGATTAACATCATGCGTCACTTAGTTTCTGCTTTGGCACTATATTGTAGTAGTTCGTAGCGCGTAGTTTTTTAGGTTTAGACTGATTCCTTGCAATAATTTGGTAAACATGTTAGCTTGTTAATATAAATTTTAATATTTTTATAAGAGTAAGGTAGGAGAGGCACTACGCAGTGCTTATGTATTTATATGAAAGGCACGCTTCTGTTTATCATACCTTTTACACAACATACAGTAAATTGTTGGTGTACGTGTAAAGTTTACGGTTTTTTGTGTTTTTCTCTTATTTAAAACACAAAATATTCGACTCAGAAACGACCACGTCGCGGGAAGTCTTATTGTGAATTATGAAGTGGTAACTTTAGTAAACAACTGGAAAAAGTAGAGTTTCTTGCATTTAAAACGACTTCTCCATAAAGAGTTTTCATCCTTGCTGAAAGTGGTAGATGGTACATCGCAGGACGCTGCCGTATATATGGAGAGCTGATAGCGGTGGCTATGGTAGCCATAGAAGATCATATTATTATTTGCCGGTCTGTTCACCATGGACCAGGAGGATAGGATTGGGTAGGAGATGCTAACAGTACGTTTCTGGTGATGTTGGCTTTAAGCAATCAGGGACTTTGAGACTAATAATTTAAAAAAATGTCACATTGAAGGTACTGATTGTTTGCTTTCCATGACAAAGTTGTTTGGCAAAATCGGTTTTTTACTTTATAAAAGGAGCTCACTAAATTATGTTTTTACTTAAAGCTTAACTGAGTGCAGTGTTTAAAAAGAAACAATGAATAATAATATTTCAGCCACTTTGGGAAGTACCGTTAGTTCGGTAAGTATTAAATCTTAACTATAAAGTAGAAATCTACGGGAATATAGGGCCAAACCATTCAAATATTGAGCTCCACCACCATGAAATTTGCACTGTTATCCTATCCGAAGTTTCTATATGAATGTTTCTATATTCAGAGAGCTCCGCCATTTTCACCACAAGTTGATTTAAAATATCCATTTAATTGTCAAAATAAAGATAAGACTCCATAATGACGTCTGTTCCATCTATTTTTCACATATTTTTAGGAAAAAAACATATTTTGTAGATAAAGTAAATATTGGGGAATAATGTATTTTTTAATGGTAATAATTTATTTAAATTACATATAGTATTATGAAAAATACATGAAAGTATGGCAAATTATTCGACAGTTGAAAAAAAATATCTCCGACTTTTGACTACTAACTCTCGACGTGTCGACTTTCTAGAGTAAATCAAATACTTGATCGCACTGTCTTCACGAGGTGACCACAATTTTTTTTTCTATCCACTTGTCAATTATTATACAGATTCCCCCTTACTCACAAACGAGGTGTAAATGTTACGCGTGTTATAAGGTCGGAATAGCGATAAATTTGCTATAAAACCACTGTTTATCTGTCTAATTTGATGTCCTACGCCCGGTGTAACTAAACCAACGCTAAGTCGGCGCGTACAAATCTAATGAGTAAGACGGATTAAGTGTGACAATCGTATTTTTACCTATTGATTTGATCAACTGATATATTATTAAAAAAAAAACAAATTTGAGTCAGTGAGCACCAGACCAATAACGTTAGGCCAAACAGTTACTCCAATACAACAAGTCACTATTCCTACTCAGAAATTAAGATATTTAACAAAATTCCCAATGACATAATAGACGAAAACAACTATGAAATATTTAAAAAAGGCAAAATATTTTCTTTTTTACTAAAATAATTTAGCATTTATTATTTTCATATGATATTCATTTTTAATGATACAAAAATAATTTCAAGAAATCCATGAAAGTACTCCCTCCCTAAGCACGAAAACTTTCTCAATTAGGAAGGGAGTGAACTAGACATTTTACATTTATTCAATTTATATTATACCTACTGTTAGTATTAAGCAAAAAAATGTTCATTTTGTACAACAACAACAAAAAATCAGGTCGGTAGGAAAACATAACATTTTGAATAAATTATTACTATTAAGTAGCTTTATCCTCACGTATACAGTGGAAGATGTGCCAATCTCTTCAGCCAATTCTATTTATTATTAAAATTTAACAATACATTTCAAATAGGACGTACATTTAAAGCGATACCATCAAATGGATTGTGAAAATATCACGTAGATTATATCGCTGTATGAAATCAGACTTCGACCCCTGGCTTGCAAGTTGACTTACGACCAATTACCCTACTAACGATTTCAAGGACGACAAACCTATCAGATTTTTTTAGCACAAGACATCGTTTTACGACACGATTTGCAATAAAAAATATTTTTTTTGAACGACATAAACAACACGCTGCGAGCAATTTTAACAACGAAGATCGAGCATTATAAATTTTGTTTGTAAACAATCAACTGTTTTAATTATTACCTAAAAAAATTGCGTCCATCAGTTTCTTCAATCATACAACAATTTCGTGTCGTTTATTTTAACATTGACATTTGTAAATGGGGAACAATTTATCACGACTTTTGGTATCAAAGTGAATCGGAGCAGAATTGTTGCCTGAAGCGGTTCTTGTATTCATTTAGTTATTAATATTACTAATGTTAATTCTGATGAGACTGATATTGTTCAATATTGCCAAGCCAGGTGCATTGAGTCTATATAACGAAGTACGAGTATACTCATTTCTGGTTTTAAACCAAATGTCTCGAATAGTAGGTATTATTTTGCTATCCATTCTCTGCTCCGAAATAACTTTCTTGTAGTAGGAATCTTTTGAAAATTTTATTTCATAATCCGATGTGTGATTAAAATGAAAATAGGATTAATATATTTTTAAAAATCTGAGAGGTGAATGCAGGAAACTCCATTAATGGAGGACTAAACGCTGTTGGCACAAATAAAAAAATGTCCAAAGAAGCGAAGCTAGCAGTCCACAATGGAGTGCTTATACTAACCCTGATATATATAACAGTGAGCTATGAAACTGGCAGAGGAAGGATGAAAGTCGACTGAATGCTCTAGAAATTAAATCCCTGAGGTGTAAGTGCGGTAAAACCACATATGACCGTGTTAAAAATGTGGATATCCGGAATAAATGCAAGGCTGATGTAAGCGTAATGAATAGGACCAAGAAAGGGATGTTTAGATTGTTTGGGCATGTAGAGCGAATTAACGAAGAAAGGAGTGTGAAAAGAATATATGATACGAAAGTGAATGAAAGAAGGAATACACGGTACGTTAAAGTGAATCAAATACTTAAGTCGGGCCATGTGAAAAGTTAACAAAATAACAGAAGAGTATGTATGAGACGACGTATGCATGTGAATAAAGCGAGGAGTGTGTGCCAAGACAGAGTTTTATGGCGGTGCGTCCTCTCGGCCTACGGATAAACGGCGCAATGGTTAGTTAGTTAGTTAAGAAATCCGATGCTTTGGCAGAAAGATAAAAATTATTAATATCCAAGTTATAATAAATTTCATGGTGATATATTTTGAGATGTTGATAAAACTAGTTATATTTCTATTAAAAAGTAACTAAAACGAAATACATATGGACTTTTAAAAATCAATATACATGGTTCATATATCATGACTTATTTGTAAGTTTGCTAACTCCACTTTTCACAGTGTAACAGAAATGTGAAAAATCTGAAATATTATCTTTTTTTTCAACTGACGAGTTAACAAATAAATGTCTGAGATAACAATTTTAAAAATGATTGACCGAAATATATATTTCGATGTTTCTGTAATCGACTTAATGGAGCTGTAAAGTTTTTGTGGGTTGTAAACCTTAAACAGTAACTGTTTAGTGAATAGTTAAACTAAATGTTGTCATTAAGTCACTTACGCAAACTAAATGTTAGGTTAGCAAAACTTGCACTTGCACAAACTGTAGATATGTAAAGCTTTGCAATTTCATTCCAAGCACCACCGGTAAGTTTCCAAGCATTATGATAAATCAGATATACCTAGACAATGTAATCCATAAATAAAGTTACCGTCATAGTTTTATTAGAACCTCGAGTGTAGGAGTTACTTCTTTGCAATAGCCTTCCTCTCCTACAAACCTTTTCAGACACAGCCTTCTTCATCTTCAAGCCATAAGCAGCCTTATCCCACAAACCTAATTTTTGTGCAACATCATCACGTTTGTATTATATTATTTGCGGTTTGCATTTGGTCTGAGCAATCGAGGTGAGAGCGAACACTGTGTCGAGAATTGAAGCCTCCCCGAGGTAAGACGAATGATAAAACAATACCTGTTATTATCTATGTACGTTGTACGCCAGTCCGCAAGAATGGGCCAGTTACGAAATATTACCGTTCTTTACGTGAGTTCACAGCAAATGTTCCCCAGATGACTAATTCGTGGAATGTCAAACTTTTCATACGATATTGTATATAAAAGCGCAATGAAAATGCTACAATATGTAATAGTTGTTTAATCCTAATGTTTGATTTTAAGTTTAAAGAAATTATACAAAAATACGGTGTGCAAAATATGTAGGTATTTCAGCTCTAAAAAAAAAGGAGTGTAATTAATTTCGGATCAGAGATTCGATACGTAGTCAAAAACTTTCACAAATTTGCTTGAATATTAGGTGGCATTGTATTATTCGGAATCATTTTGAAAATAAAATGTTAAGTTTAATGATTTAGTCTCCTTAAGGGGCAAATCAGTTATAGATATCATAATTGTTTTCAAATCAGTTAAAATTGTTTTTTTCAAAAGACAATGCTTTTAGAAAGAGAAATTCACCATTTATAATTTAGTAGAAGTTGAAGAACCGCAATAGGCACTCGGATGCAAGTGGGAAGATAACAGAGTCCGCTGCTCGAACTCCAACGAGGCGGGTCATGACACACCTCGAAACTCAATACACAATATCCAATGCGGCACATAATTATTTGGTACCATACTTTCGATAGTCAAAATCCGTATTGGCTGCAAAACCAACAAGGTTATCACTTCTAATCATGCCTCTTAGTAGTGATGAAGAACCAACGTAGTATGTTACATTGTAATATGATATAAACTAGATCTAGAAAGAAAAAAGTGTATTTTTATTAAGCGGCCGTGTTTTAAGTAAGGATTTATTAATATTGCTAAACTTCTTTTGAAGACCATACAGCCCTTGTAGAGTTTTAACCTCACTATTGATGCAATTTCAATTCACTGCACCGACAAAATATTTACTGGATTTCGCTCTAAGTAACCTTTCTCGCTCAATTTCTCCATATCAGCCAGAACGTTGTCCATGAAATGCTGTATTGGTCCGCCGTAATGCCCGGTACCAGAAGACTCTTGGTATAGTGATCAATCTGTGTTAGTCTAGTAGCTCCCTTGCCACTGGTTATGCGGGGTTGGTGGCAAAAAAAAAGCAAAAAGGAAAATGAGTTTAAAATGCAGTTTTGATAAAAAAAAATCTGCATCTAAAGCTCTCGTTCGATTCTGAAGACTTTTGTTGCCCTTCAGCCATATTAAATATATTTACCATTTGGGAGAAGGCTCAGTGAGAGTATTAAATTACCTGAGTTAACTCTTTTATTTCAAAATCCAATCAAGTACTGAAGACTTACGAATTTAATTGTAAAACAAAAAAAATTCAGCCTTTTTGCCTTTTCGGCGACGATTTACGAGTATATAGTGAAAGATAATCATTCATAAATACAGTATTCCTCCGCGGTGGTAATTTCATTAAGTGATGCAGGTATCAGCCACTAAGGCTGGTGATATTTTCGAATTGGAGGAGGAGCGGGGATTGGGGTTGGAATTTAAACATGCGTCACACTTGTTAGGCCTTGATGGGCCGCTTTCAGCAAATTACCTGAACGTTCGGAGCGTTAAAATTGATTCTAACCAAAAACGTCACGAAGAAAATTGGAATGCTAGGCTTCTTCCTGCCAGAGAAAAATGAGTGGAAAAGTAACGAGTCAAAGGTGGGCCGACATAATCATCAAAATCTCCAACCTCTAATGGAACTATTTTGGGCATGAGTAACGATTGAGAGATGATTTTTGAAACCACAGTATCATCAGATGGTGTCCGTGAAGAGGAGCAAAAGTTGCCCATAGATGAGATTGGCTGAAGATCTGAAGCGGATTGCAGGTTTTAAATCAATGAAAGCGACCCAGGATCGGCAACCCTGGAAAGTGAGGGAGACTTCTCTGTTCAAAGCTGAACGCCAGAGGGCTCTTGAAAAGAAAACATAAATTAAGTTCACTCATATTTAGTTCGGCACCTTTTAAATCAACGGTAGATTTAATTACTTTTTATTAATAATCTCTTCGAATTTAATGTTTTAAATACCTAATCATGTCACAACTGAAGAAAATTGTGAAAACAATTTAATCTTTTTCAGCGGAAGCCAATCTTCCTAACAAGCCTTCAAACATTCTTGGTATAAATTTGAGTGCCCAGCTGAGGCACGGGGGCTCAGAAGTTGGGTATACTGTACAGGGTCCACAGATACTATAATAGCACACAAGTTCTGACCTTGTACAAATTGCAAGTGAACCCCCTTGTTGAATTTGGCAACCACATCTGGTCTGAAGCAGGCCGGCCCTAAGCCAACTGGCGCCCGGCGCAAGTAAGTTTTTTGGCGCCCCTTGTCAAAACCTAAATTTAAGCACCAAAAGTATCGAAAACCTTATTTTATGGTCTTAAAATTACTTATTGTGTAATTTTTCGCTCTTTTCCGCATGGACCTGATGAGAACTATACAAAAAGTATAACTTAAATAGAAATCACTTTTTTTGGCAGGTTTTCCCTCTAAAAATATCTAATTTTTTTTTAAACACAATAAAAACGACGGCGTGCAAGCATTAATAAATTTCTATTGCATTTTTTGAATACACTAAAAATACTTATGTCACTAAACTAACTACATGTTAAATTCGTGTGCATTCAAATTCAAAGTAAATGTCTGACATTGCTGGAAGGATGCAACAGCACTATGCGTTCACATAGCGCTGTCTAATTAAATTAAATTTACGCCAATTGCTCTCTTATTTGCAATGCTTTTTCTACAAAATTTTACCTCTTTTAAACACACCATATCAAATATAGGACGAAAAGCGCAGGTTCTTATTCCGCGCCGTTCGATTGTCGACCATGAATATTATTTTTATTTATTTGTAGTTTTTGTGTTAATAATTCGGCGAAGGTTATGTATTCCTGTGTTATGGTAGATTATTTAAATTAATTCAATGTATTATTTTACTCCAACACTGTTTTTTTTTTACTTGATCGTCTTGATTTATTTTATTGTTATACGCATCAAGGTAAGTAAATAAAGTCTTGTGTCTAGCTGCAGAGGGTCTTCAAATTTAGTAAAGAGTATGCTGAAAACATGTTTTTAAAGATATTCGCCCAGAGTGAAAACATTAAATAAAAATCAGATTCAATAAAAAAATCCACCACAAGTAAAATTTGTAAGGAAATTCATCAATATGTACAAAATTCAGATTGGGGTCGGAGATTAGTTATCCCAGTGTATCACTTAGCGGGCAAAATGCGAGCGTTGGGGCCGGAAATTAGATGCCGTTTTCTCAGGCTCTATGGGACCGAATGAAATGAATATTTGGAATTCTGTTAAAAATTATAGACTAAATACAATTAAATAAAAAATCTTCCAAAAGTAACACTTGTCAAAAAAGTATCACTTTGCGGGCAAAATGCGAGCGTTGGGGTCAGAAATTAGATGCCGTTTTCTCAGGCTCTATGGGACCGAATGAAATGAATATTTGGAATTCTGTTAAAAATTATAGACTTAATACAATTAAATAAAAAATCTTCCAAAAGTAACACTTGTCAAAAAAGTATCACTTTGCGAGCAAAATGCGAGCGTTGGGGACGGAAATTAGATGCCGTTTTCTCAGGCTCTATGGGACCGAATGGAATGAATCTTTGGAATATTGTTAAAAATGATAGACTTAATACAATTAAATAAAAAATCTTCCAAATGTAACACTTGCCAAAAAAAATCACTTTGCGGGCAAAATGCGAGCGTTGGGGTCGGAAATTACGTACCGTTTTCTCAGGCTCTGTGAGACCAAATGAAGTGAGCCTAGGGATTCTGTTTAAAATGATGGACTAAGTACGAATTAATGAAAAAATCTTCAAAAAGTAGCATTTGTGAAAAAAATACCGTTTTTGTGGGCAAAATGCCAACCTTGGGGTTGGAAAATATATGCCGTTTTCTCAGGCTATATGAAACCGAATTATGTGAACCTTCGAAATTCTGTTAATAATGATGGACTAAAGAGGAATTAATAAAAAAATCTCTAAACTTAGCATTTGTTAAAAAAAAAATTTTATGGACAAAATGCAAAGCTAGGGGTCGGAAATAAGATGCCTTTTTCTCAGGCTCTCTAGGACCGAATGATGTAAACCTTTGAAATTATGTTAAAAATGATAGACTTAATACAATTAAATGAAAGAATTCTCCAAAAGTAACATTCGTTAAAAAAATATCACTTTGCGGGCAAAATGCAAGCCTTGGGGTCGGAAATTAGATGCCGTTTTCTCAGGCTCCGTGGGACCAAATAAAGTGAACCTTTGGAATTCTGTCAAAAATGATGAACTAAGAACGAATTTGTAAAAAAATCTTCCAAAAGTAGCATTTGTTAAAAAAACACTATTTTTGCGTGCCTACTATTTTTTGCCTTGGGGACGGAAACTTTATTCCGTTTTATCAGGCTCTATGAAACTGAATGTAGTGAATCTTTAAAATTTCTTTAAGAATAATAGACTGAAGACAATCAAAGGAAAAAAATCTTCCAAAAGCAACATTTGTTAATAAAACTACCATTTTTGCGGGTAAAATGCGGTAAAATGCAATTAAATGCTGTTTTCTCAGGGTCTGTGAGATCAAATGAAATGAACCTTTGAAATTCTGTTAAGGATGATGAATTGAAGACAGTTAATTGAAAAAAACCTCCAAAAGTAACAGTTGTTAAAAAAGTCATCAATTTTATGGACTAAATGCAATGCTTGGGGTTGGAAATAAGATGCCGTTTTCTCAAACCCTATGAGACTGAATGAAGTAAACCTTTGAAAGGCGTTAAAAAAGTGCAATTTGGAATACGAATGAGTAAAAAAAACATTGTTGTTTAAAAAAAGAATAAAAAACAAAACAAACACGCAGATGGATGTGCGTCACTAATTTGCAAACTAGCAACTAGCTGGAGGTTTCTATTAGATTTTTTCTATATTCTAACCAACAATAATATCATTTTGCAAAAATAATATTCACGCTACTAAATACATTTCAAATTGGTGTGCATTCCCACATTATGAAAAAAAATCTTCAACAAAGCTGGTATTGCTGAAAGAATGCGACAGCACTATAAATGCATACAAGGCTGTCTCATTCTTTCATTTAACTAAATTTAGAATTATATCCCTTTTTAACACCTAGCGTTAGTTTTTCATTTGAACAGAAGATACATACCAACTCGTATCAAGTATTAAACGAGAGCCCGTTTTCCATCAGGCCGCAAAATCGCGGGCGATTTCCGTCCATGAATAGTATTGTCTTTTCACTTTATACCATTTTATATTTAAAAGCGCTGGACGCGTAAAAAAACACTATAATTAGGAAATATAAGCGCCTTAACATTTCGCCGCCTGAAGCGGACTGCTCCAATTACGCCTGCACAAGACCGGTTCTAGTCTGGAGCCCCAAAATACCTATTTAAAACCCTGGACCCTGTGTAAAAATGGGCACTCCGTTTGATAGATTCTCCTGTCTTAACAAACGGATTGCAATCTTTAGAGCAAGTGGGAATGGTGTCCTTGTTTTACCGAAATTTAATGGAACATGTTCCAAGGATCTTGCGTTCTTGATCCCTTCGGCACTCGCTAAATGCGCGTCCAACATTTGTAGACGGTTGTCATTTGATACATGAAAACGGATCGCTTATAAAACCCGTGTTTAATCCTTATTTTCCTCAAAAAGGCCCCCCACACAGCATCCTCAAATATGACATAGGCCCATCGACATAAATTTATTAATACTCAAACAAGCTGATTTTCGGTTTGTTGAGGAAATTTCTGTATTTTGCTTCTTAGTCTAGCAATGTTCTCATCAATAAACCCTTTAAATTTGGCTATATTTTAAAAGACTACCTTTACCTTAATTAGCTTACGGATTCATTCGTAAACCAAGCATTTGATTACAAAATAAATTAAATATAAATGTTTGTTTCCTTAAATTAATGTGACGAGATTTCATTTTAGGATAATTGTATTAGCGTTGTATTTGTTCTGCACTCTTTACAGTTCTCTATTCCAATATTTGGTAATGACGCGTACCAACAGAAATCGCAAGAGCACTATAATTTTGAAAATGTGCTTAATTTTGGGTTGAAGGATTTGCAGTGACTTTTTAGATAATCTCTGTAATTGTAGCTTAACATTCAAAGCATATTTAAATACCTAGTTCGGTATTATTTTCTGTAAATCGAGATAAAGTAACTATTTGGAAAATAAAATAAATAAAAAGTTTTAGTGTGTTGAAAAAGGATAATAGAGCTAATAATTATTATTGTTGCATGATTGAAATTTTATTCGTGCAATATGGAAATATTTTCGCAGGCTTAAGGTAACCTTAACACTGTTTTTTTTGTTTCGTCTGTAAAGGACCTATGTAGATACTGTTTTCAAATTGTGTTTTTATCAAATACCCATCTATTTGAAAAAAAGAGTACATTGTTACTATGATGACTGCATAACTTTTTTCGATGATTCGTGTTCAACAGTTGAAAGTAATATGGTGCTTCTAAGGTGAAACTTTTTTGAAAATTCAATGGGGCACCTTCATGATACAAAAAGCGTAGGCACTTTCATTCTCTGAGCAGTGTGGGAGGAGCGAAAGGTTGGACTTGTACTATGAAATAATTTAACAAATTATTTACAAACAGCATTCATTCATTATATAAAGTTAGATATATATATATATATATATATATATATATATATATATATATATATATATATATATATATATATATATATATATATATATATATATATATATATATATATATATATATATGCAAACATGGTTTATAATTTTCTTTTTTATAATTTAGGTATATTATCGCCTGCTAAGGATGTTCGCGTGTTATGGCGGACGAAACACTCATATTTATTTGTTTTTATTAAAAATCTGTAATAACGTTTTAAGTAATTACTTATTTAGGAAAAAAATCTAGGATTCAATGACCGGAAACTTAACTCTCTCTCAAATAGCAGAACATACAAAAAGGTACCCCATTAAAATTTCAACGTGTCTGTCAAAAAGCACACAAACAACAAATTAACTTTTAAAAGTAGGTCCCATTATAAAGAGTCCAAAAAACTTTTAAAAGTATAAAACATACAAGTATTACGAAGAGAAATAACACATATTTTTAGTACGTAATTATAGGGTTTTTATTACAATGTCACATTCGTATTAACACGTCGTTCGGTAGATTAGGAACCACTAACAATTTAATAAATTAATCACCAACTCTACACGCAGTAAAACCAAAACCGCACTTGTGTTAAAAAGCCTTAATGAATTGTTAGGTGATGAATGACCTGTTAGATTTAAAACTAAATTACTCCTTATTTTACTCGACAATAATAGTATAGTTGTAAAACTTATTGGTATTTTAACTCGTGTTTAAGAACTTTGGCGGTAAAGCTAGTAGGTGTTGTAAAGTTTATTGTTTTATTGTTCATTCGAATGGAGCTAGAGAAAAATGTGGGAGGATTGGGCAAAAAAATCCATCGCATTCATTGCCATAACAAAGTTTTATGAAAGCAGTTAAGTTATATTGAAATTATGGCAACGAAACCCAATATTTGTAATTCCTGATTCTTATCGATGTTTTGATATATGTAGATCTCTCACGATTTGTTTTCGGAAGCTGTATTACTAACGTAACATTTACCACTAATTTATAAACCTTTAAGATTTATTATGATTTATTTTTACAATTATATTCCCAATTCCTTTGTTATAAAAAATAACATGTTTTTCGGCGATCTTGTGCTAATTTTGATAACCCTTCGAATTGAATCGTTTCTTTTCTACAGGCGATGGGGGGGGGGGGGGAGGGTGTGATACTCGTATTATAAATTTGAACATACACTAGGTCTTACTTTTACAATGTGTGGACTGATTTAAAAACATAGTTATTATCAGGACCTTTAAACTTCTTATAATTTATGATATCTAGTGAGGACAGAATAATTAAATACATTTCTATACTGTTATCTTAATGGTATTGTGTACTTATATCTTTACCTTATTATTGAGCCTCGTATGCCTGTTTGAAAAAAGTTATCGAAGGGAATATAATCTTCTTTTGTGAGACGATCTGTTTATTTTTTTGTTACTAAGAGGTGGTCTATTACTGAAATTTAGATTCTTAAATCGTGTTAATGATTTGAAAAAAATAGGAAAAAAAAAATCGCACAAGGGTCCCAACTACTCGGAGCCAGTAGGACTCTGGTATTTCCAATCGGGGTATGGTTTGAGGCTGAAAGGAGTGAGAAGGGAAGGGAGATGAGGAAGGAAAAAAGAGGTAAGGAAGTACCTGGCTATTCAGATCTCAATAACCATTTCAAGGAACTTTCAATAAGATAATATGGTGAATAGTTTAGCATCACGTTTCATACAGAGTGTTGCGGAGGCAAGACTAATTGCATTTCAGAACAGAAATATCTACCACTGTATTATCTTTACCTAGCCCTATGCGTACACACGCCCAACGGCATGTGGGTGTGTATAAACCAATCCCAGCAATTATTCGCTAGAGTTCAATTTCATCAGATTAAAATATCGAGTATTTTTTGTGGGTATTTATGTATTTTGCTATCAATTAAAAAGATAAATATTTTCAATGGGTAATTAGTTTAATGCGGTACACAATAAGTCGCTTAGGAAGTTATTTATAGCTGTTATAGTGTATAAATCAAATTACGGTTCTAGTTAATCGGTATCATTTTTAGTTTAGGTACCAGGATAACTACTCGTAAATAGAAGTACCGAAAACCGTGACAAGAACGAATTTTTGAACTAATTCCTTTGTTCCACCGTTGATTTAGTATTGGCAAACGTCGAAAATCTAGCTATGTTGCACAACAATTCATTTTGCAGAATGAAAATCAGCTCAAATTGTACCGTAGATATTAGCACTTGTTTTGTCGAATGACAAATGACAAGTCTTAATTCAACATGGGAGCCGACATTTTGGAATTTTTCGACAGTCGTGCACGGGAGGCCGGACGCAAAACAGTTGTGAAATAAAGGCTTTACTAATGAAGTCAGAGCTTCTAGCTGCAGTAGCTACCCAGCATTGAAAAGATCATGAATGTCGAGTCATAAATAGTTATATCTGGGAACGATTACTTAGATTAATGTACTTAATTTCCAAATACACCAACTGTTAAGTATTTAGTGTATTAATGTGGGTGGAGGATATAACACACCTTGTGTCTTAATATCTAACGAATCAAATTTGGCTGTTCGCGGATACACCTTAGAATTAATCGTTTCTGTCCAAGGTTATGGGTAATAATAAGTTAAGTATTGTATTATGAATATAATAAAATTTAGATGCGTAAATCTAATAAATTAGTAAAGCCTTGCACAATGAAGATGAAGGTTGCTTGGGCGAGTGTTCCCTTTGTTTTGCTCTCATAAACGACGTAACACACCAGTATATCCGCGTTTGAAACTGCTGTACATCTCCTCGGGCTAATGCATAGGTACGATTTTGTAACAATTACTCGCAAGATCTATTTGTATAATTTTATAAGTCTGCTATCTATTGAGTTTGCACGATAATTTTGCTACATTTGGGAAATATTTTAAATGTTTTTTTTAAATATTGATTCACGAAGGTTTTCTAGAACAGTTGGCAAAAAGTTTACATTTGATAAAAAGCCGGCAAAAATTATGTGTTTTGTATAAAAAAGGGATTTCAGACATCAATAAAAGAATGCTAGACACCCATTTATCTAATAGAAAATTAACATATTAGAGACAAGACAGAAGTACAGAGTTAGCAAGTTTTCACATATGTGATTTTCAGAATCAATGGTATTTCATTAGTATTATTATGCCTGAAAAAACCTTTTTTTTCTGTTTGACGAATTTATTTACGAATAAGATCTAATCCATGCCGTTAAAAATATATTTTTTATCATACAAAATGTTGAAATATAAAAAAAATACTGCAATAATTTTTTTTTTCAAATAACAAAAAAAGCGTTCATTCTCTTCAAAAGCATCCCAAAAAAGTATGCTTCACAAATTTATTTGTTAAAATGAGTAGGTATTTATTAAAATAATACAGACAAGTGACATTTCCAGTAGAAGACTACGCGATTTGACCACAAATTGACCTTTCTTTGTATTACAAAAAATCTGATTCAATTTACGTCCACTGGTTGAAATGATCACATCTAAAAGTCGTTTCAAACCCAGCCAAAATTGGGGTGTTGAAATTGAGTGTTTTATATGAATATTTTCCTTCGAACATTTTCTTTTTGCTTCCAGTCTGATGTTCACCGAAGTAATCAAATAGTCGCCACTTCCGATGAAATAGATTGCACAAGAATGACCCTTTAACTAATTTGAGACTAACCAGACTACTATATTTCTGTTTCTTTTTATATCGCGATGGAATCGACAAAAAAATATTTTTCCAATACGAAGTCATTTGTAACTTGTAACTTTAATAGAAAAAATATAGTATGGTGTGATTTTAATGCATTCTACAAATGTTAATATAATTATAACTGTCAAGAACGATCTGTAATTCTTGAGCAAAGACCTTTTACTGATGGCAAGAATTGCGCTAGAAATTATTTGAAGACAACGAAGCAATGAAAGAAAGAGATTCCTGGAGGCATGACTGTCGAGATTACGAATATCCGAAACGATTAGAAAATTGACGAAGATGATGAATATGCCATTGCGGATATGGTGGAGCGGTTGTACAGCGATGTTTTTTTTACGGCTGTCGAAAGCAAAAAAAAAGAAGTTATTTATGAGGAAAGGTTTTTTAAAACATATTTACTGTATAAAGACTAGGATGCTTTTCTTGGTGTTTTTTCATTGAATACGAAGCCAATGAACGTATTTCATTGTAAGCAAGACTATACCATATGAAAGTAGAGAAGTGCGTATCTAGTACACTCCCCACCGATGTTTCCGCTCCTAATGATGGTTTTTGTGGAAGAATGGCCAAACATAAAGACTTTGCAGTAATTAGGTAGATGCTTACTGTGGAAATGAGAATGATAATTGAAGAATTTACATGAAGTTAGTTCGTGCAAATCATATCCCAAAAATAACAAACTTTGTCGTTTTTCTTTCCTTTATAATTAGTTTAGTTTTAGAGGTTGTTCAAAAATTAAAATATCAGGAAAGGAATTACATTTAAAAAATACGAATGTGTTTATATTTGGATCACATTTCCAATTAATAGTAAAACTCCCAGACCGCAGACGCTCTTTCTTTCATGCTTTTGTGTGATTCCAATGATTACCGGAAATCTTTGGAAACCCATTTAATAATGTGATTTTAAGAAATAAGAATGTACACGTATAACAAGAAACTCAATCTCGAAGTAAACATTTTATTTAGAAGCTACAAATAAAACATTGCATTTCTATACTATTCGTTATCATCTTATAACGATATAATATTCAGAAAACGTTGGGTTCCCATGTAAACCAAGATAACGTTTTATTCCAGAACAAGAACGGCTTAGGTTATATTAAAACTAAATGCAGACCATCCATCATAGTTTAATGTATTTAAATAGTTGTATTAGTTGACAAATTCACGTGTCTACCTCACTTTGAAATCTCTTCTCCATAATCGTTCATAAATCAATCTGTAAATTGGCTCATTAAACACCTACAGTCACCACAACTATATTCATCTTCGAGTATTCTTGCGGATTTTTTTTATCCAGTGCGCGTTTTGCTGCCGGCATTTGAAATTCTTGCTTAAATATCCTTTTAAAAATACCGCCTACACTTCTTAACATTCACAAAGCATTTTTATCAAGGATATCTTAGCTTTTTAACATTAATTTTCTCGGTCTCTTTGATTGGATAGAATTCCAGAAAATTGAAGGTAGCTAAACCAGAGAAAAAAAGAGAGAACGACTCGAATAGGTTTAATTTGGTCAGGCTTTTGTATTTTACTAGATAAATAGGATTTGTAAAGTTTAGCACGCAAAAAGATTATTTGTGTTAAAGGCAGTTTGGAAGAAAATCAGGACTTAATTAAAAACCTTGAAGTTTAAAAGGGTACGACCTAACCTTTATTCTTTTTTTCGTCACCTTCTTTGAATTTTGTTTGTACGTAAAAATAATTCTTTGAGTTTTTACATCAAAGACTCTCTTCTATTTGAGTTTAAGTTTTCTTTATAACGATAGCAAATCAAATAGTTTCGTATCATGAATTACTAACTTTAAGACATACAAAATTTGGTACTTTTTGCCGAATCAACTGAGACTGTGTTATTGTTTTGTTGTTGCACAATGGATCAGCAACTATGTCAACAATTGCTGACCTCGACATTTCACAAAGGAGCATGATCCACTTTCAACTTCTTTAAAGAAGATTTGAAGATCTCGCTGCACGGATTGTAAATATTACGTGTTTGTAGGTTCGGTTGACCTTTCGTCGCCGTGGTTCGACTCTCCTCGTGTCAAATTATTAATTTATGCGTTGTGAAAGATGGGAATCAGATCCTATTGTGATTCTATTCTGGGTGTTGAGCGTGAGATTCTTTGATGTTTTGTAGTTATTTTATGTTTAACATAGGAATCGATTGAATATACGAGTTTGTTAAATCTGATAACGTCTGTACGGGTGGTAGAAACATGACTTGCATAGAAATTTTGATTTAGGAGTAGCTGTACAAACCTGTAGTATTTTTATACTTCATGCTTATTCCTAAGCGTAAACTAACATAGTAGATACTTATGTACTATTTTATTGGATAAATATAGTGTGTCTTACGCTGACCTAGATACTATGGATTTTCCGAAAAATATGTAATCGGTCAGTATTTTTACATTCCGAATGATGTTTTTAAAAAAAACGGTTATTTTCAATTAGAAAACGTTATTGCACAAAAACTTCGACAGAAAACTTTTTCTCTTGTTTGCGCCCTGACGTACTCCGTAAAATTGTTGTACAACTTTAAAAATGGAGAAATGTGCATGCTTTCATATAATACCTATCGAATTCTGTACCATTTACCATCTCGGAGTAGCCTAAAAGAGATTCCGGCAAAAGCTCAAAAACCAACCCTTAGCGCGACTTGTGGGAACGCGTCTGCGAAAATTCGATTAAGTCTTGAAAGAGGGCGACGACAAGTTCATTTATAGTCGATTTTAAGTGGTCCTCACCGATTGTGACGCGTAAACAAAGTAACATTGCATCTCTACATGATCAAATCATTTTATATTGTACAATAATTTTATGTATGATAGAAGACACCGGGGTGGGATTTCTTCTTCTTGAATTATTGCCTCACTGCTGAGGCTCGTAACTCCCACTCCAATTTCCCTGGTGACCAAGGCTTCTTCAGTCCTCACGGTCCTGCACTGCATAGAGAGACGCAAATATCGAAGCCATGGACGCCTGTCATGCTTGATCAGCTAACGCATCGGTGATCCTTAGCTCATGCCTTCCACTTTGCAAGTGACCACGAGCTTCTTTAGATTCGAGTTTTCAATTTGGCGAGCGATGTTTCCACAGTATTTTGAGAGACGTTGTAAACATATAGTTAATAGTCCATTTGAGATGCCTACCTCTTACATAATAGATAATTTAGTGCACTTGGCTGTCCATGGTATCCTGAGCATGGGTGGGATGATGGATCAGGGCGAAATTAACGTACTCCACAAAATTTTCTCCGCCGGCTACGTTCTCTATCCATTCTTCTCCAGCCCTTAAGCCTTCCTATTCTGCTTCAATCATCTTCCACGTAGTCAATCCACCCCTATGGTCTGCCGCTGCGCCACTTACACTGAGGCACCTACATGATCATCATTTTCGGTGTCCTGTTCATTGGCATTCATTCTACTTATCTAGCCCATTGCAGTCCTTGAACCCAAAGGATTATACGATGGTTTTATGCTCAAAAAGATTCTTAAGATCATGTTTTATTTTTGTTCAAAGTAATGAATTATAGATGTTTGTACAAGGAGTTACATTATGAGTAGCCATAATTTGATACTTTTACTTTTTAATTTATTGTAATCGATTGAAATTTCAATAATATTTTAAGGAATTAAAACGAAAAAGTAAAACAACTGCTAGTATTAAGATTTACACTGTTTTTCGTCTAGACATATTCAATGAAACATTAGCAGTTTTATGTGTGGTTTTTGATACTTATTGCCACCCATTTGTACTTAAACTTAATTTTGGTTGTAATCATTGTCATTTAACTGTCAAATGTAAATACCGCCTAATAATCACGAAAGCTTTGTTTACACATTGATCAGGTTTAACTTATTGTGCTTTTACTCCGAGAAAACACGGATACGTGACAAGAAAACATTTAACATAATTTAACGCTCATAATATCATTATATTACGGAAAGTCGTGCTGCGCTAAGTCGCTTATGGCCAATTTTCCGAGGCATTCGAAATCTTAGCTGTTTGACGATAATACCACAGCCGTCATAAAATAAAGGAATATAAATAAATATTTGATTACTTAACATTTTTGCGATGATTGATATTAAATTCAATAATCAGTTCAAAGGTAAATTTACGATGGAGTATTTATTTGGGGACCAGGTTTGTGGGTGTAGACAAATCCAAACAAAAAAAACGAATGAATGGGTTATCCAGGGAAGACTACACTTAAAGAAAAAACTTCAACGACTGCTGTAAAGCCTAATTATTCAGTTTATTAAATTTAACATGCTCTTGTCAGTATGAAATACCTTCTATTACACTTCGGAAACAACAAAAATAATAAAAGTGACATAGAAATTCGTAGTACAAAAAGACTAGTCGAGTTAGAAGCTTGTATTCACGGAAAAGTCAAGTTTGTGTGTAAGGCTTATGATTGGTAGAGCTCAGTTCTTTCTATATACCTTTGTGAAACATAACTTAAAATTTATTATTCTCTCCTACATTTACACAATGCACAAGTATGAAAAATAACACTGCAAAATAAAATTTAATAATGAAGGTATTACAATAAAGTTGATATCACGTTCTGACTGTCATAAAAGTCAAATGCAATTTGATCACATTAACATGACTTAACCTGTCTTGAACTGATGAAATGTAATCTCTTGGCACTGAATGAAGTAATCACTAGCAGTCGTTTAAAAAACGCCAGTCATAAGGAGAATTTCGGTGATGTGATTAATGAAATAAAATTCACTAGATTGGTCATTGGAACTGTGAATAACATGTAACCACACAAAATTTAGTTACACAATTAAAAACCGTTATGTTAAAAATAAAGTTATCCTGAAGCTGAAAATAGAACCTTCAGTGACCCGAAGTGAAAGGGAGATACCTTTATCTTCGGTCCCTTAGGATCAGATTTTTATAAAATATAATATATTAACTCTGGTCGGTCGCCGCAGACGTAAAAATTTGACGCTGAACTGCTGTTATGTAAATGGCTAGTATTTTAGTTGGACAAAGGTTTTTTTAATGTTTATAATGTTGACGATGTTCATGTCAAATAAAACGTACTACTTCTGTTTTTAATATTATACTTTCATGTGTACCTAATCAATTTTTATAATCATGTCAAAACAATTTTACATCAAATTTGTCCCTAAGTCTCTTGAAAAACATTTGTTTAGTCCTTAAATTCGCACATCGTGGAAATAATTGTGACGTATTCTAAAAATATAGTCAGACCGTTACGCAGTGATTATTTTTTTTATATGCAAGCTAATAATGTCTGGGCTCCAGCCTGTAGGCTAAATATTTCATACACAGGAATAAAGAAATATGTTAATAACTAACAATGTAAAACATCTAAACTAATATAAAGCGTAACTAGTACGTTTAAAGCCATGGGCGAGGTAAATTACATCAGTGATGAATACTAAAGTACGCATAGTGTAGAGATCACCAGAAGTCACGACTTCCTGATGACAGCTAGATTCCATATTGATTTTGACTTCAATTTTACTCCTTGAACTTTCAGTTTTAATAGCTTCCCGATTCGCATATAGTGATGTTCATTAATGTAGGTAGGTTCCTATTAATAGTTTTAGAGCAAAGTATTTTATTGCACTTACAACAAGTATTACTAATAATAAGGATGTGTATAACTAATAATCTCCATCCATATAATTCAACGATTTTTTTTCATTTTACAACTCGTAGCATATCTCGTTTAGTGATCTTATAATTTATAAGGAGTGCTTAGAACAGAAGGATCGTCTAACAATACAATGAAAACTGTTTGAAAAAACGACAAGATTTAGAGAATATTTTTTACTGTTCACGGATTTATGACAATTATAACTTTTTTTCTGTGAGACTAAATCGAGGTTTGAACGATGGGAAAATTCTTGAAATCCAATTATAATATCCTAATTTTATACAACAGGTATAACACAACACTAGAGTAGCATCTTATAATTGATGGTCTTGACGTAAAGTTCAACAATACAATTTGTAAGGATTACATTTGTTTGCAAAATACCCCAAATTATTATTGTTTTGGCAATAGGTTAAAAGGTTAATAGGCTATAGACCTAGTTTGTTAGCAATAAAACTCCAATCTCAAAAGGAAAAAAAAAACTTTTGAGATTAGGGTTTTATTT
Source organism: Drusus annulatus (assembly GCA_022651775.1). Lineage (NCBI taxonomy): Eukaryota > Metazoa > Arthropoda > Insecta > Trichoptera > Limnephilidae > Drusus > Drusus annulatus. Next base: position 1,760,217 of record JAGWCC010000147.1, on the reverse strand, counting down.
CCTGATCATTTTGGTCAACTTTACAGTTTATCTTAATTTTTGGCTTCATGTTCGAAGTCTTTATCATCTATAATGTAATATCACCTCTTTGCCTTTGTATTTAAAATTATTCATGAATTTTCCATTTATGTTTAACCCTTCCGCCCTAATTTTTTTTTAAATACTTCTTTTAATAGAGGGGGAGAAAAAGTGAATTTTTGGGGAATTTTTCCGCTGGTTAATGAAGTCGTGTTCTGAAAGCCGCTTTAGAGATAACATTTAAGTAGGGGGTACCCTTGGATCACATTAATTTCTAGTATCTATGGTTTTATTTTTATTTTTACAGTGAATACCGCACAAGAGTCGCAACTGCTCCTAACCGTCTAGAGCCAGTAGACTATGGCATCCCCAATTGGGGTATATTGTGAGGCTGAAGGTAGTGGGGAGGGGAAGGAGATGAGGAAGAGGAAGGTTGGGAAGTACGTGACTATTCAGATCTGGTCACCAAACACGGCTAAAGCCATTTCAAGCAACGTTTCGATTCTGAATGGTGGTCTTTCACCAGGGCGATACTTAGAGTATCTACTACTCTGGAACGTGTCGCAAATAAACTTTTTATTATTTTTATATGAATTAAAATGTGTTGCACATATATTATGAATTAAATTAAGTTTCATGGGAAAATAAAAGTTTCAAAGTTATTGTAAAATTAGAACCCTGTGAATTTGAAATCCATAAGATCTCTAAAACCACATTTCGGAATAAAGAATTCCCATGTAATTAAAAAAATACTAAGAAAAGAAAGTTTTTTCGCTAGAAAGTCACGTTACTGGCGCAGCCGGCCCGGCCCTTCCAAGTCAGGTATTATAAGTGATTTCTTAATAATACGACATATTCTCGTGTAAATCGATATTTCGCGGTGTTAATTTAAAGTTTTCGAATTTAAGTGCTATATTTTCTCAAAAACATTTTTTTTTTAATAACGCTGAATTATTCGTACAGGAACCGAAATTGATTTAGATGTACGAATTAACGATTTAACAATTATATAACATTTTTGTCAAGGGATATTTTTTCGGCAAAAAATTGAGTTACTCATTTTTTTATTATCGGGGTTAAAATTAATAAGATTCTACAAATCCGTAAAATAACACAAGTGGATTTTCAATTAAACATTAGACAATGCTTTTTCAGTCTTCCCTTAGCTCGAAATTATTACGCAAATGTGAGTTCCAAGCTCTTGTTAGATTTTTTTCTTTTATATGCTTCTTGACAATTTAATTTAGATCAGAAAGTTTTCCGCCTTACAGTCGAAATCTTTTAAAATATAAATTTAAGGCATTAAGCACTCCTGAAGAAACCATTACAATTGTTTCAGGGTGGTAGACTCTCTGCACTATGTGAATAATTAAAAAGCTCTTGGGAAACTGTAAGCAAATATGGAACTGGTAACTTTTAAAATCATTTCATATAATCTTTTTGGAACGGTAAACGTTTTTTAAGTTTTATCAACTTGTTCGGATACGGTTATGCGTAGAATCTACTGAATCATACCTATAGTCGCTTAGGTAGGAAAACATGTATCGAGTGGCGGAAAAAGTGAAATAAGCAGTCAAGGAAGCCCGAGAAAAACGTGGCACGATCAAGTGAATCAAATGCTTGAGTCGGGCCATGTGAAGGGTCAAAATAACAAAAGAGTATATGAGATGATGTATTAATGTGAATGAAGCAAGCAGTGTGTGCCAAGACAGAATTGTAAAGCGGTCCGTCCTGCTGCGGAGAAATAGTGTGATGCTTAGTTGGTTTAGAGTGAGAGATGTATCTATGTATCGCTCTTATCGATACGTTGCTTGAAATAGCTTTAGCCGTGTTTGGTGACTAGATCTGAATAGTATGTTACTTCCTAATCTTCCTTTTCCCCATCTCTTCCCCTCCCCCACTATATTCAGCCTCAAAAATACCCTAATTGGGGATGCCATAGTCTGACTAGTTCTAGACGGTTGGGAGCAGTAGGGACTCTTGTGCGGTATTTATTTATTTTTATTTAGTAACGCCCTGATGGCTCTTACATATTAATTTAACACAGGTACGTGCATGAGTGCAGTTTAAAAAGGATATACATGAAATAATACGGTAAAACGTTTTGAGCAAAAAAAAAAAAAAATAATAATTAATAATAGTTCCCATTCATTCGTGACAAATAAGTATTTAATTTCTAAAGTCTTTTAAATTTTGGCAAATTCATATAAAAGATGTCAATATTTGATGTGTATTCATTCCCGAGTGTATGTAGGCGAGAAATGGGTGCATGTATGTGGTACCGTGAAATTATTGTTGCAGAAAAGTATATTTTGCCGAGTTGCTCGCTGAGGTAATCTGAAGTTGATAAGGTGCAGGAGTTCATAACAGTCGAATTCGGAGTGAATTATTTTGAACAGAAAGGTTAAGTCGGCTATTTTCCTTCTGGTTTCTCGGATGTGGATTTTGAGTGTGTTTTAAAAGGAATGTGTAATTTATTTGTATTTTGGAATTGGAGTGTGTAGTTTGAAGTTTATGAAACGTAAAAATTTGCGTTGTACACGTTCAATATTGTTTATGTGGATGAGATAGTATGGGGACTACACTATAGAGTTGTATTCTAATAGACTACGTATTGACTATAAAAAAGACAACTACCTATATATATAATAATAATCTAATATTACAATTTTTTTTAAGTATTATGTTTTATATTATTTATAAATGTTCTATGGTAGACAGAGTATTGCACCGCCGTTATGTTTCTCTGAAATAAACAAAATTACTATTATGTATGTTTGTATTTTAGAATAGTTAAATGTACGAACCCAATCTTGTATTTTTTTAGTACATACATAATTTAAACTCCATACCGCATGATGACATTAAAGTAGCTAGTTAAGTTGAACTTGAAATGTCAACAAAAAAAAAACACTTTTTAGTTAAGATCCAGAGCCCCTAGCACAAAATATCGAAACAGGTTTCATCGATAATGTCAGTAATTTGGAATCGTTGCCGAACAACAGCTCACGTTAATTGTGAAACGATATGAACTGTCGTGTGCTCGTTGGCGATCTGCAGTCACGCTCGAAAACGATTTCAAATTACTGACATGGTTGATACATTTTTTAATCGATGTTTCGTGCTAGGGCTCCACAGTGATATATGTTTACCTGACAACGTGTTGGCGGGCGATACAAAAACATTACATTTTACTATAAAGTAAGACGTTATTCACGTTCAAATTGTCACTGTTGTAATTCTCTAAGCATAATTTTCAAAATGAAAAAGTCTGCGTCGATTTTTCAGTATGCAGATTTAATACTATTGTATTTACAATTACGCATGCGGTTTCTATGTAGTTTAATTTACCTCGATCATAAAGAATAATGAATAATAAAACAATGTTAACCTATTAATAAAGGTGTTCCGATGGAACATACTCGTATAAATTGTTGACCCTGATTTTCGATCGATTGGGAAATGCAGAGATAAAAATATTTTATGGATTTTCTGTTGAGCGTTCAATTCACTCTATTAACGTAAGCAGCGAGACTTAGTCTATCGCATTCATTCGCCTCTGGGAATACAAATAGTTTTATTATTCAAAGAATCGTTAAATTTATATGCATATACTACGGAATGAGGAACCTGCATTGTTTTCCGTATGAAATCTAATCAAGGCCACGAATGGAAACTTTTGAAAATGCCATTTTACGATGAGCAATAACATCGTAATAGTCTGGCGTTATTAGAGTTGTATTTGGCAAATCCCGAATTAGACTTATTGTCCGGTCACGACCCTCTAATGAAGTCGATGAAAAGATTCTATATCTTTAAAAATCTGAATAAAATAATTGAGATAGATATGTCTCAATTATTTATTTTATTTCTGGTAATAAACACTGATAAACAGAATGAATCAAATAAACAAGTGTTGATAATGATGTTCACGGCTCATTACCATGGAGGAAAGTGGATGATTAATGACTACGAATAACTCTTGTTCACCGAGTCAAGATTCTTGACCTGCGGTATTGTAAATCAGGCTAGAAAACTAATCACACTTTGTCGAGTATTGGCGTCGAATGAAATTAGAAGTAGGGTAAGAATATAGACGAGTCAATTGGTTGATATTATCAGACATATTCGTATTTCCGAAATAATGACTTCTGGCAAATTATTACACATCTCCACGTATTATTTATAATTTTCGAAAAGTTTCAGTATTATACGGGAGGTCAAGGTCCATCGTACTATTTATTTTAATATTCCAAAGATAGAGAGAAAAATGAAATTATCATCGAACAAACGTTTTAATCTGTTAAGACATTTTTTCCATAGAGCATGCGTTTTTTTAAACATGGTTTGAATAATATTACATTACGTTAGAGTTGAACGGTTAAACAGTTATTATTATTCACGATAAAATATTTACATGATTAATGAAACAAATATTATTGTATTTCGATTGTATTAAAAAAAATGTATGCCTTATGTAGAATGAAAACATAAATTCACAACATTTCTAAAGCACGAGAAATCCATTTAAAAAACAAAATTTTATGATAAAAGTTTAAATGTTAAATACTAAACATTTATTTTAATACAATTGATCCAATTTAGTTTGTTTGCAATAACTTATTACAATTTCACTTGTAGTAAAGATAAAACAAATCTTTGGGAGGAGCGTCAAGGAATCAAATATATATCTATAAAATATTCTCAATCATAAAAATTACGCATAAGATTTTTTTTATAACGCCTACAGTAGAAATTTATTAAAAATGTATAATATATATAATATATATATATATATGATATTATCAATATTCGCGTTACGTTTAAATTACGCTTAAGATTATTTTTATAACGTTAACCCGAATTTTAATAAAAAATAAAGTGACAACTTTTGACATATGGCATGGAAGGTGTTTACGTCATAATACAATATCCCAGGTAGACGGAATGCCAACCATTTGTCAAGGGCGGTACGAGCTTTAGGAAGCAAGACCTAGCCGGGAATATGATGAATTTGTTACGTTTTCGTAAGCTTGGCGTTTGTAACTTTTATGAAATTGTTTTCGGCAATCTTTGTTATCTGTCAATTCAATTGAAATGCAATCACATTACAAGCAAATATAAGAAAACAGATCTATTTTAATTGAAAGAATATAAACAACCTTCATACTTCGTGAAAACTATTAATCAATTGAACAAAATAACTTATTACGCATTACGCCAAGTAGTTTCTAACCACAAAGTTTGTAATTAAAAAAAAATAATTATAGTTTTATCAAAAAGTATAAGCAGATCTGAAAATATTGTATTAGGTTTGTAGTTCCGTTTTGGTAAAAATTCATATCAGAAGTGCTATACAGTGTAGGCCGGTACTAAATATATTTATCAGAGTTAATAACTTTATTTAATATATGAAAGAATATAAATCGACCATAAAATTGAGAAATAATGTAGGTATTTTGCGAAAAAAATTCCCGAAAAGAGTTTTTGGTGTGAGTATTAATAATACTTTTGAATTTTATATAAATCCCGAGACCATTAATTACCAAATGTAATAAGCACAAATCTTATTGTTAACGTAGAATTAAAGAAACTTGCCCTACGTATCTTAAAAATCAAAGGTAAGAAACAAAGTAGAGCCATAAAGGGTATTATTAATTTGAATAAACTCGAAAGCAAGATAAAGAAACAGTACTATTCATGACATACTATAATAATTTCGTGAAGTTTTAATTTTATATCAGAAATTTATTATTTCCGTAGCTGACTTACGGTGATATCAGATATTTTCTTATTACACCTGTAGAAGAATACATTCCACTTTCAACAAAGTCGTGCAAAGAGGAAAGGGCAGAAGACACAGCCAAAGTGCAAGAGAAATGACAGGTGTTGAAGTCGGCACGATACAAACTCGAGGCTTACTTTAATTTTATTCTCCTAAGGTATTTAATTTGCATTACATCAAACCGATTTGTTATATTGCTTTATTCATTAAAAAAAGAAACGATAAAACAAAAGAGTGACAATAATCGTTACCCTTTAATGTCATTTTTTTATTGATTGGTGATTTTTTGGGCCAGATAAACTGAAATTTAAATAGTAGAGCAACATAAATATTTTTCTTTTTTTTTTTTTTTTTAATGTGAATACCGGAGAATAATCTCAAGTGAGACGGTGTTCATAAGATACAATTTGCACAAATAACACAAATTACCCTGCAGTTAAATGCACAGGAAAAAAACCCTAGGAAATTCCAGCAGTTTTGTTCGCTAAATAAATACTCTCAAAACGTGTTTTAAATTGGTGGTGGATGCTTAGTGAATGATTATTTATTTTTATCTTCTTAATGACAAGCATCATTGGATATATAAATAAACATCTTATGTCAATTTACGAACAACATTATGCAAATATGTTAAAATCTATTTACGTGATTACCCGTTATGTTGGTTTATTTCCGTACTTGGTACTGGAATATTCAATTTCAATTTTCTTTATTTTTTAAATGTACCTTACTACAAAAAAAATTATCCAAGCTTAAAAACTGAAGACACTTCGTATTTTTTAAATTATTTTTAGTACAAGTGGTAAAAGAAATGCAGGAAAATAAATACATGTATATTAAGTCGGTGGACTCTCTGTTCAGTCTTCTGTTTTTCCTATTGAATATATAACACTGTGCATAAAACATGAAAAAAGACAATGCCATCTTAACCTTGTGTTCGAATGCGGTACAGGGTAAGACATCTGGCAAATTTCAAGTGTCTCCATTGCAACAATATCTCTCTAAGGCGACATGACGCAAGAGAGCAGAGAATATTCAGGAGTGGCGCTCTGAGATGTGTTTAACCTTTATCTCCATTTGTTCTTGGCATTCCGAGAAGAATTATAAAACCTATTCACGGTACAATAATACAGCCAGCGAAAGGGAATGAGTTCTTGATATATAAATGCAGCCGGTAATATTCAAGTACTGTGCTGATGACTGGAATATAATAAGAGGTGGATGATGTATCGTGTTGACGAGCATGATGAGTTGAATCAATCTATAAAACAAAATCTGAAAATTATACCGGCAGGGATACGCATTATGCAAAATAGGAAAAGGACTTATGAGGTCAAGATTTCCTTGAACCAGCCTATCATCGAGGCCTTACCGAAGAAAATTTTGATATAAACGCACTTTACTTCATAACGGTTGTTAAAAACCCTTCGCAGATTATCATAACACAACCTAGCTTTTTTTAATCATAAAAAAAACTTGTCTGTCATATTCTAATACTAAAAATGAATTTAAGAAAAAAACTAGATGCGAAGATTCATAAATTTCAGACTAAAAGCTTTGTCATTTCATGAACTTACCATTCGAGAGTTTAAGTGAGACACAGAGATTTTCGGCTTCATAGGTGCGTAAAATTTTAGGATTCCTCCAACTAATCCGAAAATTTACACGAATATATAATAACAACGATTTACGACATAATTGTTTTATTTAATTACACGTCAATTAATTATATATGGGTGATAGAGATTTATCGTTTTGTTACTAGCCCAATAAAGTGTATATATTAGTTCTGTTTATGTATAATTTATATTTCTAGACCCATACGTAAGTCGTAATATGTAAATGCTTTGGTTTTCAAGAGTGAAACCGTATTTTTAATATAGGTGGGAATCGGACTCATGACCTCGCATCAGACTGCAAACGCCCTCCGCCTACGTCACCGAGGCCGCCATTTGGAAGAAGATTATTTCGAAGGTCAGGAATGAGACGTGCCCAATAAACTTTCTTCGGTTGCAGGTTCCGTGAAAAAACCCATAACTTATGGCACACTAGGCAAATGACTCAGATTATTCTATCGTTTTCGCCTTTCGTGTTCTATAAATAATCTACGGTCTTTATTTTTAATGGAAAAGACTTTGTGGATTATTTATACGGATGCACGACATCAGACCCATATTTATCGCTTATTTTATTGTTAAAAGGTCTTATGTGTCATTCACCATTTTAAAATCTGGCAGAAAAAAACTTTATAGAAATCATGCATCAAGGACTGGCAATAAATTTGAAAAATCACGTTTATGCCGATTTTTACTATCGCATCCACTATAACGAGCATTCTGTCATTTTCAAAGAGTTATGAACCATATTTTTTTACTATTGACTGTGAATTTACCAGCATGAATTTTAAAATGAAGTATTTTTAGTAAATCTTTCATTAAAAAACGTTTATACACGAACCCTCGTGTTATTTTTTATTAACAATACAAAAAAAGTCGTGGGTCAGTGAGCCCACAGCGCCTATTATTGATTGTGGTTTGATAGTAGGGAAGTATTTCAAATAAATAAGAATTTGTGGTATCATCAACAAAACTATTCGAATCACTTTTAATAGGTTCGCAAGAATGCATTGCCGAAAACTATTAACGTTTTTAATTTAAAAAAAATTGTGGTAGACACTTATTTATTTAACCCAGAACAACGACAATAAATATATATCCCTATTGTAATTAAACGCTTTCCGACTATGAAACCCATCTTTGTTGATATCAGCCATAAAAAAACTTTGAATTTAAATTAATTTAATAAAGTTTAACCCTTAACTATAATATTGATTATTGACAAGAATATGAAAACAGAAAATAAGAAGATTTGGTTATGACCGAGACTCGAACCTCCACTCTATCTGAGAGTCACGCATCTATAAATTCTGCTATCTCAACTGCACAATTAAAAGTCATTTTTAACAATGATGTCTTTTTAAATTTTCACATTTATTCTAAGATCAATAAAAAAATCTCACAATAAAAATAATTCTTATTTTTTTTTATTTATTCTCAGCCAAACTGATTTATATTGATATTACTGTACGCCGTAAAGAATTCCAGCGTCGTGACCATCCCCCCCCAACTTTAGAAGTGAGAAAGAACAATTCTTCAAGTGGCATTAGTTGAACAATCGCGACTTTTGCCATAGAATTGTCCCGGGGGAGGTTGAATGACTAAAACTGGGAAGGTTCTAGTTTAGACCCAGGCAGCAGGCTCTACTTTAGGGGTGGCCGGCTCCACTGTAGCTTGAAGGAAATCCCATTCATATTTTATCTCCTCAACGAATGATTAAGGAAGAGAATTTTTCAGATAATTAAATAATGGTTGAATTTCAGTACCTACATTAACCAAAGAGTTGAAATATTTTTAATATTCTTCTTTTATTATTTTTCTATTTTATTTCAATGATTCTACAAAATATGCTTGCATGAAAAATATAAGTTATTCTTGTTTTTTGTCGTCTAAATTAAGAGAAGTAAATACTCTCAGTACCGCCCTAGTTAAATACTGTAATTCAGAATTGAAACGTTACTTGAAATGGCTTTAGACATGCTGAGTGACCAGATCTGAATAGTCAGGTACTTTACAATCTTCCTCTTCCACGTCTTCATTCCCTCCCCACTCCCTTCAGTCTCACAACATACCCTAATTTAGGGATTTCGATGGCTCTAAGCAATCGGGACTCTAGTGCGCTATTCAGATACAAAAGGAAACACCTTATACGATTTGTATTATATGTATTTATTTCACGTTTTGGGAAATATCAAAATCACAAAGTTATCTACTTTCGTGCTTATCTGTTTTGATACATAAATTTGAAAATAATGTTGGCATTAAAATATTTTTAATAAGGACGTGAATAAAATTATAAGAAATTTATTTTTTCCAGATTCAATTAGATATTCCATTATTTGATAGTCAATTTAATAAAATCGTTCGTGTCAAGCGCTTTAGAGTAGGAATATTTTTCATAAAATGGTAATGTATAAAAAAACCGAGTTTTAGTATTGCTATTATTGGTTGACGTAGGAAGAAGAAATAATATTATTTATACGGAAATGATATCAGTAATCGTGGATTGCAGTTTCGTGCAGCTCAATTATTTCACAAATGTTTTACTTAAGTTATGTTATTAGAAAAAATTCAGATTATAACGTTAGTATCATTGATATATCTAGATGTGTTGTAATTATAGCTTTGGTGAAGGTCTTCGTGGTGAAGCAAAAAAAACGTTGATCTGTTGCCCAAAATAATTAATTTCATTGTGTAAAATTAGCTTAGAAACAAAAACATTTAATTATTTTATTTTATTTTTTGATGACTTAACTAGTGGAGGAATGAACTCGACACCTATTTAGGAAACTAGTGCTTTAGATCGCTCGACCAATAAACGATTATAAACATAATAAAAAAACTTTAAGCTACCATTTTTATATTTTTATAGTTTATTGCCCAATTTCTCTAACGACCATTTAAGTGCAGTATTACAGTAAAAAAGTGTCCAGATAGTAAATTATATGAAAAATTAATGACCAACAAATTATCTACCACGCTCTTTCCTCGCAGGGGTAGGCAGAGAACCGCCACACAACTCTCTATTGGCACACACACCATGCTTTATTCACATTCATAGATCGTCTCATACAAACCTACTCTTGTTTTTCCAACTTTTGACATGCCCCGACTCAAGTTTATTAAAAAAATAGTGCAGGATTCTCAGAAAAAAAAAGTTTTTGTAATAATATTTTCTTATCAATACATCACAAGTTATGTTCATCAGTATAGGTACTTTGCAAAACATTTTATTTGTCAAAGAAGACAAATAAAATGTTTTGCAGGAAACATGTTAACAATAGAGCTATGTGTTGGGGATAAATTATAATTTAATTATATCGTAAGACACAATCATTATTATGGAGGCTTTTGCTAATTTCGAGTGCTACCAAATACCCTGAAATTTTCCTTTGTTATTGATAGATACAATATTAATTCCCGTATCATTATCAAAATCATGTATTGTCAATAAGTGATTAGCGAATGATGATAAATGATTCTTTTGACTGCGTTAGATTGAAGTAAAAAAAAAAAGTTTCCTCATGATTTTTTTTTCATAATACATTATGATGTTCACTTTAGAAGCAAAAGGCATTTAATTTGTTCATGGGCATCTAGGTTCTTTCAACACTATTTTTTTCAAGCAGGGTTTTGTAAATCTCATTCGTTAAAATTTTTAATCCTACAACAATGGTTTCACACTTTCGAAATGAAAAATAACATCTCAATATATCATCCACACGTTAACATTTTTATACGCCATGTTATATTTTCCACCATCTCGCGGATACTTTAACAAGTCATAAATAAAGAAATAAGCTGCCAACTTAACAGTATTTAAAGTATCCCATTTTCAATTATTAAATACTTACGATCAAGATAATCAGAGACGATAATGCAATATAAAAAAAAAATGAAGTTGAATTTCCTTTTACGGCTTAGGAATCTTGAAACGACGTGGGAGAAGATGAGCCAAATGCATATAATATATTAATGCTTTTGGGAATATAATACAATAAACATTTTGGCATTCAGTTACACCTGTAATCACATGATGAAACGTTATTTATATCAACATTTAACAAAAATAACATTAAAGTAGCAGACTGAAGTTCAGTTGTAAAATTCATTGTTAAAAAATATTGCAATCAGATAATCAAATACAATTTTTCGGCAGTTGAATTTTATAACTCAATTTATTTGGTTTACATAACTACGATTTTTTAATAACTCAATATAAAACTTCATAAGTTAATTGCATCGTGAACTAAATATTTTGCAATAAATTTAGCACGCGTTCGCATATTCAATATTTTTGCAAGACTTATCCTGAACTCCCGATACAAATATAAATAATTACATTAAATCGATAGTAGTGGAAAGCTTATTGAGAAGCGCCTCATTGATTAAGATTGGTAATTAAAATCGTGGTTTACTATAGTGAGATTGAACATTGTTGCCCCTACCCGCCAATTAAAATTAATCAATCGATCAAAAGCATTTTATTTATACTGAAAAAAAACTATTTATATTTTACATTGGAAAATAACGGCTGACGTTAAAGAACCTTCACAAAAGTTCTTCTTCGCCAGTATTTATTCAATGTGATGTGCAAAGTTTTATCTCAGATATCCTCGACATGTTTAACTTGTAAGTAATCATGAACTTCCAATGAGGGGATTTTGCGCAACGCAATTGGTTTTATCTGCCTTTTGTTTCTTTTGGCATTTTACAACGTCCATGTAAATTGAGCAGTTTACGTCTTTGGAACATCGGCATAAAGATCGTACTTAAGATTCTGGCTTGATCATAATAATAATCATTGTAAAGAATCGTTATAAAACTTTGAAAACAATATACACCCGTAGAAGTGAGTATAATTACATGTCACTCTTTATTACGTTTTATTATCCATAAAATTCACATAATATGTTTTATACACATATGTAGTCACGATATTTCAAGAAACTTCTGATTTATATCCAGTAATTAAAATAAACATGATATCTTCAATGAATAAAGTTATTTTAAATGCAAGAAAGGGTTCTCTTAAAAAAAATCACATTCTAGGCGTAAAGGGTATCCACTGTCATACTGCGTGTTATAATTTCTTTGCAATAATAAATCGTAATTCTACCTACCTAGCGTAACTGTTTAGTTTAGAAACCCTTAAGTCCAATAAAAAACATATCTTTGAGCGATGAAGTGAACGAAAATTTCAATTTCCAAACGATTTGTTTTTTTTGTTTTTGTTTCTAACAATTTTTGAAAAATTAAAGTTTTTTTGTTGAAGATTATTGTTTTAATAATTAATCAAAATAAAAAGCATAAAGTTTAAAGTGAATTCTTATTTGAAAATAATACTTACTCAATAATAAAAAAAAAAAGTTTAATGAACATGGTTTATCCAAGACACCATCTAGATATACACACGTGCTCGGGTAGAACATTGCATACCATAACAAAGATGGCAGCCTATATCAATAGAAATCTTAGAGTACATAGAGTAGTATCTATCCAAGGCAGTGAAGTCAGTTTTGGACTTGTTTTTGATGATTTTAACATGACTCGGCGCAGTTGGGCGTGGCTAAGACTAAGGCTACGGTATTTATGCATCCATTCATATCACATATCGACATAATGTTTTGTGTATTCGTATAGCCACTTTTTCACAGAATTTTTATCAACAAAAATATAGCATATAACCTAAAAAACCGTTTAAAGTTTAGTGGCATAATAAAAAATGTGGGCGGAGTCCCGCCAGTGTTACTTCAAGGAACCAGCACCTTAAGATCATTATGACAGTATATAAAAGCGGGCCAAGAAATTTGTTGTCTCTTTTTCTCTCATGGTGTACGCCGTAAAAGCCCGGAGAAAGTGATTTTTCGCAAGTTTGTGTAGGTTGGGTAAAAATAATTAGCTCTCCTTCCATATATTGTTACTTCAAGGTAGAAATAATAATAATAAAAAAAAAGTAATTTTCGAAGATCGATTGAAATGCTAGTTTCTAATAAGGTTTAGGAAGGGACGTTACTCACGAATAGACAAGTGGTTTCAAAATCGAGTCTCGATTGCAACCGAATTCATTATATTTTCTGAAGTTTTCTATTTCATATTTTCGTTGAAGATTCTTAGTTGATACTATTTCAATAATGAATAAAAAGTTTTAATTTTGTGTTTCATTACTTAGACGGTTCCTAACTGCAAATATATCAAAAACATTCAAAACATACATTGATGGCTTATTTAACGTTAATTATAAATAAATATATTTTTATATATTTATTTTTCTATTTATATAGAAAATATGTCATAGATACACCAAAGTTTGAATAACTTCGTTGCGTAGTGGTGTTCGACTTTGAGGCGGGATGTAATCGGTTCGATTCTGGTGAATCGCAAACATTTTTGAATGTGGATTCGTCATATTATTTATGGGCGCTCCCGAGTCTGGGTATTGTTACGCTGATTGTCAACATTGGTGGAATTCGCACAAATTACTTTTCAGCTATGGTAAGCGTCGATAAATAAATGAACAAGGTTATTTTATAAAATATACATCGCTGTAATAAAAAATCATTTCCCTTGAGGAATTTAACTGAAGATATTAAAAAAATACCATAAAAAGTTTATGGACAACAAACACCATAATTCATACTCAACATAGAACCAATCATTCTTCGTAACCTCCAACAAGATTTTAAACAAAAACAAATTTTGGAAAAAAAGTAATGACTCCATATATTTATTTAAAAAAAATCTAGCATATTTTATCGTAGAGACATTTTTTGGTAGATCATCGAAGTATCATGAGAGTTGCAAAATAAAATAAAAATCTTTGCAGCTTAATAATATAAATTATGTTGAAGTAAGATGTTGCGTAGTACCAATATACTTTCGAATACAAAATAACAATGCGTTTTGGAATGTCAGTAACGTGTTGTTACCTTTTCAAATAATATTATGCACGTTGCATTGTTGCATAAGTAAATAACTACACGCTGCAGGTGCACTGTCTGTTGATCAATCAAACATAATTATATCGTAGCCACCAGTGGTATGGCTATTACAAAAAAAATACTTTTTGACTTCACCTTTTTATCGGTACTTCGAACAAGGTGTTGGATTTTACTAAGTGCATAGTATCATTAAAATATACCGATCCTTTTTTCCTAAAAGATTTTTTTATTTAATTCACTCGAGAATAAAGCATTTGAATTTTTGTGAAATGTTAAGCTCCAATGTAATTATTTATTTGATTCTTAGAAGTTTCTATAAAAAAAAAACATTTTGAAGCGTTTATATGTAGAAAAAAATAAAAACACCTATTTATCTTTGTGGAAGTTATTATTTATAAAACACAAATCACCTTGTTTTACGTATTCAATTAGTTTTGATTTTTCTAGTCAAAAAAATTATTTGTTCACTAGATTTTTTATAATCCGTAAGAGATTAGAATGCTATTTTAAGTATTTAGTTTATTTATTTGTTTTTTTAACAGCTGAAGGTAAAGACGACAAAACAGTGACGAAACTAGCCAGTTAAATATTTTTTTATGAAATTAAAATAAAATAAATACAAAGTGAGTGAAAAACGAAATTTATTTACAATTAAAAAAAATGTTTTTATTATTTTGTCAGAAATTACAAAATTAGAAAAGGTTCTAAAAGAAAATTTAAACGCAACAATGCACCATAAATTTATGAGCATCGAAAAAGTCAATAATAGTCGTTCAGTGTGACAGGATTGCTTCCCTTGTGGCATTTTTTTATCGCTACGTTATTAGCGGAGCATATCCTGGCAGAAGAAAATAATTCTGAAAATTAGCGTTTTTGATAAAATTAGTGTTTAGGGATACAATATTATTGAAAACGAGATACTGATAAAGTCAGGTACGAAAAAAGCAATTCGTTCCCATACAATTGGCATTTTTTACAAAATTCCAATAATGAAGTTTTGATAAGCGTTTAAAGAATAAAAAATTGTTACCTACCTTTTTAATCAAATAGATAGCTAAACGCTATAGCATAATATATCTATTATATTCCATTTTTGGCATTTAAAAGTACTTAATCTATATCAAGGAATGGGTGAAATCAAACAGAACATTAAAAAAAATTGCCAATTTTTTAACTACTTTTTTATAAATTTGTACTTAACAGATTTTGAATTAAGTTGAATATCAAATAAATACGATGAGAGCATTTAATCAATTGACATTGAAAAATACAAATACGTTCATCGTACATGATTTGAAAAAAAACATGTTAATGTTTCGTTTATATTTTATTTAATCCTACTACTAGTTTGGCGACTGCGTTGACAATAAAAATAATTGCAAAAATTATTTTCTTCCGATAACTTATTCCCGTCAACCAATTATTTAGTTAATGCTATGAGAAACGGCTTGAATCGATTTAAAAAAACGCCTATAACCGTTTAAAAATGGTATGGCCTTTATTACGAAAATATTTACAATTTTTTAAACATAATATTGTTGCTCGTTTGCATACGGTAATCTAGATGAAACGATATGGTATTTTTGTTTTCACTTCCTCCTCTGATTGCCAACCTTTCGACATCAATTAATTTGTCAAATAACCTCCTCTACTTTTACTGTTTATACTTTAAAATTTTGTCAAAAAAACATTCGAGATACTTTCCACCTACACCGTTTTAAAAATACACTATTTGCGAATATCAAAAACATGCCATTGACTTAAGTTTAAAACACAGTTAGATGAATACGGTTTTTAACATGGTGTAATTGAATTTAGTAATTTAAGTTTGTAAAGTTATTTTATTAATCATTTATACACTGTACATGTAAAAGAACAAGAAAAAAGTTAAATATACGTCCTTTACGTAACATATATTATAAGGTTATCCTGTAATCTAATACACGAACTCCAAAAGCATTTCTACACTCATGGGTAGAAATTTACCTCTATTTAGATTTATAAAATACAGAAAGACCGGTTTTGCGAACTCGAGCGAGGTCCGGTAACCGGATACACGGGCAATTACTTGGCATCATATCCTCCTCGCAATCCTGTACCCCTGATACAAATCTATTGAAAATTTCTATCGATAATACGTATAATGCCTTCTTATTCAAATGTCACGTAAGGCACGTATACCACCACGAAACCAAGCTTTAAAGCTTACAAGCACTGAATTTAAAGCCTTATTTTAAGCGGAAAGTAACTCGGAGATTACATAATCGTATTAAATATTAACAACAGGTAGGCAATAAAAGATGTTTTCGTAAAGGGAAGGTTGAAATATAAAATAAGACAATGCTTTTATTTAATTTCTATTTTTTTAAATATTTATTTATTAATTGAAATAATAATATAGTACAATAAAAAATAGATTTATTGGTATATTATTCCCAAGGAGTTGAACAAAAACTGAATCCTGGAAGGACAAAATCATAAAGTAAAAAGGAATAATATTTTTACAAAAACATACCAATTTTAAAAAAGGATTAAAAAATAAAAGGGAACAAGCGAAAAAATACATAAAAAAGAAACTCATAGGAGTAGAGAATAATTAGACAAACATCATAAGTACAATAAGACAAATATTCACACAAACAAAGGTTTTACAGATAGGATATATCACTTATTAATAAAATTGTCGAGAAAATATCTTTTAAGTGCTTTTGCCAATATTTTTTTGTTCTCAACTGGGAGTTTCTAATTATTTGTATCATGTATATGATAAGGAGTTAATTCCAAATTTAGTGTGAGTAGATGACGAGAGGTGTATTATGATTTGGTGATCGTGTTTTGTGCTGTTGCATGTCTGAAATAAAGGCTGCTTTAATTTTACTATGTGATGAGTGTTAAATTATTTGTAATATTCCACCAAACGTGTACGATTCTGCCAAAATATAACAATACAACTGCTGTTGTAATGTTATATTTTGGCAGAATTATAAAATGAAGAACTTGAGTATATAATCTTTGACATGAGTATCCCATGGTAAATGCTAATTTTTTCTTATGGTTATATTTTGGATAACTTGTAAATGTGATATTTTTTGTAATGCGAATATATTTATGTTTGCGATATGGAAATTACTCAGAATAAGGATTATCTGAACAATAAGATAAATACTAGTATCAACAAAAACATATTTTACAAACCTCTTATTAACCTACCGTTGCAAATGTTTTACTTACAAAACCAAAAATAATAATACATCCGTAAATCACAAAGAATCTGAAATAAATTTAGATTTTAAAACAGTTTTGCCATGCAGAATAACATATTTTTTGTTGACATGAAAAAAGCACATTTTAAAAGTCTGTGTTATAGTTTCAATTTTTTATTATTTTTTTTCAAAATCAACAATTGATTGGTTGAATTGCCATCAGCGTACAGTTAGAAGCTTTATCGTTTAATTTCGAGTTCAAGGTTACCAAAAAAAAAACTGTGATATAGCATAATTGAATTGAAGCTTTTTATTAAATTTGTTTCGTTGTTTCCAGCATCAGATGATGGCATTACTAATAAATTACATCGTACTTCATACAGCAAAATATATAAATATAAAACCAAACATATTATTGTATTTTACTTCAGTAATTGCACCATAAAGTTAAGATAACAAGAGCTCATAATTTGAGTAATAAAATTTTATGTAGTGTAAATATGATTAAAGTAACGACATGCCATGAGGAAATAAGTTCATACGAGTATATTATTAAGTAAAAGGAAACAAATGCGATGATTAAATGTAAGTATGCATGCAGAAACGTAGCCAACTATTTGAACCAACCGTAGCCAACCATCGAAGGAAATGCAATAGTTTATTTTTATGTTACGAAAAAAGTTTTTATTTGGACCGGTGAACGTTTCTAATTTTTCAAAAATAATTATACTAAGGAAACCGTCTAAAAGCACATTTTAAATATTTTTTCCTGCAGCGAAGTTTTTTTTTAGGACGTATGTGTGAGTAAAAAATGATATAATTAGCTGTGCAGGAGACCAAGATAGTAAGTAACTAAAGAACGAATTATCTTACATCAAATAACGTGTTGTGTATTACACATCCGACACAACCACGCTGAAATATTTTAAATTTTTGTATTAGGTATCCTAATCAACCGATGTTTTCAGATTCATTGATATATACACGTACAGTAGCAACACACACATACGTTTGTCGATCTACTTGCATATTTGAATATATTTATGTACTTACCGGGTAGCCATGGAATTCGTGAGATCATTAATGTGATACGCATACATTTTTCATGGGAGGGTCGTGTCCCGCATTTCGAGTAAATTCTATATAGTATTAGCCTTCTACCAAGAAAACGACGAGATTATGTGAGCTCCTGGAATACGCATAAAAACAATTCCATACCATTTATTCAATGTAAAATTTATGGTGTTCACCTATTATTTTAACGTTGATGGCAAAGAAGACCTTTATGGTATTGACATTCAAGCCATTTCAACAGACAATAATGGACCATCGTAATTTACTTTGTATGACCTCAAATTATTGTATTGATAGTGGCGTTAAATTTGATTACTGTAGAATTGTCTTTATAAAATTTTATCTGTCAATTTATAAGGATAATTTCGATATGGTTCTGCTTCTGAGAACTCTGTTGTAAACAATTTTTCTGTTACATGAGAACAATTGAAAAGATTACAGCAGTATGCTTTTATCATTTCGACTCAATATTTCCAGTAATTTTACTTCAATAACATGTAAAACCTCGTATTTCAAAAGATTCAAACATTGAATACCTGATTGAAAATAACTATTTAGGTATTTGTTTGCTTAACCTTTATGTGACGGAAAAGGCACCCGGGTACCCTCTTCGGTTTTCAACATAGTTTTTATTTCTGTTGCAGTAAGTCTAATCGGCTGAAACTTCCTGACTTCTCCACAATAGTGAAAATGAACAATTGAACATAACTGTTGGATATGTGGAGGGTGGTATGTTAGCGGAAAGCGAATTAGTATAATTTACAACTTCTGATGACTGAAATATCTTATTTAAAATGAAAAATACGATGTATTGTTGTGTTCAAAGTACATCAACTGTATCCTTGATACTATTTTTAATCTATTTAATTAAAACCCCAAAAGAATATGGTACTGGGTTAAATTCCAATCCACTTCCCCAAGTATTGAACTGAGTCGAAATATATTTCGTCATAAAAGTGGTCCAGCAAACTTCAGCAAATGATATATTGTAAAAGAAACCTTCATTTCAATTTTAAAAAGATGTTATTTTCATATACAAATGAGAATTTAATACTGTGAAAGTAAATTTTATTTCGATTGCAATGATATTTACTTCTCACGATGCTTAATACCTAATGAAATTAATTACTTCATAACGTTTTCGTTGGTTTAGTAGGTAGCATCTTTAAAACAACTTATTAAAAAAATGTTACGAGTAAGCCCGAATAGCCATGTATTGTATAATTACTATCTGTTCTTCAAAATTTTCGCTTAGAATAGTTGATCATGTTAATTTTGCATCTCAATATTTCTTGCACGGAATAATGATACATTCCGAGTCAAGATTATGATATTTCTTAAATTAAATGAAAGCTTTAATTAATAAAATGACAGAACTCTCAATTAAAATTCAATACAAACATAATATTATACAATCAACTACGGACAGTCGAGTTTCCTTGGAGCTGTCTTCAATAGTTAAGGAGGTATGTTATAAGAATGTATATCGAAAAACTCCCTATTGCGTGATTGATTTAAAAATAATTGACAGTTAATGAGCTATCATCGTTGAATGCATAGTATTGTCGGCATCACAATAACCTAAAACGAATCTGAATAATAGGCTCATTTGTTTTAATTTATGTTAAACAAAAAGTGTGGAAATGAATAATAACGCTGGTACTTTATCCGCACTTGCAAATGAAATATCCGTGAAATTTCACGAATGGATTGTTTTAATGTTTTATTTCAGCATGTCCCCTGTAGAAGTATTCAAGTCGGAAGCGAGTATCAATTTAATGAGTTATTAGAACGATAGTGAAATTGATAGCATGTTCCAATAATTACTTCAGCCCAATTTTTTCAACTTTCAATGCCATGGTATATTAATTAACATATTATTTTGTTGTTTTATTAAAATGTTTTGTTCAATAAATCAATGTTTTTTTTTCTATTAAACCGACCATTAGAACACCTGCTTTGAGTAAACCATTTCAGGGACAAATTTTTGGAAAAAAACATTTATTTTACATGGAGATTGGGGTACTGTGCGGGTCTTTTTTTTATTGGTAGAGGCTTTGTGGGATGTGACTTAAGGTTGAGCAAAATACTCTATTCGGATCAAACAGTTTTTACAAATCGATACATTGATTTAAAACATCAATCTACAGAAATATATTGAAACATGGTGACGCGAGGGTCAGGGACCATGAGTTAGAGGTGGCAAGAAGAAGCCTTTTTCGTTAATCTAGTTAAAAACAATTTCATAAGATTGTTTCTGTCAAACTTGCGTGGGAGCGACAAGAACCGTCAATTGGAGTGAAGTGGTATGACTTTTCAAGATTATGATGGCACACGCCTGTTTTCTAATATTAACAGAATATCCTGAAAATGTTTTTAAAGTTTTTTTTTTAAGTGGATCTCTCCCTCCCACATTTGTGGTTGTGGGTCACTGTGTTTTTTGGGTTGCACTATGTTTTCACGTTTGAACTTAAAAAAGGTATCCGGATTAAAAAACGGAGATTGGAGAAAAAAACAGTTTATTTTATTTCAATTAAAAAGTTGGGCGATTTAAAAAAAAACATATTATCGAATTAGAATGCAGTATGATTTATTGAAATATTGAGCATTCACACGATGCAACCGACCAATTCGTATATGAACCCAATACCATTAAGATACATAGCCGACGTTCGTAAGACTATTAGGAGGGCTTTGAAGCAGATAATGGACGATTACCTTGAGAGAATCTCCTCTTCGGGTAAGAATAATCTCGTCAAATTTAATGTTTCAAAGATCCAATCATGTTTGATTACGACTAAAAAGGATCCAAACGACAATTTAGTCTCCTTCAACGGAAGTAATCTTCCCAACAAACCTTCCATTGAAATGCTTGGTGTAACCTTAAGTGACCAGTTAAGGCACCGGGGCTCCATCGAAGCCAGAGTAAAGTTAGCCTCTCAAAAGTTGGGCGTGCTGTACAGGGCCCGCAGATAGTTCAATGGTACACAACTGCTGACCTTGTACAAATCGCAAGTACGCCCCACTGTTGATCTTGGCAGCCACCTCTGGTCTGGAGCCCCTAAATACCTGAAAAAACCCTTTACTCTGTGCAGAAACGGGCGGTCCGTTTGATAGATTCTCCTATCTTAACAAACGTGTTGCAAACTTTGGAAGCACAGACGTCAGGTAGGAATGCTGTCCTTGTTCTACAAGTATTTCAATGGAAGATGCTCCGAGGAACTTGCGTCATTGATCCCTTCGGCACCGGTGCATAATCGGGAAACTTGCCAAATGCGCGCGCAACATTTGTACACGGTTGACATTCAATCCAACGACTCGTTCTTATGTTCAACAGCTCGGCTATGGATCGATTTGCCGGCCTCTGTGTTTCCTCCCTCCTTCAACATGGGCCTCTTCAAGATCCAAGTTCACTCCTTCCTTTCCTCAAAAAGACCCTCCACACAGCATCCCCAAAGACGACATAAGCCCTGTGGGAAATTATTTCCCTCAAGGCCTCCTGTGTGGAGTTATTGTAAAAAAAAGACAGCGCGAGCTCATCGGCCCACTTCACCTCACCTGGTTCACTTCACCCCAGTTGACGATACCTTACTTACATCCGACTGTATGAATAGTACATTTACATTTGTGAACTCTTGTAAAAGTATAAGTAATCTACATTTATAATCAACTACCAAAAGCTTTATAATAACTCCCACGGAGGCACTAGATCGCTGATTTCAAGGAACTAACAGGGAACTAACAGGGAACTCTATCAGGGAACTAACAGGGAACTAACAGGGAACTAACAGGGAACTAACAGGGAATAAACAGGGAATGATGGCGTTTGCACGATGGTGACGACTTTATCGTCGCCGGAAAGGAAAATGGGCTGAAGCACCATTTTGGGAAGTTTACACCAGGGCCCTTTAAAGTTTTTTTTGATTTACAAAAAAAAACAAAAATCTTCAATACCTGGTTGAATTTAAAAAAAAGTAAGCTCGGGTAACTCAATGCTCTCACTGAGTTACCTGAAGCGAAAAAAGCTAAAGAAGTCCCAAACCAGTGTCGCTTGAGTCAAGTCTTCGGTAAGCCAATGGTAAATATATTTTAGATAACTGAAGAGCCAAAAAGTCTTCAGAATCAAACGAGAGTCAGAGCATTCGATGCAGAAAAAAAACTGATCAAAATATTTAACTCATTTTTGACCAAAGTATCGTTTAAGCCTTTTTGCCTTTCCAGCGACGATATTTCATAAAAAAAACAACTAATACCTACTTACTATATTACTGTTATAATTTATCTTTCTTTAAGTTTTGAATGGAATTTTTTATTATTGTACTTACAAGGAAATTTAAAAATTGCTTTTGTTTTGTTTAAATAATAAAATAAGCTATGTAGATACTTGTGTTTGTATAGCATTTCCTTAATATGACAGGTAGTGTACTGCAAACCTCACAGAGCTAGACTGATATAAAACGTACCAGTAACAATATCTAAGTTTTATAGTAAAGGCAGTTTAAAAACTAGTTTGATAGTACCTACCTCAGACTGTGGTGGGTCACGTTTTGTCATTATTTTCCAATTGGCCACGGTGAACGTGAGTTTACTTTATATTTTAATTATACTCCCATAATGATTAATTTTTGATAAAAGTGATTTATACGCTGTGCAGTTTGTACATAGGTCTAGATTATAGGTATTATGGTGTAATTTTAATATTCATCCTAACTCAGGGTGGATTTAAAGTTGGTGGATAAATGGGAAAAAACTTTCTGTAAGTTAGGTCGAAACGTGTCTGAAAAATTATATAACCACTAAATTGATGCTTTAAAAAAATAATAAATCTGTTGGTTTATTAATGCTTGTATCAATAACTTGCGTTTTTATGGCATTAGGTAGTATGAGGAAAATGAGGTTAACATTCGATTCTTATTATTATTTCATATCTACTATAAGGAGCCTTTTTGTTTAACCAAGCCTTCAATTTAATTTTAGTTATTAAAAATTTCCTTTTACTTTAATAAATTATATTTTGGTAGAAAGCAATCACTTTGTGGTTCATTTATTTAGAGAAATTAAAAAATAACTTTGTATGAAGACAGAAATAGTCTATTTCAATTCATATTAACTGTCTCTTTCTTTCTGTTCCTTTGTTATAATTTAAATGTTATTAAATTGTTTTCTCATTGTTCTGTTATTTTATTTTATACTTTATTCTCCCAATGTATGTATATATAAACACACACTTAATATGTTTTGTTTGGTTTAATTTTGTATACTGATGATGCTTATGCTAAGCGAAACCAGTCAGTCATAAAAAAAATCCCGTGGTCTCATACAAAGTTTTTTTTTCACTTCTTTAAATAAATTATTTAAGTTAAGCAGAAATCAAGCATACAAGTACAAGACTACAAGAGCATTTCCAGATGAACGAGTATTAATTATTAAAGAAGGTACTATACTTAGGAACGAAATGTGACAAAAAGGCCTGCTTATTGGCCGCATTAAATTTTACGCAGAATTTAATCAAAATAAGTATGGGAATTAATCTTAAAACAACGCGCCTCAATAGTGGGGACACGAAATCTCAGGAATGCTGTTTCCCATTCCAGCCTCTCCGCAATTCCTACTCCTACTGAATTCGCAGCATCACAAGGAATTTCTTTTGCGAGAAAACTCTTCATCTTCTGGTACCCGGATTCGTTTGAGAGCATTCCGACCATGCTCCACTAGCTTCTGTATACGCTCAAAATATCGGTAATTCCACCTTTACCAAATTATGCACTTTTCTGAATACAGTTCCTTCAAGTTGTACTTTCAAATCTTGTCAAATTCTTCCTTCCGGTGCTTTCAACGTTGACATCGTCTCTAATAACTTAAATATCCCTGTAAATAATATATAGAGTTAATATTTTTAGGTGTAAACATTTATTTGTTACATAAAATGACACTGCCGAGTGGGCAAAAGTGTATAGCTTCGTCCATATACCGCGCAGCGTGCGTCGAATAAGCTAGACAAGGGTCAACAAGTATCGAAAAATAATTGGACATTCATGGAAAGGTAAAAATATATCATAATCGTCAAAAATGATATCACACACTTTATTATGCTTTTTTGACTGAAAGGGGATTTATTCGTTAGTTGGGAACTGCATCGCGCGCTGACCTAGCGCTGGCGGGGTGTGGACGAAGCTGGTGCGATGTCAGTTGATCGCCAATATTGCTAGCTGTAGCGGATGTGTCACGTGTTTTATGCGTAAACGATGTTTTTTTTTATTGTTTTGAGCACTTAAGTGTCAGCACTTCTTTCAATTCTTGAGAATAAAGCTAAACGTTACTTTGTAGCGTTGTAATTAACAAGCAATACTACAGACGATTTGTCTGCAATTTTTTGATGGGTAGTTAGAAAAACGTTTGAGGCTTCCAGTGAATAGATTTCTTTAATTGTAATCTTTTAAATTCTATAAAAATCAAACTAGAATGTCAGTAAAGAGTGCAGTTCAAAAACCTGTAAAGGCATTTTTGAACGTTTTACCAAACATTCCAGTATGCATATCATAAATAATTTAAAAGATTACTGTTCAATAATTGTATTCACCGGAAACCTTAGACATTTTTCTAACTGCCGGTATAGAATTAACAATTGCTAGTTTTGCTTGCACTAGAAAGTCAAAAAGTGTGTTAATTTGGGTGCTGACCCTTAATAAACAAAATATATTTATTCTCATTTTTTTTTAAAGAAAGATCAACATTCAGGGTTTCTTTTGCCCCATCCTAGTATTGAAAAATATAATAATTATTGAGGTAAGCACATGTAGATTCTATTAAGTTCCCTTTTGCCGAGAACATTTTTGATTGTTTTAAAAAAGTAAATAAGTTTTTAAAATTTATTAGTTGCAAAATGAATATGTTCTATCCATTTTAGATTACATTTTATACTTTCGCAAATTTGTAGTTTTACTTATAACTTGTCCCCAAACGATTAAGTGTTGAGTCATATTTTCAATGTAAGGAATTAAAGGTGTAATGTATAAATCATATATTCTATAGCAAATATGTGATCTGACAATGAGACCTTGAAAAAATGTTGAATATTTAACACAGAAAAAACACCAGTGAATTGATTTTTACTTTTTATAGATAATGGGCCGTAAATGTTCGCATTCAAAGAGAATTAAGCTTCTACCAAGTAAGCGTGCATGATTTATTGAATTATTTTTCTAAGGATTTAAAAACAATTTTAAATATACTATTATACAACATAATTCAAAGTTGAAGATTTTTTTATAATGTTGAGTTTGAATAGATACGTAAGGTGCTTTGAGTCGAATTTCATTGTTAACAATAACAGCCTTGAAGAGTGTATGCATACATTTAAAATATTTTGTGTACCCTTAAAAAAAAGGCAAAAAACTGTTTTTATAAAGCTAATCCCCTCAAACGGTGAGCTAACAATGTCATTTCTACCATGTTCTATGAAGCTTTAAAAAAATCTAAGTGAACTTATTGTCAGTGTCCCATTTTGAAATTCTAGTGTCAGCTGAAGCTGGGTAATCAAGCAATGTTGCGCTCTGCTGGTATGTATTTATCTAAGAAATAGTAATTTATTAAGAAATTCACAATTTTTGTTATCCTTGTTTGGATGAGGTATAATAAAAAAAAGATTTTGAGGTCATAAAGCGTTTAAATTAAGGTCTAAACCGGATAGTAAAGTTAGTGAATATGTTATTATTGTAAAATTATTCTTAAGTTCTACATGTTGTTTATTAGCATTTCGCGTGACAGACGATTCACCCAGTCTATAATAACAACTAAAAATTGCCCATGGCTAATAGAGGTTATACGAATTTCATCCTTGTTGGTTCTCTGTCATAATTATATCAGAAACCTATTCATCAAGTTGTAACTTGTGAGGAGTGTAAATACAATGCTTCCAAGTCGATAACTATTATCTTACGGCGTGCACTTGTGTTTTTTTCATTGTCTTAATAGATATTTCATATCCAGGAAGTAACAGAATCATGAGTTACTCTTAATAGCTAAGTTGGAAAAAATAGTTACTCCACATTACATTATTCCAAAAAAGTCAATTGATTTGTTTAATGGGCTTGAATAATTATAGTCATTTTAAAATTTATTACATTATTTTATTTTATATTATTTAACTACCAGAATTGGGTTACGCTTATAAAATTCACAATTTAAATTATAAACAATCACCACAATTTGAATTGTTTTTTTTATTAAATCAATTAAAATTTTATCAAAAAATTAGACCTCACGCATTGTTCATATATTTATTAAATTAAATGGATAAAATTCAAATTTATAAAAAAAATAATGTGTCTCATAAAGTCTATAATTTTTTACCGTCTTGATTAATTAAGGTAATATGCCAAAAGGAAAATATGTACAATAATTTAAAACGCTCGTTTAAATAACTTAGATTAAACACCAAAAAAGGAAATAAGAGTGGTTCCGGAAGGTTGATTGATTTATTGATAAAAAAAGGTTGTGATATATTTCGACCATTGCGCTAAAAAAAACACAGTGTTTCTTAAATCCCCGATTTTATTAATGTAGTCACGAATTGTAATGACATTTTATGTGACTTGGAAAATTATTACCAAGCAATCTCGAATTAAACAATGTTTTCATCGGCATCCGATGTAAAGCTGTCAATTTTTTAATCAATCCTATAATATCTGATATCAGTCATTCAAAGCTGCCAAGCAAACAATATGTTTCTAAAGGGAGTTAGAGGCCTCAATAATCGATTTATTTATATTTAAAATTCTAATGATGTCCCTGAGAATTTAAATAATAATTATTGTGAGCACTTATACGTATTTTCTTATAAAGCGTTTTGGTAATAGCAAAGGTGAAATTAAGTGTTTTTACTCTACGGTTAGAAGGATAAATCATCAATAGTAATAGAGTAATTACTTTGATGGATGGTGTATAATAATGGTACCCTAAATGAATTTGAAATATTGTTTCCTAAAGTGGTACAATTCTTTCGAGGAGTATTTCTGCCTTCTGAAGTTTTTAAAATAATTCGTTGTACAATTAAAGAGGTATAATTAAAGGTAAAGTCCTTCCGGTTTATTCTAACCGATAAATCATCTATAGACATGGAAATGGAACACTTGTGGTTAAGTCTGTAATTATCCTAACTCTTCACAAATGAATATAACACATTAATAAAGATGAGTTTTTCACCACTCCTTAATTAGCATGAAAGCGAAGCTATATATGTAAAAGCGATAAAATGTTTTTTTGTCTCACATTCTCAACATATTGACCTCCATGGTGGTCTATGAGTATCTTTGAGATTTGCAGGTTTGATTCACGACAGAGCAAAAATGTTGACGTAAAATATACGGGTGCTGCCAGGTGTTGGTGTTGTGTAAAAATAAAAATAAATAAATGTTCAAGACAATTAAACACATTTTTAGAAATAACAGAAGACTATGACATCTCTACTAAATATATGTACGTAGTAACATGCATTACATGAGTTGATGTTTGAATGTAGATAAAGCAATAAGTTTGAGCCAGAAGCGCATTGTGTAGAAATCCATCCCATTTACTACCCCCGCGGATGTGGATTTAAACATGCCGATACATAACATAAGCATTGCTATGTACCAAACAATATACCTATGTATTACATTACTTTTAAGTCAGTCTATAGACCTCTTTTGATTTCGATAAAACGAACACATGTGTGTCCTTTGTCCTTGTTGGGCCGGTTCCACGACACCTCGCGCCCTGTGCTGTAAGTACCGATAGCACTTTCCCTTCAACTTGCACTCCACCCCCATTTTTTTATTTGACACAAACATAATCAAACGTTTTAAAATTGCTCTGCGAATTCGAACTAGGAAATTGAAATTTGTAACAAATGATTCAAATAATACAATCCTGAACTAACCAAAACACTATTACTAGATATACGAAATAATTTACAACAAAAACAAAATATTTCAGAGCTCCAAAATCAAATGAGCGGAAAAACACTGGCACAATGTCATTGGGATAGGAATATGTACCATCGTTAACAGTTCATTTCAATTTCCGGGAAGAACAAACGGGCATGTTGATTGGTTATAGGTTATAGGCTTTCGAACGCATCGATTTTAGCGTATGACACACCATCTAAAAACAGACTTTACGTCAAAATAACTATTATGCAATGCGTTAAAAAAAATCGTGATAAAGAACTTTTTTCCATATATTTTTGTTAGTCGTTGAATGCACAGTGATGTTTCCAGCGCAAGAAAAAACATAATAATTCCAGGAAGTGAGTAATTTTTAAATGATTTAGGGAAATTTTTATACGATCCGGCGCTAGCTTTGACATTTTTTATATATTTTTAGTTAAGTGAAATTAAAATTACTGTTGATGTTATGTATAATATGTCAACGTTATGCTTGAATATTTATTTAGGACTTAATTTTTATTATTTATTAATATTTGAATTTTTTTAACACATTTAAAAATAGTACGTTCAGTAGTCTAATGCGTCACCAATTGTATCGTGCAAAACTTCGTTTGCACCAAACTATTGAGGAAAATTTACGGTAATTGCGGTACTTACTCTCCATTATTAAGTGTCTACGAAATTGATCAACGAACTGGTTTCATTGGGTCTTCAATCAATCCAGGGCTAATTTGGTTTTTATTGAACGATGTTTTCGTTTTAATGAAACATGTTTATTGATTTATAGAAGACATAATTTAAATTTCCGTTCAATATATAAACAGGAGTGAAAATAATTCAAATTCGAGTACGAATTTGATCGAATGGCAACAAAATGGCTTACCAAATGGTGTTTTTTTCTGAAAGTATAAGATTTATATTTGCGTTTTTGAACTGAACGACAATTTGAAAGGCTGTATAGTACAAACATAAAGTGTTATATTTATATTTTATTAGACCATATACCTCGTCGCTAGGGGTTCCTTTTGAAAGACAGATAGGTTTTAATATATATATTTTAATTGTCTTCTAAGTCGTTTTAAGGTTATTTGTTAGTAAATCATCTGAGAGTTATTTACGACTGCTATTTTATGTTGACATTTGCCTCAAACACATAATTTCAATATCACCAACGAGATTGAAAATTGTTTTTGTTCAACGGTAACCTACGAATGTTGGGCACGCGTTTAGCGTATCTCCCTGCTGTGCACTAGTGTTGAAGGGATCAATGATGCAAGATTTTCCGAACACCTTCCATTGAAATAACATTAGACTAAATAAAGCATTACTAACTGATTTATATGTTCCATGGATTAAAAACCATATGTTTTTTGTCGATAGTTTAAAAATGTGTAATTGGAATGAAGTTTTCTACAAAAAAATTAAATCCTGACGAAAAACTCGAGTTACAGTTAAAAATAATAAATATTTATTCTGACGTCTATAGTGGTTTATACTCTAAGTATTGCCCTGGTGAAAGACCACTATTCCGAATCGAAAGGTTGCTTGAAACGGCTTTAGCCGTGTTTGGTGAGCAGATCTGAATAGCCAGGTACTTTCCAACCTTTCTCTTAACCATCTTCTTTTCTTCCTCACAACCTTCAGCCTCACAACATACCCCTATTGGAGATGCCATGGTTACACTGGCTCTAAACGATTGGGAGCAGTTGGGACTCTAATGCGGTATTCACAAAAAAGAGACTATTTTGATATTCAATTAGTAGACAACACAACAAGGAACAAAACAAAAACACTAAGAAATAACTAGATGGTGCACAAAGAGTGCAATTGTTCAGTCAATATGAATGGTACAATATGCAAAACAGGTGATTTTATTGGTTTTTATAAATAATGAAACCAGTAGGTGGTAGTAGGTACGTAGTGTAATTTTTTTTCTTCGATCGTTAAAACTGTTAAGTGATATTATTGTGAGGGTACCAAAATCAAACTAAATAATTCTGACAATCGGACATTAAAATAATTTTAAAATAGATCTCCGCATAGAAATAATACATGGACCAAATTGATCCATTTTATATGCGTGCCTTTAATGTGTTCCCCAACAGCTAATCCGTAAAACATTTTTTTCTGGTGTAGTTGGTAATATTTTATAAATAGTTCGGCTTGGTAGATCTATTGGTAAGATATCTAAATCTCAAAAAATCAAACTCAAGGTTAATGAAGATTGATGCCTTAAAGTCGTGAGACAAGCACTTGAACATGGAAAACAACTATGGATAAATAGCGAATTTATATGGCCTGCCAAGCTGACGGAAAATAGAGCAGTCAAAGAAATCCTTACTGGCTTGGTCCTTATCACCATTACCCACGTTGATGAACATTTGTTGCCATTATAATGGCTACTTGCATGAGACTTGTCAACCGTTTAAAGAGTTAAAAACTGTAGTTAAAAAAGTCTGGCGCTTTTCGTTGGTCAGCTCATGCATAGTCGACCGCTCTAGAGACATTTCAAAGATAAACCCTCGGGATGAATAATAATAATAATAATTTGTGTAGCGCTGTTTTTGTGAAAAATCACCTCAAGAGCGCTGTACAGATCTTATTTTCTAGTTGATATTAATTCATAGTTTAAAGAGAAAATATACAAGAACATACTCACTTGTCAAGTCCCGTCAGATAGACATACTTATTCACCTAAATTTATAATTATGATCCATATATATTTATATAAATAAATATATATATATATATATATATATACATATGAAAATTAAATAACATAGATATTTTATTTTATTTTTCCGATTTAAGGGCATGGAAGAGGATTTGAATGATCTAAAATAAGATGACTAGAAGGTGTGTAGGGCCAACACCGCATCTTTAGTCTTAAGGAATAGGCAGGGCCAGTCCTGTGCAGGCAGAATTGGAGCAGTCCGCTACTAGCGGCGAATTGCTATAGCGCTAATAGTACCTAACTACAGTGGTTTTTGACACACCCAGCACCTTTTTATTAAATAAAATTTAAAAGAAAACTATTTTATTTATGGAAGGCAATCGAATCGGAAATTTCCCTCCTTAACAGCGTAGATTTACTCTCGTTAAATACCTTAGGCAAGTTGGTAACTATATTCTTTTTGAACGAAAAATTCACACTGGCCGTTAAAAAGAAAAAAATATATATTAGAAAAAGCAGTGCGAACGATAAAGAAATTGGCGCAAAATTAGTTGAATGAAACATTGAGACAGCACTATATGAATTTATAGGGCTTGCGCATTCTTAACTTGCTTATACATATAAAAGTATAAATTTAATGATTGACAACCCTGAACTGTTATGTTTAAATGCGTTTCATGTTTCTGGCAGGATAGTTACACGACAGTACTTACCATATTATTGTGACAATTCTACTCCAACCTCACAATATTAAACTCCTATGCGGCGAATCCAACATCTGGGAAACAAATACGATGTTATTGATTATTTAGTACGTCAATATCACACTATAAGTATACCTTAGTACAGTTTTTTTTCATCTAATAGAACTAAATTGATTAAAGAAACTATTCAACTCTGGATGTACCTGATATTCAATAGTATTTTTTCATTCTTGTTTAATATTTTTTGCACTGTTTAGGAGTATAATGTTTAAAAAAAATCTAAATATTTGTTTGTAAAGACTTTAACATGCGTAAATAAATAAGTACCAGTCATTTATTAAAAAAGAACGCAGAGTGTGAAACCGCACAGATGTCAAAAAAATGCATTTAAAGCAGCGTAAATATAATTTTTGTATACTGTCAAAATTGTTAAGAATATAAAAAATATGCAATAGAAACATCTAGCTGCTTGCAAATCATTTTCGAATTTATGACGCAAGTCAACGTTTTTATTTCGTTTTGTTATTTTTATGTTCCGAATGCAATTATTATAATAGGTAAGTTTGAATAAAAAAACCTGAGAAAATGGCTTATAATTTTCAACTCGAAAACTTGAATTTTGCCCGCAAAGTGATATTTTCAAAAATAAATTCTCCTTTTGTAGGTGTTTTTCATTTAATCGGCTTAAGGTCACCAAACTTAACGGAATCACAAAGATTTAAATCATTTGGTCCCATAGAGCCTAAGAAAACGGTATTTAATTTTTGACCCCAAGGCTCGCTTTTTGCCAGAAAAATAGTTTTTTTTAAGAAATGTTATTTTTGTTTTTTTGTTTGTTCATTAAATCGATTTAAGTTTAACATTATCATTGACATTCATCCAGTTCGTTTTGTTTCATAAAGCCCAAGAAATCTAAATGTTGACCCCACGACTTTAATTTTTCATGGAAAGTAATATTTTTTAACCATTTTTTTGTTTTGTTTTTATTTTATTTTATGGTATTGAGTTTTATCATTTTGAGAAAATTCCTACGGTTTGGTTCATTTAGTTCCATAGAGCCGAAGAAAACGGTATCTAATTTCTGGCCCCAAGGCTCGCATTGCCAGCAAAGTGGTATTTTTATTAATAAATGACACTCTTCGAGTATGTATATTTCAATTCAACAATTTCCAAAAAAATTAGTGTCCGACCAAGATCAATTGGCAACATAGAAATCCCTAATTATAAAACAAGTGCCTCACAACACCATTATTCTTATCAAGGTATCAAATTTTTCAATGCTCTCCCGTTGAAAATTAAATTGGAAAAAAATTATGTAACTTTTAAATCAAATATCAAAAAAATATTGGAAAACTCCACCAGTAAACATGTTTTCTAAATAATTAAAAATGAAAATATAATTATTAATTATAATATATATATAATTATAATATATATATAATTATAATAATAATTAAAAAAAAATAATAATAAAAATACAATTTAGACACATCCTCAGAATTTCATTAATCTTTTCTCGAAAATGAACCGAACTCTCTATTTGTACATTTATTGATTTAAATTGTATTGTATAATTTGTGATCTACCTACATGTCAAGTATTTACAACATAATAACGTTGCTCCCCAACCCAAACACGAGAATTGATTTCTCTCCTGGGCTGGGTACTCTTGTTAAAAATGTATATATATATATATATGTAATAGTTTAAAGAACATTATATACTGTTTATTTTATATAAAAAAAATAAATAATAAAAATGTTTTTATTAAATCCTTTTCAGTTCATAATTTTTAAAGAAATTCCAAAGGTTTAGTTAATTTGGTCCCATAAAGCCTAATAAAACTGTTTTTAATTTCGGAAACTCATGGCTCATATTTTTGAAAGTGGTATTTTTTAAACAATTTTTTATTTATTTTCATCTAATCCTCATAGCTCATCATTCTCAACAGAATTTAAAAGGTTCAGTTCATTTGGTCTCATAGAGCACAAGAAATGTATCTAATTTTTGACCATAAGGTTCTGATTTTTTCCGCATAGTGGTATTTTTTTGACAAATGTAACTCTTCGAGTAGGTTTTCATGAAATTCTTTTCAGTTCATCATTGTTAATCGAAATTCGAAGGTTCAGTTCATTCCGTTCCATAGAGCCTAAGAAAACGGTATCTTATTTCCGACCCCAAGTCTCGCATTTTGCCCGCAAAGTGGTATTTTAAAAAACGTGTTCTATTTTTTGAGGATTTTTTCATTTAATCGTTTAAAGTTCATCATTATCAACAGAATACCAAAGGTTCGGTTCATTCAGTCCCATAGAGCCTATGAAAACGATATCTTATTTCCGACCCCAAGGCTCGCATTTTGCCCGCAAAATGGTATTTTTAAAAATAAATTCTACTTTTTGAGGATTTTTTCATTTAATCGTTTTTAGATCATCATTCTTAACAGAATTCTAAAGGTTCAGTTCATTTGGTCCCATATAACCTAATAAAACGGTATTTAATTTCCAAACCCATTGCTCATATTTTTAAAAGTGGTATTTTTTCATCAATTTTTTTTTTCATTGAATTCTCCGAGTTCATCATTCTCAACAGAATTTTAAAGGTTTAGTTCATTTGGTCTCATAGAGCACAAAAAATGTATCTAATTTCCGACCATAAGACTCAGATTTTGTTTGCAAAGTGGTATTTTTTTAACAATTGTTTCATTTCGAGTATAGTTTCATTTAATCCTCTTCAGTTCATCATTCTTAACCGAATTTCAAAGGTTCAGTTCATTCGGTCCCATAGAGCCTATGAAAACGATATCTTATTTCCGAACCCCAAGGCTCGCAGTTTGCCCATAAAGTAGTATTTTTAAAAACATGTTCTACTTTTTGATTTTTTTTTCATTTTATCGTTTTAAGATCATCATTTTTATTAACAGAATACCAAAGGTTCAGTTCATTTGGTCCTATAGGGCCCAAGAAAACGGTATCTTATTTCCGACCCCAAGTCTCGCATTTTGCCCGCAAAGTGGTATTTTTTAAAATAAATTCTACTTTTTGAGGTTTTTTGCATTTAATCGTTTTTAGATCATCATTCATAACAGAATTCCAAAGGTTCAGTTCATTTGGCCCCATAGAGCATAAGAAAACGGTATTTAATTGTTGACCCCAAGGCTCGCTTTTTGCCAGCAAAATTGATTTTTTGAAAGAAACGTTATTTTTTTTCATTAAATCGAATTAAGATCTACATTTTTATGGTCATTTATCCAGTTTGTTTTGTTTCATAGAGCCTAAGAAATCTAAATGTTGACCCCAAGACTTATATTTTCCAGGAATGTGGTATTTTCATAACAATTTTTTTGTATGTTTTTTTTCTTCATTTTATGGTATTTAGTTTATCAAAACAAAAAACGGGTCGTAATTGGATCAACAATTCCCCCCAAAAAGTTGCGACTTAGGGTTTTTTTATGTTTATTGTAATTTTTATACTTAGTTTTGAAAAATAACGCTTCCTTTTTTAACCACATCGTCTGAGAAGAGGCAAAATAAATAACCATATTAAAAAAAATACTGTTTGACCTTATAGTAGCAAAATATTGAAACGATCATACTTATTAGAGGAAAGCGTTTTTTTCCATAGAAATATCAAAATTAATGCCGTTTGAAGACCTTTTCAATGAGCATCTGTAAGGTAAAATGAGTTAAAAAACAGTGAAACAAAATATGAAAAGGATTAACCTTAAGTTCTTGTAGCTCTCAAATTATTTAACAGCTATAAAGATATGAACTGAGGCAATATTCTTTGATTTAATGATTTTTTGTCTCCAATTTAAATTTACAAAAAAAATCCACTAATAATCATTTAAATTAAACAATTGACAAGTCGTTGCGAGATATATTATTACATTTTGTAATGTTATATATTTTCCTTATTTTCACACTCGTAAGATATACGGGTATTTGATACAAAAAAAACTTGGTTCATAAGTATATTATTCACCTACTTAATGATTTACCGTTTTTATTTGCGTTACATAAATAGATCAAATTCAACAGTCTATCTACAACACCTACCGTCTTTTTTCGAACACTATCATTGGACGCCAAAAAAAAATAACGCTAACGATTTGAGTAAAAATGTTGACTAGTAACAAAAAATAAAATTAAACATATAAAAAGTACAAATTCTAAATTATTAACAATAATATAATACGCTTGCTTTGAGAATAGAGCACGTTGTTCAGTAACTATTTTAATGTTTGATTATTGGTGTAATGCAAATATAGCAAAAAACGTAATCCCACATTAATGTGGGACTTTCGTTGAATGTTTGCATGTAATTGGAAATTCATAAAAAAAGTACTTTTAAGATCTATTTTAGGTACACACTGCAGACTCTGTAATTACTGTAGAAGTTCAAGGTTTTTTCACAGGCGAATGTCGAATATCAGGCGGTGGTTTTTTTACACAGTTCTAAATTATGACAAGTTTTTTTATTATCTAAAAATAAATCTTCACGTGAAATTATTTCGGTAATAATAGACACTCGTATCTTGTTGAAAATATGCAAATAATATCCTACAGACGGAAGTAACATTTATTGTAGTTTAAAACAAAATATTTTTAATACTTGATTTAAATATCTCATCAGTTTTAAATATCGATTTTATCTTACTAAACTATTATTATATTTCAAATATGTTAAAAAACATGATGGAAATATGGTTTTTTAACAGGATTAGATTTGAACGCCGAGATTTTTTGCTAACCAGGTGACGGCTGTAACCACTGAGCTATCGTGACAACCGATAGGGCGTTTTATTTCTAAATTAGTGAAGGTTTATGGTGTTTGAATATGTAATTAATATCCATGTTTGCATTTAATAAAATATTTACCATTTTATTTAAATATACTACCCATGATTTTTTGCCGACTTTCATTTTTTTGTTTGTTTCTCTAATGCAAAAGTTCGAACAGTAATAATAAATACAAAACAATATAAAAGCGCGTCACGTGTAAAATTTCGTTTAAAGAATTTCTTTTGTCATAAAAACGCAATCTTGCACGTCAACCATGATTGGAATTTGCTTTCTAGGCTTTGAAAATGAATTCCTAAGGCAACATAAAAAAGGCAATTTTCTTACAAACCGCAAGGTGCAGACGTTAATACTTTGGGTATCAAAACTTCGTCATGGAATCTTGTTTATCGATATCATTGTGTTAAATCAAAACTATTTGTTACAAAAAATAAGACTAATATTAAAAAGTCTGGTTAATAATAAGTTTACGGGAAACGATTTTCATATTTTAACCTCTCAGACCCAAGTTAATTCTTGTAGTAACAAAGAATGTGTTCAGAATGCTTTCCTAAATCGTATTTATGTTATTGGTTAAAAAATTTGCTCTAAGTTTGTAGCTAAAGTTGAGGAACGGTGGAATATTTTCGGAACCTACGTGTTAATTAGTATTTAATATGTACGTGGGCTTTCTTATCAAATATCACGTCAGTAAATGTGAGTACGAAAGAAAGAACGGAATGAGTCAAAAAACGCAGATTTCCAGGAAAGCCAAAACAAAATGTCGGCATTTCGTTTTCCTCATGTAGTTATGTCATGTCTTTTTCCAAAAAATAATCGCACTTTATTTTATTTATGACTTTTTTTAGACTCATTTCATTTTTCCTTGCTAGATATGTATCTTAGTAACAATTCTGAATACTTGACTCAAAACTTGATTATTTTTACTCACTCCGTTCCTTTCGCCCACAGAAATGTCACTTCCAAAATAATAATTTAGACGTATTTAGAATAAGTTATATTTTGCCTCTTGACGAATTGGATAGGAAAACCGATGGGTATAATACAACCACTAAACACACGTTAAATACATTGTGGTTACAGCGATCTAACCTTGGGAAATTAAGGTTTTGTTTTTAAGTAGTTTATTATTGAGTATAATTTTTGAAAATTTAATTTAAAATATGACTACTTGATTGGAGAGGGTTACTTCACAACAATCGTAAGATTTAAAACGATTTTCCTGTTATTAATTACTTTGGATAAATTAATGAGAATGTTAATTAAATAATGTGCTACCTATTCACGTTTCAACTTGATAGGTTTAACCTTCGCGCATAATGTTTTTGCCGAAAATTTTGATTTAAAATTCAAACCTACAATGTATTGTTTGAAATGGGATAATGAATATTTATTTTGACTGTTTAATCCACTTTGGCACATGTGTTCACAAATGAAAATGGCATGTAAGAACATTTCAGGGTTATTCTCAAGCATGATATATTATAGTAAGACAATTACGATGTTTTTACTTAATGATAAAACGCGCATTAATTTAGCGGTCAGATAATCTGTTTTAATAGAAAGAAAAATTGACGATATTATTTTTGAGTTATAGACATAGCTTTTTGTGGTCTCACCAAGAACATTTTTTTCTGTATTTATGTTCGAAATATTGTTACAAGTAACGATCCTCCACCTGTTGGTTGGTTACTGACTAAGAAATAATTATATTGATTTATTAACAATTCATTCACTGTATTTTCACATCTGCAACAAGCTCCGAGGAATCACAAAAGATTGTCATATATCGATTTGAATTAAAGCATGTTAACGGTTTTAGTAAATGCAAACATACCATACACTTTTTATTTAGTAACTAAGCGAAGTATGCTGAGACCAACTCTGATGTATGGCAGAGAGGAACAAAACTAGAAGAAAATGATGAAAGTAGACTGAATGCTGTAGAAATGAGATTCCTTAGGCGCATGTGTGGTAAAATCATTTATGGCCGTATTACGATTGCGGAGATCCGGAAAGAATGCAAGGCCGATGTATTCGTAATGAATAAGACTAAGGAAGAAACGCTTTGACTGTTTGGATATTTCGAGCGTAAGAACGAGAAAAGGAGTGTAAAGAGAATCTATCACGTGAAAGGGAATAGTAGAAGAAGTCGAGGACGTCCGAGGAAGACATAGCGAGATAAAGTGAATCATATGCTCGAGTCAGATCATGTCAAGAGTTAGGATAACAGAAATATGTATAAATGTGAATGAAGCAAATAATGTGTGTCAGGATATAGTTTCCATACTCATCCAGAGAAACATCGTGACGGTATGTTAGTTAATTAATTAAGCCATGCAGCTTCCAATAGGAAATTTGAAACCAAGTCAGGTTCCATGTACGAAATGACCGAATTACGAGTGAGGTGTTTCAAAAATATAGTAGGACTGATGTTAACATAACGATTCATATTAAGAAAGCAACGTTTGGAAGGTTTCATCAGGGGTAAATATGACTTCGACGATAAGTGGAAGTGTTAAAAATGAAAACGGTGGCATTCCAGGAAAACAGCACGATTAATAATACCAAATATACACAAAAAATGCTCTAATTAATTTTTAAAGAAAGAGTGAGTACCTTACTGACCAACACGCTCACACTACAAAAACAAAAACCTTAAATAAAATCAACATTCCAAGATTGAACACATCTTTTGGACAGAAAAACCACAAGTTTCATGCTGTCAAATTATATAATGCTCTCCCAAAACATATTAGAGATGCCACCGAGATGCAAATGTTCAAGAGCAGCATAAAAATGTGGATCAATAACCATGAAGACGAGGAAATTATAAAGATTATGCAGTAATCGTAGAACCAGCGACACCAACGCAGTAACCTACATTCCCCCTCGGAACAGGAATCCCTAGTGAGGAGGACTGTGAATAAAATATTATTTGTTTTTCAACATATCTGTTTTTCATCATATCTGTTTTTCAAAATGTTATTTTGTAATTAGTAAAAAAATTAAAAAAAAAAAAAAAATTAAGTCGGTCATTTAAATAGTCCATGTTATAAAAAAAATTACGATAGCACTGTGCAAAAAATACTACAAATTACCTAGAAAATAAAATTACTTGTTCTTATAAAAAGTTAAAACACAGTGTAATTTACTCACCGACTAACAATTTGATTAAAATAAGGCATTTAAATATAAACATATTCAAATATGTCTATTTTAACATACATCGTGGATAGCCAGAGACACATGTTTTACGCAATGAACTCTTAATAACTCTAAGAAGTATTATAGTAAACAACTTGTTTATATATGTACTTTAAAAAAAGCGCAGCCAAAATATACAAAATGAAACAAAAATAAACCATTATATTATAGACTGCGAAATATATCTCTAAACTAGTTGGATATATAAACTAAAAAGAAAAAAAAATATAAGTATTATTATATTTTTTAAATGGCTGGAAATAAATCCAATTCTAAATGGAAAGCTGAATTTGAATGAAGCATAGAGTGCGTACCAGGAGATAACTGTGGTGTTCCATCAGTCAGTCTGTAAGCACTACATCTAATGTTATAGTAATATATATATATATATATATATATATTTATAACCGACCGGTTTCGCATAGCCTAAGCATAATCAGGGTACAAAATTAAACTAAACAATAAACACAAAGTATGCGGTTATATATACATACAGAGGAAGAACACAATACAAAATAAAATAAGAGAACAAAAAGAAAAGAATAGAACAGAGAAAAAAGAGACAGATAATATGAATAGAAAGAGACAACACGTCAACTGAGAAGGTGATTAAAGAATAATGATTCAATAAATACGTCAAATCACAAGGTCATTGCTTTCTACGAAAATATTTAAACAAAACATTGAAACTCGCTGTGTTATTTGTTGTTCATCCTGTTACCTGTATTCATGACACCTGTGTTTAAGACTCTAGCGATGACATTATTATCCATGAAGCATTATTTCTATGTAAAAAATAAAATAAATTTTGAATAACTATTCAAAATATGCTTTCATACTATTATATTAAAGTGTGCATATAGATAATACTACACTGCACGCGTTACAAACTAACAATGCTATCTTTATCATGTTACATTATCAAATAATTATTGTTATTACTTTGCAATTTAAAAAATCCATTAACTTGCTGTAGGATATTTATGCAGACCAGTTAGCTCAGGTGTGGTCTGTGCTATATGCGATCTGGGCACGAACGAGGTTTATACCCAATACTATATAAAACAGGTCTTAACTCAATAGCTACACTTAATAATGAATTACTATAATTAGTTAATGTTTTTTTATATTCTCTAACCAACTTGCTTCTAAGTGAGTAATTACGATATATGGAAGAAAGTTAAGAAAATATCAACGGTACTAATGATATAATGGAAAGACTGGTGATGCATGTGGATTTGTTGAACGAACACGTCCCACACGGGTAATTTTTTTATGGGGCTCAATGTAAACGAACTCGACTGGTAACAGCATTTTTGATTATAAAAAATAGATCCGGAACCATGTTTTTAAATTATGACATTTATTTGGATACTCATTTTATCCTT
Source organism: Drusus annulatus (assembly GCA_022651775.1). Taxonomy (NCBI): domain Eukaryota; kingdom Metazoa; phylum Arthropoda; class Insecta; order Trichoptera; family Limnephilidae; genus Drusus; species Drusus annulatus. The sequence continues at coordinate 1,718,879 of JAGWCC010000147.1, read as the reverse complement.
TGTCAACCGCAAATAATAATAACCCCGACATCATTTCTCGAATCTCTGCCCCTGGTGACAATCACAAAGCAATACCTGCTACACTTTGCGTGGTACTTTGAACACTTGCTCTAATAATGTAACTCCACTAGAACGCGTCAATGTCGCGACTCGCGATTCTTCGCTTCCGCCTGTTTTTTTCTTCCATTTCCATTGTTGCCTCAGACGCAAATCTTATTTTGAAGCGAAGATTTTTTTTCACTTTCGAATTATCATTGTTACAAGATAATTCGAATTATTATGCCCAAGGTCGTTTTCACTTCCTCGCGTTAAATTAAATGTTGAATACGCTGCATATAAAAGTAACGATCGTGCATAACTTTGCGTCTGCTTACTTCAAACTACGCCCAGCAAAAACTGGACTGTTTTTTGTCCGAAAAGATCACATTGTTTTTACAAATTACTTTATCTGACATTTCATCTCTGAACGAGGAAATGCGAGATTTTCGTTTGTTTATAATTCATAATCATTCGAACTATACCGATTTCATAAGGCGGGCAGGTAGGTCTGCTCTGTTTTGCAATTTTACGATAATGTTTAACGATTTGCCATTAATTTTGATGGTAGTGGTCTCATTTTTATGGCTACTTCAGTGACTGAATTGATAATAAGAAATCAATGCTCCAAGATGGGGTCGTTTTGATTAAAAGCCTTTTATAGCATATTCTAAACAATGCAAAACTATGTAATACCGATCTACTTTCAAAATGTATTATGTACATACTATAAACAGAATTTGAATAGGTTGCAAAAACTGCACAATACGTTTCGTCACTACCTGCTTCTTTCATGCCATTTTTTGCACCATGAAGCTATGAAACGAACTACTTTATAAAACTCTATTCATTGAATGTTGATCTTAAGCATATTATTTCATTTTCTTTGTTTTTTAAACAAATCGAAACCAAATACATCAGAATGAATGTCTCAACTCCCGAACAATTAAGTTTCTGTCCCTCGTTAAGTTTTTCTAACAGTTCCGAGTCACGATTTGAGAGAGCATAGGTTACAATGTTAATTGCAGAACCTTTGCTTTGTTATCTGGGTTGAAGCTATTTGCCGAATACGCGCTGTAGCAGATAGCTACTGTTTGATCCAGCAGCGGCAGTAGATTGTTGAACTAATCATGCAAAATTCGGAATAAATGTGTAACGAGGCACGTTTTTTCCGGAATCGGTATTCCACTCAGAATTTCATCATTTCGTTTCGCACAAAAAGTCACGAACGGTAGACCTGAGATTTTTAGTGGCTATAATCATGATTTGATAACACGGAAAGAAAAATTGTTTCTATATTAAAATGAAAGTAAACTAATAACATGTACAATATTTGAATAAAAAAACGCGTAATAAACAGTTTAAACTTTGTATTGAGATTTAAAACACTGCGAACTAACATGTTTAATAACCCCATCTTCGTATATTTTAGAGTAAATTAATCACACCTATATCTCTGCAAATTAAAAATGTACATCTGAAATCTTTTAAAATAAAACATAAATGTTGAACAGTGTGCTAAAAGTAATATTAATTACTGAACAAAAATTGTTCAAACAACTTAAACACTACTATGGGAGTAATATTGTTGAAGAACACCTCTGAGTAACCTTTATTGTTTTTTTTTAAATATGTATTAAATTAATCTGAAAACTGCGAACGTGTGAAATATCGCTTAATTTCCGCGGTAACTATACATGTTATGTTAATATAATTATGATTCAGTGAAAAATAATATAAAAGGTGTTTGAAGTGTGATGCTTACTTAACAACAATCAATACGATAATATATTATGGTGCAACAATTGCGTTAAATACAACGTTTACTAAGTTGATTCAATTTTGTATGAATTCACACATACGAGTATTCAAAAAACTTGTCAAAAACCTCATAAAAAGAAAACCCTAATTTACACCTAGTAATAAATAGAAAACATCAGCAAAAGGGTTAACAAGTGTAGGTACATAATTTTTAGTTCATTTAAATTTTGTTGGACATATGGGCTTATGGTAAATATGAGGTAGTGTTAAAAACTACATAATCCGTACTGTGGATCTCATCCTCTAGAATGAATAAACATTTAAAGTAGGTCACTCGCCTCATACTTATTCATGACTTCTCTCAAAGCAGTGAACTGAGCACCGGGAGCGCAGGAGTGATGCGGAGGCAATAATGATGTGTTCAAATACAAATAAGAGGAATGGATGAGCAATCTCTACTCACTACCGCAATTGATTTGTTACTACGCATTGAAAGAGGAAAGCAGTTGCGAAGAAACAATTTATTTTATCATTTTAAATGTTTAGAGTTATCTAATTATGATCTTATTATTATCGTGGATTTCCTACATTACGTTAATAGACGCCTTTTCAACCAAGACATTTTGCGTCTACAGGAATGTTTTTTTTTCCACCTAAAATAGACCGTTGAGCACATTCTTTGCAATACTTAGCAGTAAGTTTCTTCGGTTAATACTATTTTTAGTATGAGACTCGGTGGTTTTTTGTGCTTAGATTCTACTGGTTCAATATTATATTTGATTTAGTTATCGCTCTTTTCCAGTACACTTTGAAAAAAGTCACTTATTTGATCCATACATAGGTTATAAATCCACAAATTTTAGAATGAATGTTTGAGATAAATCAATCAATCAATACTCATACCAATTATGGGTATTATTCTCCACTGTCCAGAGTGTCGAGACATCTTAAGTCAAGCCATAGCCTTGACATTTTCGGTGCAGGTCCAAATGATTTTTGTCATTATTTACGAAAGTAATCTTAGAAGAGTATCATGTATTATGTCTAACATCATTGACTACCAAAATCTTGTTCAGGCTTTGACTTAAATGTTCGCTCGAATGTATATTTTTATTCTATTTTTGTCATTGCTTCATTTCATATATTACGTATGTGCTGTTGTTCTCGTTTTTATTATTTTGTGTAGTATATTTTATGTAATTGGACAATGATCCGTATAAAAATAAATAAACTAAAGAGCTACTCTGTAATTAAGAAATGCAACATTGCATGACCCTTATTCTCCTCGCAGAAGGCTATGCAATGTCTGCATGATGCAGTCAGACTGATTGAGAAAGATTACACAATATCGTCCCTTATGAGCAAACAGTAGAGATAGTATACTGTCAACAAATTATTAGTGTAGTTAAAATCATTTTAAATATTCTTAAAAGTTATCACGACAAACAATATAATTATTGATAAAAAAATACATATAAAAAAGTGTAAGTACTCCATGCGATTTTTTTTCTGTTTTCATTGAGAAATAAAAAATGTTTATATGTGAAATGAGACATGAGGGTATTTTTGAATTATTTCAATTAAAATTACAGCTCTTCCAGAAATTATTACGATATAACGTGCATTACTTTCGATATGGTTTTCAATTTTAGAACAAATTATTTTTCACCCTCCTATTCGGATAATTTTCAAAAGAGTTGCTGTGGTCGGTCTTGAGAATGAGACAGAACTTTTATTTTTTAAATTTGTTTTTAAAGGTGCCTAACCTTAAAGTTCACAGAAAAAGTAACTAAAATCAGTTCATGATTAAATTTTATTTTAAAAATAAACAACTTACGACACGTGACGGCTACACGTAAGATAATAGTTTCTACGTGTTAGTTTCAATAGCGAAGACATGTATTATAAGTCAGGATATTCCCTGAGGTGGCACCACATGGATAATATTACAAGCGAATGTATTTATTTTATGAGACATGAAGTGTATTTATTTGAATTCAGTTGAAATCATTCTATACAAATAGCAAATAAATCAGCACTTAAATTTACACAAAAAATATTGTTTTATAATACCTACGGAGAATACAATTATTTATATGTCGTTAGTTTGCAAAACATTGAAATAATATATAAAAATAACTATTCATATCGATCAAGAATCTAGACAGTTTCCTATTAATATTTATAATACGGTGAGTTCGCATGAATTCTATTGAGTTCATATAAACAATACCCTGATCTTGACTCAAATCGCGATACCCACATCATTAAATAAAACATATGACTAGTGAGCAGTAATGAACTAGTTTTTAAAATAGTTAATAGGTGCTTGTCGAGTGACGTACAATGTTTTTTTCCTGATTGAAATGTTAAAGGTTGATACGTTTCTGTGGCTTAATATTTAGAGCATCCACTTTTCTTTTCTTTAATTAAGATTACAAAAGATCTATCAAATTTTCGTTCATAAGAAAACCATGCTATTAACATTTAAATAAAAACTGCATACCGCACATAAACTGCTTGGAGACGGGGGGATTGCGGTATCTCACGTTGGTGCATTTTATGAGACTGAATGGAATGGGAAAGATGAAAGTTGAAGATTACTTGGCTAGTCAGATCTTGTCACTTAATACGACTAAAGCTATTTCAGAAATGTTTCGAATCTGAATAGTGGTCTTTTTACCAGGGCAATACTGAGAGAATGAATTTCTATTCAAAAAGATATGCAAGACGAAAACGTGAACAATAATTTTCATGGTGGAAATTCGTTTTTCTATATTGCCTTTTAGCACTATGCGATATTTATTTTATTTAGTTACGTTTTTCGTGAGAAGAATACTGGAAAAATAAAACATTCTGGAAAAGCAAAGCTTTGATCCGAAATTATCGTCTCTGGAGACTGGTTCAAACTGTTTTTTTAATTAAAAAAACTTCATAATGAAAATGAAATAATAACTTTATATAATATCAAATTCAATTTATATTTTATCCATTTTTTAAATTTTATTTAAATTTTATTTAAATATTATGTAAATTTTATTTAAATTTTATTTACATATTATGTAAATTTTATTTATATTTTATTTTATCCATTATTTAAATTTTCAGGATATAAAAAAAAATAAAATAAAATCTGTAGTCCTAATACAAAGTTATTATTTCATTTTCATTAAATATGTACAACCACAAAGTGATTACATTCCACGAAATAAAAGTTATAAATAAAAAAATAAAAAAAGCTTTATTGTTTAGTTCAAGTACAGTATAATCAATAGGTATGCCATGCCCCCCCCTGCCACCTTTTTCCATCTTTAGCATAAAACAAGTGATAATTATAAACGTCTCGTTATAAAACATTCTTATATTATTTATGTGTAACAGGGTTATAATGTAATCATTAAAAAGAAAACCTGATCAGTTTGTTGTTTAACCTTTCCGATGGCTATGCCTATGCGACAATATTACCAACAACCTCTGGGGAATATATCGACGGTGTATAGGAATAGGGCGCTACCCCCAAAGATTTCACTTTTTAATATTTTATATTTATTTTATCATTGTAGGCGAAAATGAAAAAAAGAACAATAAGTTAAACAGTATCGAAGATAGTAAATTATTTAAAAAATTACTGATAAATTCTATATTTTATCTTAAAAGGTTGTGTAAATCTTAAAATGTGAACCTGAAACGGTTTTATTGGAACATATCCTAATCGCACCTTCGCCTTAAAGAAGCCGCCAGAACATTTAATATTTGAAAAAAGCCCCTCACATATAACCAAATTTTCATTGCCTTTAATGAGTCCCGAATCACGACCAAGACGAAACATTTTCATTTTTTAAATTAATATTTCATAATCCGTCTAGCGACTGGTGACAAAAAATCCTTTTGAATATTAATTCATAACGACGGCGGCGGTTCGGATCTATTACTAGACTAAGGCGAAGTCATATTTTTTCGTGCTGAAATATGGCATCTCAAATTCGTACAAACTATTTTGAGGATATCAAATTTTTAATTTAAATCCATTTAAATAATTTTATCAGATGATTTCGGTTTGTAAAAAAAACTTCTTTGAAAATAATAATTGAAAAATATTTGTACTCTCTGTCAATTTATACACTTTTGAAAATTGATTGAGTTAATTCTGTTTGCGAAAGGAAGAGAGGGACGAGTCAATAAACGCAGATGATCAGGAGAGCCAAAACAAAATTGAGGATTTTTGTTTTTTTAATGTAATTAATTATGTCATGTGTGACATGCCCTTTTTCAAAAACTAATAGCACATTATTTTATTTACTGACTCATCTAATTTTTCCTTGGTAGATATGTATCCAAGGAACAGCTCTGCCTACTTAACTCAAAACTGGATTTTATTAACTCTTCCCTTTGCACACAGAATTTAGTTTTTTTTTTTTAACTAAAAATTATCTATTTAAATAACATAAATAATCTAAAATACAAATATGAAACCGAAAAAAGCCAGAAACTAAAAAGAACAATGGTCATGATCGATATTCGAACTATGCACCTCTACTCTTTCCGGGAGTAACACTCTGCCAATTAAGCCACCAAGAAAGTGGCATTTTTTTAACGATCTCACACTTATATTAAAAATTATGAACATTTATATTTCTTCCGATTTTAGGCTGCCATCTTTTGATTGTTTAGGTTCCATGTTCAAGTCTCGGTTATGACCATTGTTTTTTTTAGTTTCTGGCTTTTTTTGGTTTCATACTTGAGTTTGAGATTATTTATATTATTTAAAAATTAATAAGCATTAATGCTTTAAAGTTACTTCCAATTCTAATTAGAAAAATATTTCTACCAGTTAGGTAAATGGTACGTTAAAGAAACCACGGCATCGACAGAATTACTGCCTCACGATCAAAATACTACATATTGTGCGAACATTGTGCCAACGGAGAGGTTAAATGCATTTTACCTTTTCACTGCCGCGATGTTTATTGATTCCACCGTTGATTGTGTCAACATTACAAGCTTATGGCACTTTATGGGTTCTGTTGGTCGTAATTTTTGAATTACAGGACAATATTTTGCTCAAGTAGTTAGCATGGGAGGTAAATAAAGGACTCCGTTTCAATTAGAATACATACTTCAGAAGCTGATCCGTATTTATTATTCTCGTATATTTTCAGTTTACTTTAGTTTCATTCGTGGAAACCTCTTCCAAGTTGATAAAGATGATCCCAGATTATTAGATGATGAATTAAAGAAAAAAATAATAATAATACCATTTTATTAATCTATTTTTATAGTAGATACCGCATAACAGCCTCAACTGCTCTCAGCCGTCTGGAGCCTGAGTGGGACTATGGCATCCCCAATCGAGGAATGTTGTGATTTTGAAGGTAGTGAGGAAAGGAAAGAGACGGAGAAGAGAAAAGTCTAAAAAAATTAGAAATCACTTTTTCACTCCGCCCTACTGGGCATGGCATGGAAACTCGAAGGAACCTTGTCGAAGGAATGTGTACACTATACCCAACTCGAAAAAGGGAATTAAATTGTATTTTGTTTTGCAGGGTATTCTTAATGCAGGTAGTATTAAAATATTCTTTACACATATTCTAATAACAATTTTGTTTGGGCATTAAATTTCGTGTCACGTTTAACAGTTTATCTTAAGCAAGCTGCCAATTAAATCAATTTACAATGGTATTCAATAAGTAAATTAAACTTACACAAATTAGTTAATTGCTCGGTATATTTTAATTACTAATATTGCTTCCGATAGGTTTTGATTAAATGCTGTATAATAAGGTAGGGAAAAGATCGTGATCTAGAATGTGCGAAACAAATTCATAAAATTTACAAAGGAACGATTGTTTTTCAAGCTGTTGATGGAGGGTTTTTTTGTCTGTATTTATGTTACTGGTACCCAAACTTATTATTTTAAATTTAAGAGTTAAAAAAAGTTGGTAATGTTTGGCACATTGAACGAATAATGAAAAAAAAAACAAATGGCACTATATGTAGCTCATAATATAGAGAAGTAGGCACTTCTTATTCCATACTTAGGATGACCTTCGTGGCAGATCGGTAAGATTCTTGATTCTTATATAAACGTTTTATGTTCAGTATTGTAAATTAAGGTATTTGAAATTTGTTCAAGGGTAGAATATACGGTGTTGCACTGGTGAAAGACCACAATTCGGAATAGGTGGTTGTTATGTTTACCCCCTTAAAAAGTGTAATATAACTGAAAAAATCACGAGATGTAACGAAAAATGAAAAATAACGAGATTAAAAAAAATATATAGTAGTTGCTTTAATCCACCCATTTCAAATACAGAATAATGTATGCTAAAATGCATAAGAGGTACTTTATTAAGTAGATAGAGGTTTGAAAAATTGTTTTATACTTTCATTATTTTTTTTAACATATCGGTCAGTTTCAAATTTGAAAAGCTCCCACTCGTTCGTACTCACAAAATAAAATATTTGTACTTGTTAATGTTATTATTCCAATGGTTGGTGCAATTGTACATTTTATTAAAACACATGTGTCAAGGCGGTTGTCAAAATTCAAAATCTAGTAAGGGACAAATTTTTGAAAATTCACGTTTTTCCTATTCCGTTATAACAAGGTTATAATGCATACATTGCTGTTCAAATTTTGTACAAAATCAGTTTGTATTTGGATTAATTGAACGGTCTGAAACCTAGCAAGGAACGATCTATTCCTCGGTAACAACTTCGAAACCTAATATGTCACAGTAACATTTTTAAAACCTAGTAACTAACATCCACTTACTACGTTTTTAAATTGGACAGCCGGGTGCCAATGATGTTGTTCAATCTCTGATAGGAAAACAAATACAAAAAGTAAAGGACGAAATATTACTCAAGTAATGTGTTGTACATAGAACTATAAATCCGATATATAATTTTTATTAACGAGTATATTTGAAAAATCATTTACTTTTTTAATCCTAGCCTCGATTATTGTATTCGTTTTAACAAACTATGGGCTTCAATAATTTACAATAAAAAATTTATTTATTATTTTTATTGCTAAATAAATTGATTAAAATTGTTTATAAAAGCAGATTTTGTAATGTTTCCATCGCTCGATGATGATATGAATCATATAAACATAACCTATGATTAAATTATACGCATCATAAAAAACGAGTAAAAATGTTATTGCCGCGGGCGGTATTTGTGTTAAAGTTAAAGACAAAACTTGAAGCAGTGTTGATGATTCCATTTTCAAGAATTTAATGTAAAGTCCCAGAGACCAAGATGGACTGGAGATGTAAAAATATGTCAGATAACGAGGTGCCGAACATCTTGACGAAGTAAGTTCCTTATTGGAAGCGACCCGGAAGCTGACTTCGTGAAAGAGGATTGGAAGAGGACGAGGAGGCATGAAGACTGGGAGCGAATGGCGAAGAACTTGAGCCAGTGGTGAGCATCGTTTACTATCGAATATTTTAAATGAAAAGCACTTTAATTTTTTAACATTTTAAGAAATGAGTAATTTACTCGTATGATTAGTGCTGACCACTAGAGCAATCTCATATCTCGAGTAAGAATGTTACATATGATAATTGATAATAATAGCAATTGTTACTGATACATTCGTCACGTCATCAGTAGAAGCTCGAAACCTATTGTTAGAGCAAGGTCAGGTGCCTGCTGCCTGCTGCCTGCTATCTGCTACCTGGCTAATACATGATAGATTGGGTGAATACGTAATTGTAGGTGGGGCTCACCTACTTCCTGGAGATTATCATAAAATCAGTAGTTATTTATTGTTTCTAGCCATCGAATTTATTATTGTTCTGTCTCTTACACATATTTGATTGAAGCTAGTGTGTCAATGACGTTATATACCTATGTGTGTCATATTAAAATGATGAAACGAAAAAAATATACGTGACATCTCAATTAGGTACCGACATAAAAATATGATTAATTTTAGGTATTTGTAATTTTGTATTCACCTTCCATCTACCCGTCTATCAGTCATCGACAGAAAACACCCAATTCTTAATGTTATAGAAAGTATTTTATACTAAATTTAATTATCTTTTCTTTTTTTAGTTTAGATTTAAAATATAAGACAATAACTCCATGAAAGTTGTTTTTTTTATTTTTTATCAATTTTTATTCGGTGGTGCTATTTTATCAATATATTTTATCATGTTTACCTGTGATTCAGATAATTTTTTCGTAAATTAGAAGATTTGAAATTAGTGGAAATAGCGAATCGACTATTTTAAAATGTTGTGCCTTGCTTAAATGAAATTTCTTTGTCCACACGTTCGTTTTTTTGGGTTTGAAATGCAATGCACAAAAGCGAAATTAAAAAAAAAAAACATATGTAAGCAAAATAGAGGTGTTTTAAGAAACGATGTTTTGTAGATTACAAATATTAAAAAAAAACACATTCACACATTCATTAAAAACTGAATGAGAATATACTTATTTCAATGCGCAATAATATTGAGCGTTTTACGCAGAGTGAGGAAATCCGCAACCGTATAACCGCAGCAATATTCAACGATTACGAGATCGGTGCAATGTTGCATTTACCCACCAATAAATACATTTTATTGTTTTGATCGCCACGATTTGTTTAGATTTTCTTGCTTCATGCGTCAGCAGATTGTTACATTAAAACTAGGAAGTATTTCTTAAGTTTCAAGGGAATTCTTACAACTTTTACCGTTGGAAAACTTTTATGCAATTAATTTTAATGTAAGGTCTAACCGCAGTTATATTTTACTACGCACACTATTAGACACCTGCTATCTGCATAGATTTACTCCAATAAACCCTTTGTTGTGAATTATACTGAAAAATAGTACCGGTAATGTGATATCATTTCAAAGTTGGTTTTGCTGTTATTAATAAGGTTTTATGGTCACGGAAAAGGTAATTATAATTAATTTATGTAGTTTAAATAAGTGTTATTTCACCCCAATTGCGCTTTATTCAATTTGGATAACAATTACTTAGATAATAATAATATCAAGGGTGCCCTTCTTATAGAAAATAACTCTTATTAGCAACCCAACTTGAAGAGAAATATTGCAAAAATAAATATGCTCAATTTTAATATCCAAATACAGTATTCGTTATATTTAAAACGTCAAGTAAAGTACTCTTAGCTGAAGGCTTATCTAGGGTTACCAAAATTCAACTTTTTGAGACTAAACGTTTATTTAGAAGTAAACACTAAAAAAAATCTTACTTTGTTTAATATACAGAAATAAAAAAGACATTATTTGTGGTGCTTTATTTTAATCCTGGAATACATAAATCTTTTTTTTTGTCTAGAGCTCAATTAGTTTTAGAGTACCTATTCAGTAATTCATATTTGATAAAAAATAGAAATAATAAATAAATAAGAATTGAAATAGTCAAAATTGTGTTTTTTTTGTCTAGAGCTAAATTAGTTCTAGAGTACATATTTATTAATTCATATTAAATAATAATTAGACATAAGAAATAATAAAATAAAATACTGTTAAAATTTCGACTGAAACTTTTCCAATTTCAGACCAGTGTTTTAATTCATTTGATTTACAAATATCAAAAACTAATTAAAAGGAAGTGAAAAATGTATATGAGAGCTACAACTGTGTACAAAATAAAAGACTTTTTCTAATAACCTACGGTTATATTATCTAATCTTAAGACTCGGTTTGGTTTTGACAGAAGCCATTAAGAACATGGGACGCATTATTAATCAACAAAAAATCATCCGTGCATTGCGGATATTAGCATTTTAATAATATCGTTACTCGTACAATCTCAGGATTGCGGAAGACTTCAGACTTTGCGGTTGACAAATTAACCTTTTTTATACATTTTCGATTTCCTTTTCGTGAATTATTTTCAATGGCGAGAGGCAGACTGTAAACACATTGTACACATAATTATTATAAAATAAGACAATTTAAAAATAGGAATATTCAAGAATGAAAATACCTCAAACATGACGGCAGATTATAAGAGTTTTTTTGTTGGGTTTTTAAAAATTCCGTGACAGCTCCTGTAATTCTTTTATTTTTTGTTTGTTATCCTTTGTTCATAATCTCTGCTTAATTTGTTGGTATTGTTTTTTATGCATATTTCAAAGCAATTATCGTTGTGTGTAGGTTCTACGTAATTTGCTTCTACTATCATACGAATGCTAATCTAACTGTTTCAATTGATTAAAAACCAAATCGCTTAAATCAATGTGTTTTAATGTTCTTCGCCGTACAGGGTTCGATTAGATTACTCATTAAGCCTTGATTGCAGAAATAATCAAACAAAGGTAACTTCTTAGGTTACACACTGAACTGACTTCAAATTACCCAAGAGACAAAGCGTGCAATTTAAAGGGTTCTCGTAGGCTCGTTTTTTTCTTGCTTCTCTTCTTTACGTCGATGCACATCCCAGAGATATGGTTAAATCAAAAACGTACCCGTGCATACTGTACAAATGCGATACGCGAACACTTTACGGATCGCATCAGCACAATAATACAGGTTAATATAATAATATAATTTTCTTAATGTAAGTAATTAGTGTTTCAATATTATTAATATTTTTTACAAACTTAAAATAACAATGGATCTTTAAAAATATGTTTTATTTTAATTGCAGAAAAAAAGTCTAGATTTTTTTGAAAAAAAAAGTCAACGTTTGTGATTTAGTTCGGTTTCTTACAAAAATAAAGACGGACACCTCTTGCAGAAAATAAGTCGAAAGATTAACAATTTTTAGATTTATGTGGTTTATTTGACCGGTTAGTAGCTGAGTGGACAAACGCGTCGTATTCCCACCCGGGCGTCGTGGGTTCAATTATTCTGCTGGCTTTGTCTTCCATCATTGTACAAGCAACATCTTCAGCTTATTATGATGGCAATAGGAGTTTTTAAAATATTTTCAGGTTATTTGTAACCCGGGAATGTTTTTTTTCTTAAAAAAAAAAACATAACGATAAAAACGACAGGAAATGAGATTAAATCGATAGGCACCCGCCTGGCAAGCAGGGTATCCGGGTTCGGTTCTTGTTCACATCCAAATTTTCTTCTTGTCAATGGTATAAAATATCCTAACAATTAAATTTAGCACGTCGGGGCTCGGCTAAGTTACTCGTATGTGATGCTTTATGACCTTAAGCACTGTCATCACCAGTGCTTTACTCATAGATATTCTCTTGGATAGTTTGTGATACTTTTTCTCATCAGAGCTAAAGTCGTCCTTCTGCGAACATTTCCGAGGTTATTCATTTTTATGACAGCCTGAAAAAAATTTGGTATGGATAATTGAATCGCACCTCCATTCATTTCTAAAGCTAAAATGCTACCAACGTTCCCTTGTGCATAAGCTTACATGGTAAGAGCTTAAAATATGTCGTTTCATCTTCGAGCAAGTTCTTTTAACTCTCGTGACTCCCTGGCGATCAATGCCATCGTCATATGAAAGACCAAATGTTACCAAATTACCTAATTTAATCCTTTTTTTTTAATAATACATGTCGTTTGATTAAAATTTACATGAGATATCATTTATAAATTTATGGCAACTTATCAAAGATGTTATGGTTGGCGTGAGTGTGACCATCTTCATTAAAAGCAATGTTATTTATGCATGCATCATAAGTGGCATGGAACACTTAAGGCTAACTAAAAACACTGACTTCACTTGGCAACCTATAGTTATATTTCAATCTCAAAAAGACACAAATTGTACATAAGTATTTATTGAAATTATTATTGAGTTGTAGATATGTAGTCATCCGCAGATCAAGAGTCGGTTTAATGTTTATAATTTGCCAGTAAGTTATTGCCTTAATGCGTTCTATAACTGCGTTGTACTAATTTTCGCATTTTGTACCCACGAAGGGCATCAATAATTGACAATCCTTCAGAATTTCGCGCTTTTATATAAATGAGCTTCGCAGTTTACAGTTGACTACATACGTCTCCTTTGTATAATTCCATCGATCAGTTTAAAGTGATCAGCTCACACAATATGAGATTGAATGCGATGGGCCCAGCAAAACAAGATTATTAGAAGAATTCTGAGTCGTTAGTTGTTGCGACATGTCAATGATTGATGGAGTCATTTATTTATTGTGACCTAGCAAGTTTATAAGAAAGACGTATACTATCATAATATCACAATCACTAGCATAGTGCCATATTATTATAGTTGGATGCTTAAGTTAGAAGTATCGATTTTGGTTACAAGTCAATAGTTTGGTTAATAATCAGCTTATCACGTTGGGTGTTCCCCTGGAGTTTACATGAATTGAATCACAGATAATTAGAAAAAATCCGTGACACTAATGTATTTAGTTTTCACAGGCTATGTCAATAATGAGATAACTTTTTTTTGGTATCGTTTTTCTACAACTATAAATAAAAGGTAGAAAACCATACGGTACATACGATTACGTACGTTAAGTAAAATAAAATCCTTAAGTTTTCATTTTGAAGGTTTTAAGACTATTAAAACTGATGGGTTAATGCGTAAGTACCTATCGCGATTGCTTTTTAAGGCAACTGTGTTTTAAAAAGAAGAAAAAAAACTCTTCGTGGTATTTAAATAAGGCACCTACATCAATTTCATTAATTTGTTTAGCCTACTTTTTAATATATTCTGATATAATTATGGCGCCTTTTTTATTAGCATATTAATTTGTGTTAATTTATATAATTATTTATTTGTAATTTGAATATTTTATGTGTAATTTATGGCGGGTTAAGTAATTTACAGTGGAGTTAATAATGAACATGTTTTTTATTAATCTTTTAATAATACCTACTAACATCGGTACACTTTTTTCAGATCTCTGCATTCATGAAGCAGCCGTCTCTACGTGGTTTTACAATTAATACTCCCAAATGTTATCATTTTTACTAATTTCAGTTTACTTTCATTCGGTTCCAAGCCACAATTTCATTGTGAAGATTTTGGAAAATTGTCGCAATGAAAAATTTAAGATATCTACCATATTTTATCAAAAACAATTCATTTATTTAAAATTTTAATGACACCCCTTATCTGCAGTGACTTATCGTTGAATGGTCGCTTTGTATTGTTCCATAAATGGTTCGACCTAGATGAATCTTTAGTCGTTTGAAAGTGATACATTTAGTTTGTGCAGAGATGTGTGCGCTGTGCAGCAGCTACGGTTGAAGTTCAACCGCATTCGCAGACCGCGGGTTCACGGCTGATCTGCTTGTTTATTCAGCTATTATTATTAATACAAATGCTTATCATTAACAGCGGTGCATACACAGGTCTAGCTTTATTACCAGCTTTATTCTAGAATAGAACGGACGAAAATGTTCCATATTTCACGTCAAACGAGATTTAAGCATATATGATGTGCATATACTGGTAAGTTTATATGCTCTACAATTTAAGCAGTTGCTTCATTTAAATGATAATGCATACAATGTATTGTATTTTTTCCATAACGATTACATTCAACCAAAACGATAAATGATACAAACATGGCCGGAAAGAACAAAAACGATATCAAAGCATGGCTATTATAACCCAACGGTTAATTTTAATAGTAAATATCGATCATTGGTTATTTTAAGTAACGATTTTTCAGGTATTTACCGCCATTAACTATTGTAAAAACCTTCGAATTGAAGATAGAAATATTTTATGATTTTTCCCGATTTCCAAACGAAACCTACTGCAACTAAAAAAGATTACAAAGACATGCTTTATGTTCCATCAAATGGATTTTTTTAAATTTCAGATCAATATTTAAGTTTTTCTCATCACAATTTCAAGGATAACTCGAGATTTAACTTCTCAAAAGCGATTTGAATTATTTGATTAACATCACGTTTTACACACTAAACACGCCGTGACAACGACTTGTACATATATGGTTAATAATATGTGCTAACAGCTAAGTGCACAATGCATAGCCACATTACCTGTTGTGACAAACTCAACCCACGATACAAGAGGAATGATAGATGTTAACCTGAAATATTAGAACACCTGAGAAAAAAGATGTTAACAAGATTGCAGGTGAGTGGGTTCTAAAGCCACTTAAGCCACAGTTTGTACAACTCTACGTGGTACATGGAGATTTACAGTGATTAACATGAGAAATTACAAGAAGTTACTTTAAGCGACACCTTGGCAGATATTCGACCATGAGTGTGATTCGATTAATGACTACTGTCCAATTATATAAATTACTGCACCTTACCTTAACAATTTCTTGATCTGCAGACGGTGGTATCGAAAATAAAAAAAATATATAAATATATATACTGGCCCTTCGAAAGATGCATTAACATTTTAAAATTGTTTTTTTTTTTAAACTACAAACCTTAAAGATAAGTTTTCATTAAGCATTAACTCGTATTGAAAAA
This sequence comes from Drusus annulatus, assembly GCA_022651775.1. Lineage (NCBI taxonomy): Eukaryota > Metazoa > Arthropoda > Insecta > Trichoptera > Limnephilidae > Drusus > Drusus annulatus. Next base: position 1,702,701 of record JAGWCC010000147.1, on the reverse strand, counting down.
GGAGTAGTCGGTAGGCGCTTTTGAACTCGATCCGTCCAACTGTTAACCATGGCGCTATCGACCACCTCAAGGAATTCAATAAATGTTGAAGTTTTTTGATTGTCTCAAGTCATCGATGTGCTGTTCCTCAAACGCATCGGCCGCTACTTGAATATATACTAATGAATTATTCATTTCACTTTTTTCGGGTTCCATTTGTTTTGGAGACCTCCTTTTACAAAGTGGTAAGCTTATAGTAAATACAATAGTATATGTATGGGTTTTCTTATGGAGTAAAATAAACGCTGTTTTAAATTACTATTACCATGTCTATTGATGAACGATTAGTTGTAAATCTCCCCGAAGATCCGTTTTCCTTCCTTCTACAATTCACCTTTTCTCTCTCCAACAATTTAAGACTCTTCAAATTTCCCAAATGAGTTTTTTAAGGTTAGTTAGGACTCTTATGAAGTACCTATCGCAAAATGGCCTAAAAACATAGTTTTTTTACTAGACATAGTAGGCTGAAATGTCGGGTTAGTATTAAGGAGCCATGCTTAGCAATCGATAATTAATCAGCCTGACCTAAATATATTCCTGACACCTTTAATAATTAGACTTCTCAATTGAAACAATATTTTAAAACACATCTACATATTAATTATCACCGATCGATTTCACCATATTTAGATACTAAAAATAGGTTCCTTTCGTTGTAAAAGTAGGCAATGTCTCTGATATTCGATTTTTTAGTACAATCAATTGAATTTTCCAATCTAGGGTTTTCTATTTCGGAGTCTTGGCTTAAAGCTTTATTTAATGCCAATTAAAACACAGACTAAGGAAAATAGACTAGACTATTCCAAAATGTTGCAGCTTAATCTTCATTAGTCGAACGTAGTTTACCAAGTCGTTTTGCATCATTAAGTTAACGCACGTATTAAATGTGTATCAAATATCGAGAGTAATTTAGAGCTTCCAAATGGTTTGCAATGGAACAGTATTTACCATTGCTAATGTTAATGCGTCCCGTTACATACTGTGATGAAATGCGAGATCCAATTATTTCAGTATAATTGGGCTTAATTCCAGGTATCTACCTACTCCTAGATTGAATTGAAAATAGGTGAGTATTTTGTATTGGCAAAATTATATTGTAATCAAGCCTTTACGTTGAAATAAGCATGGATAAGCTTTCAAACACCGATAATAAAATTTTAAGAGATGGGTACTTTTAATTTGACCGGTTGATAGTGGAACGCGTTGGGTTCCCACCCGGGCGTCGTGGGTTCAATTTCTCGCAAGCTATGTTCTCCATCATTGCACAAGCAATATCTTCCACCTATTATGATAGCAGTAGGAATGGTATATACGATATGGTATGTATGGTATCAGGAAGGTAGTTCAAATATTGTCAGATTATTCGTAACCCGGCAATGTTATTATAATATTAACTTATTATTTAATATAATTTGCGGACATTTTAGATATATTTCAATGAAGTCAGAGAATTGTGGGTAATATGTGTTTTTTTTTATCATTATTTTCTGATGAGTGATAAGGAGGGATTTTTTTTACCTCACTATATCAAAGACCACCATTCATGATCGAAACGTTGCTTGAAATGGCTTTAGCCATGTTAAATGACCAAATCTGAATAGTCATATACTTCCTAACCTTCCTCTTCCCCATTCCCATCTCCCTTTCAATACCTTCACAATATACCATAGTTGCCATAGTCTCACTGGCTCTAGATGGTTGGGAGCAGTTGAGACTCTTGTGCGGTATTCACTATAAACAAAATAGGTATTGTAACGGCTAGGGTTTCAAAATAAATTGTGCCGGTAATAAAGTAACACTTTGTGCGTCACTTCATTCGTTTTAGACATAGACAACAAGAGACAATGCCTATCTATAGTTTTTTTAAGCCTGTGTCTAGGATTATTGATCAGTAGGTGATAATTTAAAAATAGTTATAAACTTTTTAACACCTATTTTGATACTTATAGTTTGTGTTTAATATTATTGGAACCATAAATTAGTAATATATTGGTCCAGTTATGATTTATCTAGTTTTCACAGTCATTGCTCGTAGACATGCTTTATTCTGAGTTATCTAACCGTCTGGGTCTGTAAGGAAATACATTTATCAGTTTATTTTAAGGGGAGTGGTCCACTGTCCATGATTTGGTGATATTGAATTTAAGAAAATATATTTACACCTTTCACAATACACTTTACGTACCTACGGAATAATTCATATTATGGATTTGTTTTTAATTTTGAATATATTAAAATTTATGAAAAAAAAAAAAATAACAACTTTGTACAAGACCACAACTTTTATTCTAACTTTTATGACTGACTGATTTCGCTTAGCCTAAGTATCATCAGAGTACAAAATTAAACTAAACAAAAAATACAGTAAATAAATAAAGTGTGTGGTTTTGGAACAAAAAAACAGAAATAAAGAGGCAAAGTTATTATTTTATTTTCATGAAATATGTCAAACCACAAAGTGATTGCATTCTACAAAAATATATACTAAGACTCATAAACTGACATATTTGCAAAATAACTTCCTAAAGAGTCACACAAGAGTACACAGAAACGGTTGAAAACCACATTACATACTCATAAACGCCATGGTAGGTACGAGTACATTAAGATAGATAAAACGCTTTAGTATGGTGCCTAACTACACTATGAAGGGAAAACAAAATGAATTCAAAGAATATTAAAGTACTATAAATCAAATATTATATCAGATGCAAAATAAAGTTTACAAAATCTTTATTTTTACCACGAAATATTTTACAAAATTGGTAGAGGTAGATGGTGTATCAACGCAAACTTATGACTAAACTATTTTTGGAATAGCGGTGTACGGGTAAAATAATGTTTTTTTTCCAAACAAGTTCCCCATAAAATTAATTGCTGCCATTTGTTTAACCCAAGGATGCATTAGCCGGGTCAGGGCTTTAGTATCTCCATTGTTATTGCATTCATTGAGGCCAATGCAACTGCACTTTACTTTCCAGCCACGTCACTGAAGGAGCATGCAGTATGCATGTGAGGGAAATTTTTATCACCTTGACTGGTGACCCAGAGGTTGCGGAATTAAATCCCGGCGTGCGCAAATATTTTTTGATTAATTAAAATGTTTTATTTCACATTTAATCAATTAAAAATGATATATAGTAATGCGGCACGTTCGAGAGCTCAGAGTAACAATATTGTTACTCTAAGTTCCAGAGTTGTAGATACTCTAAGGATCGCCCCGATGAAAGACAACCATTCCAAATCGAAAATTGTAGCTTGAAATAGCTTTAGTCGTATTTGGTGAACAACCAACTCGTAGTTTGAATTCCATGAATATAAACCATCATATAAAGTACCTATTTATAGTTTTTGTGTTTAATTTGTAGAACTCCATTTTAATTTTTTATGTCATTTAATTGAATTAAATTTAATATTATTATTATTGAGTTCTGCTATTTTAAGTTTTTTTGTTTTTGTTTTTAGTGACAGCTGTTTCGGCGTTTAAGGCCATTGTCAAACTGTTAAAAAAAATAAATATATATATATATATATATATATATATATATATATATATATATATATATATATATATATATATAAATATATATATATATATATATATATATATATATATATATATATATATATATATATATATGTAAAGTACCCATACTGAATATCGTAATAATTTCGACACAGTCTTATTACACGCAATAAAATGTGAAAGATATGAAAGCGACAAGTCACTCATGAAGCAATGTTCTCAATAGCCAAACTATTATTCTTATTAATTTATTGATGTTTTCCTTACAACAGATAAAAAAAAACATAAAATTTACGTGTTTCAAAAATACGCCTAGATGCACACGGGTAGTTAAAGAACAAAATAAAACTCTGAAATTTTCTTCACTCTCCTGCTATTCCGAATTTTTAACCAGACCCGACTCGAGTATTTGATTCACTTGTTTTATCGACCGAAATACACATTAGGAATGAGAGCGCGATAGAAATAAATACTTACTGTCACCTACGTGACAATTTTTATGTGTGCCATAAACCATAACTAATAAAACGACTATAAAACGATTGATTTATTATGTTTGCTCTAGTGCCTAAATTAATGACAAGTAATTATGAATTGATTGAGTAATACGCAAATCTAAATTTAATAATTGACTTTGCCTTTGTGGTACCTCAGCCGAGAAGCAAAAATATCCCCCTTTTCGCTATTTACCGGGCTCCGAATTTTTTTGCAATTTCACAGACAACGAACTAAAATATTGATCACGATATAGTGATTTATGCTAACTTACATTAAAAAAAAACAGAACCAATGATTAAAAATAACTATGGAAGATAGTCAATCGATGCATAAAAAGGCGGTAAAAATCACGCTGGTTTAATAATACCTAGAAATGTTGAAAAACCTGTTCCTAAAACATTATTTCTGATTCGGAGCTTCGAACATGTTTCTATTAATAAATGCACGAGGGTGCGATATGTAGAACTTAATTCGTGAAACAACTTTTGATAGTTCGACATTCCGTCAAGCACAATCTTGATCGACATAGCTTTGTAATTGTAATTTGGTCACACAGTGTAACTTGTTTATTGCGGAAACAATAGGAATGATAAAATACAAACTCTTTGTTAAAATCTAATATGGTGCTAGACGATTCAATGGGGCTCGTAGCTTTACGAAACGCAATTTTTAAGTTGAGATTATTTAATGATTCTTGATATGTTAAGGTTAAATTCAACATTCTGAGCTCCTGTTCCAAAGAATCCCGCGCCACCTAGTCTTTCCACATAGAAAGAGGAATAAGAAACGATTTTTGTAACCTTGATCGGTTGAGAATCGAATAGATGAATGCGGAAGAGAGACCTTAGTGTGGCCACCTATCATAAATAATTAACTATTAGCGGGAACAACATTTGGCGTCAATAATCCGTCCGAAAAGATTCCTTATGCTGCAGTGGTGAAATAACGTTAAGCTAAAACATAACGTTAGTATTTCTAATCTTCTTAAAATATTAATAAGACCATCATTCAGATAGCATAAAGTGTGTATTGACCAATCTGGGACATTGCGATTATGCCCTTAGCGTATTTCAAAAGATTCTGGATTAGATTTTCGCTGCATCGAAGTCATAATATATTGATAAGGTGCTCTTAACTTCACCTGTAGCTACTCTAAACCTATTGTTGTATAGACTGAATTGTTTTAAAGGCTGCCATAAAAAATAAAACAGAATAATTTGTTTTTTTATGAATCAATTACAAAAGAAAAAATATATCGATTCGTAACTGTTTTCCGAGTTTTTCCCTAGGTTTACGAAATGTTCACGAAAAGAGACGAAATTTAAGCATCAAGATTGGTGTGCAGACGAAAATTTGAAGAACTTGTTTGAAAATTTGGTGTTACCTTGTAATAATGATATTATAAAAGCAAACGAGGATTTTTATACGCAAAGAGGCACAAATATTTTTAATTTATTTTGGGACTTCCGCACCGTCAGGCAGTAAGCGTATCCAAGTGAACAAAGTACGGTTTGTAGTAAATTATAAATATTTGAAAAAAAAATAATGTTATTGGGTCATGCAGCGATTATTATAATCAGGGGTAGCCAACTTTTTTGCTGTCGTGATAAAGTTCTCAAAATATTAAACATATTTTAGTCCATGAGGGGAAGAGAAGCGAAAATAAGCGTAAAATCGAATAATTTATGGAAAAAGTTCAAAACTTACCCGTGTTGTGTCAGACTACTGCCCGAGAGACCGATTTGAGTGATATTTTCATTAGACGTAAGAATCATGCTCTGATAAAAAAAATTGTCATAAAGCAAAACATGACCAAGATTCGTCAAATTTACGAGTGAAATCCGAGTTACGAATTCCTGTTTCTTCAAGCTGACTGATCTAAAATTGAGTATTGAACAAATGAATGTTGGTCTGAAGACGATTTGATGAAAACATTGAATGAATTAAATATACGCGTAGGAATCATCAACTAACGGGTAAAACGCGAGCATTGGGGTCAACAATGAGTTTTTGATATTTTATTGACTCTTTTAAATTGACTGATAAAAAAATGAGTATTTAACAAAGGGATGTTGATTAGAATGGAGTTTTTAGTGAATAAAATGACGTCATCCAAAAATACGCAAAAATTATCAAAATAACGATTTTTTTTCCAAACAAGAACACGTGTATTCTCAGGTAGAATGTGTGACCGATTGAATTCAAATTTTAAATTTGACATATAAACAATAGTTGACATAAGTTGTAAATACGAATAAAAATTATCACAAAGCAAAACTCGTAAAAAATCATCAAATTTACGAGTGAAATGCAAACCTTGGGGTCGAGAATGAATTCATGTTTCCTAAGACTCTATTGAACATAAAATATTTAAAAAGAAAGCATGTTTAATCAAAGAACAATTTTATAAATAAAACGTAATCAAAAATATAATAAACTTTACGGACAAAAATTTTAGTTAGAAAAGAACACGTGGTTTTCTCAGATAGTTGGTATGTAATACAGATTTAAGTGAAATTTCATTTTAAATTGGAATCATGATCTGATGAAAATACCATAAAAGGTGTCACAAAGCAAAAAACGTGAAAAATTCATCAAATTTACAGGTGTAATACGAGCCTCGGGGTCGAGAGCGAATTGTTGTTTCTTCAGACTCTAATAAACCAACTGATCAAAAAACCTGCATTTAACAACGAGATATTTGTCTGAAAAGGATTTGTTGAAAAAAGTTAAACTTATAATAAATACGAATAGAAAACGCGTAAAAATCATCAAAATTGAACACGTGGATTCTCAGGCAGTAAAATACGAATAAATAATTGTCATAAAACTAAACTCGTTAAATAATCATTAATTTCACGGGTAAAATGCGAGCCTTAGGGTCGAGAATGAATCACGTTTTCTCAGACTCTATTGAACATACTGATCTAAAATTAAGTATTTAATTACGGGATGTTGATATGAAGGCGATTTAATGGAAAAAAAAATATATTATCAAAAAAAAGCGTAAAAGTTCACTTTACAGAACGAATTCTTGTTTCCTCAGACTCCATTATAATTTCTGATATTAAATTGGACGTAGTTACGCAGAAAGCATCCAACCACAAAAATAAGAAGTTGAGAAAAAGGCGTTTAAAAATTTACGACAAAAAAGCAAAAATATGCGTAATTGGCATTGAAGGTGAAAATCCGTGTTTTTTATGAGTATTATAATAGATAGGTAATTTATAATCTATAAATGTGTTTATTAAAAAAATGTATTTTTAATAATATCCTATATTTTATAATGTTTTTAAACGTCAATTAAAGTGAAATATCTACAATGTGCGTTAGTAAAAAAAATAATTACCAGAAAGTTATTGCATTTGGAGGTTGGATGTTTTCATCAGATATAAATCTCGAATTTATCTCTAGAAAAAACATGATTTTAAAAATTGTGGGTTAGACGCTTTATGCACAACTAAGCCTAATTGAGCATCTATCAAGAATGTTGGTCTGAAGTTGATTTTAGAAAAAAAGGAATTCATTAAAAATCCGCCCTAAAATCATCACCTTTACGGGTGAAAATCGAACCTTGGGGTCGAGAACGGATTCAATATTATATCAGATATAGTTTTAAAATCGTAACATACATAATATGAAATCCAAAAGCCTCGATAAATATGAACATAAAATAAATTTAAGGCTTTGTTGCTTATTCATCAAACATAAATAAAAAAGCTCGTAAACAGAACTATATTCAATATAGATCCACCTTAACACGTGCGTATGTAATATCAGTGTAGTTAAATAATTTTAAAGTGTTGCGACAAATAATTGTCACCAGGTCCACCACCATAAAAAATATAAAAATCTAAGAATATTTACAAATGTTCAACTAAATAAAATAGTAATATTTTATGAGAACATTTTTCTCAAACATTTTTGATATCTCATCGCGATATCGTGATTTTTTGCGACGTGTGCAGATACGTATCAGCCCACAAATATCCCGCAGCCCACATCGAGCGAATATTACTATTGTTACTAATCTGGATCAAATATGGTTTAGTCGGTGAACTGGTGACCTTCCTTGAGTGACTAGTTCGCCGGTCACGACTTGGTGTCGGGTTCCAATGTACAATTAAACTTTACATTGGTATCCAATGAGTACATACACAGAATGACCTGACAAATTTTAAATATTTTTTGATTGGGCAAAACCCCAGTTTTTGCCTTGAGTTTAATGGCTTTTTGATATTATAAGTTGTTACCCCATATAAAAGTTTTATTTAATCCCATTATTTGATCTACCATGAAGTTATTCTTCCTATAATATTTTTTAATTTAAATAATGTGTTAGATTATGTACCCATTTAGCAAGCACTTCTCTAAATCTTAATCTAAATCTTTTCGGCATTGTATCAAAAATATGTTTTTATTATTTTCAAAAACATATTTTACAGATAGGTACACACAAGCATAGCTTTTTATGAGATTACATTTCTAAAATTTAAATTTAGAAATAAAAATATTATATTTTAGTACAACTCTTTACAATATACTTTTTTTTTTTCTGTTTTGTATTATCTAAGTTTGATAAATAAAAAAATAAAAGTTTTAATCTCCAAAAGACGTAGGAAATTATGAAAAAAAACCATTTTTAATTAAATGTATTAATAAAATAAAACAATTTTGGGTTTAGTGAATATAAGATATCTCTCGAATTTAATGAAAAAAACACATTAAGACCACCAAAATAGATCAATTTACAACTGTAATTAAATTAAACCAAATTATGGCCAAAAACCCATCAAATTTTATAAAAGAATCCCATAATAATTTTCTCAAGCGATCACGTTTGAGATAATAATTGTAAATTAATAACCACATATTCGATTTTTTAAGCTTTGTTTGACATATTAGAATTATTGAACAAATGGTTAAATGTATCTACCATGTAAAGTTATTTGATTTAAATTATTTGAGGGTGTGAACGGGGACTAAAAAAAAGATTCAGACTCAAAGCTATTTTTTCCTCCTTGGAATAATACAATATCACAATTCACTGATCAGCTTCTACCTTGTACCAGATTTAAAAATAATAATTCGATATCCGAGATGCTATCTCTGACCTCCACTTCCTGATATAATTCTAAGATGATATTTGTTGACTCCTCAATGCTGGATCTAGTAATAGCACGATTTTGTGTTGCAAATTTGAACAAAACAACTGAAACTAAGCGTAAATTACTAAGTTATAAATTATCACTGCGTGTAGTCTATTGAGAATTCACACTAACGAAGAATTAGCTTGCATAAATCAGTGTCGGGTCAATTACCCCTGTCCAAAATGTGTTCCCACACCCTCTGTCCGCATTATTTCGTTTATTCGTGACCGGACAAAAACCCAAATCAATTAATCAAAATTCCTAGGGGTGCTAATGGTACGTTTGTTATTGTTTTGTACAATAAGCTCAATCTGATGTACGAGTATGTTCGGCTATGAAGAAATATCGTGTATTGGGCATGCATCAAAAAACTCCAACCAACCAAGGTTTCTGTATTTGTGTTTTTACTTGGATTTATTTATGCTTTTCACATAAAATGTACATGTGTGGCATTTTTTTCAAAATTAAACCTCACTGTCGTAGCTGTATCGCGATTCGTTATTTATTCGCACTCGAATTTTCTTATAATTTTCATTATGTCGACTCAATTATTTTTTTAAATGGTAGTGCGCACCTGACCAGTCCTGCTTGCATAAAACCTCAAATAAATAAGTTAGATTTTTTTCCATCAAAGATTTACTTTTAAATGGAATGTTTTTTGTGGAAAGCACATATTTAAAAGTTACTATGGCTAAATGTTTTTTTTAAAGTCACGTCTATTTTATACGTTATGTAAATGTGGGTTCGTCATCGCAAAGCAAAACAAAATATAACTTCATGTACAAGTTCTTTTCGTCACTCAATCTTACTTTTTGCTTTCAGCCACAAATAATTTTGAAAATGGAAAATTCGCACTATTTTTGTACCACCTATTTAATATCGAATTTTTCATTGCAGCCATTTTAACATATATTATCGGGTTAGATCTGAGAAATTTCAGAACTTTTGATAATACTCCTCGGTGGATTTTTTTTGTTAATTGGTATGGTCACTTGATACATTGTTTGCACCATGCCCGCTATTAAACCAGGATATAACTACATACATTTGGCCACTACAGATCAATACAAGTAAAGTTAGCGCATTTTGGGTTAGTTTTTTATCGACTCCGATTTCGATTTTTACACAATCCTAATTGGTTAAATATTTTAGAGGTAATAGATTAAACATTGACACGTAAATGGCTTAATGATCAGAAGTTATCGGCTTCATTGTTATGCGTACCTAATTTAAGTTAAAAAATGTGTAAAATTAAATTGAACAAGATAGTTGAAGGTACTGGATACGAAGTGATTTACTCATTTTTTGAAGTGATAATTTTATACTAAAATAAGTCGATTGAAAAAAAAACATGCAATAAGCAATGACGCAGTTCAAATGGATTTGCCAATTTTGTTATTTCAAAGTTAACATTCCTCCTAAAATGCTAAATTGATAAAAAATGATCGATGAAAAAAATCAATTTTGTGTTTAATCCAAAAAGGTTAATATGGTAGATGAACAACAGATAGTCGTGATTTTTCACTATCTTTTCATAGCAGCTTTTTTATTCAATTTCAAAATATTCACGGCGTAATTTACGCCACAAAAGGCGTAGGCAAATGCTTAACATTTAATATAAAATAATAAAGTTTTTTGCAAGAAACCTATCTCAAATCTTAATGCACTTGCTTATTAGCGAGGTAGAAAGTTTATTTCTTCTTGGCTAGAAATGTTAAATAGATTTTCTAAAATTAACAGAATAATCTAGGAGATGCATGGATGATAATTTTCACAAAAGGTATATTACTAAACATTTCTCTGGGTGAGTCTTCCAGCATTAAGTTTTTTCAAATTCTATTATGAGTTGAAATTATTTCAACAGTTGAACCACGAAGGCGTATACAACTGGTAACCTACATACAAATAATATCGTTCATTGTGTTGTAAGAAAACCTACTCTCTTCGCTTAAGTTATCCTATCAGATCTAAATCTTTTATGTAATATACGCTGAATCTTTTGTATTTTATATTCATAAAATACTCTTACGCGAAATAATTATGGACTAAAACAACTTCATAATTAAAAACATTGATTCTATAATATATCTGTTAGTTTAAAATAAAATAACTACGTAATTGTAAAAAACCTTGACCCAGGTATTAACTATTTTTTCAAATCGAATAATTGAAAATATGGGACAAACAATATGACGTAAACAATGAAGAAAAAAACATTTTAAAGCTCCGCAGCTCACGATAAAAACAACGGTGCGAAATAAAAATAGTCGCGTTAAAATATGCATTTTAGATAAGAAGAGCTTTTATGATACCATAGATCACCGTTCGAGAGTTTTTACTGCCTAAAACTCCAGATTGTTTTAAAAAATTAATATATATACTTTTATTTATTTTTACAATATCGATCATTATTAAAAAATTCTTGCGGTATTCACGATAATTATAATAATATATGTATATTATTATAATATAATGTAGTTTAAACGCCGAAGCGTTCATTGTTCTAAGATTTATACTGATTGCTGAGTATGTGCCCATTAAATTAAGTTCGTTCGGCTTGACCTTCTACGTGTAATTTGCCTACATATTGCTCACGAATTGTGCGTTAGTCCCATAGAGCAAAACGTTTTTACCTTACAAAGTTTCACAGAGTTATTTCACACACAACGCGCACGTACACGTGTGTGCAAAATACTTTTTGGCAAATAAAAAGGTTTGTTGAAATATTACCCCGTGGAACATAAAAGGAGTTATTTATACATGCCTGAGTCAAGCATTTTGTAGTCAACTAAAAATGTATTGACGAAACGATCGTATAATAAGCAATCAATGAAAAAAAACATAAGGGGCTTTATCCGTTTGTACAATAGTTTAGATTAAAAAATGAATTCCTATTATCCAGCGTGACTTATTGGGTCGGAATCTTAATCAGATATTTTAATCGTATGATTTTTTTATTCGAGTGTGTATACAAATGAACTCGTTTTCACCTATTATTTGACGAAACAAAGATATCTTAAATATCCGGTTAGATTTTTTTCCATTCCATTGACACGGTAATGACATACATTGTGAGTACTCAGGTACGTTAAACAATGAAGGTGAGCTTATAATGTATACCGGGGTTTTTAAGTCGCACCTAGATTTGATCAAGTTTAATGCATACTAGAATAAACTATTTATAATAAAATGTCTTTATTTTAATTCAAACATACACATTAAAATATAGAAAAAGTTCATGTAAATTACAAAAAATAAAAGTAAAAAACCACCATATTTATTTGACCGAAAACCTTTTAGTTTCTCTATTTTTTTAAATATTTATATATATATATTTTAAAATTTTATTTAAACAATAATTATTATTATTTAATTTAAAAAAAAAAATAGTTAAAAGCTCTGCGATGAAATTATTTTTACGCGTGACAGCTGTATCGCCTTCTGAGGGCATTATCAAACTGTTTAATAGACAGTTTGATAATGCCCTCAGAAGGCAAAACAGCTGTCACGCGTAAAAATAATTACATCGCAGAGCTTTTAACTAAAAATTATTTAAAAAAAAATAAATTAGTACTATTGTTTAAATAAAATTTAAAAACCTAAATATTAAAATGGAGTTCTACAAAATAAACTTCAAAACCATAAATATTTTAAATATCGTCACCGAAAAGGCAAAAGGGATGAATCGCCATTTTGGGAAGTTTCCACCAGAGCACTTTTTTTTTGTTTTTTGTTTTTTTTTAAATTTATAAGTTTTCAGTATCTGTTAACTCAATGCTCCCACTGAGTTACCTAAAGCGAAAAAAGTTCCAAGCTTGTGAGGCTTAAATCAAGCCTTTTCTCAAATGGTAAATGCATTTTAGAAAGCTGAAGGGCCAGAAAAAAAATCAGAATCAAACGAGAGTCAGAGCATTCGATGCAGAAAAAAAACGTGACCATCAAACCTGAACTCATTTATGAAAAAAGTGTGGCTTAAGCCACTTTACTTTTCCAGCAATGATATGTTCATGAAATTTACAGCTTTTATGTGAAATTTTATCAAATTTACTATTATTTATTTTAAAGTAATGCTTATTTTAGGAATTATTTTTAGTGACAGCTTTTTCGGCGTTCAGAATCATTATCAGTGTCATTTAGTTTCACAAATAATAATAATATTAAATTTGATTTTGACCAAACAAAATGTGTATGAAACCTTGTGACTTTTAAGTGGCTTATAATTCTAATATTCCTTAAAGTTTTATTTTTACAATTTCGCTCCGTAAATTGTTACTTAAATACAAATGTTTTCCTGATTTTACAAAACGTTTAAGAAACTTAAAAAAAACATATGGTTTAAAAATTTGGCCAATCTGCGGAAGAATTATAAATTAACTGGACAGATATCCCTTTGTTTGTATTCTTCAAATAATAATCTTAAGAGAAGGACAGTTAGAGTTTTGTCACGTGCTCAATAATTTTTAATAATTTTTCGTCAATATTTAATAAGAATATGAGTATGCGTGATAAAGAAGAAGACGGAATTGTTATACCTACTGACTATACATGGCTGGTTCAAAAGAAAAGGTGAATTTTGAATTTTCGCGGGCTGTGTACATTCGATTATCGTTTTTTTTTTGTTATGTTGGTACACATATGTTTATCATATGTTAGCATTATCAGCCATTTGGGATTAGTGGTTTGTTTTTGACAACTGGAAAGGTTAGTCACGTTTTTGTGCGTTCTTCGATTTTTTACTTTTGAAAAAAATGGATCAAAGAATAAAATCCATGATTTGTTTTTCTACAACTCCAGGACGCTCATCGTCGTTAACATCTTCTCTGCCTTCTGTAAAGCGCTCGTACCACTTATAAACACTTTTTTGAGCCAAAGTAGACTCGCCGAATGCCACAGTCAACATTTCAAGTGCGTTGGAGCACTTTATTCCATTTTTAACGCAACATTTAATACATATTCTTCGATCCATTTTTTTTAAAAGTAAAAAATCGAAGAACACACAAAAACGTGACTAACCTTTCCAGTTGTCAAAAACAAACCACTAATCCAAAATGGCTGATAATGTTAACATGAGCTTACCAACATCTGGATTTAATTTGACGCAGGTTAAAGAGACCTGCGCTCACTTTTTTGGTTATCTGGGATCTGAGTGAAAGATCTGCATTTAGATAAACACCTAAGGGTTTTACGCCATTTCTAGAGACGATGTCACAACTAATGTTATATACTACTTGATATAACATACTCATGTATTTTATATGGTTCTTGCAAGCTATTTTTAATTTGTTGCTTAGTATAATTTTCCTAGTTTCCGGCAGCGCATTGTAAAAATGCATCTCTTTATAGAGTAAACTGTTTTTGTCTATTGGATTTATTCTTTCTGGTAGTCTGATTTCTTTGCATTTCCTTGTACTATGTCTGTGAATATCCACGCTGTAAATAATTTGGTAATAGGTTGGTTATAAGTTTTATTTTTACTTTTATTGTATGTGTAAATATGTTTTTAATGTTAGCATCTATTTCACTGTTAGCCAATTTAGTTCGTCTGACATTTTTAAATGTCTGTAAATATTAATGTTTTTGATGTTAGCATCTATTTCACTGTAAGTTACAAGCTATAAGTCCTTATTGTGAGTCACTGGTTGAAATTATTAGGTGTAAGCCATTAGTAATAAATCTTAACTGTAAGTGTTATAAGCTTAAGTAATAAATTATAGGTTAGATAAATTAATTTGTAAAGCGCCCTTGAGGTGATTTTCCCACAAAAACGGCGCTATAAAAGTTATCCATTTATTATTATGATAAACATATGTGTTCCAACATTACAAAAGAAAAAAAACAATAATCGAATGTACACAGCCCGCAAAAATTCAAAATTCACCTTTTCTTTTGAACAGGCTTCGTATTTAGTAAAAGGAATACACGTATTAAAATAGGAACTTTGTAAAAAAAAAAAAATTAAGAATGCAGAAAATTTGTATTATGTGTAACCAAATTTTCTGAATACTTAATTTTTAAATGTCACGGGAATAGCGAAACGAAAAATAATGTTTATTGAAATAGATTTACGGGATACATTTTATGATACCGCACAAGAGTTTTAACAGCTCGCAGCTAGTGGGACTATAACTATACTATACTATAATATTAAAGAAAGTGGGGAGGGGAGGGGGAGGGGAGGATCATTCACCCTGGAACTTTGTGAACACACGCCCTATTTTATATCTACATGAGAAGAAAACCATAAAATCCAGGAATTATTTTCTGCAAAACAAAAAATACATATTCATGTGAAAAACAATCAAAATAACATTAACATTTTACATTTTAAAATGATTTGGGAAATAATTTTCTTGTTGGCACCTCTTTTTATTCTATTAGTGAGAGACTTTGAATAATTGCGGTGAGCAAAGTAGATATAATTTTCTATGAAGCCGGCAGTCATTAGTGCTGAGTAAATTAGTGCCTGTGGGGAGTGGGGGCTCTCCCGGTCTTTATTGCGAAAAGTAGGAGGAATCCAAATAACTTCCTCTGAGCCCCTCCGTACTAATGGCTCCGTGATGTTTCAAGAGTCTAAGTGTAAAATTTCGCTAAAATTATTCTCAAATTCATAACAATGTAATTTTTCGTATTATGCCGTGTTTCTGAAAGCCGTAATTTGAGTTTACGATTTAAGTAATACTTTATGATACATATCACATTATGTAAGCAGATTTTATTTTTGTGGTAATTATGGTTTTAAATTTTGCATTGGGAAAACATACAGTTTTCGTGAATAAATATTTTTTGTATGCGTAAAAAGTTAAGGTATAAGTTAGCAAGGTTTTAATTCAATTCAAAACTTTTAATTTAATAATTCAATCGAAACGATTGAAGAAATTAAATGATTAGTGAGTGAAAAAGTAATCGAGCACATTTTTAGGAGGAGAGTACTATTAAGGACATTTCTTGAAAAATATTAGATAGAGGTCGGAAAAGACAACGCCATAATGAAAATAGAACAAATGGTGGAAAAACCCCCAAACAGAGCTCTTGAATAACAGCATTTGTGATGTTAGCAGTTAGATGATGATCCCCGTCAACGGTATAAATGTTTCTCTCAGTCTCAAATGTTTTTTCTTAACTCCTCGCTTAATCTCAAACAGTAAAATAAATCGAAATTTTTTTTTTAGAATCCATTTCTTGTACATGTAAAACTCTTTTATTTATACTTTTTACAAATTGAAAATCGATCAACCGATTAATATGAGTAGTTTAAACACCTTTCGAAGTAAAAGATTAAGATTCTTACTTAATAGGTATTTAAGATTTATTTTATTTTATTTTTATAATGAATAACAGCACAAGAGTCCCAATGGCTACTGACCGTCTACAGCCAGTGAGACTATGGCATTCTCAAATCGGGGTATTTTGTAAGGCTGAAGGTATTAGGGAGGGGAAGGATATGGGAAAGAAGAAGATTGGGAAGTACCTGGCTATTCAGATCTGGTCACCAAACACGGCTAAAGCCATTTTTAGCAACGTTTTGATTTTGAATAATGGTCTTTCACCAGGACGATACTTCAAGTATCTACCACTCTGGAACGTGCCGCAAATATAGT
Source organism: Drusus annulatus (assembly GCA_022651775.1). Taxonomy (NCBI): domain Eukaryota; kingdom Metazoa; phylum Arthropoda; class Insecta; order Trichoptera; family Limnephilidae; genus Drusus; species Drusus annulatus. Next base: position 1,685,890 of record JAGWCC010000147.1, on the reverse strand, counting down.
ATACGTAATTTGATATGAATTGAATGTGCTTAGTAAGAACGAAAGAAAGGGAATCAACTTCAGAAATATCGTACCGTTTCCTTTATTGTATTCATAGAACAACCACACAGTAAAATATGTTGGCATGGTTGGCGGCAAATTGCCACATTCGTGTTACAAATAATCAATGACAATGACTTTATTCCTGCAGGCTCCAGGGCGATACTTAACTCAACGAGCTGATTATTTATCAACCGATAGGTGATAAAAATGAGGTCATAAACCAAAAACTCAAGGTAAGGCGGGTCGTTTGATTGAAATGCATTCCCCCTGCACAAACAATATCAAAAGTTACCCCGCAGAACTTTTCAATAATAACGCGAAGGTTGCAATTTTGAACGGTCTGTTTTATCGACCAAAGATAAATATTTCGATTAAAGTGACCCCCAAATAGATCGGTAGCGTTTCATATAATAATAGACACCCGGGTAATAATGGTTGACTGTGTTATTTATTTCCAAAATCACCATGGTTAAATTGAAAATGAATATATTTTTAACCATCATTGAAAAACTGTTGGTGTGTTATTACGAATTACACATAAATAAAATATCAAGTTTTAATATGCAACACTCAAGGTGTCAAATAAAAAAAATGCATTATTATTAATAAGCTATAATAAATATACGTACTTTTGTATCTTTGTATTTTGGTAAAGGCAAAATCAGACGGTACATTTTTGGTTTATTTCTGTCTTTTATTTTGCCTCTTTAACCTGAAATGAAACGTCTAAACACAAAATGAAGCAAAAGTGCAGAATGAATTCATTAGTGAACTGTTCAAACAATGTTGGATTTTGGCATTCGGCACTATTCGCTTGCACTCGGAATGAAAGAAAAAAATGAAACGTCTAAAAAAATGGAATGAACATTCACTCAGGTTCGGTCATTCGGTCTCGTTGGTTTGAAGAATGGTTTTGAAGTGCAACGATCAAAACACGCTGCTCTTTTTAGAGAATTTCAAAAATTAGCAATGTCTCTGGATTCATAAATAAGGTTTATATAAAGACAGATCGCTACGTGCATATTCTATAAAATCGCCAATTCAAGATTTGAACTTAAAATCCATGGTCGCAACCACCACCGTCGACGTTTTCTTTGCTTTTTTGTCAATTTTTCAATCAAATGATTACAAATCAAACGAATTCCAAGGCGCAAGACTTCGTTCGACGACATCATCGAGGAAAATAACGAGTGAACGTTCATTTCTATATCATTCTGCCTGTGCCGTGTGAACACAGAATAAAACAAAAATGAACGTTCACTCGAGTGAACATTCTCCTCTAGTAAACCGTCTGATTTCGCCTTAGGCGATTTCGAAGCTAAAGCTATTATGATTGAGACTTTTAGATCAAGAGCAGTATTACTAAAGCTAGGAGTTTAGTATAATTGATATATTAACAGGTCATTATACGGTGAGATTTTACGATACACCGTTCATAATAACACATTATGCTAATAATACCGTAATCACGCCGTAGGTGTTGACGGGGAGGAGAGAGTACCAACCAAACGAACTACGTGCCTGTCCTTGCACTCAAAACATCGCCTTTATTTTAACAACGATAAACACTTTCTTAAGTATGTACTCGTACCGTATGGTAAAATAATTTCAAAGATTACAAAAACAGATTATAATTCTTCGTACACCAGTACTTACATTGAAATAAAAGAACCTCATGCCTATATTAACTTGATCCTGGAGAAACCTAATAAATACAAGTGTCATTTTTTCTACTCTTCCTATTTTGGGCTCATTCACTGAAATTGTGCCATCACAGGCCATGTCTCTGCGTTTTTCTACTACTCTCATCTCTCCTGAAGAACAAATACCCCTGGGTGAGAATACTGGTATTTTTGTATTCATGCAGGCCATGTCTATTTGCATCTTTTGCAAAATGACGGCCTTCGAGTCCGAGTGGTTAGGACGTTCGACTACGAATCCAGAGGTCACGGGTTCAAATCCTTTGCGTGCTCAAATTATTAAATAAATATATATGTATTGAATTAGAATCAATTTAAAGCTTTTATTCTTCTTATTTTAATATTAATAATTGAAAAAATTTCAAAAATCCTCAACGTTAATTTGAAACGATAATTTGAAAAAATATAACGGTCGCGACCGAGACTCGAACTTGGAACCTCTTCACTTTCCGGGAATTACGCCTCTGCCAATTCAGCCACCGAGACCTTATAAGAAACCGGCATTTTTAATCGGTCTCATTCTTCATTTGCAAATTATTAATATCATTTAATTAAATTTTTCTTCCGATTTGGCTGCCATCAGATAAATCGAAAAAATTATATTAAAAATTTTCAAATGAAGAATGAGATCGATTAAAAATGCCGGTTTCTTATAAGGTCTCGGTGGCTCAATTGGCAGAAGCGTTACTCCCGGATAGAGTAGAGGTTCCTGAGTTCGAATCTCGGTCGCGACCATTATTTTTTTTCTGTTTTATATTTACGTTGAGGATTATTGTTATTATTTCAATTGTAAATAAAGTTAGTAAATGTTATATTTCACATTTAATTGACATAAAATAGCCAGGACTTTTTTAACCTTAATATTCCACATCTCCTTCCCCTACCCACTATCTTTAGTCCTACAACATTCCCCATTTGGAGATGTCATAGTTCTACTGGCTCTAAAGAGTTGGGAGCGATTGGGACACTTGCGCGGTATTCAATATAGATACCAAAGTAAAACACAACATCTTCATGTGTTTTTATTGATTTTGTGCATTGCGCTTGAAAAATAAAATGTGTTTTTAGTTGTAAGTCTACCCTTAATGAATTCAATTTAAGTATACAACAAAATAAATCCATTTTGGTTTTACGAAAAACTTTGAGCTGTAATTCAGAGAAATCAATAAATAATCCCCAATCTTCGCACTAATTCGAAACAATAATAAAATATCGAAGGAAGCAATCACTTTGTGGCTTGACTTTATAATTTAAATAAAAAATAAAAAAATAAATCCATCCCCTTACCTCTCTACCTACCCCATTACCACCCTCTCTGATGGTCTGTCCTGCTTATACTAATGTATTGTCTCTTTCCCTAATTTCTTTGTCTCCTGTTTAACAACTCTATAAATTAATGTTTGTTTATATATATACTTTCCCGAAGAAGGTTAAGTTTAACCGAAACCGGTCAAACGTTATATCTATATAAATAAAGTGGCTTAAAACTAAAACATTTTTTATTTAAATTAAAAAATAATAATAAAATAAACACTAATAAAAAAACGTTGTTTACCGCTGATTTTGTTTAGCGGCAAAAGTGCAAAAGATATTTAGAGAGAAAAATAATTACCTTCACACTTTGACGTGAATATAAACAACGAGACTAAGTTTATAAACATCAAATGGATAAGCCGTCTGAACTTGTTCACCAGATAAAACATGTTAGTTAGGTACCCTGGAGTCCCAAACCACCCAGTGTTAAATGGAAGCAGGCTCGAATTAAACGGTATGGTAATGAAGTGCTACAATAAAGTGTTAGCGCTGGTACCGTGTTATTATTTTGTGAAACTGAACACCCGAATTGAGACCTCGAGGGTTTTTAACCGTTAGGTCATGGTGATTTCAATATTCGAGGTGTTAATGTTATTATTTTCGGTGTGATTGAATTCATAAATTAAACCAAGATTTTCACTACAATCGGTAAGTACCAATATTTATCAGCTATTTTTTTTTCAATGAACTTTGAATATAGGAGTTATTTTTAAAATATAATTTACACTTATTCCGGATATTCCTAACTCTATTACTTATTTTACATTAATTTTTATTCATTTTTTTTTTACGTTTTTAGGTGAAAAAAATATTGCTTTGTATTTCTTTTTACACTATCACCCTTAACTTTTTTTCGTTGTTGTTATTCTAGTGATCTAATGAACGTTTATGTTCGATACTAGTTGATTTTAAGCATATTGTAGTGGCTACACATATATAATTTTGATAAAACTCTCAATAATGTCGTTGACTGAAGAACAAATGGCACTTCAAAAAACAAATGCTTTCTGCGATGTTAGTTAAATTTCAAACGAATGTTCTTTTGGGTCAAATGACAAATAATTGTAAACATTTTTTTTACTCTAATTGAACTGTACAAATTATGCACTTTTCATTTATATTGTGGGGTTCATAGCTGAGCCCTAATGTAAAATATGGAAAACAATTGCAGGAGGTCTAGCAAAAATAATCATAGTTGTAGTCCATTGAATGACTTTTCTTATTGCTCTGGACATTCAAACGATACATTTAATGTAAATCGTGAGGTTGGTTTCGCGAATATCTCATCCGGAGCGCAGGACGGAGCAGGGTATAGTACTCGTACGTATGCAAATATCATACCGCCTGCGTAATGCTCCGACAGAGAGACATTGAACTTTGTCTCTACGTGAAGTCATACTGTCATGCTAAGTAGAAGGGAGGCCGGGAGAGAATTGTGCTCTGGGTTATAATTCTGAATATTTTTTTTTATGAGCTTTTTGATTTAATAAAGAAGCATTTAGATATTCTTTTTCCTTGAGGGTCAGTACTCAAAAATGACACTAAACGTTGCTTTTATCATTCTAATACTTCTAATCCTAGCAACTGTTATCCTTTAACTTCTATCAAATACATACTAAAATGTCACTGAAAGGTACAGATTTAAACCAAAAAGGCATTTTTAACGTTTTACCTAAAATTCTAGTGAGCTTTTCATAAATTTAAAATATTACCGTTTAATAATTATATTCACTGGAAACCGCAGAGATTTTTTTAACTACCTGTAAATAAATAACATATAAAGCATTTGTAGTATTCTTTGTACTAGAAAGCCAAAAAGTGACTATTTTTGGGTGCTGACCCTTAAGAATCGAAAAAAAAAAAAAAAATAGACACTGCATGACATAAAAATAAAACAATGTCTCTATTGTCGTAAATGGAGATTAATTACTATGAATAAATAGCATGGAAAATTCCATCTGATATTAACCAAAACTATTCTATCCTTACCTAGATATATAATATAATGCGGAACATCTGTGCGCTGATGTAGCATACCTATATTTATCTAGAACGGAGGGTTCTGGAATCATAAAATTTTCACAGCTATTTTTATCTAGAATTTATGGGTTACCACAACTTTTGTTAGCTTGGAACATCATTTCCACCTCGAGCTAATTTACTTTGAAAAGTTCAAATTAATATTGTTCTTTGTTCGTCACATGTTGTTTAGCATGACGTAAGATTTTTTTTTAGGTTAGTGAGGTTGGTATCTTGTTAAAGTTATTTATTACTTTTCCATCATAACACTAAGTTGGTAAATTACAGTGTGAACTTGCGCATTGAAAATTATGCAACAAGGTAGTTAGGTACTTAATAAATTATAATTGCTTGATCTCGCATTGTACTGAACTTCACCCCGGAACAGGCTAGCTTAATGAGCTGTTCAAATAATTATTAATCATATCTTACAGTTCAATTAAGTTCAACCAAATTAAAATATTATCGAAGACATACATAATATTTTTGATAAAGATAATTTCCATGACTTTTTACGGTAAAGTCGTTTAAAAATAAAAATGATTTTATATAGCCTCGGGTCATCTCCTTACTAATTTAAAAGCGCTTACAGTTAATCTGTTTCGTGAATCTTCTGCCATGTTGAGATCAAAAATAACCATCGTTGAGGAAAAGGTAAATTATTGCAAGAAGCGACCTAGAAATACCTTATTTATAATTACTCAATCTAACAGAGATGTTTACTGTTGATTGTTTACCTCCTCGTCTGCTCAATTTAAAGGTTAATATTTAAACCGTTATTGCTCCGTAAAGACGTGGAATTTGGCATTTAAATAGCACGATATCAACCGTTAGTAAATTAACATTGAATTAAAACGCTCGCTTTTGAGATGATGTAAAAAAATGAGCTCTTGAAATAAGCATTATTATTGAAAGAATATGATCAAATGCTCGATTAACACTCCCATTCCGAAGGGGGGTTCTAATGCCACCCCGAGCGATAGTTTTGTGCGATATCTTAGATAAAGATTACTGAATTATTTTGAATATACTTCTCTCTAAGCATTATCAAAAACAAATTACCTAAGAATATGTCATGAAAACGCTTTAATAAGCAGGGTAAAATGGGTTGACTACGTCAACCTTCTTTGGATCGTACGTTTGATTTTTGCTTTCAGGTACGTAAAGGTTAACACTGTGAAGATGGAAAATCCTGCTGTGATTACTAGTAATAAAAATACTTTTGTTTTTATTACAGCGGACTAGAGAGGTAGGTGCAATACTCTTTCTGCTATGTAAAAGAATACATAATATTAATAGTATAAAAATAATAACATTTTTAATGATGACATAAAATAGAAATACCCAATAGAATTTATTAGTACACGTTGAAGTAAATGTACATTAAGCCCTTGTATTACGGCGGCTTGAAGGAAACTCTCCAACTACGATGTAGGGGCGCGCTGTGCCGCTGGGGGCAGCCTGGACGAGAGTGTTCTCGGATTTCCGGTGGAGCTGACTCTTTCCGGCCACTCTGTGGCGCATCAAAGCAGCGAACCTGTGCACCTTTCCCTCTGCAAGCATTTGTGAGGAGCTGCATCGCCAAGGGAGGCCGAACAGCGCCCTGTAAGCGTAGTTATACTGCACTCGGAGCATGTTCATGACTCCTTGTGTGTATTTGTCCCAGAGTTTGCTAGTGTTCGAGCTCATGCAATATGTTTGAAAAAATATTTTTTTACGGGATGACTGCACCTGTTAAATCTCCTGGCTTACATGACATGTTAGTTCACATGTTCTGTGCTTTCATCTTACGCTCTGTCCTTTTAGTAGTTTAAATCATCAGTTATGAAATTACTCAAATATTTAGTATCGCTGCTGATATTCAGATCAACTCCGTAGAGACGTATGGGCAAGATATTATTGAATTATACATTTTAATTTGTTCATACACGGAAGACACCCAGTATCGCAATGGTGATAAACCACAACAGTGAAAAACATTTCTCTAAAATCACTTTAGCTGAGTTTCATTCTATTTATCTGATTAGAATGGCAAGAAACTTTCATTTTCTTCTTTTTTAATGTCTTAAAGCTTCCAGCAAATAAAATTCCAGTTAAGCAGTTCGGAATTCTAATTTTATGTTAAATAATAATAATGATAACGTTTAATGCATTTAAGCGGTAGTGTGTTCTTTTCTGAAAATATTATTACAAAAAAATGACTTAAAAATCAGTCATTGTATTCACATTTTATTCTATTTAAATTACACATTTACTCATGTCATCGAAATATGAACTGAACTTAATCAATTTATATTAAAAATATGATTTGAAACGAACAGTTGCCCCTGCATCCCCAGCGATGCGCTGTGGGAATGCTTCTGCGAAGGGAGACGCTGAATCAATATGAATTGAACGTCGCCGTTTCATAAAACAAAGAATATTCTGTTTGTTTTTTTAGAAAACGGGGGTGAAAATTTGCATTGACATGCCAATGGGTTTTCCAGAAAAAGGCTAAGGCATGCTATGAATGCACAACATTAGTAATTACATATAAAACATAGGTACTAGTATCATTCGACAGCACATATAATCATTATAATCTTTGCATTATTTATTGAATGCCAGACATCACGACATTCATAGATTTTTTGTCCGTCTGGAATGTGGGTTCGCATTCAAATAATTTTATTTAACATTCAATATGTTTAGATATGAATTACTTCTGAAGCTATTTTTATAATACTACCATTGTAAAACCGGTAGTTTTGCATATCGCAAAGCCATTCAAATGTCTCGCAAAAGTTTATTCTGCTTAAAAAATAGAATTAACAGAGATAAAGCATATGGGCTACAAAAAATTGAAATTCGTCTCGTTTGTTACTCTCTTATTTAGATTTAATTAATTGTCGAACCAAGAACATTCTTGAAATATGTAATGAAGATTATTGTCACCATTTTTTCAGGCGAGAGAAACGGTAATTAATATTCAAGCAGTGCACAGTAGAGCTTTCAAAAATCTTTGAATAACTAGCCAACCACCACGCCACTTCACTGCAATAGTATGAATAAAGGGTAAAACACTTAATTCTTTTGTTATGGCGCATTAATATTTTTAGCTTTATCCTCATTTGTACATCTCGTTCACCAAATCAGTATATTTTTCTGACTCTAGTCACCCGACTAGGGTCAGAAAAATAAATATTATTCTTTTATTTTCTTACTGTTTATTTTTATTTTTAATTATTGTGTTCTCTCTCTGTATATACGAGTATATATAACCACACACTATGTATTTTATGTTTAGTTTAATTTTCTACACTGATGATGCTTAGGCTAAGCGAAACCGGTCGGTCTTACAAAAAAAAAATAAATCTTTGTCTTATACAAAATTATTATTTCATTTTCAACAAATAAGTTAAATCAAAGAAACATTATTTTTATTTTTAACATGTGACGGGCTGAAAAATTTTGTAGAACTATTTTTCGCTTGATTTTCATATCAAAAATACAAAAAATAAAGAACAAAAACTAATTTCTGGAAACAGTTGAATTTGTCACTTTTGGTTCAAAGGTGAAAGAATTTGTGTTTTTCCAAATGATCTCATAATTATTGGTAAGTGCCTATTGTTAGCTTAATAACAGAGCGTATTTAAATTCCTCCTAGTGTTCTTAAGAAACTAAGCGAGCAAAAAACTATAATTAATGATTTATATACCGAGGAGTGACGGAACGATCGATTCAACTTGTGTATATTTTGTTTACGCTGACTTCTGATAATTGCTGTAAAACACATGTCGAGATTACACAACGAAAATTCAAGGCTATTGTTGCACAGCAAGATTCAACGCACAGTTGAGTCATTAGCATTATTTATTTATCCGTCAATTTGTTTGTACATGGTATATCAAACATAACAATTTTCATAAAATCCAGACTGACTGTGCCCGCGTATAAAGTGGATTAAAAAAAAATACATACCAATATTTTTCTTCTCTGCGACGGGTATCGATCTCGTGTTGCCCTGACTCAAATGCATTTACTTTTAAAACAAGTTTTAGTAAATCGGAATTAAACCAAATTTCATTAAATGTCATACACATCAAATTATAACACTAAGTTTGTATTTAAAAAACAGAAAAATGGAAATATATTACTAACGTGATTTTTTTCAGTGATATCGTGGGTATTGAAAAATATAAGAGAAAACAACTACACGAGAAAACACAGGGAAAACAACTGTACAAATAACAATAGATACAAATAAACCAAAAAACTCTCACCACGTGTCATGTTTGTGGCCGGTAGTGTTTTTTTTCGTATTTCACCGCAGAATTTTTTTTTAGATTTTCAGGGAACAAACTAGTAAGAGAAGCTAGATCATTAATTTCACTAGCACAATTTCACATCTTATTTTTTCATGAAATGATGATAAAGATTTATATCATCTTAGTTTAAATTTAAAAAAATATACAATTACAAAATAATTCAATCAAAATATATTTTATCAATTTTGAGCGTAGCCTCAAAGGTTTTTTTTTCAAGCAATATACATTTTACACGTTATTATGATTAAAATAATAATTCTTACCTAACAAAATGTTTATAATAATAACTGGGTCATTAAATATTGATTTGGATGAAACCCAACATATTTAAACCAGACATTTATGATTAAAAGATATCTAACCATTATAATTGAGTATATTTTGTGGCCTGCATTGAAGAAAATATTATTTTAGGTAAGGGTAGAATTAATTATACCACTGAATAAAGATTGAAATGTAGATTCAACCAACAATTCTAGCATCAGAATTAAAATTTAATGTGTTTAAAATTACGCTGCGTTGGCATTAAATAAAAATACAAGTTTTTTTTTTCTATAGACATTGTTTTTCATGAAAACAAATAATTGATTAGAACGAAATAACACACTTTTGAAAAAAAAACGTTTTAATTTCTTGAATTTGTTCATTTGTTTTCTACCACAAACTTTCGAACGGTGAGACCTGGCGGAATAAACAAAGTTTAGTTTTTTCTGGAATTTTTAGGTTAGTGAGTTTATGTTCCAGTTCAAAACGTCATTTCCGTCAGTAGACACGGAACCGTAAACTGTTCTCTTAATTTTAAAGAAAATACTAGATGTCATATTTTTCAATTGTCATTAAAAGTAGGTTTTTGAAACCCGGGCAAAGCCGAATAAAGATAACGCATTCATGATCATTAACGATTGCATAAGTAAGCCCTTGGGTAAAATAATACTTTTAATTGACAGCCGTTAGACAAATAATAATAATTATTACTGGGTCAGGTACCGTCTGGTTGGACCACACACAACCCATTAACTATTAACTCGTGATCTTCTAATTAATGAAACGCGGTCGTTCTAACCTTAATCTAGTTATGTCTGACCTAACTATCGTTATGGTTAATGCTTAACTTTTCTTTTTTTACTTAACTTAATATACTGTGGAAAAAAATCAGTAAGCTTTGACATTGATATCTTATCTGCAAACGGAAATGAAAGCGTACAATATTTTGTTATGAATTTTACTCCAATTTATTTTTTGTAAGGACAGAGGAAGTCTGTACTGCTAACCTATTTTAGTGTCAATGACAAATACTAAATAAAGACACGAATTTTAACCACTTTCAATATTTGATTAATTGCTGAATTAAAATATGCACGATATGTGCATTTACACTGAATATAAATTGAAAAGTTCATAAAATCTATAGTGGACTTGAAGGGAATATTATTGATCTTGGAAAATTTGCTGAGATCTACATTCGATAAAAGCTCAAGAAGCTGAGAAGAGGCAGTGTTTTTGTGCTTTCCTCAAACCAAATCTCTTGGGGTAAGAAATTTGAAATATTACCTTGACTAAATTGCAATATCTACTTTTTGTTTTAACTTTTCGACCTATACGTGATAAACAGTAAGCTGGACTAGTCGCCTGAATAATGAACAAAAACTTCTATCCTAATAAGATAATTAAATCACTGCCCTAAAATTTTAAGGAAACGCGTTTGAAATCTTCTATTTCCCAATTGAGTACGTAACCAGAAAACAATAATAACAAAAGTTGTGTGTCTGGACTGTACAATTTAAATATGTAGGCACATAGTGTACATATAAAGATTCACTTATAAATTAAGCAAAATAAAAAAAAGAAGAGAAAAATAAATTCTGTTATACTAGTTGTAAAAAGTAGCATAATAAACACGTTTTAAAGTTATTGATTTCTTTAAAGAAAATATAAATGGCTCGAGTTTACTTTAAATGAATTTTCATTTTGAGATTATTTAAAAACGTGCTCAATAAAATCTCATTACCCAATTTATACGAGTTAAAACTCAACCAATTCACGGGTTAGTACATTAACGAATACAAAATTTCAAACGTATTGAGTTCAAAGTTAATCTGAACAAACTATAAATAATAAAGCTTTGCCTTAAATCACGGTTACAATATTAAATATCTAAAGTTTAATCATTTAGAACATTATTCATATTTCCCAAGGAGAAAGGAGTATTTTCTATACATGAGCGTTTTACTATAAAGTACTACGGTCACGTTAATCTACTTATTAATCTTGGCAGCCATTAATTAAAGTTTTTACACTACTTTGAATTAACTTGCAACAATTTCACGGACTTTAATATTTTTAGTGCGTCATTATGAATTTCATAAAACAACAACGAAAACTGTGAATGTTTTACAGGGATTGGCTAACAACTACGCTTACATATTTTTTATTATGATTTTGCATTTGTTTACTTATAAAGTAGCCTTTATTAGTATTATAGAACCATTTTTCAAGAAAGGAACTTCAAGGGTGATATTAAGAAAGGGGAAAGTAATGAGGACAAATAAATTTATTGATTTTGACCGAGAAAGACGCAGTTGAAAACGAGAGGGATGCGATATGTATTGAGTTAAAAATACCGTGCTACATTGAACCAACTCTTGTGTACCTGCATTTGCGAAGAAATAAATTCAGAACACATAACTAATCGGACAAGGCCAATTGATACTTGTTGCGGTAATCAGGTCAAAAATTAGCCTTCGTCAATTGGGGCCCGAGTTTTAGGGTTATGGGGCGGTACAAGAAGAAAAAAAATAGATTGATATTTAATTAAAATGAAAAAAGTGAATTCAAACACATAAACTTTCTTAGTATCATTTTATGAACTAGAAAATGGGAAAAACTGTTTTGTTGCCATAATATAAAAATGTGATATATGTAGGTAAGCGGCTAGGTATTACTAAAATAATCTGAAATTGAAATATGACACCAGTATATCTATATATTGTGTCGATACTTAACTTTACTACGGTAGTGAAATTAATAGAATATTACTAAGCTTATAAGAGGCAAAGCGCAAGCAATACGAAACGAAAACAAAAGAATCAATATTTCCTATATGTAGATCATATTTATTTTATCATTAATTATTATTCTAATATTTTTTCTTTTTCATATTTTTTGTCTTCAGAAAAAAAATGACATGGCGCTTACCCTACTGATTATGATTTTATAGGATTTGGTCAATTTTTTTTATCTTATTAACCTCAAGTGAGTGTTTTACCGCATATTCATTACATCATAAATAATAAATTTCTGAAATCTATTTTTTCGTATAGACATTTTTATGTAGTTACTTTTGCGCGGTGATTTTAGCCCTTGTTGGCATTTGTCAAAAATATCGTATACAATTTTTTAAGACGTTTATAGACGTAGTGTCACTAATCGAACAAGTATATTCTTGTTCTGTAACTCAATTTTTTTCCTCGTTGAACTTATGTATAAATAATTATACATACACACCTACTATACCTACAAAAAACTTTGTGAGCCCCCTACCTCTGTACCTTTTTTTCGTTGTGTTGTGTTTCTTGTGTTACCACATAACAGAAATGAGAGTGTTGTTTGTCGTGACAGAAGAAAATGCTTATCATCTATTCACATGCATCTATAGTGCTAAGTCAGCGCACAGTGACATACAGATGTAATAAAATACTTAAAATAAATACGTGTACAGACGTACCAAGGCACATATTTTTGTCTACGTTGGTAAGTACATTTTTGTACTTGTATTTTCATGGGTGTATATTAGTGATATTTATGAATGTTACAAATGATAATAATTTTTCATTTTGGGGCACCGTGTTTGTGTATTATTACTCCATGCATTTGTGATGACTTAAGAAAAAAACCTTAATATGAATTTCGAACTGAGTATTTTTTTTTGCATAACTTTGTTAATTCTAAAACACAGTAAAAGACTATTTTAAATTGTTTGCTTATTAAGATTACGTTTTTAAATCAGTGATAGCACGTATTCCTAAATCATCTGGAAGGCAACCGAATCCATTCATACCCACCTGGCTACCAACCACCTTGCTTGTACACATTATCGATGAAACAACAAAAAACTAATGAATACCTAAGGCACCCTCCCTTTAGAAAGGTAAAATGGAGCCTCATATTTCCCTGGTAAACTCAAGTAGGGGGTGGGTGAGGTGCGGTTGAAGTGATGCTCCAATAATTGTTCAGTCATGTGCCTACTCCTGGCTGGTTTTGCCCCCCTCTCCGTCCGCGCATAATATAAAGCAACTTGCAGAAAAGGGCTTTACCCTGCAAAGATTTGCGGAAGGCGCTCGTGAAATTCTTTTCACACACGACAGAGATATTTGAAACCACTGTCTACTACCCTTTAATCTTCTCTCTTTTCCGTCTCAATCGTAACTGTTCATAGTAACTGTGGGTTTGCTCTCTGATCCTGTGGGGCTCGTGGCCGTACCCCTCACTCCACTCTTCCTCCCTTCGTGACTTTTCGATCCGCGTCTTTCAATGCGTCTTTATACTTTGATGCACAAAGACGCGAGATGACCATCTTAAAACTAGCACTTATTTTATTCAAAATGTGATTTGTCATACCAGTCAGTACGTTTCTTTCATAGTATTTTTGTTTTGTAATCCACGCATGTTGGAAGAGATTTGACGAGGGGGGAAACCTTCTTTTTTATAAAATTTAAGAGATATAATAAAAACTCAAAAATCATAAGCATTATTGCATCCAATCGCCTTATTACTGTTATATATGAGCCCTTAAGATATACAGTGGTCTAAAACATTTTAAAAAATAAGGTTGAACCATTTATCGGTAGATTATTCCATTATGGTGAGGTAGGTAATGTAAGAGACAATAAGTTAATAAAAAAATAAATTTAAAAAAACATTATAGCATGCCTACAAATTTGAAGGAAAAAATATTTGGAATAAGTTTATAATAACACTGGTGTAAGCCTGACTTACACCACTATTGGTTGTATTGGTTCAATCAAGATAATTTCCACTCTTTAAATAGTTGAAATCATCTATTTTACACATAACATCTGTTTACAATTTCTTATAAAAAATAATGAAAAAACTCAATTAAATATCCGGGCCGTATTTAAATTTTATCCGCATCAAATTATTATCAAAACAAAGCCATAACAGTCGTTGAAATGTACAAGCTTTGAAAAAAACCTAAAACACGTGTATAAATTTCTAGGAACAGGATATCTTCTTTCTCGATAAAATTGTAAATGTCAGCAGGGCATCGAGAGCGTGTATTAAAGTGATGTATGTGAGCAATGTCACGAATGAATGATTCGACTACTCTCAAACGGAAACGGTTAATGTAAATAATGCACATAGAAGAAATTCAATACCCTAGAAAATATGAAATGCCTCGCGATAAATTCATATTCCTGTTACCGAGCTGAAGGTACACGTTCCATCTCAGGAGCATTGCATTATGCACGATGAACTTTATGCACGCTCCGATCATCCATAGAACATATTAATGAATATTTTTTGTAAAACTGAAGCCTACTATATTTTGTGTCACTCGAAACATTACTAGAAACTCTGATCACAATAATTTTTTTTATTATACAAATCAGATTTTGAGCAGTTTGCCTTTTTTGTTTGTGATTATAAGAGTGTTTAAGTATACGTACATATTCTAATGATCAAAAAATTAACAAAAAGTTATACTAATGGTTTTTCGAATCTGAATACAAAAAAAATGTACCCCGTAGGCAGATGAAACCAATTAATGTTAAGGTTCTGTAGTTTTTTCTTCTTCTCAAAATAGATTTTTTTTATAAAGAGATCACTCTTATTTGACTACCCGGCTATAAAATGATATGAAAAGATTGCTATCTTCTCTCATTTTTTATAGTTAATTTTCTAAATAACAGCTCAATAGCTTATGATGTAAATAGTGTTTCGAGCTGAAAATATTTACACTTACCAATATATTTTGACAAAAAAAGATGTTCATATTTCATGATGCTAAATTTCACAATTCGATAGCTTTAGCTGCTGCACACACACATATACATTATTCAGGTTGCGAAGGTTTTCAGTTTTGAAAAGTTAAAAACTCACTTAGAGAAGAGAAAATTTGCTTCGCATGTTCCTTTTTCCAGTGAGTAAGCAACAGTTTACCTAGATACCCTAGAAGCCTTTTCACCCTTATCGCTACCCCTATCCGAAAATAGTTGACAAGATACACAAGCACGGAGACACGGAGCGCTCCCAACTTATCCACTCACTGATTTCATCACAGAAAAAAAGGCGGCCAACTACTATTCCCAAATCTCTCAACACCCCTTACGCTTCATTAGATCCTGGTATTAATATCAGAAGGGTAGAACCTTTTATAATTTGATAAATCTTCCGGTGTAGTCATTCATACAATATTCTTCAAATCGGATGAAGAGAAACAAATAAAAATATATTTTAAAAGACGAACCAAATGTATTCTAGTGACTTAAAAATTATTTAATATTATTATACAGTTAGTAAAAAAACAATTCAATATAATTTATTGACATTTTAATCAAGCACAAATAATAATTACGTACTAAAATAATGTGTGCTATTTGACCATAATACGTACATACAAATTCATAGCTTAGCGAATTATCAAATCCTAAAACATGGAGTTATAAAAATATATAAGGGCTTCAAACTTTTACTGACTTACTACGTAGCATAGGCATGCTATTAAGCTTTTTCAATTGAAGTGTTTTTTCTGAAGTAAAGCCGGTATTTTTACGGCACTTTTTTATGGAATAAATAAAGCACCAAAAATTCCCCTGTTAAAAATTCGAGATTGAAAATGTAACCCTTACCAAATAAACATCCCGATCTAAGCATTTTGCTCTAAAAAAATCGAAAAAAAGTCACTAAACGGCATGATAATATATGTAGTATGCAGAATGGTAGATACTATCAGTATCGCCATGGGGACAAACCACCATTCGAAATCGAAACGTTGCAAACGTTTCAAGCAACGCGTTGCTTGAAATGGCTCTAGCAGTGTTTGGTGACAAGATCTGACTATGCACGCACTTCCTAAAATCCTTCCATTCCCCACTCTGTTCAGCTTCATAACAAACTTCAATCCGGTCTGCCATAGTCTCACTAGCTCTGGCCAGTTGGGACTTTTGTGTGGTACACAAAAAAAAAAAAAAAGTTCTAACCACGATTCGGTTTAATAATTTATGGTTTCCAATTAATTCATAGGTTTATCTTAAACGTACGAGTAGCTACTTAAATATGTAAGATTTATGTCAGCCTATCGTTGTCTTAACCATTGAGTGTGTAACGCTTTGATTTATATACATTTAATGACTTCCTTTGATCAAGGTCTCAAGGCTGAAGTTCATTACGAACATGTTTCATTAAGGTCAGTCCAGTGTCAAACAATGATTAAAATTAATTGTTCTCTTATTTTATCATATGAACAAACTCCGTGGAACTTACCATATGCCACGCCTGGAATTCACGACTTTGTAAGAGTGAGTCAACTATACCTATAAATCGACATTTATGAGTGGTAATCGCATTGGTTTGAAATTCTAACATTGCCATAAGAAACTACTGTTGATGGTACTTATTTAAGAAAATGGAATGGAACACTTGATACACAAGAAAAACTACAAAAAAAGTTTCTATCCTAAATTTCAAAATTTCACATAACGTGTATGGATCCAACGACTTGGAAATATGAATAAAAGCAATAAAGAATACCAAGCTTTTCGATTTTTGCAGTCGGTGTAAAATTGTTTTCTATTGTGTTTGTGATATTGTATATTTATTTGACGGCTTCACCCAATTTTTTTTTTCAGTGGTATCGTTGTGACATTGCTCGTTTTAGATTTTATTTCTTAATGAATATAGTCAAATCTTCAAAACGCTTAATGAATATTTCAAAGGTTTGGTTTTCGTCGGTAGTTTATTAATAATATTCAGAATTATATAATATTTATACATATTTAGTGAAAATGAAAAAATAACTTTGTATAAGAACATATTTTATTTTATTTTTGATGACCGGCTGGTTTCACTTAGTCTCCTATTATATGTATGGGTATATATAACCACACACTACGTATTTTTTGTGTAGTTTAATTTTGTATTTAATCTGATGATGCTTAGGCTAAGCGAAACCGGTTGGTCATAAAAATTTAAATTAAATCTGTGGTCTTATACAAAATCAATATTTAATTTGTATTAAATATGTCAAACCACAAAAAAAAATCTACGAAAAAAAATAGAAAAAAAACTAGAAAAAAAAATCTAAAAAATCTAGAAAAAAAATATAACTCACCAACTTCTGCACAGATTTTCAGCATTATCGTCAACAACTTTATTCAAACACCAAACTTATTTTATTATCCATAAATAATGATTGATATTGGCAAAGTTTTTATCAGTTGAGATGGTCATTCGCTCGTTTGAGATAATATTCAACAATCAAATCCTTCAATGAGATGGAGAAAGTTCGGGTTCATCATAGCTGCAGATTCAAATAACTAAATGCTTGAAATGGTATTATTCTCGTATTCCTCCGAGAACGTACTATTGTATTCAAAGGGGTCTGAATTTCACCACAATCGTGTTACAAAAGGACTTCAACGCTTTAGATTTAGTTCTCTTAAACATTAATATTTTTGGAAAACAAATGATATTTGGTTTCATGTTAGAAATCTGAATCTGGCATTTAATTTTTTTTTCGTATGTTTTAGAATCAATACTATAAAGCTGATTTTGTTTTATGAAGAAGGAAAACCATCGAACAGTGATTTTTGGCATCATATAATTAGGTATATCGCAGTTCGATAGATTTTTCTGTCAAACATTTATAAGCTAGCGCAATCGTTTTCAGTTTTCAACGTTACTTCGATTATGTGCTATGGATTTTTGAAAAATCTATTCATTTGTCTTAAAATTAGATATAACGCCAAAAGGTTGTATTTATAAAAATTGAAAATTAAAACTAAAATAATATTTACTATGCATTAAAATAAAACGTATATACAAAAGGTTTATAGTAAAGATGTTTTCCCTTTTTTTCAACTAACCCCCAGAATATTAATTAAAAATGTGAGTATTTTATGTTTTATAGGAGAAAACAGGTATAAAAAAGAAAAAAATACAGTTTGGTTTGTTGATTTTATGATTCATTGCTTAAAAGTGTAGTGACGTTGTTCTGAAGGAATGTCGTTAATGATGATTTAAATTGAATTTGATTGTGGAGGGTTGTGAGATACTTTAATTGTATATTTTATTAATTACCCAAAGTAAAAATAGTGTTAAAAATATATAAAAAGATAGTTGATATTCGAACGAAGCTTTATTGTATTGTTGTAATATAAATATCTAATGGAAAATAATGCTATTGAAGTGAGTAAATATGTTCATTTTATTTTATTATGTATTCGAATTATCAAGTAATTATAGCTGGCTTAAGAAAAAATACAGAATTTACCCCAGTTTAATAAACATTTTTAATATTATTTTGAAATGTTTATTTATACATCTTTGCCATAACCATTCCGAGAGTACTATATTTTATGAAAGATTTAAATTCATATTAATGGTATTAAAACCCGGAGTCTTAATAACTTAGCTAATTTATCATTAACACATTGTCTCGGAGGTCGACAGCATTTACAAGAATTACTTTTAACCCCAGACATAAATGTTTCACGGAAGTCCTTATCGGGAACGCAGATTTTATAATAACGCACTTTCCTAATAACACAGCCTGCCAGGAGTCGATAAGGTTAAACAAATCATTACAAACTTACAAGTGGTCATTATGCATAGGAAAAAGCCACAAGAATTTCAACTGTAACATTTCTGCGAAACTTCGAGCAATTGTTATTGATTTTGCCATTTACAAATGCATAAATATTAACGTTTTTAGTATTTTTCGATTAGAAACATTTGATCATAAAATAATCAACCATAGACACAGCTTGCCATGCAAATAACCGTGTAAATGCCAGCGCTCTGATTTAAAAAAAAAACACGTGGGTCGTGATTCGTGGTATTGATACATAATATTGTTGTAAGTCTGAATAAATAATAAAAAATAAATAAATTAAAAGTGAAGTTATCATTTTCAAATTAACAACTAGAAATCTGTTTTGATTTACAAACCTCACGTCACATAATCACAAAAATAACCGACTTCATACATGATAAATCCCCAGAAAAAAAGACTCATTTATTATCATCTACAAATCCATTCTGATCATTTAAGTGATCCAAATACAAATTTTTCTACAAGTTAGCCACATAGCATATTGTTTATTACAAGTAGTAACCTAGACTGCATCATTTTGATAGTAATTTTAAATACAAAACTTGTTGGAATTCGTGATAAAGTTTAATAAAACTATGATTTTAAACAAATATTACAGGAATTTCAATGTGATGATTTTGGTTATATGTTCTCTCCCACAAAGTGTTAAGGTTAAATGACATAGGGAAAATTCAAAATTCTCCTCTTTAATAAATTTGACCGCGACCGGGAGATCAAAGATTTTAGGAGATCAATTATCTTCCCGGAGAAATTAGTTATAAAAAAATACACCGTTGGAGTTTAACTAAACAAACTCGAGTTCTGTTTAGTTAATCGTCGTCATGAAAAGGCCCAGAAGTTAAATCGAATATACTGCCACACTTTTTTTTGGGATAATGCACTGAGCTCTAAGAGTCTCAAATGTTTGTTGTTATCATCGTTTCTATTCGATACTTTATTTTAAAATATTAAATAATATAAAATGTAAGCCTCGAAGGTTAGAGGACTCTTTCCCTTGGCAGCGTAAAAGTGTGAACAATATTTTTTCAAAGTAATAAAACAATTGTACTGATATTTTTTAATAACTTAAAATGTATGACCGTATTATGTACTTAGCAGTTTTAAATAAATGTTAAATTCATGATATAAAAATACTTACTATATGAGTACAATTTAGATTTACATTATGTCAAGTAAGAATATCAACAATATCCCCGTTAAATCTAATTAGTTTTATAAATTAAAAATAAGTATGTGAATTTTAGGCTCTCTCTTTTGTTAAATATTATGAAAATAGCTTGCACACACAATTCTAAAAACATTTAAGTACAATTCATAAACTGCTAATAAAACTCACGACCAAAACAAATACTCTAATGCAGTTGATGTTTTAAATGCATTAACAGCGTAAATTAACTTTATTAGCACTATTCGCAAATGGAGTTAGCACAATTCATCCACCAGACCCCAGTTTTTCTTCTATTGGATGTATTCCGAGCAATACTGAAACGCATCCGATATTGATCCAGCCCTATTTGCACTCTCACATAACACCAGAATCGTGGATGTTTCCATTGATAAAATATCTGACGAGAATTTGTCACGATGACTGCATTATTTCATTGTTTTCCAATCAATTTCAAACGAGAAAAGCTTAATGATATTTTTTAAAATAAATACTACACTAACTAACTAACCATCACGCCATTTCTCCGCAAGGGTAGGCAGAGAAGACGGACCGCCATACAACTCTGTCTTGTCACACACTTCTTGCTTCATTTACATTCATACATCGTCTCATACATACTCTTCTGTTATTCTGACTCTTCACATGACCCGATTCAAGTATTTGATTTACTTGATCGTGCCATGTCTTTCTCGGGCGTCCTCGACTTCTTCTTCCATTCACTTTCGCGTGAAATATTCTTTTCACACTCCTTTCTTCGTTCATTCGCTCTACATGCTCAAACCATCTAAGCGTCCCTTTCTTTATCCTATCCATTACGATCATATCAGCCTTGCATTCTTTCCGGATATCCACATTTGTAATACGGTCATACATGGTTTTACCGCACATCCGTCTCAAAGATCTCATTTCCACAGCATTCAATCTGCTTTCATCCTTCCTCTGCCAGTTCCATGCCTCACTGCCATACATCAGGGTTGGTATAAGCACTCCATTGTGGACTGCTAGCTTCGCTTCTTTGGACAATTTCTTATTTGCCCCAACAGCGTTCAGTCCTCCATTAATGGAGTTTCCTGCATTCACCCTTCTTTCAATATCCTTATCAGCCTTTCCGTCTCTTGTAAACATACTTCCTAAATACACAAACTCATCCACTTGCTCCAAGTATTCATCATTCACAACTATATTGCACGCTGTTCTCGTACTCTCTCTTTCAAACACCATCACTTTGGACTTACTTACATTCATCATCAACTCATTTTGCATACATACTTGGTTCATCCTGATACTACACGTTTTTGTAATTTTAGCGAAGTGAAAAATACATAAGTAAGAGACAATTTTTTTAATATTATCCTTTGTATATAACATTGATTTTGATTTAATAAAATTCTAATAAAGTAAAAAATGGCCAGACTCGTAATATCTTCGAATGTGGTGAAAGTACGACGATGTTTAAAAAAACATTTGATGAAGGCGCTGATATTGAGTGAAACAAGTCAGTGCCTTCTCGGCACTGTGATTGCATGTGTTGCATTTGCGGATCGTTGATGTAAATATTGCATCCGAAAATTTTCGCTAAATGTTCACATCTGTGATACATTGGTTTTCAGTAACTAACCATTACTACTTTAGTTAAAGTTGATTTTAACATGCTTAAACATATTTAAATAAAAAGGATTTGTGGTCTAGTTGTATGTTGGGGTGACATTTTTACAACAATATGGGAAAGGATGCCATACCAAAAAATATTCAATTTTAATATTCATTTTAAGATGCTAAAGAAGTGCATCCGAAGAAATAACCATAGCAGGGGAGAGCGGAGTGACAAACATCTTAAGTTGATCATATACAAAGTGTAACATTAAAGCATAAGGCGGAGAGAAAATATGGAATTCCTATTCGAACTTTAACAAGACTACTCCGTTCTGGAAATCTCACTAGATCCTACTACAGAAGCCTTACCATATGAATTGAGATCTGCTTAATCTGGGCGCACAGCTGTGCTTAATAAATGAAATACAACAAAATTTCTTGAGAATGTTAAAAATAAGCAAGTAGCATATCTCTAAACATCTCTAAAAAATTTAAGGCATAAGAAAATATTGAAATTCCATACTGACAAAGGGTACAATAAAAATGCAGACGTTTTTACATCATCTTCTCACCGGAATTCTTTGGGGCTCATTGAAGAGGGTAGCAGATGTCTGAGTTAAATATTTGGAGAACTATTTAATTAGGCAGACTGGATTAAGTGTACTTCTTGGCTAAAATGGCCCCGCAAGATGTTCATTGTTTATCTTCTGTACTACAATAACTGTGAGAAGAAAAATTTACACGAAAAAATGATAATAATGCGTTATGCATATCACCTCCAAAGCTTGGAATCTCACCCACACATTGTGGGAATGATGGTACTTTTTCATCTGTCTTTTTTATCAGTAAAACTGTATGAGAATTTTATAAATGATTTTTATTTGTGAATAAGCGTATCTTAAGATAAATAAATAATTTCATCGAATGTATTTACAAAATCGATCTCAAACCTGTCCCTCCGGGTTTTATCCTACACAACGTGGACAAGGTAATAATTGGCTGTTGTATTTATTTAAAAAAAATATGGACAGCTTAAAAACAATCTGTTTCCTGAAAGATTCATTTGTAGTCAGTTTTAGTCAGTCCCATAACAAGTCTGGAAAATATATAATTGCCGGAAAGGCAAAAGGGCTAAAGCGCCATTTTGGGAAGTTTACACCAGAGCACTTTAAAGTTTTTTGTTTGTTTTACAATAAAATTCAGTACCTGGTTGGATTTTGAAAAATAAAGTTGACTCAGGTAACTAAATGCTCTCACTATGTTACCTGCGACAAAAAGCTGAAAAAGTCCCATTCTTGTGTCGTTTGAGTCAAGCCTTCTCCCAAATGGTAAATATATTTGAGATGGCTGAAGGGCAACGATAGTCTTTAGAATCAAACGAGAGTCAGAGCATTGCAGAAAAAAACTAATCAAAACTGCATATTTCACTTCAAGTGTCGCCTAAGCCCTTTTGTCTTTCAAGCGAGTATATTATTATTTAAGCGTGGGTACGAAGATTTCCTGAAACAGATTTTAATAATTTTATAAAAAATGTGTAGAAATATCGTTCCATTATATCAATTCATTTTATACATGTTTCATGGGCACAGAGAATTTCCTAAAATTAATTATCTTTTAAGTACTCTTATATTAAAAACGGCAAATCACATTGCCAAGAGATCTCACTGAAGCCATATTGATGAATTATTTATATTTCTCTAGAAATCGAAAGGAAAAAAAGGTTTTGTAGATACAATATAATTTGAGTGTTTTATTATTTTTGTTAACGTAAACCCACGGGTTTTAAGACTCCTTTCCACAGATTCTCGTGTTTTAAAAGTAGTGAGTGGGATGTTAACTCAGTTTATTGGACTGTAGGCTGATCGTTTTACCGACTGGACTACCGACCACCTCGAACTCTGATAGCTTTCAGGCTCCAGGGAGATTCTCATTTGCACAGTTCTCTGATCCGAGAATGATTCATATTGATTTATGCAGATTGCATCTTTAAAGACGGGCATAAATATTATTCAACAATGCGAAATAAGATCGTGGAGCTTGTATTATTTTCATTGTTGGCTCACATGCACCCCGATTACCAATAATCCTGCAGTCACTGAAGAGACAAACTGGTAGAAATGTGTTGTGGGCAAGTCCGTGTGCTAGAAATAATGTTAATTTTATCTTACTTCGGGAGAAATTGATCAAACATTTACAAATATCAAAATTATTTCTTGAATATAAAATCTATTTTATAAGGTTGTCCCGATCTAGAAGTCAAAAGGTCTTATGTAAATTGGCGACCTCAGCTTTATTCCAACTCAGTAGAGATCTTACTTCTAGCTGTTTCTATTTTCAGTGCCTACAATGATCTGCACTTAACGAAGACACAGATATACGACACGATATTCAATTTAGCGAGGGTTATAATGTTAAGGATTGTGGAATCTGCAATAGACATTCATTTGAGAAAGGCTCCATTGTGTTTTCATCATTCGCCATTACTTTTGATACATATAATTGAAACAAGTAATTCAAAAGAAGGTTTCCCAGATCACGAGAAGGAATTGCAACAATTTTTAAACTGGGCTATCATCATTTTTGTAAGTTGTTCTATCGTGGTTTTGGCATAGATTAAGAAATGATTCGATGGTAAATGCAAGCCCATAAAACGATGAATTTTGTAACTGAAAATGTTGCACTAATGCCAAATCAAACTAAATTATGCCCCGATTCTCTAAAGTAAAAATGTTTTTTTCTAAGTTCAAAATTATTTTATGGAAATAAAATTAGTTGGTGGAACCTACAAAATCTTTTGAAATCCATGTTGTTTCTATTATTACTGAACATTCCTAAAACCTATTCAGATATTTTAAAAATACCGAGTATACTCTTACTGACCGATATGCAACTTCCTTACAAAATGTTTTGGTTTAAAAAAAAAGTATGTTATTTTCGTAGAAAGCAATCACTTTGTAGTTTGACATATTTAAAAAAATGAGCGACAATAAAAAATGAGTTAAATATGCAGTTTTTTTTGCATCATATGCTCTGACTCTTGTTTGATTCTGACGACTTTTATGGCTCTTCAGCCATACAAAATATATTTACCATTTCGGAAAAGGCTTGACCCAAGCCACACAAGTTTGGGACTTTTTTAGGTTTTTATCGAGTTAACTTTTTTTTTAAATTAATTAACCAGGTACTGAATACTTGAATTTTATTGTGCTCTGGTGTAAACTACCCAAAATGGCACTCCAGCCCTATTGCCCTCCGGCAACGATATGTTCCTGATGTATTTATCTCTCAAACATACGATGACTCCATTCTTCTTATGAAATATCAATTGTGATGAGAAAAGAGTAGACGTATTATTTAAAAAATAGAATGACTTAAAACTCTGAAAATAATAGTTCCTAAATTATATGTAGGTACATAAATCAAAATGAGGTAGCTGAACTGAATAGATGCGCATCAGGAATTACCGTAAGCTTATGTTTTACCCAGAGTCCAACTGGTGGGGGGATGTTAATCAGTACGTTAACTAAACGGTATGTTTGAAACGGGACAGTTAAATACATGTTGTATTAATTGGGTTATCTTCCGGCGGCGCGGGTAGAAATTCATGACTGTAAACCACGTATTTAAACAAAAAGTCGTAAGTATAAAATTATTCTAAGGTTTTAAATTAAAGGTGAAGAAAACTAACCAACAGTTTTTTAAAATTTGTATTTGAGAAAAAAATGGCCATAATTAATTGCGACCCTTTTCATTTCCCAGGGCTTATTGAAATTATAATGTAATCAACCAGCTAGTAGCTGAATGGAAAAATTCGTCGGGTTCCCACCCAGGCGTCACGGGTTTAATGCCAGATATATACCCTCAATCATTACGCAAGCAACATTTTCCACTTTTAATGATGAGAGGTTTTCAAATATTGTTAAGTTATTCATAACCTGCGAATATGTGTCTTAATAAAAAGTAAAAATAAAACAATCAGTCAAATAAGACAGTAAAAACAGTTGTACGTAAAACAACTAATCTACATTCTACGACAAAAAAAATGACTCCACAAAAATTATCTTAATAAAAACACGGAAAACTTGAAAAAACGTTTCTTAACGGGTGTGTTTTTTTGGCAATTACGAATTCTGTCCGTGTACGTAGTAATTTACTTGACGAGTGTTAGGAGAATATATTATGACAAACAAGTGGATAAAAATTCGGGGTTACCCTAAGAAGATGTGAAATTATCAAGGTAATTAAACACTTAAGAAGAGTCATTTAAATAGTTAGTATTAAAAAAAAAAACAAAATAACAATAAAAACAGCGTATATTTTTTCAAACATCACCTTGAAAATAACGTGAATTGAGGAACATATTTTTAAGTTACATTTAGTTTAAAGCAAGTCTATATGAAGCTAACGCAAATATCGATGGTATTAATAAATAAACAAAATAAGTATTTTTATTTTTACATACGTCACGTTACATATGAGACGATTTATGATTATGGAAGAAGCAAGTAGTGAGTTTCTGGACATTCCATCCTCTCTGCAAGTCCGTGCAAGGAAATAGTTTAAAACAGAAAAACACACGTTTTTGTGTAATTTCATTAAGCTTGGAAAAAATAATACACTCGTAGCAATACGTTTACATGGAGTGCCTGGAGGTAGGTACTAGTATATCAATGACAAAATTATTTTGCATGTGTTCGGGTAGGTAGACAAATAGGAACGGGACACCTTGAAATAATATTGATTATCATGTTTGTTAGCTGAGATTTGAACCAGTAACCTTTGCGTTCAAGGGCGTAGGCGACACAGCCACCCTGCGTATTATTTATCATTACAAGCTTGCATCCGCAGACAAAAGGTTAAGCTATTCTTCGATGGTCTATTAATATCATGCATGACGTGCTCTTATTTAAATAATTTATTTACCCTAGAATGTCACAGAACGCCGCAAAATGTTGATCAAGAGTAGTCAGGGCCGTGCTTAGGTTTCAAACCGCCTGGGCGGTTAAATTTTGCCGCCCTCTCAAATCTTATTTTTTTTTGCAGCAATTGATGTAAACGCCGCAGTCAGATTTTTTTCTTTATTCGAAGTCAACTGTATTTTAATTGAAAATTACATGTTTCCTACGTGTGACTGTACATTCTACATGTTTTATCCTTTTTATCTTTTATAAACTAAGCATCCTCCATACATTCACAACTACCTGTACAAACAGAGGTGTGCACTCAATTAAATCACATAAACGCTGCCTACCCTGTCGTACTTGCATAAAAGTATGTATGGTATTGGATTAAATAATATTAAATTATTGCAAAAAGTAAACCTACACTTTAAAAAATACGGACAAAATGTATCTAATTGCATCGCCGAAAGCGCCCCACCGACCTTCTTCCTATAACGTGAAAAATCAGGAACTAAATATACCCAAACGTCGCCAACATCAGAGTAGATAATTCTATGCTCACTAAACTACACAAAATATGTATGTTGGAACTGTTGCCAATTCGAGTGGTTCGTTTGTGTTGGTATTTTTGTTAGTGTCTTTGTGACAGTGGTTTTATAGAACAAATTTAATAGCAATCAGTAATATTTGTTAATACCTTTCGCTATTATCAATTAATTTGCTGTTTTTCGAAGTGCCTGCTCCGATCAAAAACTCTGTGCTCGCCACTGTGTATATATGGGATCCTTTGATCCAAAGAATTATAAAGTCCTAAAGCTTACTATCAATTGACAGGTTTAATAAGTTATCGTTCAAGATTGATTTCAAGCAGCCAATATGTCTTGCCACGAGAAACACAGGCGATACACACCAGGTCATGCCGACTGCCTTGTTCATAACAAATTCCTCACAACCAAGAAGATAGGTCACAGATGTCATAGTAATATTCATCACCTATGAGTAGAAGTTGAGGAAAATGTGTAAAACTCCTGTAGAGTGCGGAAAGGAATGTTGAGAAGTACAACACTTGGCAGCACATGGACCATAAAGGTTATGCGAGCGGACTGGACGTGAAACATATTCGACAGGATGATTTACTTTTCTTCTACCCTCGCTTTAAGACCTGAATACCAGCTCAAAATGTTGCTTGCAAATGACTTTTCATGACAGTTGACGATGTCAAGAAAGTATTCCTTCAAAATATTCAGAATACTGGTAACAAGATGTTCTGCTTTACTTCTGAAATTCGTAATGAAATTCAATACAGTTTTAGTTTGTATAATTATGTGCAAGATATGAAAATTTAAGCGAAGTCCTAAAACTTTTTACACGGCCCTAGAATTAGTAGGTTTATCGATTAGCATCGTAATACGGTCCAGTCATATAAATAGATCATTGATATATCATTGTATTATGTAAATCAGAACTATTATATAATATGTATTATGAAGTTTTATATAAAGGTAGTGCCACAATCGTGATCTCCGCTAAGAAGCTAATTGTCACATTCATGAACCTTGACATTTAAGGGTGCAAAGTGTTTAATCAGTTGACAATGTGATTAATGGTAGTATACTTTATCAATCTCTGAGATTAATGAGAGAGATTATTTAACAAAGCTTAATTAAGACATTATGGATTTCATTGTTATTTCTTGAGAAATATTTGGCATCAGAAATTCCTTGTACGCATTATAATTTCATGTTTCATGAGTGTAACATAAACAAAGGGCATAAGGCTTCCTGGAAAAGTTCTCGGGTAAACCATAAAGTAAACATATTTTTTCCGACAAATCAAAAACCCTCCAATAGTATGGTCTTGCGCAATACATTTTGCACAGTGTTTTCTGACTGAATGATCTAAGTTAACAATTTTCAACTTTTCCTTAATTATCATTACCATCATAAGCATTGGAAATCTATATTTCAATATATTTTTTTTACTCCATAGTACCTTTACTTTACCATTATCATTTAGACTACTCTACCAATACTCTTTTAAATATTAAATTTTGAATTACCGAATGCCCAAATATTTTGTACGTAAAAATATTTTTAGTAAGAGTGTACATAATCATTAGACTAGAAATGAAACTAGAATAAGATTACTACATATGAAAAGTTATAGAAGTACTTAATGTGCAGGCGATTAAAACTGTGTGATAAGATGCCTGAAAGTGTGAAAAGTGAAGGAAGATCATTCATGTGCATTTTAAAATAAATGTTATACTTACTGTCAAAATGTGATATGATAAAAAATGAAAATTGACATGTTCGTATTGTTATTAGTTTACTTACTCACTCAATAAACTTTTTTTAAGTACAAGAAAAATAGTTTTCACTCAATCAATGAGAATATAAGTTGTAAAAATAAGGTTGCTAATAGATAAATTTAATTAACTAAGTAGCTTTTTTATAGGCAAAGTCGTATGGTGATACCAAAAGGTTTGCAATTAAAAATAAGGTACAACACTTAAAATTCAAATGTTATTCCCGTAAGCAAGTATCTTGCAAAGTAATGACTAAAGTAAACCTTATTTTGGAAATGGTGAAAAAAATTCTAAAAAAAATATTGTACGCACTTCTATATTCGAAAATAACAAATTTTATTAAAACCTGTAAAACCGTTGTACGAGTTCCTGCACACTATACCAAGATATTCGCCTGCCTCGGGTAGGAAGACTGGCCGACAGAAACAGAAGAAAGCAATAAATAACGTTGCTTAAAAGTCAACATTCTAAATTACCTTTACAGGTTTGCACCTTTAAGTATTTGAGATTAAGAAATCTACGAAATCAGTAGTTCTCATTCAAAGGCAAGTTTAACAATGTATTTCGAAACTAAGCACGTGACGGCATTCAAAGGTTGACACGCATTTGTCAAACATAAATACAGTCAGTAACAAACTGACGTTGAAAAATTAACGTCAGCCTCTATAAGCGTACTTGTCTACCTATTTAACTTTGAGTCCGAGTTCGATTATCGGTAGTGGAAAAATGAATTAGATTATTGAAATTAATGTATGTGCGTTCCAGATTAGGGCGGATGTGATGTTGGTGAATCTATCCCATAAATAATTACCATACCTGTAAATAGAACTGTATTTATGTACGTACTTGCAGTGTAGATTTTTTGAGAAAACCTGAAAATCCATTGTTGAGGATTCAAAAGTAGACAGTAGTTTTTCAGGTGAGACTGAGAAATGAATTACTGGTTGATTTGCTCGAATACAGCTAAGATATTAAGAACTTCATAATATCGTCAATACTCTTTTTGATGCATTCGTATTTACATTCCTTTAAAAAAATCGTTTGTTTCGTGAATTTGTATTTTTTTCGTTTATTAAGTTCTGCTGTACTTTTTAACCTATTTTTATAACGTGTACACTATTTTTATTGAACTACTAAAAAACGTTGCATTTTTATTACTATTGCTCTACGCGTTTTATTTTTTTCAATAATAAAAGTTGCAACACAAGATTTGCTAATTTGAATGAATAATTATGGAAAATTCAGGAAAACTCCCACTATAACTCTAATTAATAAAATTAAACTGTCTTTTACAGTAGTCCAGCATGCGTAGATATCATTTAGATATGCCATTTTGCCAACAAGCACACCTTAGATTAAGATAATTAGTCGACGCTTAGCGGAAAACAACCACGATCTTGTTTAACAAATAAACACCAGTTCCTATCCACCCGTAACAAATTTCTACAATAGTTCTATTGTCATTTGTTACAGACCGATAGAACAATAATAATTATTCCCCAGTAACGTGTCCAGCCTCTGAGTAAGATATGACAGCGGTATAAATAACACCACAATTTAATTAAGCAAGAATGCGATGGTACTTGGTTGTAGAAATGTGTTGGCATCACGATTAGCCATTGGCAATTCATCGTTCCACAGAAGAAGTAGAACAAACAAACGATATGTTAATTAATGCATGCGACAGCTTCTTGATAATTTTTGCTTTGATAAATTTAAAACATCAGCCAGCAAAAATATCTTTGGAAGATAGGTTTAATAATATTACATGTTATATTAAAAATATTTTTATATTTTTCACATATACAATCAAATAATGATACTTTTTTTTCAAATATAATATCGTACTTTTCCATTAGAAGCAAAAGATTATGTACAGAAGAGGAGTGTACATTCATTATTAATGATCAAATAATATGATATGGCACATATTGTCAGTTAATGTGATATAAAGAGACACTATATTATTGCATTACATTATCTTGCGAAGGTATTCATTCTAAAGAAAATTAGCAGAAGCGGGTATTGATGACTAATCAAGAACTGATTTTCCGAGTAAATGATATAATAAAATAAGTAACCGAATTAAATAAATAAAGTAAATAAATAAATAAGTTTATATATATACTTTCCTGAAGAAGGTTAAGTTTAACCGAAACCGGTCGAATGTTATATGTATATAAATAAAGTGGCTTAAAACTAAAACATTTTTTTATTTAAATTATAATATCAAGCCACAAAGTGATTGCTTCCTTCGATAAATAAATAAATAAAGATATTACGTACCTACAAAAGAGTTCATGAATTCAGCGATACTAAACAAAATATCGCTGTTAAATTGTTATGAATCAAATGCAGTTATTTTTTTTGTGAAAAATAACATTGAACATCTAACATCTCACGTTTACAAGCATTTTAAATGTAATTAATTTTATAAATAGAACATATATACTTTGTTTTTAACCACTTTTTTATTTAATATTTTGTCTACCGGTTTCGGAAGTACCCTTCCATCATCAGGACAATATTAAATTAATCTGAAATACAAAATACTGAGATAAATATACATATTTAGGAGTTGGAAGGAGAAGGAGTAATTGATGAAATTATGGAAATAACAGAGCGGTTTATTGGAAAAATATTTAGGATAGGAAAATTAATTAATTTTGTCTATGGGCTACTATAAAGAAAAAATCAATCACGAAAAAAATAGTAAGATCAAAGGAAGATCTTTCTGTAATAAATTAAGGAACTTACCGTTCTTAAGAATTATGTAAAGATGAGTTGAATTATGTAATTATGCCGAATAAAATTTTGGCAATTGCATTATTTTGGTTAACGTGGATTATGAGCAGTTCGAAGCATCAACCAAGTGAAATAACTCCGTCAACAAAAGTTCCAATACAAATATCATAAGACGTTTCATTGTGCAGTAAATTCACGGAGACTGAATCAATTAATAACTAGCATTAACTAAAGATAAATTATATGATAATTAAATAAAGAATCTTAAAATTAAAAAAAAAGTACATATAAATATGTTTAAACATTGGATGCCCAACACAAATTTAATTGTATGAATTGACTATATTTTATATGTGAATACCACACAAAAGTCCAAACTGTCCAGAGATAGTGTCTAACTAAGGCTTCCTAAATCGGAGTATGTTATGAGGCTGAAAGCAGGGGAAAAGGAAAGGTTGGGAAGTACCTGGATTAACAGATCTTGTTACCAAACAGGGATAAAGCCACTAAAAACAACGTCTCGATTCTGAATGGTGGTAATAGAACAATACTGAGTATATATATATATGTACTCGTATATGCAAAAAAATCTCACAGAGACTCGCGGTTATTATTGAAATGTCACAAGGAAAAATATATTGAATGACTCAGAGTTGCAATTGTATGTATTTTAGCCCTTCTAGTCATCAGAAGCCACCAAGACGATTGCCAAAGGGCAAGAACTTGACATATTAAAGGAATAAATGATTTATTCGTTGACCTTCATTTGAGCGACATCTGGTTTCTATTATATTCATTCCTTATTCATAATATACTATAGGTATAAACGAGTATTTGATATTCTATCATGCACAGTTGCTGACGGTAAATGCAGTACTTGCTTGCAGGGAAGGTAAAATCAATCGGATCGAAAATTAATTGTTTTATGACGTACTGAAACAAGAGCTAATAATTTATTGAACCAACTTGAGATGTCGACAGGCAGAACGTGAGTTTGATGAACATGTTTCAGAGGAGTAAAGTAATATTACTTTGAACCTGCCGGAAACAGAGCATGGTCAATAATAAATGTATTTTCATAAATGAACTGCCCAGAAGCAATGAAACTATGGCATCCTCAATTGGGGTATGTTACGAGGCTGAAGGAAACGGAAACGGAAAGGAGATGGGAAAGAAGAATGTTTAAAATTACCTGTCTATTTAAGATATTCCAAGCAACATTCTGATTCTGGATGGTTATTTTTCACCAGGGTCATACCACGATTATACGTGAAATGCCAGATATAGATGAGGTAAAATTTATTAGCACACCGGGTTTAGAACTCCAGAGCCAAGAAGCTTAACCCTTTTAGCCATGGAGTACGGCAATATGCTCTAATATTGAATAGTATTAAAGCTATACTGATCGTCTCACTAAAAATCTTCGAATATTGCACACGTTTTTAACAGTGTCCCTCATTTGTCAAAATACCCCATTATTGAAAGTTGGATGCTTAGAAATGTTGCCACAAAACGTACAACATATTCCAAAATACCTAATTTTTTGATTTTATTTGTATGTATTTAACATTTGCAATTTTGTGATAGCTAACTCGTTTACTTCTCGCGTTTACTCGTGTCGTACGCTCACGAAACTGAATCCGTAATTTTATTTGTACCTTATTGAGCTTGTTCGAAAATGCAACATTATTTCATTATACCCAGTTAATGAATTAAGGTATATAAATCACCATCATTTGGCGAGCATTCTGTTAGTTAGGCAGGCCCCATCTGTCGGTTACGGACCTGCTTGGTTTACCAATAAATCCCGACAATGTGTTGTTAAGCACTGCTGTAAAGCACCCCAGATTGGCCTCTAGGGTACCGATAATAACCCTATGGCTACTCAATATCCTGCAATTGTGTTTTTTTCTTTCGTTTTTAAAATGATGCCTTTTGATAAATTATCGGAGATAGTTGTATTTGCAAGACTCATGTCACACAGCCCCAGTAAAGGTTGGGTTGTGACTATCATAAACTAGAGGAGAAAACATTGTTAGTATTCGAGTTCATATCGTCGCGTCAGCCTAAACAATAATCTATATCTTTTAAAACAGAAGCTTTAAGGAAAACACACATACTGCTCACTTCGATTTGTTTCTTGTATTTTTTTAAATATTTTAAAACAGAATAAAACTGGTGTAACACAAAATAAACTTTAAAACAATAAATACAAGTTTTGATATCTTTATAAAAAAGATCTGTTGGTATTTCAAAACCACTGGAGAGATGGTGTCAAAATAAATTCTCGGTTTGTGAGTTGTGGCATTGCGGTAATTTGCAGAGTTTTTTATTTTATTTTGAAGTTAAACACAACTCTATTTTCACTTGACAGCATCATTTCCCTCATGAGGTTTGGAGCATTAAATTATCTATTCTTCTGTCATTAAATATGACAAGATGCCATATTTCTCATATGTTTAATCAAAAAAATATATATTAAGGGATTGCATTAAATTTCAACGCTACTTACATTTTTTTAAACTTATACAAAAGTTTTAATGGGCGGGTATGATTTTCAACATAAAAATCATAAAATTTTACAGTTCTGACGGTTATTTATTCTTATTATTGTGATTTATTTAAACAAAGGCACATTGGGTTTATTTTTTAAGTTGAAAACGCATACAATTAGAATTATAATCATTCATAAAACGGTTTTATTTTATTATTTAAATCAATTAAATTATTGCGTATATTCTTACCATATCTACTAATATGGGCTCAAACATACCATTTCACACACTCATCTCGAGTTTTGAATATCGATGGTTGTTAAGCCATTCCATTAGATATGGACCATTGTTAACCAGCCCTGACCGCTGGTTCACAGACAGGTGAGTTTAGCTTCTATACTCCGGTACAGAAAGGTGGGATTGGAGCACAGTCGAATAATCGATGCTTGTAGACAGTATGGACATTGTTAAATTAATGGTTTTCGATAATGACAAATATCAATTCCTTATAAGTGAGTAAGATGATTATTCAGTCGATTACACAATATTTTAGAGATTAATAATAGGTAAATAACCATGAAAAATAAATAATAAATTAGTAAAACGTGGATTAGAAAAAAACTTCTTTAATTTTATTCCAGTTTCCAAAAATCAGAATGATTACCGAAAGAAAATAGTAAATATTAATATGTTAATTTTACGAAAACTTAAACTTAACTCAAACGCATATGTATCGAAACAAATGTTGAGTCAAACACAGATGTATTGCTTGCATACAACATGTTTGAAGCTCGATTTTCGACTTGAGAAAATTTCGGATAGTTAATAAAAATATATTTTATGAAAGAAAAAAAAATCGTTTAATATGACGAACTAAAATGAATAAATCCCACTGCAAAAAAAAATCGAAAGTTTTCACAAACTTTTCGAATATTTAAAATACAAATACACACACTTGTTTTTCTTTTTTCGGTTATAAAGATAAGAAGGCGTTAGAAAAATAAAAGGCTGTTTCTCAGTGACTATTCTTGAAGACATCACTCTGTATACATTTTCACAAATACAGATAATTTAAAGAACATGTTTTTCGCATCACTTCTAATTGTGCTATCTAAACCACTGATAACTTGTAACTTCTTCATCTTTCTCATTAATTAACTGCATGTGAAAGAAAGGAGGAATACTCAGCGGTAGGACAACATAAAATGTGATGTGTGAAGAGAGAGGGAGAACGGAGCTTGCGCGGGTTGCAGATTGGAAATTGGTATGTCTTGGATAGAAATGTTTTGAATTAAGTGAGGATTTATGATAACTCTTTTAATGTAATCTTAAATCTAGGTACAAGCGAGTATTTAAATGACTCAGTCCTGATATTATTGTTACATTTAAAAATAATTTTAGATCGAGTGGATCTGTTAGGTACATAGAAGGTAATTAAGCTAAGTAAATCAGGGCTGTCTATAATACCATTAACAATTTTAAAAATAAATAATAATATTTATTAACCATCGGATGAGGTAAAAGCGGTCAATTTCGTTGTTTACTATTGAAAAAAATCCATAAAATGCATTCCGCCTCATGAAGAAACTCTACAAAGTGCAAGAACTTTAGATATTCCCCAAGCAGCCGCAAATTCCTCAAGAAAATTGGGATACTTTTATCAGAAACCCTCTTTTCAACTTGATCTACCATAGAAACATGATTGTAACCAAATATGGAGTGGTAGATAGGTACTTGAAATGGCTTTAGCCCTGTTTGTTGACTACATCTAAATAGCCAGAAACTTATCAACTTTCCTCTTCCAAATATCTATCCCTTCATACTACGTCCAACCACAAAACAATTAGGGATGCCATAGTCCCACTGGCTCGCGATATTCACAAAAAATGGAGAGTATGCACATAAAAACAACTTATTATATTCATGTCGATGAACAAAGCAACACACTTTAAACAAATATACCACACACATAGAGTATGTATTTTTAATATGTTTCGAACACTTCATTGAAACATACAATTGATTTTTTGGTTTGTTAAATACATTCAATGAATAGAACCAACATATTGATGATTTTATCTGTGGTCTAATTTGACACGGGAAATTCAACTATACCATTATTTAATTTGTTGTATTCAGTGCAAACAAACAACAAAAAATGATTATCCCATTAATATAAAATAAATAACGTCCAATCGAATGATCAATTTATCAAAATATTGACCAGTAAGAATTTCAGCAAGCTAAACCATCAATTAATAAAACGTCAATTTTTTCAAAGGCTACTGCAGATTCCTAAAAAAACAAACTTTAATCGTGCAGCGATCTTTTATTTTCACTTTCTTCAATCACAATTAAACAAAAGTTTTATCAGTGCTTCATCTATTATTATTTGTACGTAGGTAAGTATCTACATTAGTTTATACACTTGCAAAGAGCTTTTTTATAACAGCTTTTTATTACGATACTAATCTAACTTTATAAGTGAAATTATAGATTTAGTAAATTTCAATACATGTTTAAACTACACAATTTC
The DNA here is from genome assembly GCA_022651775.1 of Drusus annulatus. Taxonomy (NCBI): domain Eukaryota; kingdom Metazoa; phylum Arthropoda; class Insecta; order Trichoptera; family Limnephilidae; genus Drusus; species Drusus annulatus. Next base: position 1,648,909 of record JAGWCC010000147.1, on the reverse strand, counting down.
AACATAAATAAGTTAAATTATAGTTACTCTGATAGAACCGTTGATATGTTTTGAAATTTGAACATAACTGTGTTAAATGAATAAAATTAATAAATGTTTATAGAAACACTTATACCTTGGAGTAAGAATTTATATGGAGAGAGAGCTGAATATTTTTACTTAAACTATACATAGATAAAATCATAGCCACGCCCGAGTCAGAAAAAATCAACAATCCTGACTACACTGTTTTGCAAAGCTATTCCTCCTGTATATTACTGCTCTGAGACTTGTACCTACCTACATTTGTTAAAAAAAAGTCTCGCAGAATGGTATTAATAAATATAATGGTATAAATGTATAATAACATTATCAACTATTGTTGGAATATATTTTTTGTTTCATGGCTAATGTAATATTATTTTTTACATTGCACACCTTCATATTCTACACCTATCATCTACCTATAAATATGTGTGCTATCTCTGTAATTTGTTGTCATTCTGGTCAATGCATTATTTTGGTCTTTGATTAGTAAGAAGGTACTTTTCAACTTTTAAATCTTATAACTCAAAATCGTTGATGCTGGTGATATTCACTTCAGAATCTGCAAATATGATTTGTACCAACATCAACATCATAGTGCTCTATGGAAAAAAAATTGAAATAATTAGTGCATATCGGGTTTAATTAAATGAATACTTTTTATCATTGAAATTTTCAACTATCGAAACATCATAACAATGACAACGTTATCTCCATAACGAATGCATTGAACCGACAAAAGTCCTAAAAGTTTGATCTGTAGGTACCGGTTTGATAGAAAACTATTGTCAATTTTGAAAAAAACTGATTTTGACTCTCAGACCCCAGACAGGCAAATAAAAGGATTATCCACTCGAGAAAGAATTTTGACTGGAAGTAAGAAAATATTGAGCTTACTTCGGGTAAACGGATACGCCCAGATAATAAAACTTTGATATTTTTTCTTTAGTGTGCATAACGTATTTTTAAATGATATCCGCAGAATAGGAAACGCAATTTTCAAATATCGAACATAACCGCTGATTGGAAACTACCTTGGAAAACTAAACTCGGATGACTAGTATATTATTAGATCTAGTATATTTATTTATCAATAAATCAAATATTATTCAATTTCACGTACGAGATATTGGACATTACCCAATAGCCCAGAAATAATAACAATCAACTTACAAATCTGAAAAATAATTACTCTTTTTATAGCATGCATTCCATATTGAAAATATGCGGATAACTTGGCCGGTCAGTTTTAATATTTTAATAACTAACCGCATATCTCAAGGAAATGCCGTTCTCGGGAAATTATTATTGCAGAATTATCCTGCCATTCAAAGGCAACTGTAATTACTATTAGAATGCGTTTTACAGGGTTATCCGATATGGTGGGCGCATTGCAATACACGGGGATAATGGAAAACCTCATTCAAAAATAAATTAGACTACATATCTACATCGTGAGCTGCATCCATTCAAACTATACACAATGTACTGAAAAAAAGGTTTATTTATAGAATTTTTCTTTGGGAGTTGAGATATATCTACCTAATACACCATTGAACAGGTCTTTAGTGACCGATGTTATATGTATGAACATTATCTAGACAGAAAAAAAGAAAGAGACAACCAGCATTTTCACCATAAATATTGTAAAATTTTGACGGAACTTGGGGAATTAAAAAAATGTATAAAATAGTAAAATGTCTTACCAAATCAACGGTTAAGAGCTTTTTCGTTATCATCGTTATTTATATTTATTGGTGTAAGATTCAACCATTTTTTTATTTTACGCACGATACATTGACAGTTATAAATCGCTCGTTGGGGTGTTAAGATTTATGGATAAAGCCACTTTATTTGGTGATTTTTTTTTATTTAATGTTCTCAGATACGACACTTTTTTTCAGTCGGGAAATCGATGAATTAGTTTTATTTCTTATTTTTGTGCAAATTGATATGATTAAATGCGATAGTACAATAACTAACAAAATTTAAAAACTCCCAAGTGATCGAATGTTTCGAATAGAATATTAATGTTCAAGCAATATAAACGAATAGGTAGGTATTTCAGTAAGAGGCTTATCAACATACTCTAGTCCTCATTAAAACTCGAAAATAAATACGAGCCGACGAATTAATGTCTTCTTTTTTCCTTATTACATTTTTGGCAAGTGAAAATAAATATGTTATTGGGTTTTTTTATTGAATTTAAAACTTCACAAACGAAACAAGAAAAATTGTTTCTTAATGAATTATATAACGATAGAAAATAGTTAAATAATGAAATTATTGATGATTTTTTAAAAGTTCTTATGTTTTTCGACTTTTTACATTTTATGATTAGTAAATAAAAAGAATTTTATTAATTTTGTCGTCAAAAATAAACTTATAATTGTACAAAATTCCCACAACACGCTTGCGTCTGAGCAGAGAATTTAAAATACACTGCCATTTTTTTACATCCATGGAATCCTACGTGAATTACAATATTATACCTTTTTTGGCCTAGTTCATTTATCTACAACCTTCTAAAGTACAACCAATGTAAATAAATTAACTGAAACACAGTTCAAATCTCTACATAATTTTAGCATTCTACGTGGTGATTTAATTAAGAGCAAGATTTACTACTTCGCGTTCATTGATCTTACTAATCTAGCATTAAACACGACTTAACAGAAGTTTTTAAAACGAAGATAATTGCTAATCAATAACTATTTCATAACTAAGCACCTTATAATCCATATTCAAGCTGCGTTACGCCTAAGGGTAAAAGCATAATATTATTACCTTTCGAATAACATGCAAAAATGCATCTTTAACGGTATTTTCCAATAGATAAGGTGGAAGTATTTCGATGAATTATGTGACCAAACCAAGATCAATTTGTTTTATTGAATTCATAAACATAAGTGTGGTTTTTTGAAACCCCACTTAGCCCAATTTAGAATTTTTGGCATTTTTGCCGATGATTTCTGATTAATTGCTGAATCTCGACTCGTTTTCATCTTTCATCAGCCGTTAAGCATAACAGCCAACAAGTGTGCACTAAGTGAAAGAAAATAATCTGAGTAAAAGCTGAAACAAACAAATGAAGAGTTTTAAAATGTTTATACGTAAGGCATAATAAATGATCGTTGTTAAATAGTCAAAATTACTTGCATTGAATTCAATTATTCACTTAAAATTGATGAGAAAAAAATATTTTCAAACAGTTTTCAAAGTTCATTTGCAAATTTAAAAAAAAAAACTAAAATTAGTAATTAAAGTCACTCAACATGTAAAACAAAACTATTTTTTTAAACTAATAATTACCTGGTATGTTTCAATATTATATTTTTAACCTCTCAGATAGATAGCGTGTATTTATTTATACACTATCTGCGAATTGAGAGTACTAAAATTAGTATGAAACAATTGATAACATTTTTATTATTGATATCATTTGAATTGTGTTTGTTTTTGAAATATCGTTCCTTGAACTTTTATTTTGGTCTAAGTAGCAAAGTTTAACATTACCACTTTAGTAGACCACAGGGTTTAATGTTTATTCTGGTTGAACTAATATTGTTTTTTGAGTATGGAATAATATCGTTCAGACCGAAATAAATCGTCTCGTCCGGGAAAAGTTTATGATAGTTTTAGTATCCAATCTCAGTACAAATAGCTTCCTTCAAAGTAAAGTACAAAACGGTAAATTATCAATCATTTTATAAAGGCTCTTTCATAGTATTCTAGTTTATGTTTAAAGTGGTACTTATTTATCTCAAAATCAAACCGACAATTATTATTAATAACAAAATCACTCACATTCTTGCCAAACATCAATGAACCGTTTTATTATTTAATATTTTGATTGTTGCTATTTATTTATTTTGATTATTTTATGATTATTATTTATTTATTTTGATTATTTTTAATGATTTAGTTTGGGGTGTTTCAGGCCTCATCATATTTAATGACCACCAAATTGACGATTTCGTATTTGAACGGTCCCCGATAAACGGAGATCTAGGCCCATTTTAGCTTTTGATCAAATCGTGATTAGCTCACACGCAAAACAACACGACAGCTTGAGGATCAAAAACTGAGAGAATCGTTAAAATATCCTTTCAACTAATTTTAAAAACCTTTACCTTACCATTCCTCCTTCTACCTACCTATCAACATATTTTTTGACAAGAATTAACTGCACAAAAAACTAACCATTAAAAATAAGTGCAATAATAAGAAGTTAATAAGTATTAAGAAATTAGGCCACCTGTATTAAAATTTTATATTTTTACGTTATAAAATACCGACGTATATTATTAATTGTTAAAAAGTAATTAAAAAATATCCGTGATTGAAGTTTTTAGTAAACAACTTTGTTTTGATAAGACTATAAACTATACATTAATTATTATGTTGAAATACATTTTATGGTTCTGCCACTGAGAGCTCAGTTGTTGTTTTAACTTCTGTTACATGAGTCGATAACGAGAAAATGATTAAAATGTGGTTACAACCAATCTATAGCAGTGTACCTTTAACATATATTTCCGGTGCGATAAATTTGAAACATTGTATCAAAAACCTAATCGTCCCCCATTCGAACGCGAAATTTTACAGCCTTCTCAAATCACGAACCAGTTCTTGCTCTCGAATTGCTTTATTTGATTTCAGCGACAGTTGCACTATTTGTGCGAGGTATGTAGGTAATGAGTGTAATGACCAAGTACGTCACGAGTGAGATACAAATGACTCTCGAGTGTTGCCGTTGTCACTCCCACTGGCCATTTGCATAATGATTCATTTACAGTACCACAAATCTAATAATCTATGGTATCAAAATATACAGATGGAATTTGCGGTAGATATGAGATACTAGACATAGACTGGACAATATAACGAAGTTACCGAATCAGCACAAAATGGGGAGACCAGGAGTTGTTTTGTAGAAGCAATGGATCGCAAAAGCCTTCTGAAGTTTTACATAATTTTGTAGTAGATTTTCTCGAAGGGCTGTTTTTAGATGTCGTCGCCGGAAAGGCAAAAGGTATGAAAGGTCCATTTTGGGAAGTTTACACCAGACCACTTTAAAGTTTTTTTTGTTTTACAATAAAATTCATAAGTCTTAAGTACCTAGTTGGATTTTAAATTAAAAGTTAACTTAGGAAACTCAATGGTTTCACCGAATTACCTGAAGCGACAAAAAGCTAAAAAAAGTCCCAAGCTTGTGTCGTTTGAGTCAAGCCTTCTCTCAAATGGTAAATATATTTTAGATGTCTGAAAAGGCCACAAAAGTCTTCAAAGTCAAACGAAAGTCAGACCAATCGATGCAGAAAAAAAACTGATCAAAACTGCATATTTAACTCATTTTGATGAAATTGTCGCTTACGCCCCTTTGCCTTTCCAGCGACGATATTTCATTTTTGATTTGGTGTATTTTGTGAGACTGATGGAAAAGGGGAGGGAAAGAGGTAAAAAGAAGAAGGTTGTAAGTATCTGGGTATTCAGAAATAGTCACTAAATACGGATAACGCCATTTCAAGCAACATTCTGAGAGTATCTAAAACCTTAAAAAATGTAGGGATAAGATAATGCCAATGCTGCATTAATTAAAATTACTCCTACTTTACTTCTCTTTCGGTTCTTCTCTTTTGGTATCTTAGTATGTTTTGATAATGATACAGGTAAAGAATTCTAGTTTTAAGTGGGCTTTAAACTACTCAAATGCCTGTGATTGAGCGTTGGGGCACCTAGGGTGTTCTTTACCAATGAGACAATTTGGATAGTTATGATAAATTATAATTATTCTGGTACTTATTTGTCATCTGATTGCTGAGGTAGGCAGATGAAACAGTGCTACGCTTTAGAGTTAGAATCTAGAATTAATAGCGAGCGCTTGAAGAAAAAGAAAGAAATTTAGTAATTATTGCAAGGGATGGATACTTACACTAAACACCGAATATTTAACTTTAAAATAGGCATATCCCGTGAAAGTTAGGAGAGCAAAAAAAAATCTAAAGACCTTTGAATACCAGTGGTAATCTAACAAAAATTTAATTTAACAAAATATATTTCCTGAAGGCATAGTTTTTAATTAAAATATAAGTTAGTCTTACAGCACACCGTGCTTATGAAATATTTCAATACAAAAATGAATAATTAAAATTCTTAAATTACTTTATTATTTTACACATGTGTACCATTTAAAAAAATCGGCGCAGATTGCTATCTAAAAAATCTGGTTTACTCAAATACAAAAAAACTTATTTTCAACGCAATCCTAACAATTATGTTTAATCTTTTGATTTATCTTTTTGAAGCTCTACGAATATCTAAAAAACGGCATTCGAAATTGGCAAATAAAATAAATAAACATGTTGCTTTTAAAAATGCACCCAACGCTAAAAAACAATAAAACAAAAAATAGTTCAAAAGAACACATGAGTCACTATTTGTTGAGTTATATGCATTAAACGATACCTGTGTTAACATCTAGTTCAGGTAAGGAACGAATGCGTTTTATGGCAATTAATAATCGCCATCGGTGTGGTTTTATTGCCCAATAACATGCAAATGGTAATAGTGCTTAATCAGATAATGATAGATTTTTGATAGTAATAATTACCGCGTCGGATTGAACGTGTGTCAGCCGATTTGTTAAATATTTAGTGTCCTGCGGCTGTGGGCTTGCAGAAAAGAATCATAGGGTTACTAAAATATTGATAATCTTATTTGACCTTTAAAAAAATAAATAACATAACCATTTTTCAGATAGCTTATAGCAGTAAGCCTATTTTTGTCTTCGAGGAGTGTTTTTACTAATTTTCTTAAATGATTTTTTAGGCAACTGAATATGAGCAGGTACCAACTTTTTTATTCCAAGTAGTTTTTGAAGTTTTCTCTAAAATAAATCTTGTATCCTTTGATCTAATGCATAAAGACGAAAACTAGTTTTTTTCATGTGAATGAGGAAGAGTCCCAACTGCCTGGATCCATCAGGATTATGGCATCCCCAGTTGGGTATATTGTGAGGCTGAAGGTAATGAGGAAGGGAAGAAGATGGATGAGAGGAAGGTTGGAAAATATCAAACACCGTAGAAGCCATTTTAAGTAACGTTTATACGTAAAACTCTGCAACAGCAAGGTTTGGCGTCATAAAACTTGGACAGCTTTTTTTAAAGTTGTAGGTTTGATATAATTATTTTTAACTTTTCATAATGTGAAGAGTCATTTCCATAGTGAGAAGATCTTGTTTTCCATTTCAATCCGAGATCGTACACCATGGATTTTTGTTGATGGTTCAAATCTGGAAACTTAAAACTTCGATGCACATAATTATTTTGTGTTAATGTTCATACTATTATTATGAGTTAATATTAAGTTCATTATGTGATTATTTGATGTTTCTAAAGAAAATAGGACGATTCTAAGGTAACAGATGGTTTTAGGAACGAGAAATTATCCAAAGACACAATTTATACGCGCAAAATTAAAAGACACGAGCGTAGCCGGCTAATAAAACCAACCAAGTTTGGAATTGATTTTCTTAATTCAATCAACGTTTTACATTCAATTTGATATCCTTATAATTAGGCTATTTAATATGAAAATAAAAAAAATGTCAACACACTTCCCAACCAGCCTATGAAGGCTTTCATACGGTGTTGGTTATAGGTTATAACGAAAAGGTCCGTAATATGTGTATCATAACAATTAAATAACACTGTCTCAATATTTAAACTTTTGATCGTGCCACAAGTCAGGGTCACCGTTGAACGTTTGATATATTGTGTGCGAGCCGTGGCGTATAAAGATTTCAATCACCATTGAACCAGTAAACTATTACCTATGGCCTATTCACCAAGCCAAACATATTTACATTAGTTACATTATATTAACTTACCAAACATTAGGTTGAGAAACTTCTCGCCGTGACAGAATAACCTAAAACACTGCGTGAAATTTCCAGCAATAAAACGGTAAAGGTTTACACACACTTAGTTTATGTTTTTGTAATGAATGTAAGTCGTTTATAATGTCAGAAGGTTCAGGTGCCCCAGAACACTTATTATGACCGCATTTTGTCTTACGGTCATATTAAATTAGTATAAAAACATAAGTAATTATGACTAAAATATGACATATTTATTTCGTTTCATTTTGATACACTTTTAGTAGGTGAGAAGAAAGATTATTTTTAATAAAAAAAAAAGGAAGGCAAACGTTTCCGGGTTACGAATAACCTGACAATATTTGAAAACATTTTGGTACCTTTGTGATAATATGAAAATGTTACTTGTGCAATGATGGAGGACTTGGCTATTATTAGAATTGAACCAACAACGCGACAACGATCAATAAATATAAAATAGCACAGCAATATACCTGCATTTAATAATGTACATCATGTAGCTGTTTACGTATTAGAGAAAATAACGATCTGAATCATCTCCAAATTATTAAATAAAGAAACGCACTTTCTGGCATTTATAACGCATTTGTCATATGTATTTTTTTTTTAATATTTCAAAATTTCCATTATTTATTATATTATATTATATTATGTTAATCACATAATATGTGATAAATCAATTTAACAATATAATTTTGTCAAGATTGATTGCTTTTTTGTTCATTTTGAATTATTATTTATAGTTCAACAATACATTTTTTTAAATATTAAATTAGAATTAATTTTAAAGCTCTTGTGCTTATTATTTTTAAAATAATAATTGAAATAATATCAATAATATTGAACGTAAATATAAAATAGAAAAATATAACGGTCGAGACTGAGACTGGTACTCAGAACTTTTACTTTATCCGGGAGTAACGCTTCTGCTAATTCAGCCACCGAGACTATAAAGCGGTAATTTTAATCGATCACATTTTCAACTTCATTTTGAATATTATTAATATCATTTATTTCATTTTTTCTTCGATTTTTTTCTTTCTTCATCATTGTATGGTATACAAAGCTCTAACTCGGAACCTCTACTCTATCCGGAAGTAACGCTTCATTTTTTAAATTATTAATATCATTTTTTTCAATTTCAACATATTTTTAGGTAGGTATATAAATTACATTCGATTTTGAAGAACTTTGAATACATTTTTTAACGCATAACAATTTTTAAACACACGAAAATAACGCAACAGAAAAAAATCTTTGAAACAACCTAGCTAGGAAAATCGGGTATTATTAAAATAATGACTTGTTCAAATATTGCACAAAGTTATTATTAAAAGTCAATTGTACAAATTACCCATAAACATATTATATGAAGTGATAAGTTATTATTTCACAGGACTATTGTTCTCCAAGTTTCTCCATTTAACGAGGATTATTGTTTTTATTGGTAATTCGTTATTTCTAACTTGTTGAAAAATACTCGATAAGAAACAGAATATCCAGATATACCAACAACATATTTTCCGTTCACAAAAATGCTTTAAATATAATGCTGTAAGAATTATAAGTCAGTGAATATAAATGTGATGTGAATTATTATCAAATTTAAAAAAAATATCGTTCTCGAAAATAAAATTGTAGTCCACATTTAATCAATAAACACGTTTTGGGATCGATTCTAATAAACAAACAAGTACTTTACAAATCAATTACAACAGCATTTAATAATATACACCCATTAGATACATGGAACCTCAAACGGAAAACTTGTAACTTTTTAATATGAGTTCGACTTGGAGTAAAATGAGAATCGAAGTAGCATACTGATATATGACCCACATAATATAATTGACAAGATAAGGCTAGATATGTGTGTGATATGCATTCTAAGATATCAGTTCGTCTTCAACTCACGACAAACCCACGTACATTCATATGTTTAAGGACTTTACGTCCAAATCATGTTAGGTCTTGAAATAGTATCGCTACATTTTATTACAATATAATATATATATATTTCCGACAATATAACAAATGAAGTTCATACAGGTCGCGGAAACAATTATAACTCATAAAATGATAAAATTTAAAAAATAAGGTAGGTACTTGAAGTTTCGTGCAAAACATAAAATTAAACTTCTATTTTCTCTATATAAAATTTACTTTTCTCAACTTGTCCAAAGATCATAATTTTATTTATCTTGTTCATTATGCATTAATCAGATGTGTAATATTTAAATATTTCCTGAGTTGTGATTCGACCAGATATGATTTTATTACAGATCAATCCTTTACTTTCTTCACCTCTGCAAATTTCATACCTCATTGGAACATATCGTAATTTTCAAAATTTTATAATTTTTTTTTAAAGTTCTGTAAAATATATCGTGATTGGTTACAGAACTCCGCTGTAGACTACTAAATTTACTTCCTTTGATAACTCTTTATAAGAAAGTACTGCATTCAGTTCTCCTTTAATTGAATTTCCGGCATTCACCCTTCTGTCTATATCCTTATCAACCCCCCCGTCTCTCGCGAACACACTTCCTAAGTACACAAACTCATCCACTTGCTCCAAGGATTCACTGTTCACAATGTGCTATTTAACATGGTGTTTCCGTATTTTCTCCTATAAATACAATGACTTACTATTATATTCACCATTAAATCATTTTGCATAATATCCACTTCATTCATCCAAAAGTGTCAATAATAATAAATCACATAAATAATAACAGTCGATTAAATCTTAGATGAGAGGAAATCGAATGCTTCCAGGGAGGCAGAGTTGCGAAGGGCATCCATTCTCAGATACATCTAAATAATGAAATAAGTACAACAACTGTCAATACAAAGAGATGGATATAATCAATGATCCTCATTGTTTGTCCTCATTTCCAATAGTGAGTACTTCGTCTTTGCCACTACAACACAAGATTTACATCTCCGTTCCAATTCGCCAGAGCCATAACTCAAGTGATACTATCGTCAGCATTGTAAATTATTGCTCATGTATCACACGTTAAATGTATCGTGCGAGCACTGAAAAATATTATCCGACATAAGAAATAATCGTTGATCAGCGAAATTGGCAGTGAACATGTAAAAACCTTTAGCCCTTCGTGTGTGGTGGCGTTTATCGCAATTGAAAATAATGTAGTAGTATATAACTTTTATATGGTTGTGTGCATGTTAAAAACCTACACTAAATAATTATCTGTAAGAGAGATATTATTTTGGGCTAATTTTTCACGCTGAATCTTATAAAGAGTCTAAAAATTATTTCACAACAACTTTAAAATAAATATGAATGATTAAAAAAAAAAACAAATGCCTACGTATAATAGTACAAAAATATCTATTTAAATCTATACTTAAGCACCTGTAGATCAATATTTAGCACTATCACCAAATAAAGTAACAGCTTTCAAATGAATAACCTGATAGTTATATTGCTTGTATACTTACAGAATAAATTATTGTACACATTTAAAATTTTAACAATCCACTGAAAACAATGTTTGGTAATTTAAAACCAGCAAAATTACAGGCATAAAACTAAATCACGTTTACAAAATATTTGCATCCGCTTTGGTGATTAATTAAATTTGAAGTTCAAAATGAAATATGAGTTCAGTTCACGAATTGTCCATAAATTTTGGACACAATGTCAGTTGGTAGTAGAGAGGTTAACGCCTTATTTTGTACGCTGATAAGCATTGATATAAAACATTCGAGTCTGCACCTAGTTACTGAAAAAAACACGGAATTTCGTACATACTGATTGCTTATACGAATACCTCAATCAATGTAAGTGCCAGAAACGATATAATATGACGCAATGATACTCTGTGTCGACACGGGAACTCCTTCCCCATAGCAAAATCTATTTGTAATATTTGGTATCGAGACAAATAAAAAGGAATAAAGATCTTGCAATGGTGCTTAACAATGCTTAAACATTCTACCGTAGTGGTCTGAGTATTAGATTTTGATTCGGGAGTTCGTGGGTTCGATTTCGGCGTGGCTTTAATCTGTACACAATCATTTTATGGGCATCGTCAGATCTGGGAGTCATAATATGGATTATTATGTTTAATTGGACCTATTTATGCAGAAAGCGTCCAACCCACAATTTTCCAAAATCAAGTTTTTCATGGTTGCCTATAGATACTAGATTTCTATCTGCTGAAACATCTAAGTTCCAAGTGTAATAGATTTTTGGTAATTCAACTTTGCATATATTTTACTTTATTTGAAGTTTAAAAGCATTAAAAGGGTAGGATAATATTAAAACATAATTTTTTTCAAATAAGTAAATTGATGCAATATAAATGACTTATTTATAATAATTCTCATGTAGAAAAAAACACTAATATTCACTTAACTAATGTCGTAATATGCTTTTATATCGTCATATATTTTCAAACGCCTTTTCTCAGTTTCATCTTTTTGGGATTGGATGCTTTCTGCATAATTACGTCCAATTGGCCTTGCAGAAATGGATTTTATGGTGCGGCAAAGGAGCATTTTTAAAGTAGACGCCATAACATATGAAACAAATTGAAATCAAATCTAAGTTTTATAACTCAGGAATACTGTTAAAAAAAATATGTATATATATATATATATATATTTATATATTTCATAAGACAATATTCAAAGGTCACCTCTAGCGCATGTTATGACTATAAAATCAAATAAGTTTAGCAAATAATGTACGAAACTTAACTTGTACTAAAATGAAATTCCTGCTCGGTTTAATTACATTTCGAACGGAACACGCAAAATATGTCTTGCGAATAATTATTATTATTGTCACCGGTAGAAACCTTAAATAAATGACCTGTTGAGTTGTTTATAATTGGATTGGTATTTTCAATAATTATTTCAACTACATTTGGTAGAAGGTTACGGGTTCGATTTTGTCGCAGCGCATTAATCTAACTTATAAATTACAAATGTATTTGTACGAGACTCTCAAGCGGTGAGCGTTGGCGTCCTGAAATGAACACAGCATATACTCTCACAGATTTTTGCGTTATGTTTTTTCATCACGAGCTATGGAGTTTTTAAGTATCCAAAGTATCCCATTTTAATTAACTATCTTAAAAATAAGACAAATCTCCAAAGTGTTTATGTAATCCATGTGCTTCAATTATGCGATGAAAAATGGCAGTTTCCAGCAGTGTTTATTCCGGCAATATTGCAGTTCTGCAGCCTAAGTTCTAGAAAGGATTTTGCTTGTGACGCGAACCGCCAACAAATGGTTTTTTATAAATTTCCGATATTCTGGCTGAGATATGATTCTTCAGATAATTTTCCACATGACTACAAAAAATTTTAATCACAAACTATCCATTAAGCAACTATTTTTTCCTATATGATGTAAATAAAATAAAATATAAAGTTATTTATAGATGGATAAGTTTTTAAAACAGATGTTAAAAATGATATTACTAGCTAAAATTTGTATTTTGGTAGGTGAATCAAATTGTCTATGTTATTTAAATAAAGTATTTTTAAACGTAAGTCTCTTTTCAATCAACCCTTTGTTGAGCGTGTCATAAAACAATTACCCCTTTATTACTCATTGCACTTTGCTCACGCCTAAGCCATTAGTTGCCAAGCTAATTTTAATAGTGATGCTACCACAGATTTATGTATCTGTCTAAATAATAACATTACGTAGAACAGTTTAACCAGGTAACTACTGACAAGGAAATAACACCACAGATCACTTTTTTTTTCTTTCTTAAAAAAATTCAAAAGATTTTGAAATTACGTAATGATTTATTGTGTTTACCCCAAGAAAAGAAATATACATTAGTATTGCGGTGTTATTGTAAGCGTGACAGAAGTACTAATAAATAATGAAAATCGTTATTAACTCCTGTTGTGCAAGTAGGAAATTATTGTATTTCATTGTCAGTTGATCAGAAATAAGTGTTGAAACTCGGTCAAATTAAGATGGTTAAGGTTAAGTTAGGCTAGTTTAGATTTGTGTTGATTCCAAAATGATTTTGTTTGGTTTTGTCTACATAAAGATTTTCTTTTATTATTATATACCTGTTAGTACACCATTCACATGAACACTTTTAGCTTGTATGAAGTTTACACCTCGTTGGAAGAAGACGAAAATTAGTGGAAAATTGTATTTATTATTTACAAGGATGCATAAAAATGAATAATCTTTTTTTTAATAAAAAACATGTCTTTGATGAAACCAGCGTGAGTGCGTTAAACCTCTGTTAATTATTTTAGCGTTTGCATTTGCATGACCACAGTAGCATTTGACAAGTATATTATATATATACTCAAAGCGTACAAAGGAAGCCTTTCCTTTGTTGTCCATCATGTTTGCGTGTTGTTTGAATATTAAAAAGGGTCTTTGCTTATCTAAAAAATGCAAAAATAAGTTCTCCGCATATTTTATGGTAGTCCCTCGTCTAATTGGTGTTGATGACATTTAACCAAGGGTGGATGGGGAAGAAGTACGTGGCGTGAATTATAATGAAGGAGATAATATTGATAAAAGTATACTAATTTTCTCCTCGCCCGCGCCTACGAGGAAAATATTTCAGATGTTTTCTTAAATAAACCGCTTCTTTTTATATTTTGGGGCCATAATAAATCAAACTAATACTTAGTAAACTTTTTTTTTTATTTTGCCAAGAGTAAACTTTTTGCGTGGTTGTAAGCGATTTATAATATTCGGCTTCAGGTATTATGTTTTGAATTTTGTTTATCATTCTATAATATTAAATACACATGTTTAAATAGCTATACATTTCCATTTCCGTATCCGAAACAATACATGTGTAGCTCTTATACTCTTTAGAGACATTTTTCAATATATTATACTTAGAGTAACAATTTACCAATATACCTGGTGAAAGATCGTAATTTAGAATCGAAAACGTTACTTGAAATGGCTTTAGCCGTGTTTGGTGACCAGATTTGAATAGCCAGTTACTTCCCAACCTTCCTATTTCTGATCTCCTTCCCTTTCTCACTACCTTCAGCCTCACAACATACCCCAATTGGGGATGTCACAGTCTCACTGGCTCTAGACGATTGGGAGCAGTTGGGACTCTTGTGCGGTATTAGCTATAAAATACCAAAATACCTCACTTTAAGAAATTTTGAAGCCAGTTTTCGACCAGGGATGACCACCAAGGGGTGTGTGGCCTAAGAACTGCGTACATTATTAACAGGGTTATCACAATTTTTTTTTGTGAGTAGATATTCGTAAATCATTAAAATAATTTGTTACATATTTTTTTGTTTATTTAAGGATATAAGACTGTACATGCAAATATAATTAATAAAATTTCTTCTTGAAAAAAATTAAATATTTTGGCATAGTCGTTACATAAAAAAAATGATAATTGATGTATTGTAAATATGTTATCAAAATTGGTCAAATGATGATGAGATGCAAAAATGTGCATTAAAACCTTTGAAGTGCTCACTTAAAAAATGGGCCGATCTATTTGAGAGTAATATTTCAGAGTCTTTTCGTTTCATGGATCCATTTTTGAAGTCTTCTTTCATCCTTCAGAAATCTATAAATAGTTCAACATATAATGATATCTCAATTTTAGCACAGCCCTGAATTTGCTATAGTGAAAAAAAAACGTACACACAAAGATTATTCCGTCTCTATCTGTTCGCCAACAATTTGGCGTCGGTACCACCAGAGAGAAAGAGACGATGAAACATTCAGATGCCTGAATGAGATGGGTTAAATTAGAATGAATTTAAAATTACAAATAATTTTTAAAATGCCTCAAAACTCTTTTGAAAGGGAAGTTTATTAGATTTGACACAAACAGTTCTGGAATCGTCTAAATTTTAGTGCAGGTTACTTGTTGTTTTGTAGGTTAACATAATCAGTATTGGAGATGAAAGTAAAAAACATGAATTCTTTGATAAATACCTGTGAAAACTATTTTTTATTGTCCTACGGTACTTCGGTTGGAGCTCTTATTTATTGCAAGTTTAACCATACCGTTTTATTGTATATTTCACTCAATTTACGTGATTAATCCTATATTTTTGCACATTCGGCTGTCCGTTCGTTTGACAGAAGTCACTAGTGTGAAGTTCGTTTGCGTCAAAATGTCGCTCCAAGCCGGTAATCTCGCCCCAAATCGTATGCTTTTAACACCAATAATTGTGTATCTCTTTTTCACATATGTTTATTTAGCCGAGCATAAATGAAGAGTTATATTTTGCGAGTATATCGAATATTTGACCTCCCTAAGATATTATATTAGACATAAAGTCCTAATTGATTGACGAAAAAATCTGTGTGATCAAGGGATATTTTTTATACATCGGTTATATTTTTCCTTAGAAAAACAATCACTATAACCTTAGATGAATTAAATAATAAGATACGTTACTAAGACACCGCGCGAGACTGTACGAAACTAAGCCAACGTGGCATACCTGAGATTTACTGCGTTTAGTCTCGCACAAACATTCGTTTGACGAACAAGCTGTCACCAGCTGCCACAAACGCATCGCTGTAAGCTCTTTTCTGAGATAAAATGCCTTCCTGTGCTTTTGACAAGTGTAAAAATCATTCGGGAAAAAAAAAAAACAAACCTCATGGAGTTTCTTTTCATGCGAAGTACACACAAATCACTTAATATTTCAATTAATACAATTATTCAAAATAAGTGAGATAGCGAATGCAGAAATACATGAGTGTGTGGAAGACAACATAGCGACAGTACACGAGTACGTCGCATGCTACTTCGCTCGTAAGTTCGTTAGGGAAGAGGGGGCTTGTAACGCGGAGAATGTAACGCGGGACGTTCATATAGCTATCTTATTCATACACACAAATTCTGCTTGGTATGGCTATCCTTTTCATGCTTTCAGAGCATGCCATATTTATCGTTCAATTTGTATGAATATGACGTGTCTTGTATTTTATGTCTATGACTATAACATGTGAATGCATTAGAACCACGAGTACTTGAGTAAGTTGATAATATCGATATTTTATGGAAACAACGATTTCAAAATAATTACCCTTTTAATTATTTGACACGAAACACTCACTTGGTGGTAAGACATAATTAAATTTTAAATAAAAGTAACTATGTTTTGACACCACTTTATTAGATACATATACCAACCGGTTTCGGCTCTACCTAAACCTTCTTCAGGGTTGAACAAATATGTATTGAATAAAAAACGAACTTCGTTTTTTTAATTTAAAACATATTTGTTCAACCCTGAAGAAGGTTCGTGTAGAGCCGAAACCGGTTGGTATATGTATCTAATAAAGTGGTGTCAAAACAAAGTTACTTTTATTTAAAAAGTTTAATTATTGCAATGATGGTCTTCGTGGTCAAGTAGTTAAAATTCTCTACTCCAGAGGTCACGGGCTTAAATCCCGACGTGCGCAAATAAAATTTTATTCAATTTGTTTATTTATTACACAGTGAATACATTACAAATAAAATGTTGTATTACGGCAGGTTCCAGGGTGAAAGATACTCTTAGTATCGCCCTGGATAAAGACCACGATTAAGAATCGAAACGTGAGCCAGACTTTAATAGCCAGGTACTTATACATCTTCCTCTTCTCCATCTCCTTCTCATCCCCACTACTTTCAGCCTCGTAACAAACTCACATTTGGGATGCCATAGCCCCACTGGCTCAAGGCGGTAAGGGATCTTTTGCGGTTTTGAGGAAAAATAATGGTAATTTGGCTATTTGCTTTGACGAGAAAAAAACATGTTCAATACCTACATTATTTTAAAATTGACATTTAATGAGTATTTATTTGAATAAGTAGTGCACTGCTTCGTTATCAGTTACGGATAGCGATTTCAATTAAATATATTGATGTACATGTGCCGAATGATTCCCGCTCCAACGATGTCGTTTGAGCGGGAAGTATTACGAATAGTACCAACGATGTAGTATTTGCCAATGAGGTTTCCCTTAGTGAGGGTCAATAAGCAATGCTCTGTAATGGTCACGTCTGTCTGTATCAGTTACGCCTAGTGCAGCCACCGCTAGACCAGATGCTAGACGCCAGGCGTTTCCATAATCATTGTTGACAAATCTAGTCAACAGATGGCAGGCTTACCTATGATTACACAACGTTTCAAGATAGGTTGCTACTATTGGAGTTAAGATTGTTTGAGAGCAACTGCACATTGAATAAATAAGTATCTCATGTTTAAAGAAATTACATGGAAAATTTGGTGTAAAACTCTATAAAAATGAATGCATCTTTATTTAGTTATTTTTAAGAGGATACCTCACAAGTTCACAAATCATCGACATTGTGAAGTTTTGTGAGGTAGACACAAATGAAAGAAAAAGGGGTTAAAACAGGCCGGTCCTGAGCCAATCGGCGCCTGGTGAAAATACATTTTTATGGCGCCCCTTGTAAAAACCTAAATTCAAACACCAGAAATTATCTAAAAAGTTGTTTTTTACGTCTAATAAAATAAACTGATTGTGAAATTATAGAATAAATTTTCGCTATTTTCCGTAGGAACCCACGAGTACTATACAAAAAGGGATAATTTTCATTCAAATATAATCACTGTTGACCACTTGTATTTTGCACTATACGACTACATTCATATAGCGCTGTCTCAAAAAAACTAAAATTTACGCCAACTGCTCTCTTATTTGCACTGGCTTGTTTCTGCATAATTTTGTCTCTTGTTAACACACAATATCAAATATAAGACGATAGGCGCCGTTTGATTGGTGTCCAAATGTGAATAAACAAAACAGATAAACTTTGTTTAAAACCACTTTAAATTATTCAATATTATGTCGACCGGTTTCGGAAGCAATCTTCCATCTTCAAGACAATATAAATATGGGAAGCCACAAAGTAAATGCTTTTTACCCGAACACATTTTTTTTTTTGTTATTTATAAAATGGTGCTGGTTATGTATTCCTGTGTTAAAATATTTTACTAAAAAGATTTCAATGGAAAATTTGACTCTGACACTGTTTTGCTTAGTCATCATGAATTATTTTATTGTTACACGCATCAAGGCAGTTTAACAAAGTCTTGTGTCTAGCTGCAGCGAGTCTTCAAATTTATTACGAAGTATGCTGAAAATATTTTTTCAATGATATTCGCAAATGATTAAAATATTAAAGGAACTTAAAACTCCATGACAAATTGATCACAAGTAAAATTAATAAAAAAATCATTTGGACAAAATACAAAGCTTGAAGTTGGAAATAAGATGCCATTTTTTCAGGCTCTATGAGCACGAATGAAGTGAACCCTTAGAAATTCTGTTGAAGAATGATGGACATTATAGACGATTGATTATGATCAATTTATGGACAAAATGCAAGGTTTGGGGTAAAAAATTGATGCAGTTTACTCAGGCTCTATGAGATCGAATAAAGTTAACCTTTGAAATAAATGATCGACTCAATACAGTTCAATGAAAAAAATCTCCAAAAGTAATATTTGTCAAAATAATATAATTTTGCGGGCAAAACTAGAGACTTTAGGTAAGAAGTTAGCTGCCGTTTTCTCAGGCTATGTGGAACTGAATAAAATAAGCCTTTGAAATTCTGTTAAAAATGATAAACTTAAGACGATTGAATGAAAAGAATCTTACAAAAATGACATTTGTGAAAAAAATCATCAATTTCATGGACAAAATGCCAGGCTTGGGGTCGGAAATAAGATGCCGTTTTTTCAGGCTCTGTGGAACCGAATGAAGTAAACCTTTAAAATTATGTTAAAAATGATGGATGAATGATAAAATCTTCCAAAAGTAACATTTATTCGAAAAAATCATCAATTTAATGGAAAAAATGCAAGACTTGGGGTCTTAAATCGATCCCGTATTTTCAGGTTCTGTACGACTGAATGAAGTAAACCTTTGAAATTCTGGTTAAAAACGATGGACTTAAAACAATTCAATAAAAAAAATCCTCCAAAAGTAACATGTTTCAAAAAAATATAAAATTTGCGGGCAAAATGCGAGCCTTTGGGTAAGAAATTAGATGCCGTTTTCTCAGGTTATATGGAAAATAGCAATATAAAGTAAGCCTTTGGAATTCTGTTAAAAATGACAAACTTAAGACGATTGAATGAAAAAAAATTACAAAAATGACATTTGTGAATAAAATCATCAATTTTATGGACAAAATGCGATGCTTGGGGTCGGAAATTAGATAGCGTTTGTTAAGGCTCTATAAGACAGAATGAAGTAAACCATTGGAGTTCTGTTAAAAATGATTGACTACGGATGATTGAATTGAAAAAATCTTCCAAAAGTAACATCTGTTAAAAAAAATCATCATTTTAATGGAGAAAATGCAAGGCTTGGGGTTTAAAATCGATGCCGTATTCTCAGGCTCTGTACGACTGAATGAAGTGAATCTTTTAAATTCTGTTAAAAACGATGTACTTAAAACAATTCAATAAAAAATCCTTCAAAAGTAACATTTATCAAAAAAATATAACATTTGCGGCCAAAATGCGAGCATTTGGGTAAGAAATTAGATGCCGTTTTCTCAGGCTATGAGGAACTGAATGAAGTAAGCTTTTGAAATTTTGTTAAAAATAATGAACTAAAGACGATTGAATGAAAAAATCTTATAAAAATGATATTTGTGAAAAAAAATCTTCAATTTTATGGACAAAATGCCATGCTTGGGGTCGGAAATCGATGTCGTTTTCTCATGCTTTGTGGGACCGACTGAAGTAAACCTTGAGAATTCTGTTTAAAATGATTAACTAAAGACGAATGAATGAAAAAAACTCCCAAAAGTAACATTAGTTAAAAAAATCATCAATTTTATGGACAAATTGCAATGCTTGGGGTTGGAAGTTAGATGCCATTTTCTCAGGCTCTATGGAGAACGAATAAAGTGAACATTTTGAAATTCTGTTAAAAACGATGGATTTAGTACAATTCAATAAAAAAACATCAGGCTCTGCGGAACCGAATGAAGTGAACCTTTGGATTTTTTAAAAGAATTACAGACTTAACACAATTAAATGAAAAAATCTTCCTTAATTAATATTTGTTAAAAAATCACTTTTCACTCGCTTTGGGGTTGGAAATTCAGCTGACGTTTTCTCAATCTCACGCTAACGCTCTCTAAAGTAAAAATAATCGACCTTCCCAAAAAAGCAGGTGATTTTTGAAATTCAAACTTGCATATTATAACAATTTATTGCATTTGAAATATGAGATGAGTTTAAAAAATATATTACTGTTACAAAAAAAATATAGCAAGGCAAAACAAAAACGTACACGTGTGTCACGAATTCGGAAATGATTTGCAAGTAATGTTTCGATTGAATTGTTTCTATTTTCTAACTTAATACAATTATATCAGAATGAAAAAATAACACTCGCGCTACTAAATACTTTTCAAATTGGTGTGCATTCACACTATGATAAATAATCTTTAAAATGGCTGGTATTCCTGACAGAATACGACTGCACTCATTCTTTCAATATTTCTCAAGTATTAAATGAGAGCCCGTTTTCAATCGGGCCGCAAAATTGCGGGTTCGATTTTCGTCAGTAAATAGTATAGTTTTTTTTCATTTTATATTATTATGTATTTAAAAGCGCTAGACGCGTAAAAATGCACCGTACTGAGGTAATATCAGCGCCTTAGCAATTCGCCGCCAGGAGCGGACTTCTCCAATTGCGCCTGTACAGGACCGGCCTTGGGTAAGAAGAGAATGAGAGGATAAGTTATCCAGGCATTTAGACATGGTCACTAACAATGGCTTAGCGGCAATTCAAGTAACGTTTCGATACTGAATATTGATCTTTCACCAGAACGATACTGAGAGTATCTTCTACTCTAAACCACATGCATTTGAGTTCGTTTGTACTAGCACATCATAGAAGGATTTATTTTTCAGTTTTCGTTATTAACTAGGACAGTCAATTTTTTATTAGGGATATTAGCTTTGACAGTTTTGAGCCATTTTTGGCCCAACCGAAAATTTTAGATCGTCCGCATCCATGACAGGATAATTTCAATATATTTTTGTATTTATCGAAACTAAAGTATTCTCACTTCAAGTGAAATAACAGACCATGGATATGCGAAGCCCTCAATGATGATATACCCAGTAATGTCATACGATGTTTGTTCTTTTTTATTAACAGTAGTCTACAAAATTGATTTAAACGAGAAAGAAATATAAAGGAGAAAATATGTTTGTGTAATATCGAAAGCAGCGCTCGAAAGGTGATCTCCATCATCATGAAGTTAGGGAAAATTGGTATTTTAAATTTCAAAAAAATCTACGAACAAAGTTGTTTCAAACTTAATCACGTTTTTTTAGTATCATATTGTTTGATAATTGAATACTGGAACTAATTAAGGCTCTAAGTACCAAAAAAATAAAAACTGTTTTTGTATCGATTCTTAAAAAAAAAGTTTTAATAATTATTGCTCTTTAAAAAATGGACAGGAAAAAAAAATATATTTTCGGTGTTTTAAAGTTTTTTGTCAGCGTTCTATTGATTTTTTTTCCGTAATTAATACAAAAAAAAACGTTATGAACTGGTTTATGTTCCAACTTCACAACTTTGATTTGATTATATGAGAAGCATTCCTTAGCTCTTTCGTTCTTACTAAAATTAATTAGTTTATTTTTTTAGTGTTCATGGAGGAAATAAGTTCAAATAAAAAAAAAATATATATATTTAAATATATTCATTTGTATAAATATTTCTTACAGTAATTCAATCTTTCTTGTAAATAACTCCAGTATTTTAAGAAAAAACATTTATTTTAGACGATAATACATACAGGCATTGCTACCTAAATCAACAATCTACTGCTTAATCCTGTTTTTCCAAATTCTCTTTGAAAAACCGTCGAATTCATAGGAATAAAATAGTGCCTTAAAGCTTGGCCTTTTCCAACAGAAGTGAATTTATGGCAAGGCCTGTGCGCTGTCAATCACGCAATTTCCGAAACGTCAAACGATAACCGAATTTTGGTTTGCGCGAGAACTACTGGGGTCAAAATGCAATTGGATTCACACGTACAGCGGTTTATTGTGGATTTTGTAAGAATTTCTCAAACGTTAAAAACAGAATCAATTTGCTCAACAATCTCATTCACTCGTAAATTCACTTTGAAGATTATCAAATTTTCAGCGGTACAATAATGTATGTCTTTCCATCACATTTGATTAATATATCTGTGTGAAACTGTATAAGTTAGCAATCCATCTACTAAAAGTAAATGAAACTATAGAATGCCTATTAAAATAATGTTGTTATACTACTTGGCTAATTAATATAGCGCCGTTTATTTAAATATTAACCCAAAGGTGCTTGTGAGACTTCGGAGAGTGAGTAGAGGGATAGCGAAGTAGAAAACGATGGTTTTGGAAATACCTGGCTATTTAGATCTAGTCACTGAACAAATGAAAAGCCATTTTAGTTTGAATTTTAAATTCAGAAAAATGCAGTTTTACTAGGGTGATATCGAGAGCATCTTTAATTTCAAACGAGGTACTAATATACGATTTTTTCCACGTTATTTTTTAAAATATGACTTTTTTGCATAAAATATTCTTAAACAGTGAATAAAGATAACGAAATATAGCCAAGTGGTCGTAATTACAAAGAGGATAAGTTTATGGCATTATGTTGAAAACATATAATATTGTTGTAACATTAATCAGAGCTACCTGGAAAAAATCTTTTATAATGTTATTTGCTTGTGTTTATATGTAAATAAATATTAGCGTCCTTATGCCGTATTTATATTTCAACAAAAAAAATATATTGAAGCCATTTGTATCACTGATAGGGCTGCCACCTTTCTAACGGCAAGCCTGTCACAGCACAGATAAGGATGTGGGGTGCATTGTGTCGGATCCAGCGTAGATACTCATTTTGATGGCTAGTCCTGACAAGTGCCTGTGTTCAATGAATTCTAATCATAAATTTGTAAAGGTTCCATGCCTCGTACGTTGGCTTAAGAACAGAACTTTGATGTATTTAGTACAGAGTTGAAGTTATTAACCTCATTTTATTTATTTTTTATTCTTACTTTATTTTATTTTAGTACATATAACAGGCATGATGCCCAAAACATATAAACATGAGTGGTTATTTAATTGGAATATTTAACAATAGTAAGTAATCAAGTAAAAGTTTATGAAAACTGCAAAAGTAAATGAATAACAAACAAAATCAAAATAATAATATTATACAAGGTAGAACATAAATTCATGGATTATTGGCACCTGTACTGAAGAGATGCCTATTAGCCGTTTGGTACTTCATTTACCCAGTCCATAACTAAAGGGCATCGTTACAATATCAGCTTGATATGATTGACAGATTTTTTTCAAAAATTGATTTATCGTATCAATAAAAATGTCTACTTCATTGTTTGTGCAGTGAATTGTATTGTAGTTTCTTAATGTCCTCGCCAAAGGAGAGAAATATCCTGTATTTGTGTGGTAGGCTGTAATGTTAAAAAATATTGTTTGTCCTCCTCGTTGATTTTCTTATTGGTGTGTTAATGTTAATTTGGGATAAAATATTTGGTGCATCAATTGATGAATGCATAATTTTGTGTAAAATTAATAAATCAGAAAGTTTACGTCTGGCTGACAGAGAGTGAAGTTTATAGTGCGAAATTCGTTAATTGTACGTTCCATCAGATAAGCCTTCGCGATGTGTAATTATACGAGTTAATTTTCTTTGAATGGATTCAATTCTGACCTAATGCATAAACATGAATGAAATAGGTACCTAACAACTAATAAATACCAAGGATACATACAAATATTGCTGGTAATTGGTGCAAAATATTTAAGGATGTAATACGAGGCATTTTTTTGTTTTTGTTGAGTTCTAACTGCATGGACTCATAAAGTTTGCCAACTTGTTAAATTGAAAATATTAGGGAAATAAATAGAGAAGAGAATGATTAGGATGTACCTGATCATGTAGATTTAGTCACTGAACATGGTTGAAGGTATTTTAAGCAAACGTTTCGATTCTAAGAGGTGGTTTTTCACCAAAGCGATATTGAGATTATCTACCACTATGAAAACAGTGCCTCCCTCAAAAACGCAGTCAAATATGAAAATAGCTGTGGTGTTACGTTTTAGAAATTATAAAAAATCGTTTTGATTAAACAGTATGTATTTCAAAGTGTCTTTATTATATTGGTTTATGCATATTACGATTTTTATTTCCGATTTTTTAAACATGTTCAAATTCTATTCAGCTTTTATGTTATTCATTGAGTTTGGTGAATAAGAAGTGTTGATTCATACGATTATTGGTAATATATCTATTTTTTTAAATGTGGTGTTTTAATTTATTTGTTGATGGCTCCCCATATCGGAATAAAAAAGAAAATGTCCTTTGCATCGTAATTCTTTTTATATATTTTTTTCGTTTGTTTTGTATTTCGTTGAAAATTATTTCCAAAATTAAAAGGTAATTTAAATCTTTATTCCAAGAAAATCTAACTAATTATTTGAACTACACTCACTCAAAATGTTTTTTTGATACGGTATCATAATTGCGAATGCCACACTTTGGCTCATTTCTCAAAGGCAAAATGGCGTGTTCAGTAAAACACTGACGAAATTAAGCATGAAATATTCTTGAGGAAACCTAAATTCAGCATTTATAAGAAGTGATTGACGATGAAAAACGTATGCTCCAACTCACAAAAAAGTTTTATATTATCGTGTTCTTGTTTTGAGTTATGACGCCCTGAAATCGGAACAGCTTTTTTGTTTGGAATTTCAAGTTCAGCTAGCAATGTCATTTACATATTGAGCTATGAAGCCATGAAAATTAAGTTGACTGACAAATAATAAAACCAAACGCCCATATGTATTTGAATAAAATCAAAGTGTTGGGAAAAGTCAGGCATCATAGCTATTTTTTTATAAATTTGACACTGAAACAAACCATTGAAAAGAAAACTGTAATCATAAACAAAATAATTGTATTTTTATCAGCGTCAGACGGTTTTGTTGTTAGGCCTTCTGTAACGTTCCGATGACATAACAAAATCTTTTCTATTTATGACAAATAATAAAAGGGATATAATATAACATATTACATTCGAGGAAATAAAAAGATGATTCATTGCTCCGTACCAAACGACTGTGAAACATGTTGTCATCATTGTATCTGCGTTGGTTTGTAGAAAAACCACAAATAACATTATTATGTTTTCTTGAATAGCCGAACAAAGCTAAATCATATTGTGTTTCGAGCATTCTCCCTTCCGATATTGATAGCTTTTCACTTACTTTATACGAATATGTTTTTCGTAAATTTAGACGTCCTTGCTATGATTTCTAGAAATAAAAACAAATAAATAAATCACCAAATAAATATTACTCAAACGTCCGCCATGCGACAATATAAAATTAACTTATTTTGTACATCTCAAAGTAAAGTCATCTTATTTTATAATATACCTATATTTAGTCAGTTTCGCTGAAATAAAAAGATTAATTATTTTATTCTTATTATTGTAACAGTAAATTTAACAGCGTTTTATTCGTTGGTGAAAATGAACATTATATTTTTTTAAAGATTGGACGTTTGATAATTTTTTAAACCATTATTTGAGAAGTTGAGAACTAATGTATTAGAATTTCTTGAAATACCCCATTGTGATTTCCAACAGAAAACACATATTATAGAAACACCGATAAAATACTTTTTTTCCGTCGTACAATATTAAAAAAAAGGTCTGAGTTTTGTTTATATTGTTTGATATCCTATAACCATTGAATATACCTGAAATGAAATTATTTAAACGTAAAAACAGGACTAATAAGAATATTTTACCTTGAAAAATCAGTTTTTTGTCTTTTGCAATTATTCACACTGTTTTGTTTGTAATTAAAGGTTTTTATTTCTATTTTATCGTCAATTATCTTAATCATTATGCATGTAAGAGTACAATGTAAATAAGAGGAAGTCAAAGTGTATGCTCAACGTGATATCTAACTTCTAGTGATCTTTTTCTAATCTGCGGCTGATCATTTCAATAGCTAAAAAAGGATGAACATTATAAATAGCAACAATGGCAACAAAGCAGGATGAGCGCCTACCCCAGAAGTAACTGTCCGTCGGAGATGATTCATGAATGTGAAAGAGCAAAGTTTAAATATCAGGAAGTTCTCTGTGTGTAATGATCATGATGGGCACGAAACCATTGCGGCTATCTGTGTTACTGTAAAATATAACTCTCACGATTAGAACAGTTCACTACCAACAGTACCTACTATTATTGAGTTTAGATTTTATGTATTTTATGTCATTTAGAAATAATATGTAGTAAATTACTCTTTTTTAGTGAGGGAGTGACACTTTTTGATAAGTTATTGCTTATGTCCAGATTTCAACAACGCTGTAATATAATATTGAAATACTTTTTATGGCGTCATTTTTTTAATGAGATATCACCTCAAGGGCGCTTAACAAGACTATTATTGTATGCAACCTAGTAAGTTGTGATAAAACCTCTTTAATAAGGGAAAGATAATTATTAACGTCAAATATGCAACATAATAAATATCTGTTTTTGTGAGAATATTTGAAATGCCGACCAGGTTTTGTTCGTACCCGGGTTTTAACAGGGTGTAACATAGTGTCTAACCTGAAACCAATAATAACAACATAGTCTTCTGTTATTTTGACTCTTCACATGACATAATTTAAGTATTTGATTTACTTGGTCGTGCCATGTCCTCGGGCGTCCTCGACTTCTTCTTCCATTCACTTCACTTTAGCATCATATATTCTTTTCACAATTCTTTCTTCGTTTATTCGCTCTACATACCCAAACAATCTAAGCGTCCTTTTCTTGATCCTATTCATTACCCTCACATCAGCCTTGCATTCTTTCCGGATATCCATATTTTTAATACGGTCATACATGGTTTTAGCGCACATACATCTCAGGGATCTTATTTCCACAGCATTCTTATTTGCGCAAACAGCGTTCAGTTCTCCATTAATGGAGTTTCCTGCAGTCACCCTTTTTTCAATATCCTATCAGCCTTTCCGTTTCTCGTAAACATACTTCCTAAATACACAAACTCATCCACTTGCTCCAAGTATTCATCATTCACAACTATATTGCACGCTGTTGTCGTACTCTCTTTTTCAAGCACCATGACTTTGGACTTACTTACATTCATCATCAACTAGATGAGACACTTAGCGATAAAAGTGGCTCCACATTGTTAGAAGTTGTTACATCCATCTACTGCTTGAGTCGACCTACTACTATTGTTGGCGTTTGATGTATGCTTACAACGAAATGCCTCTGTGTTGTGTATTGCGTTAACCAAATGGAACACGGTTTCAAGTTTTCAAAATATTTTTTTTTAAAATACATATTATATTTATATTTAAAAAAAAACATGTTTTCGTCTGTATATGCTGCGAACTCTATGTACATATATAACTCTTATGGATATTATTATAAAGTTATAAAATACGGTTTGTTCCAGAAATAAATCAAAATGGTAATAGCCATAAGATTAAGTACATCATTACGTATAATAGTATTATGTTTAGGAAGAAGTATTTCAGAAGCTAACTTGAATTATTATGACTCTAGAAATTATATAAAACGTTATATTGCTCGAGTGAAGAAGATTGCGGATAGTTTCATCTTTTTCTTTGAATTCGCTTTTGTATGTTTTTACCTTTTACCCACCAATTATTTTGGCAGTTTGACAGATTGGCATATCAACCCAAAAAGAGCATGTACCTACCTGCATCATATTTTTTCTTATTTATTTAATTACCGCACGGGTTCTTAGAACCAGTAGAACTAGTACAACCCTAACTGGGTGTGTGTCTTGAGGCTGCAGGAAGTGGAGAGTGGGGGGGGAGATAAGTAAGATAAAGGATTAAAAGTGCCTGACTATTCAGATCTGGTCAGCAAATACGACTAAATCAATTAAAATAAGTTTTTTGTTCGAACAGTGCATCTCACTAGGGCGACACTGAGAATATCTACCACTCTGGAACGAGGTACAAATTTGCAAGATATTATTTTTAATGAAATTTTATGTGATTTTTTAAAAAAATAAATTAAAATTTGATTTGCTCTGGAAAGTTTTGAACTCGCGATCTCTTTGCCACTGAGGTGAACATTATGTATGTGAACCGTTCTATTTTGTATTTTCTTTTGTATTTTGTATCGCTATTTACACATTTATGTGCCCTTTCATATAAGAATACATCGTATTCCGAGGTGACTCAATTATTATGAATCGTTCCTAAGGTGTCACCTTAACTGACACACCACGTGATAACAATGTCGTATTCGACGATTCCTAAGAGAGCCGTCGTTAATCTTGAATGAAAGTCAATAGAAATGCTTGTTATATTTTATTACCGACATCTTGTTTGCGACAATGTCTATTTTATGGAAAAATACTAACATAAATGTGACACTAGGGATGTCTCGTATCGTGGTACCGATATAAAAAGTACCGCTTTACCCCCAAAATGGGGAAATTATTTCGTCAAATATTTTAATTTTATTCATGATTTAATAAAACAAATTTGTAACTTTATTCCACTTTTATTATTTTGACTGGACCGGTTTCAGCCTATGACGGCCATCTTCAGACTAGTACAAGTGTTTGTTAACCTACGGCTTATATACTATTTTTGGGGATGTTAGGGGTAGTAAACAATGATTTTACTTTAATTATATTCATCAGTATTGTTGCATGATTTTAATAGTTACAGGGTGTTATAGGCTGAAGTTAATAGTTATAGGCTGAAACCGGTCCAGTCAAAATAATAAAAGTGGAATAAAGTTACAAATTTGTTTTATTAAATCATTAAAATGGAATTCCACCACGAATTAACAGTTTCAAAATTAGAAATAATTAATTTTATTCAATATGATTCATTATGTTATTATTTCTGTCGGTTTAAAATAAGTGGATTATTTTTTTTTAATGTGTTCACTTTGCAAAAATTCATTTTGTATTAAAATAAAATCTATCGGTTAGTAGGCGAGTCATCGTAAACGTTCAGATCATTGCACAAGCAGCATTTTTCTCTTATAATGTTGAAAATATTTTCAAGATATTAATTACCTTGGAATTTTTGTTTCTCTTCTATATGAAAAAAATATACAAGAAAATAGATGACTTCTAGGCTTTTTTTCATATATATAAAACTAGTTGGCATATATAATCTGTAAAAAAGGCATAGGTAGTTAACATATATAAAAAAGGCATGATTAAGGTAAAAAAATAATTGACATTTTAGTAAAATAAAATATTAAATGATTTTAATATAATTTTCGTTGATATTCCTGCTTAATTGAATTTTGCCATGAAAATATTTAATCAAGAATCGTGGCTCCACGTAAAAAATAGCGAATGAAGTCGAATCATTTTGCGTATTTTATAATGCAGTTCCATCCATATTAACATCTAAAAAAATATGGCCTGCGAAAAAGTGTTCAGTCGTAAAGCTATTTTTTTTAATGGGAAAACGCTCAATCTTGGCTTTGAAGAAACAACTTTGCCAGTTCGCACGTAAGGGATTTATTAAAGAGTTGAACAAAGAGTCAATGTTTAGATGCCTTTTTAAGAACTTTAACGAACAGCGATTTATTGCGAATCCTTTCTGGGATTCAATTTTCCTAAGACGAGGGACACAATTGGATCGAAAGCCATTTTATTTATGTCATCTTAAAAAGTTTTAGCCATCTTCGAGCAATGAGCTGGAAGCTGAATCAATTTTCTCAGTACACTTTAAAGTTCCTCTTGAAGATTTGCGTTTCCATGTTTTGGTGTACACGAGGAAAGTAAAACTGT
This sequence comes from Drusus annulatus, assembly GCA_022651775.1. NCBI lineage: Eukaryota > Metazoa > Arthropoda > Insecta > Trichoptera > Limnephilidae > Drusus > Drusus annulatus. The sequence continues at coordinate 1,618,122 of JAGWCC010000147.1, read as the reverse complement.
TTTAAACAAGAAGAAACGCGAAGTTTCTTTCGGAAAAGTTAAATGATGCGTGTTCATCGACTCTTTCCTACGATATTACTTTTAGTTTAAATGCAATAAACTTACTTACACCAGAAGCACAACAGAACGATAAGATTCCTGTGGAACAAAGCATTTTGTACAACGAAAAACTGTTATTTCTTATAAAGCTTCGCAATCACTCACAAGTAATCGTGCCAAGTAGGCAGTTGGAACTGAAACCTTTCTTCGGCAAACTATTTTTGTGAGACACATTGTTTATTGTGAAATAAACAAAGATTTTCGGGTTTTCATAGCATCTTATTTTTTATACTTTTCAATATTAAGCTGTATGATAAAGTTATTTACATACATATTCCACTGAATTGCCGTAGCGATGGCGTCTTTTACACCCGAAATATGATCTTTCATTGTTATCCGCGGGGTAAACTATCATTTTATACATTCGAGATGAATATCTGAAGCAATTTTCGATAAAACCGAGCTAGCCTGGAAGGCGAACGCGAGATCTTCAGATATTTTTTGCAAAAGAGGAATACGCATATTCATCGAGAAGGATAAAACACCAGTGTCTAGTATTTCTTACCTTACTTGTGGGGGTGGAAAAAAATACCTATCGTTTGATGGGCCGTTTAAATTTATAGAACCCGTATTTACTTACCCAAATGCCTTCAATATTCCACTCGTTCGATATGACTGAATAAAATTCCCTTTAGCCCAACCTCCGCATCGAACCCGGGCCACGCGTCAGGTAGAATGGTTAAGTAGACCCTATTTAGAGGGTTTCTTTCGTTTATTTCAGTTTTTCCATTCCCTAAAACATTTCCTCTTAGTTTTCTATTTTCTTTCAACGCAATTGCTCACGCGTTTAAATTGGAAAATTACGAGAAATGTCTTGTTTGTGTATGAGAAAAATGTTCTTTAAATATCTGCTAAGCCTCTAAATATTTTTCTCTCAATTCTTTTAGTATGAATATTGTTTAGTAAAAATATTCTTTTTTTTTTTTTTTTTTTTTCAAATGAAGCAATCACATGGTGGTTGGACATTATATTAAATAAAAAGAATACTTTGTTTTTTAAAACCACAGAATTTATTATGATGAAGGCCAACCGGTTTCGCTTGGATCAAGCTTCGTCAGGGCACATATAATAACTAAAGAAAAAATACAGAGTTAACAGGTATATATAGGTACAACAGTTAATGATAGAGTGAGACAGTATATAATACAAAGAAGGAAGAGAGAAAGCATGTATTAGAGGGAGGAACAGTTGAAAGTGCTTAATATTTATTACGAAGAATTGGTAAATAAACAAGTGTACATAATAGAAAGATAATGATGTAATGTTAGGGGCAGACAAAGATCCTATATTGAATTTATATATGAAACGACCTTTTTGCCATTGTTACTGGAAAAGAAGGTATTTGGATACATAATAATAATTAAATGGGTGAGTTATGAAATAAAACAGAGTGATTCGTAGCATCAAATGAGGTGAAGTTGACAATTGATGGGATAAAGTTTGATTTACAGGAAACATATTTAAAATAGGGCTAAAGGATACATTTTTTTGATTATTAAGTAGGTTAAGTGATAAATTTGATTTTAAAGATTTCCTAATTTCGAGTGCTTCTAAATTGTCTAATCTAATGCCTATCCCGTTTTTATGTAAAAGACTAATTCCTGTAGTTTTTTCGAAAGTATGGTTTGATGAGGAGATTAGATGGTTTGCCAATTCAGAGAACCCGGTACCATTTAAGCAACGTAAATGTTCTTTAACTCTAGTGTTAACATTTCGTGCTGTTTTTCCAACATAATAATTGTAAATCCCCTCTCCGTAAAAACGTGCTAATATGGAAAAGATATGTAGATGATATTTTTTGCATTTGGACGGGTACAGAACGTCAACTAAATTCTTTCCTCCAACTTATAAACTCATTTCACACTCAAATACAGTTCACCTTAGAATTAGCTATTAATGCGTCCTTAAACTTTTTAGACCTTACACTATATCTATCAAACAATCAAATCGAATTCAATATTTACCGTAAACCAACTTACACAGACATAACTATTCATAACACATCGAATCATCCTATATCTCATAAGCATTCGGCCTTTCATTCAATGATTCACAGATTAGTTTCCGTGCCACTGTCTAGTATTAATTTTACAAACGAATTGTCTGTAATCAAGCAAATAGCGTTAAATAAGAAATTAAAACAAATTTCCACAAATAAATTCCTTTTCAACAGTACTCCACTTAACGATAACTTCAATCAAAATTACCAGTGGCGTAGGATTTTATTCATAAACAGTTTTTCCACCTTAAGTGTTAAGAACCTCCCTACAGATATAAAACCCGCTTACTACACAAATAATAATCTCGGTAAATTTTTTAATCAATACAAAGGATAAAGATGATAATTTAAGCCATTCTGGCATTTACAAACTGAACTGTAATGATTGTCCCGCGTTTTATGTTGGAAAAACAGCACGAAATGTTAACACTAGAGTTAAAGAACATTTACGTTGCTTAAATGGTACCGGGTTCTCTGAATTGGCAAACCATCTAATCTCATCAAACCATACTTTCGAAAAAACTACAGGAATTAGTCTTTTTACATAAAAACGGGATAGGCATTAGATTAGACAATTTAGAAGCACTCGAAATTAGGAAATCTTTAAAATCAAATTTATCACTTAACCTACTTAATAATCAAAAAAATGTATCCTTTAGCCCTATTTTAAATATGTTTCCTGTAAATCAAACTTTATCCCATCAATTGTCAACTTCACCCTCATTTGATGCTACGAATCACTCTGTTTTATTCCATAACTCACCCATTTAATTATTATTATGTATCCAAATACCTTCTTTTCCAGTAACAATGTAAAATGTCGTTTCATATATAAATTCAATATAGGATCTTTGTCTGCCCCTAACATTACATCATTATCTTTCTATTATGTACACTTGTTTATTTACCAATTCTTCGTAATATATATTAAGCACTTTCAACTGTTCCCTCCCTCTAATACATGCTTTCACTCTTCCTTCTTTGTATTATATACTGTCTCACTCTATCATTAACTGTTGTACCTATATATACCTGTTAACTCTGTATTTTTTCTTTAGTTATTATATGTGCCCTGACGAAGCTTGATCCAAGCGAAACCGGTTGGCCTTCATCATAATAAATTCTGTGGTTTTAAAACAAAGTATTCTTTTATTTAAAAAATATTCTGGTTATTGAATAAAATTTTGCAACTATTTACAAAAACAATTGGCAGTCATACCATGATAAATTTAGTGAAGACGAATTGAGAAGAAAAAATGATAATTAATAATTAACTCATCTAATGGGGAAACGCCTTTGTATTTTTCGTGAAAATAGGCATCAGTAATGAGGCTCTCGTCATAAATTATGTAAATCTATCTCTCCTGTCTTCTTACTCGGTATGAACGTCAGCGATTTCGTTCGAAGTATCAATTGAAGTGGCCAAGAGGGTGAATGTATAGGAAGGAGGTAGAAAGGGAAGGGAAGGAGGGGTGGGTGATTGCACCGGAAAAGGGTGAGTAAGCGGCATGAGTTCTTCACAACTCTGACACTTTCGAAGACAAGGCCAACGTAAATTCTATCAAACTTTAGCAATCGTTAGCAGGCGTCAGAAAATATCGCATCGCATTCTGGAGAAGTGGCCATCCCCATAAATTGTTATCGTTATGGCGAAAAGTGCTAAAAGTTTCCGAGATATTTTTGTTCGGAGTAGTTAAAACTTGTTTAACTGGCTGCGAATGGATATGAAGTTATGAAGTGAACGATCTCAATCTTTGTCAGTTTTATTACAGTATAGAAAAGAAAAAGGTTTGAGAAATCTTTCTAAGTCGATAAAGCGTAAAAGTTGAAAAATTTGCGCTAAAAGGTGAAGATATTGAATTTTGAAAGCGCAAAAGTGATGATGGCGCTGAATCTGAACTCATCTTCAATTTTGAGTAAAAACCAAAGAGGGAATCCCACGTACGTGGAATAACGTAAAAAAACATTGTTTTGATTCATAGGATATTTAGACTTCAAAAACAGGAAAAACCAAGAAGATTTAAAGATAAGAATACTTTTGGCTTCTTAAGGTCAAAAGCTTACAAATACTTAATTGACTGACGATAAGTGAAACACAAACATTGTTCTTTTGCTCCGTCTCACCGGAAAACCTGATAAAGTATTTTTCCCACGAAAATCTTAACTTTTTTTGTCTAGATTATTACTCAAAGCATTCTATCAAAACGACACGACACGTCCACAATCCTGTTAAATATCCGTTTTTTTTACAAGAGAATTAATTTTTGTAAAGTACGTGTTCGCGTGTCTATCCGCACCCAGGCGCTATCGCAAACATGGACATTATTTATCAGATTAATGTTCTGAAAGTAAAAAGAAAATGGAAAATAATAATTATAAATAACCCTCACGAATTGTGATAAGGAAGGTAATTAAAAGCGAGCCCCTCTTGTCGTGCGAACTCTACGATGTTTGGTTAGTGCGCCATAAAACTAACTTAACTTGACTTTGAAATATTTAAAGTGTGTTTACAGGCACGCCTAATATGTATGCATGCGAGTGTGTACATTTTTAGACCTTTCAACATTTGTAATAAGCAAAAAATACTATCAGTATCGCCGTGGTGGCAGACATTGAGATTTAAAACGTAGCGTCAAGTATTTTCAGGACATTTTTCCCTTCCTTTATTCCATTTTCATTTTCTTCTATCTCTACCTTATCAGGTTTCATAGTCCTATTGGTTACATAAGGTGGATTTTTTGTGATTAGACGTACAAAATAAATTTTATTAAAAAAACACAAATATTATAAGACTAAATATAAACACATTTGGTATTATTTTCCATTAATTTATGAATGTAGTTGGTAAAAGGTTGATGGGTGCTAATAGTATATATCTATAACTATTAAACAGGCCAATGTTACATCAAACATAATTAAGAATTAAACGTCAACATGCATGTAATAATAATAATTTTGGTTTAGCGCCGTTTTTGTGAAAAGTCATTACAATGTCTTTCATGTCCTCCACATCACAGGTGAACTCCTAGCGTGGAGGACAATGTATATAAAATATTTTAAATAAACATGAAGTTAAGTAAATAAAAAAAGGGCGCTGTACAAATTTTAATTTCTACTTTATATTAATATTTATTTAAATTAATTAACAGAAAAAATGTGCTGCCTCATACTAACCTGGCAGGTCACATCTGATATTTACAATCATTTTACTATAATAACTTAAAATTTTAGCTGATATACTTACATATAGATATATTTTTAGGGCACGATAGCAAGTTTAAAATAAAGTATACCCAAAGGTGATTCGTCGTTCAGTAAGGAACATATAATTATGAAAATCTTCGATTGAATTTAAGGAATGGGAGTCTGAAAAGTTTTATATATGTGTAGGTATATAATGTCGATGATTAGAAATTAAAATATTTTATTGAAATCAATGTAGAAACCTAAATTATTTATTATAATAAAGAATACAAATCGGTTAATCAACACTAAAGATGAAATCAAAATTTGTGAATTTTATCGGTAAATAAACAAGTGAACGATTTAATAAATTGCTTAAAAATCAGTCGACCCAAGTGAGCGAAAAAGGGATGGAAAATGATACAAGAACAACAAAAAAAACAAATTCAACTTCAAAATAACAATAAAGTCCCTAAGTTATACCATTTGAGCCCCTGGTGGAATAATATTTATCCCAAAAAACAAACAAATATTTTAAAAATTTCGTCACTAGAGTAGAATTTTTTTCCTGGTTATAGGTTACGTCGGTCACTTCTTCACCGATGCGTGAAATCCAATTCGAAATAATTTTACCTAAGTGTCTACTCTAATCAGTAGACTAAACATTATTTCCGGACGAGGGCTTAGTTGATTTTTAAATGTTTGTATTCAGAAGACTACACATCGATTATCTTTAGAAAAGATTTTTTGTACGTCTTAATCTCTTTTAGACATCCAAAAAATTACCTTTACAAACAAAATGAATAGGTGGTCGGAATGGTCGTTAAGAAGTACTGTTAAAACCATTCACGATTCGTAGATAAGAAACGAGATTAAATTTTGTGAATTTATCTGCGTCGTTCTTAAGGGCGAAAGCGGGATAAGTTAAATGCGTCAGGAAGTTAAATACTGCGAGAATTCTGCGGAAATTTTAAATAAAAACCGTTGCGCGTATGTATACTTGTATAGGCAGTATTACAGCGCTGAGCGTTCGTCCTCCCCATAAATCTCGCAACTCTCAGAGGGGGTATCATTTTCCATAAATCATCCGAGCACATAAACCTTAAAGTGGTCGTTTGTTGTAATACAACAATTCTTTTTCATGCCACGTGAGAATCCTACTCACGCTTTAGAGGTTTTCTTCTTCGTTAGGGCATCATTCGCGTAAAAGGCTGACGGTGGAAACTTTCAGACGTACTCCTTGGCTTTGTGACGTCACACTGACTTTCGTGTTAAAAGGTCATGAAATATATACTTCTTTTTTATGACAAAATTCTTTTTTTCACTTAAAGATGCATTCACTTTTTTTCAACACTCTCATAAATGAAAATATCTTTTTCTCAAACTTATTGTGAACGAAATTTTGAAGGAATTTTGTGGAATTACGTACTTTCTTTTATCGAAACTGGAATGGAATGAATATTCCAACTCTTTTTCATGCTGTGATGATGTCATTGTCGTTATTTGCTAGATGATTACACGACAACAACAAGAAGAAAAAAAACACCCAATAACATAAAGCTACTTACTTTGTAAAAATTTGATCACTTTTTGCAAATCTACATGTGAATTATGCCAAAACCCAGCTTAAAGAATGGAAGTGAGATGATTTTTTTTTATTAGGGAAATAAAAACTGAAGATCATAAAAATATTATCACTAAATATGTAATATCTTGATGACAACTTACTTATAAATCATAGATAATTGATTGATTTTGCAGATTCTATTATTGTTAACAATATCTTTTTTGTGGTTGTGATATTTTATTCACGCGTACAAAAATAATAATCATTTCTCTACTGGGTAAAACTATTTCGTCCGTCCATCGGGATAGCTACTTCATTAACAGGGTGACTATTATCTCCATTTATTTTGAGGCACTGTCACTTTTGATTATTTAAAGCGTTAAAGTATTTTCGTTACAAGCAGATCTAGTAGATTGTTTGTTTATGTAGATACAATAAGAGATAATTGATTTGCTACTTACTTATGCATATTTATTATCAATTATATTATCCTCTTTTTAGGGGTTATCAATATTTTTTTTTTAAATAAATAGATTAATAATTCGTTATTACTTCAGTATAACTTACTATAAAGATTATTAAAAAGTGATTACTATTTTGAAAACAGTAAGTATATGCTTAAGAACTTCAAGAGAATCTTAAAGTTGATTGCTGTTTAAGACATAAATCTTATAAAATATAGTTAGAACCATGAACCTATTGAACCTAGCTTATAGATCGATATTTGAAGAATATTTGTTTGTCGAAAAGGTTTGATAAAGATTTAACTACTTGTAATTTGTTCTGTTTTTCAATATTAATTGGAAGAGAAAAATGATTTATGCATGGAGCCCAATACCAATATTTGTAAAAACTGAAAATATTTTCAAGTCAAGTGACACAGTATAATATTGACGACTTATGGGCGCGAAAAACATTTTACAGTTAGTTGAGGGAAGTAACGGCATGTGACTTTTTGGTGTGATAGAGTGCTAAGATTGAAAAAAATATCATGATTGATGTTGTTGTAGTCGAAAACGTTTATTTTTTGTATGGAGATTTTCATAATTTTTCAGTTGTGGTGGGTCAATGACCCACCACAACTAAAAAAAATCTTCTGTAAAAAAAACTTAACTATTTTGACTACAACAACATCAATAGCGTCGTATTTTTCAATCTCAGCACAGAGAGCACACTCAAAAGTCACGAGCCGCGCCTGGATGAGGGTATGAGAATTTAAACACTGTAGAAAACAAAACAAGAATCCTAACATATAGAAATCAATGAAAGAATTATGTAAGTTCTGCCTATTGACATCTATTGAAAATGATCTCGTATGGAAACAGCTTCCTATATTAGTAAGATAGCAGTGTTACCTCAAATATTATTGTACCAACTATACGGAATTCAGCTGAGGCAGAAGTGCTTTAATTGTTAATAATATGTTGTATTAAAAGCCAATGGGCGCTAAGAATCCTTAATAAGGTCTAATAATAAGATATTAAATCGGGTAACATAACACCCACAGGTCACTTATATTGTATGAACTCTCTTATAACCCATAAAGTTATACCTGCACTTTGAAGAGCTACTGGAGCTGCCTGTTTAATTACCCTTTACATAATATTACATTTATTTATTAACGCCTTGATGGGCTTTTAGATAATAAATTAACATAAGTAAGTGCATGAGTACAGAAAATAATACTGTTTAAAAAAGATATACATGAAATAATACAGTAAAATGTAAAACGTTTCGAATAATGAATTTCGAACAAAAATTAAACAATAGTTCCCATACATTAGTGACAAAGAAATATTAAATTTAAATGTTTTTAAAATTTTGGCAAATAATGTGAAATATGTCAATATTTTAGGTGTATTCGTTCACAAGTGTATGTAGGCGAGGAATGGGTGCATGCATGTTGTAGTTAGTATGAAAGTTATTGTTGCAGAATAATATGTTTTGCCGAGTTGCTCGTTGAGGTACTCTAAAGTTGATAAGGTGCAGGAGCTCACAACAGTCGAATTCGAAGTGAATTTGAATCAAAATTGAAAGTTAATTAGCAATGATACGTAAAATCTTTACTCATGGGGAGGGGATATTTGCCCGAGGTTTGTTGTTTCGAGGGAAGGAGAGAGAGAGCACATTAGAAATAGAATGATTGCGAAACAATAAGTTATATTTAACAATAAATACGCATATTATTGAATGGTTTCAAGCTATCATTAGTTCTTGACATAAATAAGCTGCAGTACCTAGTGCAACTAGGATTCGACGGTTTTTGTATAACCGGACACTGTCCGCGAACGACGGAATCGATGCAACGTTGCTACCGCCGAGGCGGGAGACGAAGTTGACGGTGGGAGGAGGAGGGCACGTGGTGGCGTACCTTCAGATTATCATCTAATAAACATACTTTAGGACACAAAACAACACCACATTAAAATTGATATAACCATCTGCTTCCATCGCTCCCATCCTACTCAATAATGGGCACAATTTAATTGTAGCTATTTTTACGTAATTAATGAGGTCATATTACTAAACCAGTATTGTATTATTTATTCTTCAGGTAGGGTGTTTTTGGTCTTCCAGTGTTTCGATTCTCTTCAATTTCACTTTAAATAAACAATCCAAAACAAGAGTTTCTCGTTAAAAAAATTCGAGTTGCCTTTAAACAAGTTATTTTAAAAATATATTTTTAATTATTTTTGGTGATAATTTTGTAAGTTTTATATTACTATAATAACATAAGTTCTGGCTTTTAAGCATTTTACAATAATGTGTTTTGCGAATTAAAAGTAGCTCAAATCGAGAGGAAAAAATACAAAACATTGGTTAATAAACTTTTTATTTTAATTTTTAGGTTTTTAAAATTTTATTTAAACAATATTTATTATTATTTTAATTTTTTAAAACAATTTTTAGTTAAAAGTTCTGCTAGGTAATTATTTTTACGTTTGACAGCTGTTTCGCCTTCTGAGGGCATTATCAAACTGTCTGATACAGTTCTAATAGTTATGCCTAGCAGAACTTTTAACTAAAAATTGTTTTTTTTAAATTAAAATATTAATAATTATTGTTTAAATAAATTTAAGAAAACCTAAGAATTAAAATGGAGTTCTACAAAATAAACTTCAAAACCATAAATAAAATATTTTTATTTTAAATTCGAATACCGCACAAGAGTTACAACTGTCCAGAGCTAGTAAGACTAAGGCATTCCTTACGTTTTGTGATTGAAGGGAGTGGGAAAGGAAGAGAAACGGGGAAGAGGAAGTTTAGGAACTACCCAGCTTCTCAGATATGGTTGCTTAACACGGTTGGAACCATTTCAAACAACGTTTCGATTCTAACTAGTGGTCTTTCACCAAGGCGATACTAAGAGAATCTACCACTGTGAAACGTCCTATAAAAAAACTGAATACGGTTTTATCTTAATCAGGTGATTTTTCACAAAAACGGCGCTATACAAATCGTCCAAATATTATTATATGAAATACCACAAGCTGATTAAATAACACTTATTTGCGCACGCCGGGATTTGTACTCATGACCTCCATATTCGTAGTCGAGGAACGTAACCGCTTAACCATTATTCATCAATACCCTCCACACAGCATCTCCAAAGTTGACAAAGGCCTCGAGGGAATTTATTTCTCCCAGGGCCTCCCGAGTGAAGTTAGTAAAAAATCGATAATCAAATATATATGTATGCATATATATATATTTTTTTTTTTACGTGAATACCGCACAAGAGTCTCAACTGCTCCCAACCGTCCAGAGCCAGTGAGACTATGGTATCCCCTATAGGGGTATGTTGTGAGGCTGAAGGTAGTGGGGAGAAGAAGGAGATGAAAAAGAAGTTTGGGAAGTACCTGGCTATTCAGATCTGATCACCAAACACGGCTAAAGCCATTTCAAGCAACTTTTCAATTCTGAACGGTGGTCTTTCACCAGGCCGATACTTGGAGTATCTACCACTCTGGAACGTGCCGCAAATATACTATATTTTATTTTATATGATTCAAATGTGTTAAGACACATATTGATTAAACAAAATTTATTTCCGCACGCCGGGTTCGAACCCGCGACCTCTGAATTCGTAGTCGAGCGTCTTACCCCTCGACCATGCAGGCCGTCAACATATGATGTTAGTAGGCGCGGTTTAAAACCCTAACTACATTTCTTGAACTGAATACATAATTCAATCACTTGACTTAACGAAAGTAATCAATAAGCCTACATTTCATATCAAAGCCCTCGTATTTATTGAGTCATTATATATTGGGTACCATGGTAATAAAGTCGAAATGCCCGATAAAATTTACATCAAGTATTCTCGTTGGAGGATAGAGCTATTTGGTTAAAATAAATACCACTAAAAGTCATAAACTGCTAAATATAATTGGAGATATAATAATAATCTCAGATATTGATACATGTATTTATATCAATTTGTTTCTACTCTCTGGGATTTACTCGTTCCTGCCTTCGGCAAATTTAAGGCTTGCCTCTCAGGTAGTACTAACGAATAGTAGCTCGGTTCAAATCCGGTTGACTTTTTGACAATCTCTCTGTGAAAAGATTTGACTTCGCCAGATAAATCGTAACAAAGCCTTTTCGTGCAGCCTTCAAGGTTCTGCCGTTCAGGATATATTGAATATGGTATGGCGAAAAGTTCCGCATAATTAAAACACCCATAAATGACAGAATATTATAATTGAAGTAATTTATGATCGACTTCTTTGCAAGAAATTTATCGTTTACCCATCTGTTTGTGAACAATTGACGGGCTTCTTGGCAAGGTTAGAAAAATTAAATTGCTCAGAATGACAAATAGTTATTGAATGATATATTTAACATTTCATTTAATAAAGAAAATCTTTGAATAAAGGTGTGTTAAACAGTTGAATAGGTTGTATTTTGCCAAATATTCCTAAGGTCAAATAGTTATTTCCTTACAAAGGTAATATATCACTTTAAAAGCAAATAAGCGCAAAATATACTTTGTTTGGAGCGAATTTTCGAAAATAGTTATGTTTTGCTTTAAAAATAGAATAACGTCAGATTAGATAAATATTATTGCTTGTATTCTGAATTACTTCTAAAAGCTCTAGATTAAATACATCATTGAAGTTTAAACACAGTATTTTTTTCTGTGAATTTTATATATATTGTAAATAAATATTTTATTTTATTTATTTGAATAAATACAAAATTCACAATACAAATCTTCTATGTCTGGGTAGACAATCATTTAAAAAAAAAGTTATTTTTAATTATTATTTCAATGTACCTAATCTTTTATTTCTGTGGAGTTTCTTTTATTTTCGCGCTCGACTACCATCTCACCTATCAAAGCGATTATTAAATTGTTCAAAATTTAATATTCCACAACATTTAAAATAAAAACAAACCAACCTTTTTGTCGTACAATTTTACTTTAGACTTATAATATACAGACTTAACTTTGAAGAGGGGTGAATAAAAAGCTACCCTATCCTCCCCTAGTTAAGTGGCCCTTGATCTGTTTACTGGGCCTTATCACCCCATTGAAGCGGCACTAGTGGTGAGTACAGCCTCCTCCTGAACTCATTCACCCGTCAATGATGATGATGAGAACAAAGCCACCATTGTCAATACGTCAAGAGTTAAGATAAGATGTGACGTCATTATGTCATCTTGCCATTAGGTAGAATAGCCGTGAATAAGACGATAATATTAGTTATTTTCTGTTGGAGATTTTATTGTCTCATTTTTGATGATGCAAAATACATTCTCCATTAGTATAAGTATTTGATTTCATTGTAGGTTATGATAAATAAATTGGACGTTGTTAGGCAGAAAGCGTCTAACCCCAAAAAGATGAAACCGAGAAAAAGGCGTTTGAAATTATTTATGACAATACAAAAGCATTAATATGCATAATCAGCATTTTTAAGGTGAATATCAGTGGTTTTTTTTGTTCTCTGTGAGAACTTTTATAAATAGGCCATTTATAATATATCAACATACGAGTATTTATTAAAAACATTGTTACCCTACAAATTGCGTTAGTACAAAAACTGAATTATCAAAAATCTATTGCATTTAGAGCTCGGAGGTTTTTAGCATATAGAAATCTTGTATTTATCTATAGGAAAACATGTCGAACTCGATTTTGGCAATTTGTGGGTTGGATGCTTTTTGCATAACTACGTCCAATTGAAGTTAACGAAGTGGCACTTCTATACAATATTGTTATGTAATTTTAAAGACATTACTTTAGATTTTACGAAGGAGGTAAGGAGACGCTTTCATTAAAACTAAATTACCTTAGTAAAATGATCAATTTTAAATCCGTTTTTTTATCCAATTTCAATAATAAGTGCCACTATAGTTAAAATCGATAGCGAACACGAAATGATATGTCAAAGTTGATATGGAAACGTGTAAATATAAAAAATAATGCTAAAATGATGGTTTTTCGTATTTAAATAATATTATGGTAGGTTCGTTAGAGATCTACGAATGTATTATTCAAAGAAAGTTAGTTCAAAGGTATATCATGTTTATATCAAAAGCACTTATGTTATCGTCTATTAAACTTTCGGATGATTCTTATAAAACAAATTATTTCTTTTCTTTGACGTCTTCCCCAAACTTCCTGTAATTAAAAACTATAAAATAATTTATTTTGTGAGTATGTACAACCGTACGAGTGTGAGCTTTTGGATTTTGAAATTGATTCTAATTGAAATTATCTAATTTCAAAAATTATTTCTCGAATCCCTACCTAATCGGTGCTAATTCCTACCTATAGTGCATATTAGCAGACATTATTATTTGATATATTAAATGGGTCATGTTTCATTCCGTTATTTTAACAGGTAACAACAAGATTTTATTTTTTATTTATTTTTCCAAGTATTATTTTTATATCAATTTAAAATTAAAGAAGTTCTACTATGTAATTATTATTACAGGTGACATCTGTTCTACCTTCCGAAAGCATTGTCAAACTGCGAAGATGCTACGTACATAAGAACTTTTCATAACATTTCTAGATATATACAATAAACTATATCTAGAAATAATTATTGCAAAAAAATACTTTAAAAAAAAAAATAGTTTTACAAAATAAACGTTAGAACAATAAATAATATTTATATATATCTACGTATTCACGTCTTCGGCCTACCTGATTGAGTGGTGATACGCTCGATTCGAATAGATTTTTAAAATTTAATATGTGTCATTACACATTTAATTAATATCAAATAATAAAAAGTATATTTGTGGCACGTTCGAGTGGTAGATTCTCTTAAGTCTCGTTCTGCTGAAAGACCACCATTTAGAATCAAAACGTTGCTTGAAATGGTTTTAGTCGTGTTTGGTGACCAGATCTGAATAGCCAGGTACTTTCCAATCTTCCTTTTACACATATCCTACCCCTTCTCCTTCCCCTTACACTAACCTTAATCTCACAACATACCTCAATTAGAGATGCCAAAGTCTCACTGGCTCTAGACGGTTGGGACTCGTGCGGTATTCACTATGAAAAATAATCAATAAATTCACTATTTTTTCTATTTTGTAAGCTTTTCCGATGTTCCGTGACACTATTTTCAAAATCAAATATTATGGCGCAAGCTATCATTAAAACCTTTGATCTCCTACCTTCTTAAAAAGTAAGAGTATTCATGATTATAACATTGCCTATGACCGTGGGACAGAATCAACACAATAAAACCGTGTGTCACTGATGTAACAATGGGCACGCTATCAATTTGCTAAGTTACTTAAGCATGTTGGCTTGATATAATTATTACAACATTTAAAAAAAACTGACGCCCATTATTTAAAAAAAAAATACAAATAATTGGATTGGTTGGTTTTTGGGGTATTGTGTTACCTTCTGCTTTTATCATCAAGGGTATTTTCAAAGAGGATCCATGTAGTAATCCAGATCAAGATGAAGAGAATTGTCTATGATAAGGTGAGGCCGATGCTTGATTAAAATACCGCTTCTTATTATTTCCAATTTTGAAACTGTTAATTTGTGGTGGAAATCTATTTCAATGATTTAATAATATCTGATTTTTAACTTTATTCTGCTATTTTTTGTATTTAAGACCTGATCGGTTTCACATTATGACAGGCATCTTCAGTACTACTTCTTACTCAGCTGCTCGCTGATGATGGATACAGTAAAACTGTCTAAAACTTTTTTACTATCGTAAATAGATAAAATGGTTGACAACCGCATTTCAGAGCTGGCCCGTACTAATTTAATTAAATAATAGTGTTACTAACTAACCGTCACGCTGTTTCCTCGCAGGGGTAGGCAGAGAGGACGGACCGTCATACAACTCTGTCTTGGCACACACTCCTAGCTTTGTTCACATTCATACATTGTCTCATACTGTTATTCTGGCTCTTTACGTGACCCGATTCAAGTATTTGATTCACTCGATCGTGCCATGTCTTCCTTGGGCGTCCCCGACTTCTTCTTCTATTCATTTCGCATCATGTATAATTTTTTTTGCAATATTGTAAAAAGTTCTGGCTATCTTTATCTTTTTTGCGTTCTTGGCAACCCTTACCTTTCACAACACACGATATCCGTAATACGCAAATACCGTTTTTTTGGTTTGTAAAATAGGTAATTTAGAATGGTTACAGCTGTTTTTTACTTTACCTTTATGTTATTAAAAAAAAAAATACTGAAATCTTACGGTATAATAATGTATAATAATATATAATTTATAATTCCTATTTTTTTCCTATCGTCAGCTAAAAAAAAAAGGTGCAAAAGAAGGCTTGTCAACCCCGAAAAATCCACCACAATACTCTCAGCAGCCGTGAGAATCTCAAAAATTTATCCAAAGACAGTCAAATGTTGTGAACGCTTTTATCATAACGTACGCATTTCCGGTAAATGTATAATCTTGGCACGTGTTATATAACTATAACACGCTGTTTTGACAAGAATTTTTTTGTCTTTGAAGTCGGTTAAATAGTACCGAAATCCAATCATAATTAGAATGCATTATAAGATAGTATCACTCTGGCTGAACATAATTTACAAACATGGGTAGATCTATT
The DNA here is from genome assembly GCA_022651775.1 of Drusus annulatus. Taxonomy (NCBI): domain Eukaryota; kingdom Metazoa; phylum Arthropoda; class Insecta; order Trichoptera; family Limnephilidae; genus Drusus; species Drusus annulatus. Next base: position 1,602,202 of record JAGWCC010000147.1, on the reverse strand, counting down.
GAGCAAGGAGTCAAGCCATGGCGCGTTCGATATCATTTCGTATTCACAAAAGGCTAATCAAAATGCATTGTTGACGGTCGGGTAGGGATATGAATATTACCCGGACTAAAATCACATATTGTTGCGGAGGAGGATTGCAGGAAGCGAGCAGACATTGTGTTCGATGGTTGACAATACTCTTACAGGTCCATAAGGATTATGTTAGAATGCTTTTTGTTGATGACATCAGTTTTTTTCCCTTGGAATAAAGGGTCAATATCGCTTCAATGAGGCATTGGAGGATACCTACTCTTTTTCTGAATTAAAAGGAAAAAAAATGTGTAGCAAACACTAACTTGTACCTACCTCAATTTAAAAAAAAACTCTTTGTTTTGTGCGTGCAAAAAACTTTTCAACATTTAGGAAGATTCCAAAAATGATATATTTTCGGTACTAGCTCAAGTTTAAAAACAAAATGAATACAGACACAAGAGCGTCAGCTGCTCAGACCCAGTGGAACTATGACATCTTCAATTCGGACGATATTGTGTGAATGAAGGAATTGAGAAGAAATGGAAATGTTAAAGATAAAAGTCGGTAAGTACCTGAATCTTCGATTCTGAATGTTGGTCTTTCTCCAGAGCGATACTAAGAGTATATACCACTCATTATTTTTGGTGTTGATGATAAAAATAAATGACTTTAGCTATTACGTTTTTAGACATTGTATTATGTTTCATGAGAAGAGTACCTTCTGCACCTACTTGCACGTATAGTCAGATTCTTTGTACCTCATGGGAATTGTGTCGTAAAGTAGTTAACAATGGATTTAATTGGGTAATAATGTTCACTCCAAGCAATTAAATCTGCTTTTCTTTCACGACACGTTGTATAATATATGATTCATTATTTATTTTATTTTGGTTTAGTTTGACAAGGAAGGTGTTTTAAAGAGATAAAAAATGTATTTGAAAGAAGACGCCTACTTAATTAATGTATTATGATTGCTATAATATCCATTTTTAAATCATTACTCATTATTTCATAATAAATTAACCAGCACAATATGAAGATATCAGGAGATTCGTTGGGTAAATACCTATCTACGTATATTACTGATGAATGTTTGCTTATAAAATTTGGGGTTTTTTTAATAAATGTTTAAAATCGTAACATAATCTCGTAAATAGAAATGTTTTTGTAATGTGATGATAGCTTGGAGTAAGAATATATATGGAGAGAGAGCTAAATGTGTGTACCCAACTTATTCACATTTACGAAAAATCACTTTCTCCGGGTTTTTACCACGTGAATCGTGAGCGAGAAAGAGACAAGACAAATTTTCACATAATATCGCACCACTTTTAGGCATGTACGCATGTTTTCCGTCTCCGGCGACTCCACCCACTACGTTTTGTTATGCGACATAACTCAACGGTTTTTAAGGTTATATCCTATATTTTTGTTGATAACAATACTGTAAAAAAGTGGTTATACAAATAAACAAACATTATGTCGACATGTGCTATGAATATACGAGTATGTTAAAAGGTGTGTCCATGAAAACCCTAGCCACGCACGCGTCAGAAAAAAAATCAATAATCCTGACTACACTGTTTCGCAAAGCTATCCCTTCTGGTATAGTATTGCTCTGAGGATGATAGAGATCTTTGTAGTAATAATTTTTTAAAGTTTTATTGAGTTGTTATACTTTTCTCTATATTGAAGTATGCAGCAGTATTTTGGAGTATTTTATCACTCATGTCTATTTGAACTTATACCCACTAATCCCCATTTTTTTCTTGTTTATTATCATTCAAAATAATTATTTTATCGCTACGTTTTAAAAATCTTAGTCATTGTAATTTTTTTTTACGCAAATACCAAACACTCCCGAGTCACAAACAATGAGACAAATATTTTAATTGTACCTATTTTTATTGAGAAAAGCTGTTGTTGTTTGTACATCGATGAAACACTTCACTTTCAAAGGATTGAACCCGCAAGACTGTGTGCGAACCTAAATTTTGGACCACGCGGCCATAAACCACCCTTTTAAAATTTATAAAACCACGCTGTTACTCATTGCCAAGCGTGTTCTTCCTCAAATAATCCATTCGCCAAAGTCAACTCATACAAAAGCTCATACATAAAATATGTAGAACATTCACATATTAAAGAAATTCTACTCGGAAAGGTACCTACTGCTACGGCAACCTGCGTTACGTTACGGCAGTTTGTATGGAAAACAGAGTCTACGGTACCTCCTATTTCAGTTTTACGAAACCTTCAATGCGTGAAATCCGATTGAATAAATGTACTTCAACGTATTTGTAACATAAATAACACCGCTGCGTTCATTGAATTAAATAATTTTACGTTATCCTTTGTTCAGAGCTTTTGACAGGACTAAATAAATCAACCAATTTGTGTGTTTACAATTAGTTTAGAGCTTAAACACGAAACCCTGTAGAAGGTGAGATTACTCGAAATGTTTATTTTAACGTTTGACAGGTTTATTAACACTTTGTTGGTTTTATGAGCGTTTTCGTTCAATTATGGGCTCTTTATTGTGATTTTATCAATCAAATTGGACATTATAATTATCAGGAATAATGCTTTAGGAGTTTACCTTCTAAGTAATATTTTTCTACTTAAAAAAGATAATTATCGAGTTTGCGTAAGGTTACTTTTTCGTATATGGTGGTTAATGATTTAGCAGCAGGTTTCGTGCGTGCTTTAAGTACACCTAAATGAAAAAAATCGGGGGCTTATATTTAAAGTGCCTACTTGACTGTGGAGAAAATCATTGTACAGAGAGTTTACTTGAGTATGCTTGACTTTCAAGTCGGAGATTGTCGTTTCGATTGATAAATATATACTGGTACATTATATTTTTTGGACAGGTACGTTAAAAATATAAAAAAGTTCTAATTTTTCTTATTGTTGTATCCATCCTCAATCAACAGCATTTATCCCAAATGCGTATTGCATGGTTCAATTGAAATATTTTTTTGTAACGTAACTATGAGTTAAGTGCTTTAAAAACCACCAATTTAAGTAAGAAGAGCCTCCTTGAATATTTTTCTTCAGATCGACATACTTATCTCTGCAATTAGGAAGGGGAGAGGGATACAAATCTTAGGATTAAAAAAAGAAGTTCGTTTGTTTTTTTGGCAGCCTGCAGATATAATTTTTTTAAATGTTTTTTTTAATGATTTTAGACACAGAATTATTAGAGTTTACCGTACTAGACGTCAAATATCGCTCATTTGTGCCTGAAAACTTAATTAAATTACTTTCATAAAAAATAGAATGTGTTTTATTTACCAATTCTAACATTTTCATTTCATTTCCAATGAGAGAGAAACTTATACGTAATATTTCGTAGACAAATATATACCTATGAAGTAATTTAGTAAAAGGCACCACAAAACATTGAAGTAAAATATCCAATGCACCTAAACAAGGTAATAGATTTGGTCCTTAGCCACTATCGAGAATTTTGTCGCAGGTATAACCCGTTTGACAAAGACAGCCAGGTACAAGTTGAATATAGAGTCAGCCGGTTTTCCGCTTTCAGACATTTATTTCCGATCCGAAATGCCAAATAAAATTAAGCGAACGCTGTTATCGTGATATGAAACTGCTGCCGCCCATTATCAGCTGTGTTTCGCAACCGAGTAGTTCTTAAAGGGACGTCGCTTTCAAAACAGATAATAAACATTAAAATATTGGATTATTTTATGTCAGATGAAGTTAAACCGATGAATACTTAATAATAAGGGGTAACAATGGTAACACCAGGTTTCCCAAGCGTAAATGTTTTTCCGCCCACTTTTTAAATATGCTTTTCTTCTGCAATCTACCTTAAAATATCCATTTTAGTTTTGTTAAGAAAAATGATAACGTTGTTAAATATCGAGAAATTGAATTTTTGTTTTTAAGGATATTTATTATAAAAAAATAATTAATTGAAAAAATTGTTTATTAAAATTGATCAAACAATTTATTTATAAGATGACGAAGTGTATTTTCAAGTCCCACCTTAAAAGTCAATTCGTTGTAAGATGTATTTCACAAACACAACAACTTGAGAAAGGCAGAAAAAATCGTCAAGAAAATAACAAAACTCCTTTTCACAGAATTCAGACCTTAGCGCAACTATTTTTAAATCGTATCATAAAATTCAATAATGTGGTATGAATCTTTGGCCATACAATTATTTTTAAAAAATGAGTCTAGATGACATATTTTTTGGATCAGTTTGGAAAAAAAACTGAATTGTTGAAATTTGGGCGAATCCGGTTACAAAAATTTGTAAAATATTAACATACCTGGAAATGCTTTACAAAGCAATGAGTTTTTACACCTTATTTGTAAAAGTGATTAAGAATTCAGCGATTATTTTTTCTTAAGGATCGATGTTACAATGAAGGGCATCCATTTTCCTTCGGGCATTCAAACGCGCAGTCAACGGTGCGCGTAGACGATAATAATAGCGCTCGCAAATTTCAAAGTAGGTAGTGTAAATAACATGTACCTAAATTGTTTGTCCTAAACAAAGTGAATTGCATTCAAAATTTTAAATTGCTGCGAAAATGATTAAGCTAGAATGACTTTTAATGAAGTGGGCAGGGGTAACTACGGTAATTACTGAACATTGATAGTGTAATAATCATTTTACTGGTAGATTAATTACATGATTAGAAATCTAACTATGCTTTAATATTAGAGAATTCTGGTAATTCCAGATTAAACCGTTAAAAGTGTAGCTTAATTAAAGATTCAGGTAAAAATTGTATTTTTAAAACTGTTCAATTATGATGGAATTTCATTGTTATATTATTATTCAGTTAAATGTATCACTTTGTTACATTTATTTGTGAAATTATTGGTTGTATCCTGCTTTAGACTACAGATTGGTACATTTTAAACTGAGTTCTTTTAAAACCCTCTTCTATATAAATAAAGTGTTAACAATCAAGGATTTTACCACCACTAAACTAGATGTATGTCCCGTTAGTGGGTATATTTTCTATTGGCAGAATTAAGTTGAATATTTACTTGCCCATTGAATGGGAAGGTCTGTGCATAAAAATGAGACTTCAAAAAATGCATCTATAGTATTCTTGACTAAAATAAGTCGTATGGAAGGTATTTCGTCATATTTTCGTAGAATATTTTATTTTGCATGCTGCATGGGAACATTTCGCTATTCATTGACACTATGGACACATTGAATGCGAAAATCGGGCACGTGTTAGCTTTTTGTTATGGAAATCGTATAAGTGTTTTTTTCTCTTGTAAACATGTTTGTATTATGTACTTAAAAGGTAATATAAATTATTTTATTACGAAATGAGTTTCATTTACTTTGTTAATTATGTTTTTTTATTAAATAAAATACTTTTATTGCCTACTATACGTTCATCACGTGTTTATGACATCGTAAGGGCAGGTAAAAAACTGAAATAGTTCTAAATATAATCAATTATCTTTTAAGAATTTTACTCTAAAAAAAGTGGGTACTCAATAATAAAATTCAGACCTAACTCCAATGAAATAATATTAAAAAATTACTTTAATGAAATAATAATGATTATTGAATAGTATTATAATAATAATAATAATATCCGCATTCGGACAAAGAAACTGTACATATTTAGCAACAAAACTCCACAACATCCTTCCTCCGGATATAAAACAAATAGAAAAACTAAACGAGTACAAATCAAGAATTAAAGTCTGGCTGAAAGAACTCAATGAGATAACATTAAAAGCAGTACTAAAAACGACATAGAAGACGCACCAAATTAGATGACATGAAATTACATAACTCTAGTCCGCCTCAGCACAGGACCCCCCCTAGTGAGGAGGACTAAGAAGAAAAAAAGAAGAAAAGAAAAGAGAAAAAAAAAAAAAAAACAACGATGATAACAAAGAGTGTTACAATTATAATAATTAATGTACCTAATTTATCTTTACTGCTATCTCTGTTAACATTTTCACACATACATCATATTTTGTATTTGCATATTTTCTCATTTATATAGATGCTAAATAAAAAAAAAAAAAAATAAAAAATATAAATAATTAAAAAAAATACCACATCTTAAAAGTAAAAATAGTAATTAACTCAAATTTAATCCAAACAAACTAAATAAATTGAAATCAGCTCGATTTTATTAGAAAGATATGAAATATTAAATTCTATTGTATTATTTTAAAATGTAGCTAATCATTTCAAATAATAATAAAATATAAATAAATAAATTGAAAAAAGCAACATGTTTTGTTTTGTTTTATGGAATCATATAAATAACATGAATAAAACTTAAATATTTGGTAATCAATAAAAAACGAACTTTCACAAATTAAGTGTTTTGGACAGTTACATTTGAATTGGTTCTTTCGTTATGTAAAACGAATGAATGTATTATTTACTATAAAGACATTTGTTGTAAATTAATTAATTTAATATTGTATAAGAACACAAAAAAGTGTTTTTTTATATATTGCCTTTCATCACAAACTTTCATTATAATTAATTATCGTGAAAAATAAATTAAAAAGCCAATAAAATATACATTACAAGATTATAACAACGTTTCATCGTTTAAAACAATATAATGTTCACCTTAATCATTCATAAAAAAATGTGGTGAGGCACAGCGAATAATTATGTTAATTTATAGGAGATATAATCCTGTAATTTTGTTTGCAGTGTGTTTAATAAACAAAATTACTTCACTTCTTTCTTAATCCGAACTTTTAAAATTGCACCAGTGATCTTTTACACAAAGAAACAGTGTGTTTTAAATATATTTTAAAACTCAATCTCGCACATCTGAAATAACAATTTATCTGAAAAAAAAAAAAAGATTTATTAGGTGAAAAAAATGTAATTCATTTTATACAGTTAATGGTGTATCTTTATTATTTTATGAAAAATCAATCACGATATAACCTAACCATAATAATATTGAAGGAAGGGATAGCAAGAGACCCGATAAATATATACCTTGTTAGTTCCACATTTTGCTGTCGACATTTTTTTATTAATTTGTTATCCGTAATAGGAAAATAAACCAGTAATAAAATAATGGCTAGATAGTTCTCTGATTAAGACTATTAAAATATAAACTACTATCCGTTATCAAATCACCGTGTTTCTGCCTAAGTTTTCACGTTAAAATTTATCGTACACGAACAGTTATTAGGCAGTCGAAATGACCTTATGCAAATTTCGTCAATAGGCACGCTTTTATGATGCATTCGTTGTCGCCAATTATAATATACATGGTTTTATCACAGATATAAAATGTACTAGGTTTTGTTTTTGGATCTGAATATTTTTTTGCCTTTTTATTTTTATTGATTTAGGTTTTTACACGTCTGTAATGAAAAGTAATATCGTGTTTTTTGTGAATGATTTTTTTAAAACTTCACTACCATTTCTTAGCTTAAAGATGGGCTATTTCCTTGGCTATTCTTTTTTTATTTCACGTGATTCTTCCCAAAGCCAGTGAAATTATGGCATCCTTATGTTTAGAATGTTGTATGGCATAAAGAATGTGGGAAAGGAAGGAGAAATAGGGGTAAATTATGAAATCAAAGTATCCAGCTAAACCGTTCTAGTCATAGCTTAAGCAATTTTAAGCATATATTAGATTCTAGATACCGATCTTTCACTAAGACGAGAATCTCCCTCTAGAGAGAGGGAGATGCTTATTATAATGTACTATTTTATTCAAAATATTATGGGTGAGAAACAACCCCCTCCCCCAGTTCTTATATTTACGGTCAATAAACTGCAACTGAAATTTATCAATTTTCCTTAATAATCAATAACACAACGTTTAAAGTTGAAGTTGGCATATAATGTGACAAAAAACGAATATTTTGCACTCCGAAAGGAACCGAACCTAAAATCTCCCGATTCAAAGTCAAATACTCAGTACTTTAGATTACAGAAGCATGTTGACCAGAACGATAAATTCTTTAAAACTCTAAAAAAGTATCTGATAGTATTAATACGATGAGCGTGTGTCGCACATGGTTCGATCAATCGCCGTGTGAGGGGCTAGCGTCTGCAAAAACATCAACTCTACCATAATGTTCTTGTTCCAATAGTCAATCTCGTGTTTTCCATATCTATAAGTCGCACCAAACTTGGAAGCCCGGGCAATGCTAGCAAAGTTCTTAACGCCGTCAGTAATTGGCCATTATCAGGACCCAACGCAATTATCTGCAATTTTTCGCGCACCGTTGGGCTACTTTACATATTATGTATGCGTTAGAAAAGCGTTGAATAGGTGGCAGGCATTATGCGTTATTATAGTAATTGGACTCTAAATATTTTAATAAATTGCTGTTGTTACAGCGGATTTTCCGGATCTATGACATAAAAACAAGCCATAAATGGTATTGCTTGGTAATTTAATAAATAATCTAAAAGTATTGAAGGCGGTGATTTAAAAAAAAAATATTTTCTAGTCCATTGCAAACTGTGTCATAGTTTCGTGACAAAACTAAGGTTTTGAATTGACTAGAACATAACTTATTATACAAGATGTCCGGGGCTAAAGTGCTAAAACTTCGGGATGTGTTTCTACTCGATAGTCCTTAAGCTATTGCTGGGTACAAAAAATTAAGTTATCGTAGGTTTTTATATTCAAATTTACTTTTGGCTTAACGCTTGATTTCCATATCAGAAAATGTATTTTAAAATATGAAGTGCGAGTACGTGTCCCTTTTAATGTAAAAAGTACATATTAAAAACGACTCATCGAACAAAATCTTTTGTTTAAATAAAAAATAATTTTGTTTAAAGCCACTTTATTTATACACATAACAATTCGACCGGTTTCGGTTAGACTTAACCTTCATCAGGAACGTATAAGTATATACTAAGATTAAATATAGGAAGAATACAGTAGATCTAAAGCATTAGAAAAGACAAAACATTAATATGAACAGGACAAAGCATCAAAGAAACAATTAATGAATTGGAACTAAAAGTCCGGGGGGATGGGAAGAATGTTCCATTCTTAAAAATCCCATTTAGTTAATTCTAATTGTTTGTTTAAAATTTGGCAATTATTATTGATTATTTGATTTTGTAAATTTCTAATGCTTCTTTGTAGGGAATGTCATTGTGTTTATCAAATAATACTCTAATTTAATCTTAGTATATACTTATACGTTCCCCTTGATGATGAAGGTTGGTCTAACTTTGTCCGGTCGAATTGTTATGTGTATAAATAAAGTGGCTTTAAACAAAATTATTTTTTATTTAAATTATAATGTCCAGCTACAAAGTGTTTGCTTCCTTCGAAAATCTTTTGTTATGGTATCAATAAATGTACACAGATATATTTTTATCTAATCTAGTTAGATAGAGGCAAAAAAATGAGCTCGAAAGTGTAATTAAATGTTGAGATTTGAAAATATTTAAAAAATTACAAGACGCCATATTTTTCAACTTTCCGACCCGAACAAGAAAATTGGATGAATATTTTTTTTAAATCTCGGGTGACGCCGGACAGCAATGATAAAAATAATATGCTCAAATTTATAGCGCTCTATTAAGTTGACATATAAGTTTCACAATCAGCACCCAAAAAATGTTATGTATTCAACAATCTAATTACAATTAATTACTTTTCGTATTGCATTGTATTACACAACGCTACGTGATCGTTCATAATAATACATCACGGCAATGTGATAATGAACTTTCATATGTGGCATAATTCCAAGCAATTCAAATGACAAGATATAATTGAGCTACATTTACAATGGCGAACTATATGATTCTTTGTGCGCTAGAATGGAATTAAATAAAGTTACAATGAATAGAAATATATATTTAAAACCATTCTGGATTAAGTATCAGCAGCTTACGGTCCATATCCATTATTTTATCTTGATCGCATATCAATCTTTGCATTTTGACACAGCATTTAATTAATTTTATTGTATTGTTAACTCATATAACTTGGTGGTCTTTCAGTTTGATAGGTTGCAAATTAATTAGCACAAGCCAAATACAACTTTAAACTCGAAATAATATTTTTACCATTTACATCGCTTGACTTTTTATGAATTTTACTTTTTGTAATTGACTTGAATATATTAAGGTAATACTTACAACAACGAATTTTAAATTTGAAAATACGCCGGTAATTTACAATATTTAAAAATAATAAGTAAGAATTTTTGTCCATGCTATTTGCTTCAAAATATTTCAAACGTTCAAATATTTCATTTTTAACCATTTTTCATTTTGTAAGGTATAGTAAACAAACAGTTAAAACTACACCACTTTAACAAAACTCATAGAAGTGCGTGTAATTTGCAAAAAAAAAAAAAAAAAGAATCTCATCGCTCCCAGAACCACCCAACTCTCAGTATACTAACGTAACTTAAAATAAAACACTGTTTTAATGGGTTTTATAGTTAATTGTAAATGTGTGCCAGTTTGTGGCAATGATGTATCCACATGTATACAACAAGTTACTACAAGGTAAAAATAAAACAAATATTTTAACAAGTTGCTAAATGATTAATGTATATTTTAAGGTTCATGCATACATACATTTGCTAAGCGTGAAATTTAATGTTTGCAGATACTTATTTAAATGACTACATAAAATTATCTCATTACCACACTAATCCAAAAAACCAGCAAATATATAACTACATAAATATTTTTTCCATTTAATAAATAATAAAAAAAACGAACAAGTCATGTTCTTATAATAAACAGAAAAACAATTAAAAATTAAGGCATTAACCTTGTTACGTAAGCCCTGATGATGGGTGATCGCAAGGGTTTCAACATATCAAAATGTATTGAAGTTCTGACACATCATTTCAATAAAAGATACGTCTGCATACTGACAGGCATCTTTTGACCACAGTCAACTGCCTGTCAACAAAACGTCAAAATCAGCCATAACATACAATTAAGCACTGAAACCTTAACCTTCAGGTTATTGAATAACGCGCCTTTATAATTGTGTTGGTGATTATAGTATAAAACCAGTCCGATTTTTTAAAAAAGGTACGGGAATAAATAGCTTTTTTTATTTCATTTTTTATCAGAGAAATGGAGGTTAAAGAAATGAAAAAAATTGAAAGAGAAGTTTTTTTTCTCCTCGTTTTAGATGCAAGCCATGCATAAAATCTATTAGAATACTGCTTGTGTGAAGTATCTAATGTTTAAATAACTATGTTGTGATGTCCAGTAATTATTTTTGTACAGAATATAATACACAACATGCTACATAAAAAAAAATCAAACCATGGCTTTATAAATTCTGTCAAGTACCTAGTCAAGTTATTTTATTATTCAGAGTGACAGCTGTTACCACATTAGCTGTTACGACTTCAGTGTCATAATGTGTGAGACTGTACATCAAAATAATAACAAAAACGGTAACATTATTGATAGACAGGGACAATGACAAATTTACTAAGCCTTCGAAAGGAAAAACGGCTATAATTTGGAATCATTTACACGGGTGGCAGTATTTACGCAATCTTATGTGATTAAAACAAAAAAAATAAATGTGATTCACCGTATTATTGTGTTAATTTGTCAAAAAAAAGCCCCCAAATAAACCGAACCCCTTTTCTTTCCAACAAAATTGAAAGTTACTTAGCCTACCAGTGATCAGAATTAAAGCCTCGGCTGCTCGCCGGCGCGCAAGGGTTGATAAGGTGTTCCCATTGTCAGGGTTGAAGCTGACTAATGACTCAAAATCCATCCCTTTTCATCCCTTGATGTTTTACGGATCGTGTTCCCGCATGAAAATAATTCCCGGACCCTCGTTTTATATTTTTAACTTGAATTTTTAAATGTGGCCATTGTGTGAATTAAGGGAGGCGGGAATTTAACACGACATTTTGTGACATTATTTATACACTTGTAGGTCGACCTGAATAAATTATAAGTCTTGGTTTCTAAAATCTTTTTTGTAGATTTGAAAAACCAAGGTGTTGTAACATATGAACGAAGAATTACTGCAAAAAAAACGTCGGAAAACATGTTTGAAGTTATATACTGTTGTGATTTCGTCGTATAAGTTTTAAAGAGAAATATAAGCAAAGTCCTTAAAATGTTTCCATATCTTTTTTTTTCTTATTGAGCCTTTTCCTATCTGAGGTTTGCTATTATCAAGGTCATCTTCATCTTGCAAACCTACATTGGCTTCAAAGTCATTACATTTGATTTATTCCTCTTCCAGACTCTCAATATTTCCTTAGATTATGAATTGAGTTCAGACATATACACTTATCTGTACAGTGGGAGTGATATTTTTGTTAGTATTGTGGCTACTTATGCAGTCAATTTTTTTGTTCGAAAACTGGAGTTGGTTCCATCTTAGGCCACTGCAAGGATCAGTTTTGATATGTACTTTGAAACTTGTATATACTAATTAAGTATTTGCGCTGTATTTTTATATTGCATTGTACAAAGCTGTCCTTAAAGACAGTTAAAAATAATTAGTTTCTACTTTTTTCTTTGCGTACAAAAAATACGTAGAGTATATCACACACGTTTTATAGTAATACAAAACATCGGAATATTATCACGTATTGCCATCTGAAAAATTCATTCATAATATAATACCTGTTTGTCAATAATCTAGGTTCCAATCAAAAGTCTCATTGTGATTAATGATCTTTTTGAGTGACGCCTTCGATATATATATTTTTTTAAATGGCAATGAGAAAGGGCATTGTTGGGTTAGTGTCTCATAATAGTTGTGCTGCGATAGCTGATTAGCTGACCGTAAAACGTCAAATTCAAAATATAACGCCCGGGCCATAATGCATTGGTTAGTTCCCTCACGTAGAGGCGAGGGCAACCTTCGATTTCAAATTCGGTAACTCCCCATTCATGTATAGAAATCACATAAATTTCGTCAAAGCCTTAAATTGTGTATATTGGAAGTGTTAGGTTCAAAGGCACACTGCTTATATCTATAACTAAATGGTTTGAACGTATTTCGTATTATTTTTCTAAAACTTGTCTACAACACAATTCAGACCACAACACCATTTTCAAACAATAATTTCAGAAAAATAATGAAATGAATTGAGTTTTACTGAAATCGTCCAAATGATTTCTTTCGTATTATTCCTTTTTAGTATTCTAATATACTTTAGCTTTAATCCACACTTTTAAAAGCGTTTAATCACTGTATTCACAATCTTCTTTTATAGTATTTCACTATTCGAACCTTTCGAAAAATTTCCTCCACTACACAGGTCAATTTTTAGCGTGGAGGACCATATAATGATTTTATTTCAAAATAAACACATATTGTTAAAATAAATAAACAAGATCTAGCCAATTGTATCTAAATTCCATAAAACATATTTTATCTTGCGTAAATAGGTCATTTCTAATATTTTTAACACAGTTTAAAATCTTTCGAATGTACAATTTTGGAAAACATAATTCATGATGTACCGTGTGGTACGCACTTCACGAGCCCTTTTACGACATATCAAACATTGGGCCTAACCTTATCGAAAACGGTTAATGCCCTTTGATAGACCAGACGTTAGTAACCGATTAGTTATTTTTCATATATATTTTATAAACTCTTGTTTGTTAGGTACAGTTTTTTTTACTTGTAAGTTTAAAAAACCTTTTTTTGCGTGAAGGGTGTTTTAAACTTTTTTTTTTCTGTGCTACGTTATATTTTATTGTTTACATGGCAGATTCTCCATTCTGTACTTTTTTTCTGCATTTTCACATGTTGTTATGCGTGAACACTTTTTACCCGTTTTCACACTTTTTAGATACCGCAAAATGTTACACTTCGGCACCAAAAACTCATTTATGCTCACAGAAATTCGTCCGTGACCGTCTCGCAGGAAGGAGTCCATATCACCTTGTTTTGAGACATTCACCTACCGCGTGAGTAAACCAGGCAAAGAGTAATATACCTGTTTTAATTGACCCCGCATTTCAACAACTCCCGGTCTCCCTTGCATGGTGTAACACAGGTAATTTTATAGATTTGTAAACATAAGACAAGTCATATTTTTGTAACACATTAAATGCAAATTATTCTACTATCATTTTTTTTCTATTTGTATTGCGACAAGTGTAGGTTAATACATAAAAAAAAATATATGTAAATATTTAACTAACTAATTAACTAAACATCACGCCGTTATATAAACTCTGTCTTGGCACACACTCCTTGCTTCATTCACATTCATACATCGTCTCATACATACTCTTATAATATTCTGACTCTTCACATGACCAGATTCAAGTTTTTGATTTACTTGATCGCGCCATGTCTTCCTCGGGCGTCCTCGACTTCTTCTTCCATTTACTTTCGCATCAAATATACTTTTCACACTCTTTTCTTCGTTCATTCACTGCACATGCCCAAACCATCTAACCAGTTCGTTTAGTCTCAAATGAACGTTTTTACTTATGTTATACAGCAAGCAATTTAATTCAATTTTATTATTTTTTAACAACAATTACAATGTTTTAACAACTTCAATACCCCAAGAAGTAGATGGAAGAAGAGGCAGACGGTATTGAAGGTAATTTATTTTGCCCTTTTGAGTCAATAGCTTTTGTAGCGTTCTGCAATGTAATTTACTGCAACAATTGCAGTTTCACAAATCTCATAGCAATAATAATACGATGAAATTAAAAAAAGAGAAACTCATAGTAAAAGAGGGTTCAACATTACTCCTACTCACCGTTATGAAAAAACAAATAAAGCTTCAGAAACGAAATACAAGAAATATTATTTTTCAGCTTAATTAAAATATGAAAATATTTTCAGATTCTGAACAGATCCGCAATAGACGGATTTTGTTTACAAAGTTAAGCCCCACCTGGCCTCATAAGATGTGGGTTAGAATCCCGGCTGGCGCAAATAATACTTTTTTGAAGGTGTTTCTTCACAACAACATTTTAATTAAATTTAAATGTGGAAGTTCCCCATATTTGGTACTTACACCTATATTGACCTGATGAGAGACAACCATTCAGAGTCGAAACGTTGCATAAATTGGAACAAGCAACCAGATCTGAAGAGTTTAGTACTTCCCAACCTCCCTTTTTACCTTTTTAAACCCTTCCTCCACCTCCTTCAGCCTCACAAAATTTCCCGAAATTGATAAATCGTTGTTCTACTGGCTCCGAACTCTTAACCTATAAAAAAGATAAAATTGAAAAAAAAACTACGCATTACATTATTTTTAAGATTTCACTGTGCCAATAGCGTTAAATATTAGATGATCATTTATTCAAAGAATATAAATTTGACCTGCTTTCTACTATTTATCTTTACTGCAAATATTCCATAAAACATACCAACCCAAAACCAGGCCCAAAAGATCAAACACAAACTGAAATAGAACTGATCAAATATTTTGATTCTCATCAAACGGATAGTTTGCTAATTCATTTATTCGACCACACATCCCTTGAAATGTCCGTTACATGTATTTTGGAAGTTTCTTGGACGCAAAAACCAAAGGGTTAGTAAATTTGATTTGATCAGTACAACTCTAACTGGGCTTTGTGTATATGTTTTATTGGGGATGTGAAGTACTAAGCGGTTCAGAAAAAATAAATTGAATTTTAATGATCAGGAACATCGTGATTTAATCTAAAAGGGATAACGATTTGAGACATGTTTTACACAAATGAGTTTACAGGTATTCACATAGTTTCAATTGAGTACACAAAATATAGGTAAATGTACTAAATAATAAAAAAAGGCGATGGAGATTACCGATTGACTTTGCAAACTACTAGGAAATATAAAAAAGGTAGGGGAAGATGACCTATGCGTTGGATTGGTCAAATATCACAGGCATCCGGTACGTCGTCCGGGACTCTTTATGTACTCGTAGCTCGGTACCATGAGAAGTGAAGCAACCTTATTCATCGGGGCAACTGGAGGGGATGTCACGATCCTCAGAAATGAACACTTGTTAATAAGGTATAATATTAAATACGTTTTATTTAATCTTCAGCATCGTGAGACTAAATAGAGTTAATTAATAGCAAGAGGATAGCACATCAGGATAGCAACTCAGTACTGGTATCCAAACATAATAAAAAAAGTGTTTTTTTTTTTAAATAGTGTGAAGCATTTAAAGCAAATTTTTCCCTCTCATATAAAATATATTCAAAACGTTCAATAGTTAGGATGTTCGAAAAGCAGTTAAATTGATTAAGCATAGGATAAGAGCGTTTGACATGCACTCAAATACACTTCAAAACGGATCCCTGTTGTGAAAAGTTTGTGATTTTTATTGAAATACCCGTAAAATATCACAGAAGATGTAAAAAAAAAATATATATATTTGGAAAAGTTATTCACGCACTTAATTTCCTCTTCCACAGTCGTTCACTCGTCCACCTCAAAAGTTTTGTAAAATCAAATCGGCAAGTCAATCTGACAAAGCAACCAAAAACTAATGCTCTAAAAGTTCGATGTCAATCAATTGTTCCTTATGATTTTGATCATTTTTGAGTAGGTGAAGTATACAGACTTGACAATTAATAATATTGGCGCAGTCAATAAATTTATTGCACACTATCGAAAACTACCAGAAATACAGGTGATAAGTTTTTTTTAATAAAGAGAAACTTTTCCTGGTAACAAATAACCTGACAATATTTGGAAAACTTCTACTACCATCAAAATAAAACTTGTGCGATGGTAGAAGAATCAGCAAACAGAGGAATTGAGCCCACAATAACTGAGTGGGAACCTGATGCGTTTGTCAACTTTGCTACTATAACCGGTCATGAAATAATAATATTCGTGATTTTATCAGACATGCACAATAAGGGGCCTAGCCTTTCTCTTGACAGAATCATCTTCCGGAAGCAGTGCAGGGGTGAAAGGCAAAGCTAAGGGTAGGGCTGCAGCGGAAGTGGATCCAGCAAAGGGGTTCGTTAGTGAGACGGATATAATATAGAGGTATCGAGGGAGAATAACTAAGCCCGGGTAGGATCGGGTTGCATGGGAGATGCTTTTAATGAACGCCGTATTATTCCTTCACAACACAAAACTGTTTTGCAAAGTTTCGATCGTACTCACTGGTGTTAACAAAACATAATGTACAGATCTCATGAACACATAGTTAGGCACCGGAGGAATGCCAAATTTTAACATCGAGTTTGTAATGTGAATTTTTCTTCCATTTCCTTCTTTAATTTTTGTACATTCCATATTAGTGTTCCGATTACCCGGAGGAAGTAGGACTATGGCGTTCCCGAATCGAAAACATTGTGAGGCTGAAGTGACTGAGAGGAGAAGGAGATGAAAAAATTATGGAATTAAGTTACTTGGCTATTCAGATGTAGTCACTTAATGTGGATAAAGCCATAAAAATCAACGTTTCGATTCTAAATACAAATCTTTCACCAGGGCCATACTATAAGTATCTACTACTCGAATTATTGTTTTAAATAAATAGAAACGTTAATGTGAAGAGTCAAGAGATGAACCTTTCTGAAACTAATACAGGGCTTAATGTAGAGGATCAATTGGAACAGGTTGTTTCAGGCGGCGAATTGCAAAGACGCTGATATAGCCCAATTACAGTGATTTTTTACCAACCGATAATCTTCAAATATATAATTTTAATTATAAAATATTATATTATATGGGAACAAAATTCATTGAAAATACAATAAAATCTTTTTAATTAATAAAATATCTTTCTGAAAGAACATTTGGCATTTGAAAAATATATAGTTCAGAAACAGTGAGTCTATGTGATATAGAGCAATTGTATTCTATATTTAGAGCAGGAATATTTTAATATTAATCGATAATCTGACAGATATATTTAAGTAACACAGTAATGTATCCCAAATGGTGAAGAATAAAGTAACGATTTCTTAAACTTATAAATAAGTAATTCAGTTATTTGGTTCATCAGAAAACACGAATTAATTTCGAACACCAAGTCTCGCATTTCACCCGTAAATTTGATTATTTTTAAACAAAAACAATTTTGGTAGGATTTTTTCATCGAATCGTCTTAAGAATATCATTTTTAGGACGAGTACGAAATTTCAGACAATTCAATGAGATGGATCCTCAGAAAAGACGCATTCATTTTCGACCCCAAGTCTAGAATTTTGCCCGTAAATTTGATGAGTTTTCGACAAAAACAATTTTTGTTGGATTTTTATCGAATCGTCTTAAGACTAGCATATTAAGGTCGAATCCGAAATTTTAGACAATTCAGTTCAATGGATCCTCAGAAAACACGCATTCATTTCCGAACCGCATTTCGTGCGTAAATTTGATGATTTTTTAACAAAAACAATTATTGTTGGATTTTTTCATCGAATGGTCTTAAAACTAGTATTCTTAGGTCCAATTAGAATATTCAGACCAAACAGATAGATGGATCCTTAGAAAACAAGTATTCTTATCCGATCCCAAGTCTCGCATTTCGCCCGTAAATTTGATGACTTTTCAACAAAAACAATTTTTGTTGGATTTTTATCGAATCGTCTTAAAACTTTCATTCTTAAATCGATTCCGAAATTTCAGACAATTCAGTTAGATGGATCCTTACAAAAGACGTATTCATTTCCGACCCCATGTCTCGCATTTCATCCGTATATTTGATGACTTTTCAACAAAATAATTTTTTGTTGGATTTTTATCGAATCATCTTAAGACTTTCATTCTTTAATCGATTCCGAAATTTCAAACAATTCCGTTGAATGGATCCTAAGAAAACGTGCATTTATTTCCGATCCCATGTCTCGCATTTCGCCCGTATATTTGATGACTTTTCAAAAAAAACAATTTTTGTTTGATTTTTATTGAATAATCTTAGGACTATCAATCTTAAATCGATTACAAAGTTTCAAACTATTCCGTTGAATGGATCCTAAGAAAACACGCATTTATTTCCAACACCGAGCATTGCACCCATAAATTTGATGGTTTTTTAACAAACAAGAAAATATTATTGGATTTTTCAACAAATCGTCTTAGGACAATCATTATAAGGTTCAATACAAAATTTCAGATGATTCAGTTTGATGGATCGTCAGAAAACACGCATTCATCTCCGACCCCAAGTCTCGCATTTCACCCGTAAATTTAATGATTTTTCAACAAAAACAATTATTGTTGAATTTTTTCATCGAATCGTCTAAAAACTAAAATTCTTAGGTCCAATTAGAATATTCAGACAATACAGATAGATGGATCCTTAGAAAACAAGTATTCTTATCCGACCCCAAGTCTCGTCAATTTGAAGATTTTTCAACAAAAACAATTATTGTTGGATTTTTTCATCGAATCGTCTTAAAACTAGTATTCATAGGTCCAATTAGAATATTCATACAGATAGATGGATCCTTACAAAAGACGTATTCATTTCCGACCCCATGTCTCGCATTTTGTCCGTATATTTGATGACTTTTCAACAAAATAATTTTTTGTTGGATTTTTATCGAATCGTCTTAAGACTTTCATTCTTAAATCGATTCCTAAATTTCAAACAATTCCGTTGAATGGATCCTAAGAAAACATGCATTTATTTCCGATCCCATGTCTCGCATTTCGCCCGATGACTTTTCAAAAAAACAATTTTTGTTGGATTTTTATCGAATCGTCGTAAATCGATTACAAAATTTCAAACCATTCCGTTGATGGATCCTAAGAAAACAGGCATTTATTTCCGACACCGAGCATTGCACCCATAAATTTGATGATTTTTTAACAAACAAAAAAATATTATTGGATTTTTCAACAAATCGTCTTAGGACAATCATTGTAAGGTTCAATACAAAATTTCAGATGATTCAGTTTGATGGATCGTCAGAAAACACGCATCCATCTCCGACCCCAAGTCTCGCATTTCACCCGTAAATTTAATGATTTTTCAACAAAAACAATTATTGTTGAATTTTTTCATCGAATCGTCTTAAAACTAGCATTCTTAGGTCTTATCCAAATTTTTAGACAATTCAGTTATATGGATCCTTAGAAAACACGCATTCACTTTGGACCCCAAGTTTCGCATTTCGCCCGCAAATTCAATGGGTTTTCAACAAAAACAAATGTTGTTTGATTTTTTTATTAAATCGTCTTAGGACTATCATTCTTAGGTCCAACCCGATATTTCAGACAATTCAGATAGATGAATTCTCAGAAAACACGCATTTATTTCCGCCACCAAGTCTTGCATTTTGCCCGTAAATTTGATGATTTTTCAACAAAAACAATTATTGTTGGATTTTTTCATCAAATCGTCTTAGGACTATCATTCTTAGGTCCAATCCGAAATTTCAGACAATTCAGCTAGATGGATCCTCACAAAAGACGTATTCATTTCCGACCCCAAGTTTTGCATTTCGCCCGTAAATTTTATGACTTTTCAACAAAAATAATTTTTGTTGGATTTGTATCGAATCGTCTTAAGACTTTCATTCCTAAATCGATTCCGAAATTTCAAACAATTCCGTTGAATGGATCCTAAGAAAACACGCATTTATTTCCCACACCAAGTCTTGCATTTCGCCTGCAAATTTGACGAGTTTTCAACAAAAACAAATTTTGTTGGATTTTTTCATCGAATCGTCTTAAGACTAGCATTTTTAGGTCTTATCCGAAATTTCAGACAATTCAGTTATATGGATCTTCAGAAAACACCTATTCATTTCGGACCCCAAGACTCGCATTTCACCCTTAAATTTGATTATTTTTTAACTAAAATGTCTATCATTCTTAGGTCGAAGCGGATATTTCTGCCTTAACTTTATGAAAATAAAATTAAAATTTAACATGATTCTTTTCTGATGAAATATATGAAACCACAGAAAACTAAATCTCACAGGCCTCAGAAAAATTAGCCAAGAAATATTAGGCGTGTGGATTACTTTATTCGGAAATGTGATGGTACTTCGATAAAAACATGTGCAACAACTTTTCAATCTGCTTGGCAAATTGTCAAAAAAGAGGTAGAATGGTATAATCAATGTTTTTCATAGTCGCTGGCTTAACAAGACTGGAACGTAGAAGTTGGCCTAAAATATGAAAAAAGGGATTAGCAATCTCTTAATCAATTGTACAGTACTTACTTACTTAACTATAAGTGTACAAATAGCCACTATGGACGTTTAAAGAGTATTTGGAGCTACCTTCCTGCTGAATCAAACGTTAAAAAGTTGTGGAAAATGTGGAAAGCAAAACGTGTAGAAAATGGTGAATCTATTTCTTTATTTTCTAAATATCTTGACAATTGTTGCAACATTTCTTAACTTCATACAAAACAGAAAAGTATTTAAAATTGTTAAGCACATATTTTTTGACGTGGTTACAGCTATATGACGCCAGATAGAGTTTTTGTTGGCATGGAAAAAGGGTTGAGAAAAATTGAGAATATCCTGGTTTCTCAAAAATCATGCTACGTATCATATAAATGGTACAGATTGGCAAATGAAAGATTACAAGATGATATCTAAGGCAGTTTTGAAGAGAAAACTGTTTTCTAAAATGCGATAAATTGAGTTTTTACATACCGCAATTAAAGAATCACTGTTGGGCTTCAGCCTGTTTATGTTACATTGCCCAGTAACCAAAAGAGTTATTCTAAATGCAAAAATCTCCAATCATTTGATGCTCTCCAATTTTGTCCACAAGAAAACAATCTGTCAAAAAAAAAAAAAAAAAAATGGTGTGAAGAAAATGGTAACATACTGCAATTTAACTCCTTCGGCGAACGAATACTACGATAGTTTTTTTTAGTTTTACTTTTTTTAATACTTTTTTGTTTTCATTGATTATTACAAATGAAACTTCCATGAAAAATATAAACTTTCAAAAATGTATTATTTCATGATACCCACATATATATAATATGATTGTATATTATCTATACATACTGATCAATGCTTATTGTAACCTTTTAGTATGGAAGTTGAAAGAAAAAAAAAACATTAATTTCAAATTGACCCAAGTCAAGCATTTTGCATCTTCATTTGCTGGATGACTAAGGCCCTTCTGAAAAAATCCTAACTTTAGTAAGCATTTCGATGATGGCAAGTTACCAAATTGTTATGATTTATTTAATTACATGACTCAAACAAAATTTTACTTTAATGGGTCACTTAAAAAAATCGCTTGAGCTGATAAAAACGAACAAAATAATGTTTTTTTCAAAACGTTATTTTTTGACTTGTTACTTTTTTTGTTCATTTACACGTATTTACTCCATCATTCTCAACAAAACTCCAAAGGCCTACTCTTCATTCATTTCAATGAAAGCGGCATCTATTTTTTACCCCGAGGCTTGCATTTTGCCGCAAAGAGGTATTCTTTTTAACAAATGTTACCTTTGGGTAAATTTGATCGTCTTAAATCTATCATTAATAAAATAATTCCGAAGAGTCGCTTCATTCGATCCCATTTAACTTGAGTAACGGCTATGTACATTCCAACCCCGAGGCTAGTATTTTACCTGCAAAGTTTTTTTTTAATGTTATTTTTGGTAGATTTTTCATTTATTCATCAAAAATATAATATCACTAATAAAATTCTAAAGATTCACCTCATTCGGTCCCATAGAGTCTGAAAAAACGCTTTATCCCGACCCCAAGGGTCGCATTCTGCCCACTAAGTGGTGTTTTTTTTTTAACAAATGTTACTTTTGGATGATTTTTTTCATTTAATCGTCTTAAGTCTACCATTTAGGAAGATTCATCTCATTTGTGTCCATAGAGCTTGAGAAAACGGCATCTAAATTCTGACTTCATACAATAAAAATTGTATGAAATTCTGAGCAAATATCTTAAAAATATTTATTTTCAGCCTACTTTATAATAAATATAAAGACGCGCTGCAGCTACACCCATTAATTTATTTACCTGACTTGATTCGTACAAGAATAAAATAATTCATGAAAACCAAGCAAAAAAAAAGTTGCATTTAAAGAGATTTGTTTTTCAAATTCACCATAACGCTTAAATTCAAAACTGCCTTTATATTATTAACACAAAAACTACAAATTAAAATAAAAAAATGATACAACCTACTCATAGACGGCAATCAAATGGCGCGGAATAAAAACCCGGGCCGTTTTCTCATAACGCGAATGCACATGACTTTGAAATGTTTTTAAAGCAACTTAAATATGGTTTTTGCATACTGATATGAATATTATTATAAGATATTTAAAAAAAAAACAATGCAACAGAAACATCCAGCTACTTTCAAATAATTTTGGAATTTGTGACGCACATTGTCGTTTTTTGTGTTTTGATATATTTTTTTAACAATACACGAATCTTTATGTTCCTTTGCTAATTTAACACAATAAAACATTAACATTTTAAATCCTTCATTTTTTGGATCTGTTAATTTATTTTTAGATATTTTCAGAGAGCAAACCTGCCGAAAACAATTGGTTAACGGTGATAAAATTTCTATAAAAGTGATGCTTTTGTATATAATACACATAAAAATAAAGCAAAGTGGTTTTGTAAACAATTTGACTGAAAGCAACTTAAAATGAAATTAATACGTACGAAGTTCTGTCTTAACCAACAACAAAATATAAATGATTGTACACAAGAAGAACCTAAGTAAAATTAACGAGGTTTTTATTGAACATGATAATTAAAAATATTCGACACTAACCATTGCCATTTTGAATAAAATAATGACATTTTCACTTCACTCTCAAAAATAAATTTAAATCTCGATATAATTGACGTACCTATAATTTGTTTGACATGTTGGAAAGGTTGACGGCTCAATGCAATACATTTATTCCGCACGTACTGCACGTTGTGTTGTTGCGCTTTCGTTTTGAATGACTGTACACGTAAACTAGGGTGGACCGTCAAAGAGTTTTTTCAGATTCTGCTACGGTGTTAATAATTGCGATTTCATATACTGATAAAAAAAAATAAAAACACGTCAAAGTTTTTTTTATTAGAGCAAGTTAAAAATGATTTTACAAACTAAGCTAAGCTATAGCCATTACATTTATCTCTTTAATAGATTCAAAGTTATCGAAGGCATATTTTTTGTTTTAATTCCTCAAGTCAAACTATTATCAACGAACAAAACTACGTCTATATAATTTTAAATAATACCCGCCATAACTACCACATACCTAAAATGCATTCGTTATTTGTATTTTTGAGTACACTATAATGCATTTTACAAGTGTGGTTTTCAATAGCAACCAGCGATTAGATATCTTAAATCGTATCTAGAAAAGCCTCTGTTGGTCACAATATAGTCATTAAACTGATGTAACGTAAATATTATGTAATTTTAAAAATATATTTGATTTCATTAATTTTTGGCAATCCAGGCGTTTATTGGCATTAATGGTACTTTACGTATCTCAGAACAGACATCGCCTATTACATCGTAGAATGGATAAATCCATAAATTCACCCTAAAATCACTCTATAGTCCCACGCTCAAGCCCTTGAATAGGTTTTTTTAATAAATTTAATTTTATAAAGTTATTGCTTAGTTGATTTTTTATTGAAAAAGCTGTTTCGACTTTGAAAGTCATTATCAAAAGAAATGCCTAAAATAGTTGAATCTGAATATAAATAAGAATTTTTGTAGTCATACTATACTTTTGAGACATCTGAAGAATGATAAATAATACATCTTCTTTAAATAGACCAACCACCCTACTATACGTTTACAAAGGTTGGGTAAGTGCCATTAGTGGAACTATGACACTGTGACATACGCCGAGTGACGGACGGGAGGTGCAGTGCCTCTGCATGCACGTTGCACCTCTGCACTTTGCAATGCACCTGTCGTTAGTTCAAACCATTATTATTCCCAGGTACGATCTTCATTATTTCAATACCTCAAACATCGCACGGCATTGGCACAGGTGCATGCATAGTATGTGATCGTTTACGTACCTGATTATAATTATTCATATCTTCGACTCAACTATCAAACTATGTTTCCACGCCTCTACAAAAAATCAATATTTTTTTTTAAATTGAACACTCAAAAATACGTAACAAATTTTATGAAATACTATTTCTATTCGAATATTTTTCAAAGCTTAAATCATGATAAAAATAACGTTAGTGCTGAAAATAATTGCGTCGACATATAAATTCCAACAGATTTATGTATTCATTTATCAACGCCCGTTAAAGGCTTTTTACACAAATATTAACATTTTTTTTAAAAACAATATTTCGTAAACAATGCAAAAAATATTGCACAAGAAAAAAAAAGTATTGAATACTAGGTACATCAAGAGTTAAATAGTTTTCTACAATTAATTTCGCCCTACTAGATGAAAAAAACTGTACCAAGGTATACTTATATTGTGGTATTGACGAACTAAATGTATCAACAGCATCGAAGTATTTGTTTTCCAGATGTTGAATTTGTCGCATAGGAATATATTATTGAGGTTGAAGTAGAATTGTCACAATAATATGGTTGGTATTGTCTTGTAACTCTCTTGCCAGGAACATGAAGTGCAATTAAATATACTAGTTCAGGGCTGTCGATCATTGAATTTATAATTTTATATAAACATAGTAAACAAGTTAAGTCGGTAATTATTCTACATTCAGATAGTTTTAATATATTAAGGTGACAAAAATAATAATCATAATTGATACATATAGGAAATTAAATTTCATGGCACAATATTTTTTTCAATATTTTTTATTCATTTGTATATTTTTACAGTTACCAGGGTATTAAAATCAACAATAAGGCATGAACACCACTTTATAAGAAATATATACATTAAAAAAAATGATTAAGGTTCAAATTCACTGAAGTTTTGAAAGGGTATAGTAGATGGTGAACATAACAGGAAGGAAGAGCATTAATATCTGTTTAATATCGGTTTTCGCATGGCTTCTATTTAAGTTTTCAAGCTTCAAGAAAGGTACAACAAAGCAGGTAGAAATAGATGAACAATTTAAGGTGACCGTGACCATATTTATGTGGGTCGAAGGAAAAACCTGTATATACCGATAAACAAATGACAACATTCCTAAATTTGTTTTTTTTATGGAAATTCTCACTGTAATAATAAAATCTCTAAATATCGTTATTTATCTCTTTAGATATTACAAATAATATTTTAATCAGTTTTAAAAATTACCTAGTTTCGGGAAAATCTACAAATAGTGCTCTTCTAAAGTGTTGTTTTACGTGAACATTAAATTTAATATGTAATAGTAGTAGGATTCCTCAATAATTTATTCAAGAATTACTTGGAAAAAATATGGCAGGTACAATTCTGATGAAATTGAAGCAGTACTGAATGAATCGGATGGCGACAATGAACCATTTTTTGGTTCTGACAATGATCAATATATTCTAGAAGAAAAATAATCGGAAGCGTTGGATGTTAAATTAGAGGGTGCAATTGGAGAGGAGGATGTTTATGAAACTGATGAAAGTGTTGAAATCAATCTTGCCAATGATTGGGAAGCAAACTATGATTTGGGTGAAATTCTAATTTACCTCCCCAAGCTCAAGCACTTAGTCGAAATGTATTACGTCAGAAAGATGGTCCAGCAAACTTCAGCAAATTATATATTTTAAAAGAAATGTTCAAATCAATTTTATATAAAGAGATGTGGGATATTATTTTGCGAGAAACTAAACGAAAAAGACGAAAAGTAACTAATGAGTACAACTAAAAAAAAAATTCCGACCCAAAAAAACGCCTACGAGAAAAAATATTCATTTAATTCTCTGAAAGAGAGTTGGATGCATTTTTAGGTATCCTAATCGTGGCTGGTGTACAAAAACAAAATAAGGAGCATATTACTGAACTGTGGAAAACAGATATGCCTCTTATACTCGTACGTGCACACATGGCACGAGATCGTTTCAAGATGCTACTAAGATTCATTATATTAATGGAAAATAATTAGTTAATAACGATGGTACAATTAATTAGGAATCGATTTGAAAGAAAATAAAAACAATGAAAATAAGGCTCTTTGAAACCGATAATGAAGAATATCAGCATTCCAGCTTTACGAAATCGCAGCACGATCCCCCGCATAGTTGGAAAATATTTTATTCGTACCGCTATGGAAGAGGTCTTTGGCCTATAGATTCGCCCACCACCCTCACCAACTGTAGGAAAATTGGATGAACCGAAGAGGGATCCTGCTGGACGTATTGCCGTTATTGGTACCTGGTATATTTGCAGAAATTTGGAATATAAACGTAGATAAACTAGAAAAGTTTATGTTTCTTGTATAAAACAAGTCTGCGAGGAGCACTCTTACACCTTAGTTGCGAAAAAAGCTTCTGAATATTTTTTCCTACCATTCATGTTACTATTATGTTCATATTTACCCAATTAAACTAAAATATTATTACAAATACGAATGTTTTTGTTTAACCTTGTCAAGAATTCAATATAAAACATAACCCGCATATCATTCTACAAACTGTATACTGTTACCTATTACTGTATTCCGTCAGCCATTAGAAGGTATAAGTTTTACTTAAGCGTTTTCCGCCCACATGGACCCCCCAACTTGTCTAAAGGTTATGTTCAATTGTTCATTTGCACTACTGTGGAGATATCAGGCAGTTTCAGTTGATTTGACTTTCTGTAACATTAAAAAATCTATGTTAACCGAATAGACACCCCTAGGTTAATTTACATGGCACTTCGTGTTTATTCACAATTTTTTTTCAGTCATTGGTTTAAATTATTAATCGCTGAAAATCAGATAGGCTATTGGATTGTAAAGCCGACAATATATGTGTATTTATGATGGAAAATGTATTATTTATAAGGCGAATCGTTAATTTATTGTGATAACCTACCTACATAAGTGATGCAAACCTTCGATACGTCTGGCGTAAATTTTATAGTACCTAATATAAACAAAATAAGAGATTGATTCAATTATTGATCTTTGTTTCTCACGAAAGTTGAACTGTAGAGTACATATTACTTCAGTCAATATTACAATGCAAATGAAATTCATTTGTAGCCGTGATCGAGCCCGCATCCGTCGACTCAAAGTTTCATATTTCGATTATAAGCAATGGCAGCCGTCTCATATTTATAATAAAATTTCATTTACACATTTTCCATACATTTCTAAACTACGTGCATCTAAGGAATATACTTGGATAATAATAAAAATACATGTATTTTGTTAACTGAATACTGCACAATTATCGGTTATATTGTGAGGCTTAAAGGAGTGGGAATGTAATGAGATGGGGTAAAAAAGGTAGAGAAGTACCTGGCTATTCAGATCGGGTTACTAAACACGGTTATCGCCATTACTAGAAACGTGTCGATTTTCGAAGGTAGTCTTTCACCGGGGCAAAACTGAGAGTATCTACCAATTCATAATTGTTGCACCGACATTCTAAGTAATGTAACAAAGAGGTGACCTAGAAACGTAGATACCGTATCTACCGTCTGTGATTCTTAACATTTTTTACATTTTGCTTAACAAACAAAACGTGTGTTTAATAGAAGCCAAAACCTTGCCGAAAAAACGGCCTCACATTTATTAAAAACAAAAACTTTTTTAATTAAAAATACTTTTTTAGATTAGCACATGATTTTTAAGAAAAACGTACACTTTTAGAGTTTTTTTTTAAATGAAAGAAGAAACTATTATCCCTAAAATTGGCAGCTTAAACATTTTAACTAATCTTACATTAACACAAAAAAAATCTTTTGTAGATTTAGTCTTTAGTTCAAACATAATATATAAATCTAAAATAAGTGTTTTAAATGCATTATTTTTATGTCCAGATCCTTGTCATGGGTAAAGTTATTATTAAATTTCAAAGGTCGTATTTCATATACCTTAAACAAAATATGTTTCTGATACGTGCCAGGTTCTAAAACTAATAATAAAATTTGTTTTATTAAACATAGCATCATTTTGTGAAATATCACCTTAAGGGTGCTTGAATGCGAATTATGAGCTGATTTCAAATTTCCTAATTGAAAGTAAATCGATAATGTAAAGTAATCTAAATCGCTGTAAAATAGTTTACATAAAGATAAAACTTGGTGCACTGGAACTCATCGAGTCACGCAATTGGTTCTTTGCAAAAATATTCGAAAAGTTAAATTAAAAATGTATTATATCACAAAATTAATAAGTGGTTAGTGATTCGATTCTTTCCTTTAAAATAGGTTATATTTAGCTAAAATTTGGTATACACGTATAGAAAAACATTAAAACACAATCGATTTCACACAATAACCAATTAATTATCTTATCTTATTATCTTTTTTACTTTCTTGTAGATAAATAAACGATATAAACGTTACACTTCTGAAAAAATCCATTCCTAGGTGTGAAGTAAATTGAATGTATTCAAATAAGATTAGGTAACGTCCCTCAAGCATTTCTTGTGGGTATCCAGCCTGTCATTAGAAGCTATTTTACACACATTCTCTCCTACGTGAACACAGGGGCTTGGGATAAACTGTTATGCGCTT
Organism: Drusus annulatus; assembly: GCA_022651775.1. Taxonomy (NCBI): domain Eukaryota; kingdom Metazoa; phylum Arthropoda; class Insecta; order Trichoptera; family Limnephilidae; genus Drusus; species Drusus annulatus. Next base: position 1,572,712 of record JAGWCC010000147.1, on the reverse strand, counting down.
GAATAATGCACCATTGTTGTGTGGAATAATCAGTGTTTGATTACGCGGGATCTATGCGTTATTATTTATAAATCTCGCAGAATCAACAATCACCTGTCAGAACAGAGATATGTGTCGACATATAAATATTTATCAGCTTCATATGTTCGAGAAGAAATATATTTTGTCTCGCAACAAAGGAGAAATTCGTTCGTAGGTGGTAAGGTTTAAATTGGGCCTCGTCGATACTGCAAGTACAACTTTAATTACGTTATTAATTAAGCGTGGATCCTAAATAAAAATATATCATCATGATTTTTTATGACTTATACACCTTTCTGTTATGACCAAATGAATGATGCGCATCAAGAAAGAGAAGCTAATATTGTGTGGACTTATAATTGTACTGCTGATAAAATAATAAAAGCATGTCAGGCGATTAGGTTGGGAGGGTTTTTAAAACATCGGGAAGTCCCAGGAAGACTTGCCACAAACCATTTAATTAAATACTAAACTTAAGTTCGGTTGGGTTAAAGTACAAAATAATAGAAAAGCATATATGAATTCCATGAAACTTATGTAGAATGTCATTTTTCTAGAGTCTTTATGTACTTACTTACCATGGTGGTTTGTTAGCTAATTCTGATTGTGATCTAATGACTGATTGGTTTGACGAACCCATCCAACAAAAATGGTCTTGCACCTGTCCTAAGTAGTGTTGATCAATAATAAATGACAATACTACGTGCTTTTTGTCTATCAATCAACTGCGACCACTTCTTTCGACAGAAGAAGACGTAACTGCATAACTCCACAATGGATTAATGATATGACCTGAGTACCTACGTTGAGTCACAATGAACCACGACATGCTCACATGGTTCTCAGGTTGTAGATAATCGTTAGCCTTCCGACATTACAAGGCATTCATCCATTCATTCAGTCATCCATTCTTTGTATAACTCCGACTGTAGAGGATTATACTTCGTAGAAACCAGGAAATGTATATTTATATCTACCCCCTTTTACAATTGTATTACTATATTAAAACTTTACTACGTTTTTTATTATAATTAACTTATGCTTATTATTTTGATAATTATTGAAATTATATCAATAATCTTCAAAATAAATATGAAACAGAAAAATCCAGACACCAAAAAGAGTAACGGTCGCGACCTGTTTCTGCTTCATATTTACTTTGAAGATTATTCATATTTTTTAAATTATTATTACTTTGTTCAAAGTTGGTTTAATTTGTTTGATTAATATTTATTTGACGATGTGCTGGCTTTTTCTTTCTTTAAGGAAAAATAAGCCTAAAGTGTCGCTTAAGTCCTTGTGCCTTTCCAGCGACGATATGAAATCGAAAGTATCTAACCTTTTTGTTCCTGCAACGCTTAGAGACGGTCAACCGCCCAGTCATAAATAACGAGTGACATACTTAGGAACATAATTATGGATAAAAACAAAGAGTCTTACAATATTCATTTTTTTACCCATCCACATTGAGCCACCGCATTGTAATCGTCTAGCCGAACTCACGTCTGCGATAATTTCCCAGACGATGGTGGAAATCTCCGAGGTGGTTGTGTAAAAAGTAATGTTAAATTAGTTTGCGCCATATCACAGCGATTTCAATGCAAATTAACCCACGCACGATATAATGCTGTGAGACAAATTGCAGATATGCAATCCTTTTCATGTAATTACAAGAGTATTTTTCTGATGGTAATCAAATGGAGCTGTCATTGAAAAATGTTTTTTTTTTAATAAAATAATGTTTTGAAAAAATAAAAGTATCTAGACCATATTGATCTCTAAGTGTTCGTCAAAACTTTTCGAATATTATTTGTCTCGCGAACATAAGCACAATCTACCTTTTCCCATGAAAAGTTTTGATTTTACCCTTTAAAGTTGTCGTCGGTATAAAAAATAACTATTGAAAGGAAAATTTTAATATTGGCAAATCGACAATCTTGACCTTTTAAAATTATTAATTTCCAGATAGGTTTTTCTTCGTAATGACATTATAATTTAGATTGTTAATATAATAAATCTTTACTTAAATCAATCTTCATTAAAAGTGTTTTTCAAAAATTTTCAAAAATGTTGAGGTCTATTTATATAAGGTATTTCGGTACCTTCCCAATTTTCTAAAAATATGTTTTTTAAACATAGCACGTTGGACTGATTTTTTTAAGAAATGTAATAAGACTCGTAAAAAAAATCCAAAGGGAAAAACAACACATGTAATAGCAATTTCGTTAATTAACTTCCAATTTTACAATTAAAAAATCCTGTCATAATCTATAATAGCAAACAATAAAACAGGTCAAGTGTGCCTACCTCCAGTGAGTGGACGAGAGACCCTTGATTACATCCTATAATTCTCATCATTATAGGAAGCACGTTACATCCTCGGGCCTAGTGAGATAATATTATGGATCGTGAACGAACCTTTACTTTTAACCACAACCTTTGAACCCCCATAGCCTGTTAAAGCCTCACGTTCTACGTTCATAGCTTTTAATATCACGCTTGTATAATTTCATAGTACTTGACGATATTATGCAAAGGCATGAGAATTGTAGCTGCAACTTCTATTGAAATCACGTTAATTGATGGGCATTATTGTAGTTGTTATTAATTACGAAAAGTAATATTTCTATGAAATTTTAATACTATGGAATCGGAGTTTTTTTTCGTATGTGGGTATCAAAAACGTCCAATAAATCATTTTCAAGGACAGTAAATATTTGTTGCAAAAAAACAATTCGGTGTAAAAAAAACGAAATTTATATATTTTAAAGTATTTTATTTTATGTTTGAAAGTTATCAGTTAGTTGAATAAATTCTAAAAGAACTTGAGTGAGTCATTTTTAACCTCACCTAAAAAACATAGTATGGACCACTGTCTAGTTAGTAGTTGTAAGATCCATAAAGAATTTTTAACGTGAATTGGTTTTTTATCATTTGAATAATAATATTATAGGGAAGTAATTTTAAGAAATTAATTTTTTTATCGAGTTTATAAGACCGTTTGTAAGTATGCAGATCAAAATTTCATCTTACTAACCATGAAATGAAAATATATATATATACTTGTAAAAATGTGACATTACTATGTTGCGGGTATCAACATTTGACATTGATAAAAAGGTATTGATCAGTAAATAACCAGTATTTTAATGAGTTCAAGACAATACCATTCATTGCTTATGACGTTAAGTAAATGTATTAATCACAATATTTTCTAAAGGCCCAAATACTGAAGGTTTCTAAGAACGGCGTAATTTTTATAAATTTGTTTACTTGGAGTGCGGTTAATTCCTTTGATAACCAAAATAGCTTTATATTTGTCTCGGAGATCACGTCAATCGGAAAAAAGTACACGGAACACCACTATTACGCATTCGTAACTATGAGTGAATGTTGCATTATAAATAGTTTAGTAGGAATTAAAAAAAAAATACGCCAATATAGATATCTTTGAAACACCCGTGTTCAAAAACAAAAAATACTCAAATAGTCAACTGTCAATGCTTACTCATAACTCTAGGTTATGCGGAAAACATATTATCGGATATTCAGTATCTAAATACAGATACTGAATTATTATTATTGACTAACATAAAAAAAGGATATAAATTCCAACACATTGAATAATGTACAAGTATGTTTACGCTTGAAATCTACAATCTAAGCCTATAGAGAAATAATAAAAAAAAACTATTAATATTGACTTATTACCAAAATTATTTTCTTCGGCGTTTATTCGGAAATAGTGAAATTAATTAAGTCAAGGCTGGATTTTTATGGTGCAATAAAACAGTTAAAATAACGCGTTGCTGAGTTTTGTATAAAAGTTTGATAACCTAAACAAAACCGCAACATAATAAATAAATGGATAAATGATATCCATATATAATTAATCTGCGACGGACATTCAATGTTAGTAGTATGAATAGTTGGTTAAAGCCAAAACAATTATTATTATTTCGAAATAGTATTGCATTACCACTACGGTTAATATATTACTATTTTAATAAGAACCCCAATATTGCGTAGGTTCTTTGTTTCCATATTGTATCGTAATATACAGCATGCTCTATTGTGTATTGTCACATGTTTTTTTTTGCATTTGTATAAAGACGTTAGAAAAATCAAAAGTTAGTAAAATATCCTTACAAAAAAAAGTTTCGTTCAATTAAAAAGATGCATAGCGCTAGCTGCATTTATTAACAACCTACCAATTTTTAAAATGTTACATTTAGGAGGTACAAACTAAATGTAATTACACAAAAATAATGCCAATGATCCAAGGACACAAAATAACGGAAAATTGTTTGATCGATATTGTTCAAAAAACGCCAAAAAATAGGTAGGTACCTAGGTTTATAAATTTATCTCTAAGGTGGCTTTGGTTATGGAGAAAAACTAACAAGTATTTTGGAACAATACAAAATGACTCCAACTGTGCATATTGTTAACCCGTGTTTAATCAAATTATAAAAGAAAAACGTCAATTTCACATTTAGAAATGTCATCGAAAATTCATAGCGTTCTTAAAAGAGCAATCAATATATTATCATTCCTGATGTGGGTGCGAGTGGTCCTTCGAATATTTCAATGCTCACAAAGCCCAGTCGAATGCAGCTATTAATTATTTTGCAACACAGAATTGTTTGCAGGTATGCAAAATCCTTTCACGCCTCCCAACGCCCAGGCTAGAACGGAAAAACACTTTCGCAACGAAGGTAGTTCCTTAACGTGATTTCATAATAACGCTTATTATAAACGGAAGGAAACTGTAATCCAACAATCACCTGAGACTCGTTCCGTGCGTTTAAAGGCTGCGGTATCGCCAAACGGCAACCAGTTTTTGATTTTACAACGCTTCTAAATAAATAACTGTTTAATTTGGAATGCGGTAACCTTTAATTGAACGGATATCCCATGTCCTTTCACAGGAGTGGTTCTTTATGAAGCGCACTATTATTTATTCTAGCATTTTGAACTATGTGCAAACCTCTGTGTACTCATTTGCATTTGTTTTCATTATTTGTTAATGCAAGTTAATATAAAAAAAGATTAATTTATTTATTTAAAGAAATAAAAAAATAACTTTGTACACGACCACGGATATTATTTTAATTGTATGACCGACCAGTTTCGTTTAGCCTAAACATCGTGAGCGCACAAAGCTAAACTAAACAAAAAATATAAAGTGTGCGGTTATATATACATACAGAGGGAGAGCAAAATATAAAATAAAATGACATAACAATGAGAAAACAAAAGAATAACATTTAAATTAAAACAAAGGAACGGAGAGAAAGAGACAGATAATATTAGTTGAAAGAGACAAGCTAAGCAAAACCGGTCGGTTATAAAATAAGAATAATAACCGTGGTCTTTTACAAAGTTATTTTTATTTTCTTTAAATATATCAAACCACAAAGTGATTGCTTTCTACGAAAATATAATTTATTTATTATTTATCATTTAACCTTGGAGAAACAATGTATGGAGAGAGAGCTAATTATTTTTACCCAACCTATACAAACTTGCGATAATCACTTTCTCCGGGTTTTTACTCCGAACACAGTGAGAGAGAAAGAGACAACAAATAAAATACTCCGCTTCTACGTACTGTCATAATGATCTTGGGCTCCTGGGTCACCCCGGGACTCCGCCCCTCATTTTTTACTATGCCACTAAACTTGACACAACCAAACGGTTTTTAAGGTTAGATGCTATATTTTTGTTGATATTAATATTATGAAAAAGTGGGTATACGAATAAACAAAAACATTATGTCGATATGTGATATGAATGGATGTATAAATACCCTAGCCTTGGTCTTAGCCACGCCCAGGTCCACCGAGTCAGGTAAAAATCATCAAAAACTGACTACACTGCCTTGGATTGATACCACTCTTTATACTCTAAGCATATAACCTTTATCTAGGAAAGTCCCTGTGCTATTTTCTGTTTTTATCAAAAAAACGTAATATAGGTATTAAAAAAAATCTTCATATTCAGTATTGTACCGAGCAAAGCAGTCACATGTTTAGTTTTCAGATCAGAAACAAAACCCGTATTGGAGTATTTGATATTTTTTCTAGTTTGATTTGTTATTCTGTTACACACTTTCATTATCAAATAGATAGATTGTGAATACCCGAATTGCCCAGGTAGGAAACTGGTGAAAATCGGTACCCAGGTTGTGGTAAAAAAACTCCTCGAATAAAGTAGATTTAGGTAAAAAAAAAGCTCAAGTATAATTTTTAATATTATTATTTATGTTCAGTACAAAAACACGTCTGAGGTACTTTAGACTTAGTTGCGTAAAGGGTTGAGTTTTTAATTCAATGTTTGAAAAACATTTTTTCACTGCAGGTGTTACAAGTATGCGATTTAAAAGGTAACCTTACTCGAACTACGAATGCCTTATTATGTATTTAAAAGCCTTTACACTTTCAAACGCGTATGTAAGAAGGAAATATCAACAAAAAATCACTTAACATAATTCTTATCAGCTCTACCATAAGTAGATCTAAGAATTGTGAAGTTGATTTCGCAAATCAGACATTATCTCGAGTTATTGATTTGATAATGTTTTTTTGAAAATTTATGGAAACGGGTTGAATAAATTAGCCCGGCAACTGAAACCAATCCTTCGTTCGCCGGCGCCGCAGGTCAAATTTACCAATGCGGATTTTCTAAGCAAGGACTGTTACACGGTTAACAGAAACACGAAAAGTCGGGTGAAGTATTTTTTAAAAGGGCTTGGCACACTTATGATAAATTGGCCATAAAGAGTTCTTTCCTTCTATAAATATTCACTCAAACTAGTTTTTTGTAGTTATGGAGTAATTGTAAAAACATTAAACACATAAATTTCCTAGCAAGACGGTTACAAGGCAGTACCTACCGTACTACTGTAGCAATTCTGCTTCAATCTTACAATTCAACACGCCTATGCGACGAATGTTGCATCTGGGAAACATATACTCCGATGTCGCTGATATTTTTAGCACGTCAATATCAAACGATAAGTTTAATTTAGTACAGTTGTTGTCATTTGGTAGAGCTAAACTAATAGTTGGACCTGTTACTTAAAATATATTTTTTCTTTTCTTTTACAATATTTTTGAACCTGTTATTAATTAGATATTATAAGTTATTTTTGTGTCTGCTATTCAATACTTTTTTTATTTTGTTTTACACAATTTTTTGCACTAATGAGGTTATTGTTTAAAAAAAAATGTTAACATTTATGTAAAAGCCTATAACGGGCGTACATAAATAAATAATTTTAATATATGAAACACAAATACTTCCCTAAAAGATCGTATTTTCTTCCTTGTTGATATTGATTACTTAGAGAATAGTAGTAACTTATCAGACTTTATTTTCTTATTTATTCTTAAAATAGAAGTACCTACATACCACAATTTAGCCGTATTTTTCATACATTTATTCTGTTCACCTGACAATAAATCGCCCGAACCAGTTGTAAAAATCAATAAAATAAAATACCAATGTGATTTATGTAACGTTTTAAATTGCAAATAAATAGTGTTTATGTTCTTGCTACGGTTACTTATGTTGAGGACGGATTATTCAGAAAAAAACGGGAATTAAATCATTTTAGCAGAAAAGTTCTGCTAGGCCCTGTAGGGTGCTCTTGGGGCTTTGTTCTGATTTATATCGGTTTGTCACCACATCAATGCAATTAGATATAAAATTATAAATTAAAAGTATCGTTCGTGGGACTAATCATTGTTACCAAGAAAGGAAGGGAAATTCCTTTAAGATTGCAAACAAAACGATTAATGAAAAACGTAGATTAAAAAACTATCACTCCATCCAATTAGAGTTTATTTCCTACAATGCGTAATATAAGTAACAAGTTTATTGAATATTTTCTAATAAAAACCGACATATGCCAATCAATTAAAAATGCAGAATTTATCGATTTTTCGGAAGAATAGCGCTTATCCCAAACTCAACTACCATATTTCAAAACTTTTCAAATGTTACGTTATAAAAAAACAATAATCATTTTCGTTATTTTTCAAACGTTTATTTCAACGATTCAAATAATATTTAGGTGTTCTAACGTAAATAAATCTCTCAAACGTTTTGATTTTGTAACAGCTCTGGCCATGAATTGAGATAAATAATTGCAATGACTTCGTTTCACAGAAATTAATTGCAATATTTCGATTGATAGCCGAATTTACGAAAGTGGTGCAACGCTGCATTCTTTACGACGGGTAATGTTGAAATAAATCGTTTAACCACAAATAATAACTAATACCTCTTTTTCGATTTATAAAATATGTTTTACAAATCATATGTTTTACAATATCATGCTGTTTTCAATTGAGTGAGATATTAAAATTGATGAATTTTGTGATATAATTATTAACACAGCACGTATTTCATCTGGAAAAATTAGGTTCGATGTTCATTGAAATAATTATTTAATTTTTAATTTTAAATCGCCACGACTAAAAATTAATATTAAACTGTTATTCATTTTTGGAGCATGTCATTCGCTACCCGCTGCGGGAGCATCTTACCTCAAATAATAAAGTTGTATGTTAGTCCAGTTGTTCTCAACCCATTTCAAATAAAAGACAAAATAAGTTATGTTACCTATTCTAGTGTCTATAACAAAATGTATAACTCGGTAGATACCAATCAATAATCGCATTTTTTTTTTCAATAAAATAAGAAATGTGTGGATACATAATTTAATAATATTAATACGAGTATTTTTTTTTTTCACTTCGCTTAGATAATATGCAAATTGGTGTTAAATAAATATGTATTTTTAGTCATAACAATTGGAAACAGTCTATTTTACTCTGCCATTCTATCTAAGGTCCCGAAAAAACTGTTGGGAACCACTAATTTGATCTTCATCATTTTAAATATTACCGTATCATCTGTTTGAAATTAGTAATTAATGGCTCAATTTTATTAATAGTTCAGCACAAACATCGTTATTTTACATATTCCGTTTAGTACAACATAATTTAATTAGTCTAGAATAAAGCAGTCAAATTATATATTACAATTAATGGAGGCCACAGGAAGGAAAATGCATTCAAAGAAGCCGCTGTGCATTATTAGAATCCCACATCAAAGGAAAGATTCTCGGTCTTATTACTTTTATACAAAAAAGGTTGAAGGATGCTTTTATCACAGTATAGAAGAAACCTACATTACGCGTTCATGCTATCAAGTATAAACAAAAAATGCTTTGATTTAAAATTGAAAAAACTCACGTTTTTTTTACGCGACGATAACAATATATTTTTGTGTTAAAAAATCGGCCGGTGTTTAATTTTAAGTGAACTTGATATCTGAAATCTACTTAGGAGATAACGTCTTTCTTAAAACTACTTCCATAGAGATGTATCTAATTAAAAGTAACCTAATGTGCAACCATTTTTTTAAATATGCTTAATTTAGCTCCTTTATTTACCTAAATGAAGAATGGTTATATAATTAGTAAGAAAATATAATATTTTTACAAGAATTGTTATGCAATTTACAACATTATCAGAATAGTATTTCAACATGAAATAGCTACGCATTCACCAACGAAAACCGAACAAAATAACACCCTGCATATGGTAAACAAGTTAAGAATAGATATTTTAATTTTAAAAAGCTAGGAAGAAAGCTTAAACATACTTATTCGAATAGACAAAAAAAAGAAGCCTAAAAAAAAAGATTTTTTACCCATACTGTAAAAAGCTTATTTGGAAAACGTTTCGTATCATGTAAGCTAGACGCTAAGCACTCCTCTATACGTATAAAGTACTAGTAACTTGTAACTTGTAACCTACTTGTGGGATGTATTCAAGCCTCATATCATGATGAAATTTGTATTCTTAATGTTGATTGCTATTTTGTAGAATATTACATACTTCGTCCCATTAAACAAAAAAAACAAAACCATAACATACTATATATTTTAACTCAAAAACCAATCTGAATTGTCAAGCAAAAATGAGTGAATAAATGTAATAAACTTTTCCATAAACAAATTTACCTTCTTTCAGAATATGGCATTAGTCAACACACGCATTAATCACACCTAGTAAGCATGCATTTGTTACACCCCCACGTAATCACATCCACGTTATCATGTAATACCCCCGCGACGTCATCGTTCAAGATTTCAAAAGTGCATTATTAGCTTCTAGCTTATATGAAATAAAACATAATCTGATGTTTAATATTTACTCAGACTTTTTGACATTGGATATTTCCATTTCGATATTATTTCGTTTTCCAAAAAAATAATAGTACCTATATTTTCATAATTTTTCAAGTTCTTCTATCAAATCTATAATTCGTTATTATCAAGTATTTTTGCAGAAAGGGTTTCAAAATGTTGCTTTTAAAGCCTTATCATTGAAAAATCGAAAATCTATCGCACTATGTTACACTTCGGTGGGCTCGTAAAGTGGCTGAATAAACGTTAACTTACAAAATATCGATGAAAGTGCATATAGTCAATTGCACCCCGAGAAGCCTATTGTCTTCGTGTTATTTCAGCTCAGTGGGCACGAGTGCAATATGTCGTCCTCTGCATCGCAAGTTAACGGAGGCACAGACGACACAAGGTCTTCGGGGTTCTTTGTGTCCCAAAATGTAAATAAAAATGCCAATAGGAAAGCAAATGGGGGCTGTTCGACTGTTATGACAATGTATCATTACTTTACAAAAGAAAGTTTGTTTTTATTTTTCTATTTTCGTGGAAAGCAATAACTTTGTGGTTTGACATATTTAAATGAAAAAAATACTTTTTGTAAGACCACGTGGATTATTTTAATTTTAATAAAAAAAGTAACATTCGTAATAATTAGGTAAATTTGAATTCCAATATATGGTATATTCCTTGTAACTTATAAAATTTATCATTATTTTTAATCGCCTTCTCAGTTGACGTTTTGTATCATTCAATTCATATTATCTGTCTCTTTCTCTTTGTTCCTTTGTTATAATTTAAATGTTATTCTATTGTTTTCTCATTGTTCTGTTTTTTTTTGTTCTCCCTCTGTATGTATATACACATTTACCGCACATTTTGTATTTTTTGTGTAGTTTAATTTTGTACATGATGACACTTAGGCTAAGTAAAACCGGTCGGTCTTAGAAAAATAAAAATATCCGTGGTCTTTTACAAAGTTATTTTTTTAATTTCTTTAAAGTTTCTTTTGTTCGTAGAAATTGTAATGTGAATTTTTGTTGAGATAATAATACTCAATTCTTAAATCGAAGTTAATTATTATTCGTGTTAAAAATGAAGTACTTTGGTACCCGCTGTAATATTCAAGCGAGTCAAGTTTTCGCTCACAGAACTTTTGATCAGCTAAAAATAACGATTTGGTCTGTGTCATCCGTTTTCTCAAATTTTGAAATAATCGCTAAGTTTTGGAGTGAGATCCTCAGCTCTAATCACAGAGGTAGTGGGATTTTAGTGAAAATTGGCTTATAGAGCATAACATGTTTAACATATGTAACCAACAGAATGTTGATTTATCTAGTCTTCAGCTCATTAAATATGATAAAATTTTCAGTTCATACTTTGCCTTTTCCTGGGAACTTTTTCCACTGTGACGTCTCACCATTTTACTTATCAGGGTTTTAAAATAAGGGGGATAAATTTAAATATAACGATTCGATTAGAAAAAAAGCATTTAATTGAGATTTCAGGTACAACCTAATACATAATATTAATTATATTTAAATCCACTTTCATAAAAATTTTAACTAATTTTCATATGGTTCGGGGTAGCTGATTTATTGTTTAAATCGTCATCGTCAACTATAGCCACAAATGTTGTTTAATAAAACTACCTTCTTGAAACTGAAGTCCTTGGTGGCTGCTTCTGCATCCTCAGCAGCTCAGGTTCTCCAAGCCGAGTCCAGCTCCTTCGTCATCGCATCCGCACCTTGGCCACTGGCCACGTCTGGTCACCGCACTGTATTCGGATCCCACCCAGCTTCACGTTTGCGTCCTCCACCGACCAGCATCACGCCGCTGGGCGGAGAACACGAATCCGATCGACCACCGTCAACCTCCCTCTATGGTTACATTCTGGTTCCGTGGCACTACCCCTCACTTGACTCTTCCTCCCTTCGTTTCTTTCAACGCGTCTTTGTGTTTTGATGCATAAAGACGCGAGGTTCACATCTGAAAAACTAAAACTTATTTTATATCTTTCCTATATGTTGGTTCACATCGTAAAAACTGAAACATATTTGTGAAGAAATATGTATTGTCACACATATTGCATATCGTATTTGCATTTTTGGATTCTGGTAAAAATGTTTAGTCCTGGTGGAAACTTCAAATTGTGAATTAAAATAACCCTTAAAGTGATTTTAGCTTTATATAGTAATCAAACCCGAATAGCCAGGTACCTCCCCCTTTCCTCTTTCTTTATTACCTTCTGTCTCACATCATTCCTTAATTGCGGGTGCCATAGTTTCATTGGCCATAGCAAGTAGAACTTTAGTAGATATTATTCACACTATCGACAGTAGTACAATGATTGCCAAAATGGTAGCAAAAATAGTATAATCTCTAAAAAAAACAACACAAAAATGTTTAATACATTAAATGCTTTTCTTTTTTAATAAATAAAGCAGTCGAAAACTTTTTTCCCAGAAAAAGAGTGGCTTTTTCATCATTAAGTTAATAGTCAAAATATTCAAGACATTTCACTGAGCGCTAGATATAATTATCCACGATTTTCAATACTACCTTATATAAGCAGATATCTATGAACATTGAAGAATAAAATAAGGATTCTACTTCCTCTTGTTTTCGCGGTTTCCATTTCAATTGCAAGTAATTGATAAGTTAAGTACAAAATAAGCATAATAGATAATGGACCTACAATTCAACCATTGTTGTATTTTATGAACAGATCACGATTTAAGTTCGCTTCCTTACAAATGAGATCTAATTTTGTAGAGTTTATATCAATGTATTGGTTATTTTTACTAGTACTAAATATCTTCCTAATTTAATTTTGGAAAGCTATATTCAAAAGTTAGGAGCGACCTTGTCTCGACTTAAGACGTAGATACAAGATATCTTTAATATTTAAATATCTGCTGATCGCATCAATGTGCGGCATATGCCTTTTTGACCTCTATGTGTCAGATGTGAAATACATGGACCTTACGTATTTACATTTATATGCATACGTATATCTTATGTATTCAAAATATCTAACCTTAATCATAAATTTAAAATAATATTCGTGGTCTTTTACAAAGATACATTTTATTTTCTTTTATTCATTTTTGTTAATGAATATGAATATTTTCCTTACTAGTCGTTATCATCGTCTGAAGTAGCCGATGCAGAAATATTTCTCGCGGAGGTTCTTAGGTACCGAATAAAGCAAGTTATGTGTGAACATTTAAGTTGTTTTTAAATAATAACGTTGATTTGGAAAAAAAAACTTCCAATTGGGATATGCCGAATGATGAAGATTCACACGTTAATTAGAATGGTATTTCTTGACTTTTAAAAATGTTCTACGTTGAATCACGTGATGCCAAATATATCAAGAAATAAGTTTGTGATAACTTTGGCGGTTTTTCATTAACAGGACTATATGAAGATTGACGGATAATTATTACAGCATCCTTCACAGAAGATAGTACTTCAGGATCAGTAGGTACGCAATTACGAAGTTTCATCTTTCTTTTGTGAGAAAAAATAATGGCGCCTTCATTCGGCTGGTGCGAACTTTGACATTCTTTTAATAGCATATGTCAAAAGTTTGTCTGATGGAAAAGTCTTGTGCGCGTTATGTCGAGACTTTTCACGGAAGTGTGTTTCGCTTTTATGTTCAAATTTGTTTTCCATTGAAGAGTGATTTAATCACGAACCGAAAAGTTTGCCAATTGAACTGCTTTTTTCCGAAAAATGTTTTTTCATATAATTTTTTATCTGTATAAAAAATAGGTGCGTCAGATATATGTTTACTTGATTGAAAAGTGTGAATACAAATTTTATTGTTTTCCAGCACCCCTTCGTTTGGTTTTTCTCTCTATTCGGTATTAATAATAGACTTATCCATACATTTCATGGTCTTATCTTCACCAAACTAGGCACATGCTCGAATTGTAGCGGTCGGTGAAAAAATAGGTCAATGTTGTTGGGACATGGCAAGACAGAGACTATACATATTTAAAAAATTGAGAAGTACAGGAACAAAGACGGTAATTTCGAGCAACCAAAATTATTGCATGTAAACAAAACAAACCTTTTTATTATTTAATTCTCTGAGCAACTGGCATATCGAGTGTATACATTTTCTCGGTTGAAACCGTTTCACGGTGGAAAGAGTTTTGTTACAACATGGAGCGTTCAAAAATGTTGACTTTGAAAGAAAATACTTTGTGTAAATAATTTAAGCAATAAAAAGTGCGCAGTTCACTATGCGCTACTATACTTACACTATGAACGTATCTACTTTATTATACACTATGTAATTATTTGGCTTGACAATGGATGAAAATATCGAACAGGATGTCAAGTGTTACAATTAAAATTCCTTTGCTGAAGTCATTATGTCTAGTAAAGAATGGTTCATTGATCGTTCTACGATAACAAAAGCAAAGAAAGAACCTACTTAATTTAAACAACACACTGACACAGATAAGTACTTACATAAGTAATGAAAAAATGAACACTTGCACACGTGAAATAAATACAAAAGAATGCAAGATATAAACTAAAGTGATCGTTATAAGAGAGCAGGAAATCTGTGTGTTGAACCAGCAAAAACTTTCATACAAACCAAAGATCTGGCGTCATGAAAATTGTGTAGCTTTGGAACGACAATTTTTTTTACTCCACGCTTCTGTTTTTGGTTTGCCACGTCATTTTTGTCACGAGCTAAATGGCTTTGAAATATATTTTTAACTGTTAAAAAATAAAATCAAAAATTCGCATTGCTTGCTTATAATCTTCTTAATATTTAAAAGATTATTAAAAACGCGTGTTTGTATGTACAAAGATTTATTTTGTAAGCATAAGTTTTATCGTTTTCATAAAAAATAAATTGGCAATAATTCAAATCACTAGCGATACTGGGTACTGGGTAGTAAAACTAGTTCCACATAAAAATAACGAGCCTAATCTAAAGTTTTGAGCAACTGAAACTGCTTTAGGTCTAGCAGACAGCCGTATCCCGAATCCTCATATATCAGGATATTAGAGCGGCTAGACACGTACGGTGAACGGATGCAGGCGGATGAAGGGAAATAAAGAAAACACTCCTGAACGGGGAAAGGGAGGAACGTGCATCATAATTTATAGGAATTCTCCCCATCCAGGATAAATGATACCCCGCTATTTTTCAATACTTGCGCCACTGTGGTGGTTGTCTGAACCAACTGGATTACTAAATACATGTATGTTGCCTACTTGTTTTGCGTGGTTTGTTGAGTTTACATAAATAATTAATACATTGTTGCAAGCATTAACTTTGTGTAAGCTGTCGACAGGTTTCGGGAGAATTATTGCTTAGTCAGGATCAACGTTAAACTAAAAACAAATATGATTGTAATTATATGAGTATTTATTAATTGTTTGAGTGGGAAGTAAGATAAGAACAAAAAAAATGGTATAATATAGGTCAGGGGTATGCGTTAAGAACAAACGTTTACCGAGAATATGTTGATGGCGTAGCGTACACATTTTGATAGACGATTACTTACTGCATTCATTAATTTTAATAAAATTCTCTTAACGTAGAATTATTTGCGATTTAACGTGCTTGTTTAAAATTATTTCTTCAATGTTTTATACTCCTGAAACGATATATTTAATTGCATTTCATGTTCCTGGTAGGAAGTAGGTAGGTAGTACCATAGTATTGTGACAATTCTACTTAAACCTCACAATGTTATACTCCTATGCGACGAATTTAACATGTGGGAAACAAATATTCCGATGTTGTTGATATATTTGTGTACGTCAATATCATAATATAAGTACCTATACCTTAGGAAAGGTTTTTTCCATCTAGTTGAGTTAATTGAATAAAACTATTTAACTCTGGATGTCCCTGTTATTCAATACTACTTTCAATATTTTTTGCACTGTTTGTGAGTATGATGTTTTTTTTTTTTTAATATTTGTGTAATGAGCCTTTAACGGGCGTATATAAATAAATATTTATTATGGGTCTCTAGAGAAGATTTTTTTATGAAATAAGGTTGCTTCTGACATTACTTTATTTATCTGGAATACATCAATATTGATCTCAATACTAACTACATGCTTTGATCCTTGTTTAAACAAAATTGGAGTATACTTTTTATTTATTTTTTACACCGCACATGCTTAACACATTTGTTCGCTAGGTCTTCGACAACCATTAAAGTACTGAGAGTCTATGTTTAGAGGTTTCCAAAAAACAACAATATTTTAAGTAACGTTTTTTATAACAGTAATTTAAACTATTTTGTTAAATTATCAAAAACAATTAATAAAACGGCCAAGAATGGGTATGTGCGCCAAGATAATTGATTTTTCCTTTATTGATGGGTAGTGAAAACATGTTCATACGTTTTTTAAGACAAAGGGTTTTAGTGGAAACCTTTCTTAGAACGCTTCTAGCAAGTGTTGATATCTGAAGAATCAGTTACATTGCAACATGTTTCATTCTTAAAAAAACAACTTTATTCTTTCCTTCGATCAATTTGACAGAAGCGGTACTACAGTTCTACAGCTTCCAAATCGATTAATGAATGCAAGACAAGATTTGCTCCATTAATTAGGGTGCTGTAAATCAACGATTTAATTATTATATTGACATAAAATTAAATTACAAATAACGAAATCAACTAAAATTAATAATAACTGTTAAATATTAAATAACAAAAATAATGAACCAAAAGTTTGATTTTAAAGTTATTCGCTTTGTCCCCATGGAACCCCCCCTCCCTCCTCCTCCTCCCTCGCCACCCTTTACCTTCAACCTTTTTGATGATCTGTCCCCCTCTAATATCTCTCTTTATTTTCTTTACCTTATAATGGAAATGTCTGTATTATAATAATACTGTCCTGAAGAAGGTTAGGCTTTAACCAAAACTACTTGATAAAATGTATAAATTCTAATAAAGTATATATTCGTAAAAAGCATTAACTTTGTGGCTTGCCATATTTATAAATAGAACATATATACTTTGTTTTTAACCACTTTTTTATTTAATATTTTGTGAAGAGATGAAGTTATTATCTAAAGATTAATTTAATATTGTCCTGATGATGGAAGGGTACTTCCGAAACCGGTAGACAAAATATTAAATAAAAAAGTGGTTAAAAACAAAGTATATATGTTCTATTTATTTCTAATAAAGTAGTTTAAAAACAAATTATTTTTAGATTTTGGTCAATGTACCTATTTAAATTGCAGAAGAAATTACTTTTTTATTTTATTTTTCAAATGTTGTACTATATAATTGCGTCAATAATATTGCAGTAGCTATATGCTATTTAAAAAACTCTTTTGAAAATTTTCTAGTACAACAAGTTTTCTAAAAAAATACATTGCATGCTACCAATTTAACTTGAGCCCTTCAGACATCCCTGCACTAGTCAAGTGCTTAGTAATGCGGTTTCCGAAATTGAGTTACGCTGATGGAATCCGACGGGAGATTGCTTGCTCAGTGCATTAACGCAAACAGGTCTTCGTAAATCCATCGCAGCCATCACATGCCGGCTAGTACTATTGAAATTCAAAACGGTTATTGCTTCCTGTTATCCTCAGATGCTTATTTGAATCCAAACTTCAGAGAATGAGTATTCAAGATGAACGACTTGCTAACTTTTTGTTAAGACCCAATTAACTGCATGAGTAGATTTGTTTGAAATCGGCATACGTATAATATTATTTGTATTGAGCCGGTTTTTTGTGAAAAATCACCTCAAGGTAGATGTGTGTAACTTTAAAACTTAGGTAGATAACAGTTTAACGGTTTTTACAAGTTTGCAGGACAAAATTATTTCGCCAAGTAACTTCGAAGAAACAAAAAACTGGTAGTAGAGTTGATGCACCCAAGATAAAAAATGATAAAAATGTGTTTTGAGCATGTCTAGTGTGTCCGGAGTAAGAACAATTTTCCCTTAACTGCGATGGAATTATTCAAACTTTTCTTTCTTGATGACATCAATTTCACATCACACTCTCAAAGATTTTCTTTTCGGTGCATTTATCGTTTTGCTCATCACAAAACGTAGAAAATAATAATAAAAAACTACTTACAGAAATAAACTTTTTTTTTTTCTACTTTGGTTGCTGACGATTTACTTAAAGATATTATATTATATTTCCACATAAAACTTTGGTGATACACTACTTTCGAATTTCCATTAGTCATAGGCTGGCGTGTTTGGGTGGGTGTCTTACAACCCTCGCGAAATAAGTGGAAATTCGGAAGGTGATATACATTACTTTTTTATTGTTATTTAAATTACCTAAAAATGTATTTTGATTAAAATACATTTTAAATATAACTTTGTTCAATTTATCATCATCATCGTCATTATAACTATCGGAGACTTGTTTTCATATATTAAAACTTCCCAATTTTGAATAAATAAAAAAGGGGTTTTTGGATTGGTCGAAAACGTTTCTTAAATTTTGAACAAGAAAAAGATTTAAAAAAAGCTCAGACAACTAAACCTTTTTTTAGCAATCTTTTTTTTTGATATTGAAAACATGTTATCAACGATTCAACATTTACATAACTTTATCCGATTGTTTTTGAAAGCGGTAAACAATAAGTGGTATTTCTCAAACCCCACTTTATAACTTTTGTGTTAAAGATATTTCTAAGATCTGAATAGCCAGGTACTTATCAACCTTCCTCTTCCCAATCTCCTTCCCCTCCCTACTACCCTCAGCCTCACAAAATACCCTATTTGGGGATGCCATAGTCTCACTGGCTCTAGACGGTTGGGAACAGTTGAGACTCTTGTGCGGTATTCATATAAAAAAATAAAATTAAAAAAGAAGACATGGGGTGATTTAAAAAAAAGAAGTTTGCAAACATACTACCAGATAGACTACCATGGTATAATTGTTGACCCAATGCACATTTTTTTTATTGTCTCTGAAAATATAAGATTATCAAGAGAACAAGAATAGATAGAAGTATAATAAAAGAGGATTAAAATTCAATTGATTTTGATCCGATCAGGATTATATAATATTTCTCATTGAAAATTTAAGACTCTCAAAAGATTTGCAAGAAATGATAAAAATGATCATTGAGCGATGAAATATTCCATTTAAGCTTATCGTATAATTAGCTCATTTTTCTGACAAATTTATGATTTTTCATTTTACTGCGGAAATGACAAACGCTACAGCATAAAAAGCAAAGCGAAAAGCCGACAGTTTAAGCGGAAAATCCGATTAATAGCATCTTCCCAGGTTCATAAAGAAGTTTTTTATGCGAAACACGAACCAGACTATTCGTTTCCAGTCTTCTTGGCGTTTTCAGATTCTCGCTGGTGATATGTCATTGGCCAAATTAAATTTTGCTTCGAGAGGTTGGAGAATTTTGCGGCAAAGGGTGGAATATATCGTTTAATCTTCTCCTCCATAAGAAATTTCAAAATGCTGGATTCTTTATCTGCTACCAAGCATAAAATAACTGTCTTTTTACGTAATAACTTTGTAATGTAATAAAAAAAATATTATGTGATGTAATTTTTTTGAAATAAATTTTATTCACTGTTTTTGGCATCAGACTTTGTTGTGCAAGACTTTACGCTAGGGGTTATCATGATACTTATTTTCAATCTCCCCTTCCAATCAATTTTAACTTGATCATTGGCAAAGTGAATAGAGTGAGCAGTTGCCTGTCGGTTCTTACGGGAATAAAGTGGGCCTTGTTATTTTACTCGGTATTTGCGTTTTACACTTCAGATCTCGCAGGAGGCTAAATTGTTCAACCAATTTAAGACTCTCAAAAGATTTGCAAGAAATGATAAAAATGATCATTGAGCGATGAAATATTCCATTTAAGCTTATCGTATAATTAAAAATATAAGAAATAAATTTTATTCACTGTTTTTGGCATCAGACTTTGTTGTGCAAGACTTTACGCTAGGGGTTATCATGATACTTATTTTCAATCTCCCCTTCCAATCAATTTTAACTTGATCATTGGCAAAGTGAATAGAGTGAGCAGTTGCCTGTCGGTTCTTACGGGAATAAAGTGGGCCTTGTTATTTTACTCGGTATTTGCGTTTTACACTTCAGATCTCGCAGGAGGCTAAATTGGTTGAAAGTGATGAAAGAATTTTGGCTTTCTTAGTGGTATATTGGTTTTCGCGCAAGAATTGTCACGAACTTTGATTAACGACATTTCAATAATTATTTCCTCTTTCATGAAATATTACTGAGTTTTGTGTGTATTTGCCTGGTGTTTTCTCCTATCGAAGGTTGGCTAACATCAAAGCCACGCAAATACTGAACATAATTTGGTGAAACTATTTTTTTATTCATTATAATCGGAATATGAATCGGATATGTGTCGGAACCAGGTGGTGGAAAGTCTTCCTCTACTATATCGTCGATCAGAATAAGAGTTACATTAATGCAGATTTTATTATTTTGGCAGAAAGAAGTGTGTGAATCGCCTTTACAAAGTGTCACAAGTAAATATCGTTAAAGTTGAATTCCCGAACATTTTGAAGACAACCGAGTAAAGAGTTAAACAAAAAGAGATTGGCCCATTTCTCTAAATAATTACAATCAAGTACCTAATTATTTTCATCACCACGTTCGTGAACTTTTCAACTCGCTTGTTGATACAGTTGACCTGTTATTGATCAGTTCTTTTCACGTCCGTATTGAAAATACCTTTTCCTGTTATACATTTTGTCCATTTCGTCTTTGCTAAATTAAAATTTGTAAAAGTGTTATTGTTCAATAAATTAGGGAAGTTAAGACTTCAAACCATTGTTATAAAATTATAATATAATATTTTGTTATCAGTGAAAAATTGCGTGACACAAAATTTTTACTGAGATGAAAACTGAGAAATTTTATTTCTATATGATTTAAAAATATTACACATTTAAATTATAGAAAAAAAATGTTTGCTGAAATATATTCAAGGTGGGTAGGTCTCTTGTCCGGAATATAAACATTTTATAATTTGATACATTTAAAAAAAAATAATTATGCACATCATTCACACAGCGCCCTTGAGGTGATTTTTCACAAAAACGGCGCTATACAAATTATCCAAATATTATCATTCCTAAATTTAAAAATATCACACTCCTAGTTACACAAAAATAAATCTTATTGTTTGATAATAAAAAAATCTGCTTCGTGAATTGAACACTTAGTTGTCATAATTTTAAGCCAATGATTTCCTGAGAATTCCAGATATTTATCAGTTCCCAGGGTCGTTTCCATTCCAATTATATACTCAACCTTTAAGGTTTCCATTTATGACAACAACTAGATAGTCCAAGAAAAAAAAAATGATTAAACTTATTTATTTTTTAATGTTTTTTAATACAAATTGATTAGAAAAAATTCTGAAATAAGGAATTTAAATCCAGTTGTCTGCAATATACAAGCTTGTTAATGAGACTCACATTATGCCGAAATAAAAAATAAAATAACACATTTTAAATACGATAAATGACTTGTGGAATATTAAATAACAATTGTAGTTCTAAAATTAATTAAACAGTGAATAGGAAAGTTGCCTGATTTTGTTGGCTTAATTAATAGAGCAAAGTCAGTATTAGTGAAATTTATATCAATGAATCTAAGTTATTACAATGGTGGCTTCCGGCTTATTAAATAAGTTATTATAAATCGTAAACTATCTTGTAAAGAATCATTTACAACTTCGTCAAGCCGGCGTCATTACGTGTTTACAGCGGAGCTATTATTCTACTGAAGAGTTCGCATGTTTTAAATATTGTATATGTTCAAAAAAACTTTCGCTTCGATAGCTTTAATTTAATTTTAAACTTAATAATTTCAACGTTTAGATGACCTGTGTTCACAGCAGAAAGCTCGTTGGCTCTGGATTCAAGGGTGTCGGGTTCAGATTTTTGATGCCACTTTTTTCACATGTAGGATTTACAAAATTTAGAGGGTGATTCACTTGCAATTCGTTGAGAGTAGAATAATCTATAATGGAAGTTTATTATTGAAAAGAGCATTTTAATTTTTTTAAATCTTTTTTTCTAAAGGGATGCACAACTGGCTAAATAAAATAAATTTTATGCGCTTAATAAAAATGAAATAAATTACTACGTATTTTATTAGCACGTCAAAAGTAAAAAAGTCGTATGTGACAAAGCTTTGAAACACATCAACCTAAATGTAATTAATTACGTTTTCATCAGATTTCCAATTGACTCAGTTGGCATTCTGCTTACTTTATAAAATCACCCCTGCCAATCCCAGGCCTCTTTATACATTGAGGTAAGTGTCAGAAATATTTGCTTTTACTGTCTGTTTTTAGTTGTTCGTTAATTGTTTTGCCTGCATTTATACTTATTTAAATGTCCTTTTCAACCTCCCGTTTCTCGAAAACTTCCTTCATAGGTACAAAAAGTTATCCCTTGGCTGAAAGGATTTACAATTCTCAACTTTATTGCACCGTGTTTTCGAAATTCAGCAATTATTAATCAAAAAACTTCCCATATCAGAGGTAATACAGATTTTATTAATTAAACTGTGTTTCTGTTATGACTCACGATTTGTTATTATTTTTATTTTAACGTCTAAAAAATATCCACTTTTTTTCTGAGATCCATTGTATAATCTCAAGTGGTTCGTTCGTTATTCACTCATTGTTCTAAAACGTGAGAATCTGTATTTTAATATTTTAAGGTAATTAAAGAAATCAAAATCTAATTAATCCGTTTGGTATGTAAGAAGTTGCGTCAAATGGATTCTGTAATAAAGATTAATTGCTTTGAACAAAGGGCTAGGATTTAAACTGGCCGAAATATCCATGAGTGTTATTTATATATGAGTTACCCCTATGGTACTACCTCGAAAAAGGGTTAACCTTTTTTTTCTTGTGATGTTGTCTCTCACGAGATGTTGGACACCATCATGACTATTTACACCGAGTTACAGCTGTTCTAAGCAATACTGTTGGACTACCCGCTCATTTTTCTATAATATTGTTGATTGTTCTGTAGGACTTCGTTTTCCTTCACCCTTTATCTTCACTGAGCGTATAAAGTATAGTATATCTGGTATTTGTTAATAGTTTGCTGACATCAAAAATATGATAGCGGGTCGTTTCTCTGACTTAATAGTATGTAAAGCAGCAAGAATGCGGAACATGCTAATGGTATCTGTTTTTCTTTCATCATGTTATTCGGAACTTTTCAAGGACCAATTTTTAGAATCCCTTCCGACCAACCATTTCTTAACCCACCTAACAACCGGTTAACGATATGTTTTTCTTCTTTCAACACGATACCTAAATATAGAAAAGTTCTTGCCAGGAAACAAATACATTTATTTATTTATTTATTTTTAAGATTCGTTCTGCTGAGTGAAGTTACAAGGAGTCAAGAAATATAATCAAGTATTTTGGTTATCCATTCCAAATGTGGTTATCAAACATTATTGTCAGGCATACTTATATTTGTATTGAGGCAGCTGGTCACTATTGAATACAGATGAATACAGGTGGTTTCATCAGCTTTGTGGAAACAAGATTTACTCGGACTTTAATGAAGCCCCAATACTTGAACTGGTCGCAGACAAAAAGTTAATAAAATACAAAGTACCAACAATATTAAGCACGACTTCAATGCTAACAAAGGAGTTTGTTTTCCCCACCTTGACATCAAAATGCGTACGAGTTCTATCATAATCAAACATAAACTAAAAATGTTACACAACGTGGATAATATGGGATCATAAAATTTATATAAATGGATTGCAACTGGAAACTTTATTATTCAACAAGTTCATTTCGATATGCACAATTTAAGCCAATTGAATCGATTCAAAACTTCCATTCATCGATATAACTACGTTCATTTCATTGTTGTTTCACATGAAATACTATCAATCATAGAAATGTTGTCGAAACCAGTGAATTATTTTATTTAATTGTACATACTTTAAAATGTCTCAACTCTATTAACTCTACCGTGAACAGAATTTTTCGTTTAAAAAACAATAATAATACGAAGTATAACACTGAATGCGATATTGATTGGTGAAGTGGTTTTGATTCTATGAATTAAAATTGACCTGTCACATTTGATCTAAAATATCTGGACTTATAAAAGAATGGTACATAATTTTAAAAAAATGCCGGTCCAAAATGGTTGCGCAAAGCAAGCATTATAATAAAAAAATTGTGTTTAATGTTCAGATGCGCATGTCATTCAAAATTGTTAATAAATTTCAGAATGTGTATCAAAATCTAAGAGTAAATGTTTTAATATTTGAACCTTTTCACCGAAATATTTTCAAACAATGCACAATTAATTATGATTGATGTTGGCTAAGTGATAGGTATATTTATTTAAATTTTCGTAGAAAGCAATTACTTTGTGGTTTGACATATTTACTGAAAATTAAATTGAGGCCTGTAGAAACAAACACGGCTAAGTCCATTGACTACAGTTTTCGAGGAAGAACAAAAAACGTTTAATTTAAAAATTACTTGTGATACTGTCACTAAAATAAATTCGACAAATAGTACTTACTAAAAACATTAATTTTCTTCTTGATACATTAGTTTAACTGGTGCGAAACAAAAATATATTTAAATTATTAGTGGACTTTGCCGTGTTTGTTTTCAACACAACTGGACTTTGCCAGTTTTGAAATGGACACGTTTTTTCACAAGGTTGCAGTCAAAGTCAGTAAAAAAATAGTTTTACATTTAAAAAAGTATTTATTTTGATGGAAATACAAAACAATAATATCTTACAAAATATTTTGAAAAAGTTTGTAAGTTATGGTGACTTAATTAATAATTAAAAAAAAAAAAACTAAAAAATCGAAAGAAAAAATTAGAAAAGAATAATAACTATTATTCTGATATTTTTTAATAGAAATTTGTTTTAAAGATTTAATAAGATATGAATGCGGAATAATATTCAAGAGCAGGAAGATTTCTCCAGTTATCACCGAAATGCTTGGTCTAAAGATAGTTGACATCTCTTACTTTTAACGATTTCAAAACAACTTTTCCGGGTTGCTTGGAATTATCATTGATTCATTTTTGTTTTTCACACAGCATGATTTCTACAATATTAATGACATAACAATAACTACTAATAAAGTAATCATATTATTCAATAAAACTCTAAATCGTAAGTAAAAACTAATTTATTTTACCACTATGCTGTTTAGTAAGTAAAAAAAATATGTCCATAAAAAATAACAGGAAACAAAAGTTCATTATGGACGTCAGCGGACATTTTCGGTAATTTGCGAAATTGTCAATATCTCAACTTTTACAAAAACAATGTTTTACAACAACAAACCGCCATCTTGAAAACAGCTATTTACAACGCTCCTATTGGTCCGTTTGAAAACTGCCGTCTTTGATTTGGAAAGAAGTGGACTTTGCCGAGTTTGTTATGGAACTCAATTTTAATCCGTAAAAATAAATGGTTTAGAGCCGTGTTTGTTAGGAAAGCAACATTGTATCATGAAGCATTTTTTTTACTCTTTCGAACCTCATATTCAACTCATTTTCCATTATTGGTGGACTTTGCCGTGTTTGTTTCTACAAGCCTCAATTATAACTTTGTAAAGGTCCACAACTTTATTTTGATTTTTATGGTCGACCTGATGATGCTTAGGCTAAGCAAAAACGATCAGTTATAATTTATTTTTTTAAATCTGTTTTCTTATACAAAGTTATTATTTCATTATAATTATATGAATTAAAATTCATGCTTCAACACAATACTGTTTAGGGATGACAAATGTTTTAACTTAATGTTTTGCAACATCATGATCATTGAACATTTAACGTAAAATGATGTAGGTAATGTAATAAAATACAGTCAATTAAGAAAAGAAATCAAAGCAAGTTGGAAAAAATATTTTCTATTTCGGTTCCATAAGCTGTCTAGTTGTTGGTGTTTGAGATATTTGAGAGCCTGGGTGTTCGTAACAAGGTTTAGGGGATGTCATGTTGGATAACAGCAGACAAAATATGTTTCCAAATAATTGAAGTCAATAATTCTCTAGTCCTCTTTGCATAAGCATATTTGAATTGAACACACTTGATAATGAACTATCACAAAACTTTGCTGTATAAATTTACTATAATTATTTTTGATTATCTCAACTAACCGCTGCCAGTGCGACGAGCTCTTTTCTAACGGGCTATTGACTGGAGAGTAGATGACCCTTCCTCTAAGGGCGTTCATGATGAATGTCAGGATTGACAGATGCTGGAGATAGGAATGGTCTAAAGGTTTAAATTTCTTCTGAGTTTCACAGTTTGTTTCACGCCAATTTTGTGTTCAAAGTTAAGAAACATGTTAAAAAAAAACTGCCAAATAATGATTTCATTGAAAGCTTTTCAATTATTTTCGGCCTTATTGTAATGTTACCATATTGTAATGCGTTTTTAGGAGGTTCTGTTTTTTGTTAGCTCATTGTTGAATGAATGCATTATATCATTGCTGGAAAGGAAAAAGGGATGAAGCTCCATTTCGGGAAGTTTAAATCAGAGAACTGTAAAGTTTTTTTTTTGTTATACACTAAAATTCAAAATTCTTCAGCAACTTAGGTAACTCAATGCTCTCACTGAGTGACCTAAAGCGAAAAAAATCTAAAAAAAGTCACAAACTTGAGGCAAGCTGTCTCCCAAATGGTAAATATATTTTAGATGGCTGAAGAGCCACAATAGTCTTCGAGTCAAAGAGAGTCAGAGCATTCGATGCAGAAAAAAAAACTGGTCAAAACTGCATAGTTAACTCATTTTTGACCAAAGTGTGGCTGAAGTCCTTTTGTCTTTTCAGCAAACGTGTGTCTTAGAAGTTTGAAAGATATTATTATGGAATCATTGTATGACAAAAGTATTGATTTTTGGTACTTCGAAATATAGGAGAAAATCGTTAAAATTTCGAAAATAAAACGGTGGAATCCGCCAAATGGGTCTATTCGATAAAAAAAACGTGTTTTCCTCTAAAATTTGAAATAAATAAAACAAAATAATTCGTAGGTACACTCTTGTTTGACGGACACATTTCTTGTTAGAACGCGTTTGCCCACTCCTGCTATCACACATTGACCGGATGGTCAGAAACCAACAAAAAACAAACAAACAAAAACAAACAAAAATTTTATTCCGTAAGCCGATATGTATTTCGTGTACCAAAATCAAAGCATTTTGTTTATTTTATTTTCGTTGTCGGTAACCCGGAAGCTTCTTACTTTCGTTGATTTTTATAATCGGGTCATCAATTGGAATTTATAAAATTATCCGAAATATTATCCAAGGATATTAATACACGAACATTAATAATCGCATCACAAATAAAATATTATTGGAAAAAAAAAATCATTTTTTGAGCAGGAAACTAAATATTCAGATTAACTATCTGCCAGACTTGCTTTCCGTATAGCTCGCTCTAAGTCCAGCGTCTCGGAGTAGCAATAATGAAAAAAGTGGCAGAACGTGCCACTGACTCGGAACACGTTAAAATTTCTACTTTGTACGTTGCTTTAAAAACACGTGGAAATCTGGAGTTGGTTTTAGGATTTAAAGCAATTAATTTCAACAGATATTAATAACCTACACTTTTTATTCTATTTTTATGTAAAACTCTGTAGATAGTGTAATTGAAATATACAACGTGAAAGAAACAGTGAAAAACAAAAAACTTTTTTTTACAAAGAGAAACCAAATTAAGTTATTTATTATCAATTGAAATGTTTTCTATTTATAGAATATATTTGGAGGTCAAATGTATCACAAAAGGTTACATAGGTGGAAATATAAAGATAAGCAAACACAACATTTTCACGCTGATTTGAAAACAATGCTAAATGGTAAGGCAAACTTTGCGAATTAAATGTATTTTTGTGAGTACTACAAAAGATTGTCAATACTTTATGAAAATAAAACATATTTTTTTATTATATGGTTTTGTGTCTGATATTTTACTTTAAGTCCATTCGTAGAACGATGCCACTCTCGTATAAAAAATGATTGATTATTGGAAAATCTTCCCGTGTGCACTAAAAGACCCAAGCGATGATGCTGACCTGCATATCCCCTAACACCAATGGGCTACCGAGGTCACCTTACAACAGGAAAAATTAATACTTTCCATCTATCTAAAAATAAGTAATATTTTATTGAGGTACAATGTTTTTTCGTGAAATAAAATCTACTTACGTATGGTGCAATTTTATGAATAAAAGTTGTTAAAATATCAAATCGAAAAATCTGTAAATCAATTATTTTTACTGGTGCACAAAAAATGAAAAAAATACATTTCATATTTTAATTTTTTAGAAGAATAATTCAAAATGGAACACCCGCATAATTAATAATTGTTCCAATTAAACTTTTAATTTTGGATTTTATTTTTCACTACTTTAACTCTCCTGATCTGGGATGCAATTCTGCATACTTCTTACCAGTGCAATTTTATAAAACACCTTTTCCATTGTGATGTATGTAGTTTTTTTTTGTTGTTGTATGCAGAGTTTTTTTTTGTTTAATAGGAATGACATGGTATCTCAAAACATGAAATTCTATTTTTTTCCTAATACCTAACTTTTTTTCCATGGATATTGATTGTGGCAGATTAGTTCAGTCAAAGCAATTTCTCAAGCAAAATACGTTACCAACAATTCTTTGGATTTAATTTATGATGTTACATAAATGCTTTTTAAAATTATTTCTTTCTTTATAAAAAGAAAAATACTCAAGACCAGCGAACGCGTAATAGACTTTTCAATTTTAAGTATTCGGCCAATTAGGCCCCCTGTTCTTTCAAGATGGTAAATTATGATGTTTTATTCATTTTATAAACGTATGTTTTTGTTGTGATATAATATATTTGAACGCGTAGTTAAACATCAAGAAACTACTATTTTTGTAAAATCACACCAAGTGCCCAAAGTCAATGGGAGTAATGCGGTATTATTATTGTAAAAGAATGTGAAGCGAAATGATTTAAGTGAGGAGAAGGAGCTTAGGGAAGTAAGTAAGAAAAATCCTTAACATTTTATATCTGGTTAATATGTGAATAATATTTCAAGCAATAAATCATGGTATTTTTACCCGAGTGATACCATCCACTTCCATTTTCTATGTCAAGTTTTTTAATAGCACATGTTTTTTCCATTCTGGTTTTAGTAGAATCATCAGAAAAATATATTCCTAGTACTGTTTTTTTTCCTTTTGCAAAATGTAGATTTACATACAAGTTTCATCCAAACAAAATATAAGTGCATTCCAAATATACGAGCTTGCACTCCAAGGAACGGGTTTATTTGACAGTTATCAGCTTAGTTAGCATGCATGTCAAACGTCGATTTTAAGTTGTCTTGGAAAAGAGTTTGCTTTAAAAACATTAAATTTTAGTTTTGAAAATAAAAAAATACATTGTTAATCGATAGCCAGGTAGGTAGGACGCTTCAACAGTCAAAGAGGCTAAGTTCGATACTCACAGTGAATAATCGACAGAAATGATTTTTTTTCTAATAATATCGATGGCGAAATTAACAATTGCATTCTGAAAAAGTTTAATTAAACCATTTTCTGAACTAGAGTTTAATTTATCAGGAGGATGGAGTGTTAGGCGTACTTTGATACAGATACACATCGGTGTTTTCAGAGTGACTCGTAAAAATTAATACTGGGTTAGAATTAGTTTAAATTTCTACTACTTTTAAGATTTTGTACGACAATTAACCAGGGACATTAACAACTGACACACTTTATTGATAATTTAAACAACTTTCAATGCTGCTCTTATATGTTTAAAGATGTGTGATGTAATTTTTTTTTGACATACATTAATACAATTATAAGAATCAGGAAACACAATATTTTCACGTTGATTTGAAAAAAATGCCATATCTCGTAGAACAGCGAACCTTGCGAATTGAAGGTTTTTTGTGAGTAGTGAAATACGTTGTCAAAAATGTATTAATACTATTCATAACTATTAATCTATGGTGTTGTGACCAATATTTTACTATTGACCCATTCGTTAAGCGCTGTTACTTTCAAATAGACGCCAGGAAAACCTTCTCGTGCGCACCCAATGCCCCAAGAGACGATGCCAACCTGACATCTCCTACCACCAATGGGCCACCGGAGTCACACTGTAACAGAAAAAAGTTTCACTTTCTACTTAGTAAGAAGAAATATTGTAGTTTAATGTTTAATCCTTTATACTTCAAGCCTTTATTTGCTTTTATTATACCAGCTCCTAGCTAAAATTGCATCAACTCTAATAAGAAAATAAAAAATAAAAACTGAAAACTTATTATTATTTTGAGAGTTATTGCATGATACTATATTATAAATCAAAGTATTATGATGAGGTATATTGGTCGGCCATATTAAAATTGATGCTGGTGGAAAAAAATCAATGTCGAGTGACACTTAACATTGGAGTGGAAAGAGTTAGTGGGCAAAGTGGCGAGGGTGTTTTCAAAATATTCTCCATATTTCTCCGCTCATAGATTTTACTACCAATTACATAATGATTATAGCATATACAGAATGATTTAAGGTCTACGCTAAAAATGTATTTATGCAAAGGAAGTTTAGTTTGAACTTATTAAAATGGTTATAATTTTTAGTAATCGTTCAAAATGTTTTTAATATTTTCAATATTTTAAATGTTGATAAAAAACTCATCGTTATTTTTTCTATAATTAATTTGAATAGAAAGCAAACAAACATTAATTATTTTTTTACTTTGAAACTGCTTGAAAGATAAAATAGTTTTTTATTATTTATAAACGGTGCTCTGTTTTCTGCAGAACAAAAAGTATTAGAAGTTCAACTAATTATTTACCTGGCAAGCATCTTTTCCGCCCTGTCTTAATCCAGCGCAAATAGTATTATCATTGAAAAAAATTTGGAAAAATTTTGTGGCACTTGGCTTTATAAATAATTGGAATACTGACTACACGCAGCACTTCAGACTCTTGGCCACGTACTTGGAAAATATTAAATTGTCGTCAATAATATTTCTCCTGTTGACATTGTTTTTCTTATATTTGAGTCGTTGCTTCATTGCTGAGAATCGTGCTTCTCATTCCAATTGCCCAGATGAAACAGGCACACCCGCCCTTCGCGTTCCCGTGCTGCATCGAGAGTCCCAGACGCCCATCTGTGAAACCTGATTAATACAAGGAATCGCTGTTCTTTCTCTGATTCTCCTACCTTTAAATTTGTTAGTCATTATGAGTTTTTGCTGGTTAGATGTAGGTAAGTAACATATCTTGTATTTTACAAGTAGTTTCAGATATAATTGATTATTTGAACTATATTTTTTTCTATATTTATTTATTTATATACTAACGAACCATTGTCCAATTACAACAAAATACGTAACACGAAATGGGAAAAAAGAACAATAGAGAGAGAAGAGCACATACATAATGAGGCAGTGACCAAAATAGGAAAATAATATACGTTAGAAAGAACATTCAAGTCAAAGTTTGAGCAAAGTTTTAGTAGGGTCGTAAAGAATGACAAAAATCATTTAGACTGGTACCAAAATTTTCAAGACCATGGCTTGAGTTTACAAGTCTCAACATTCTCAACAGTGGAGAACTGAACTGGATGAGTTGCAACAAAGAAGGTGAGAATAATACAATTGATACTTTTGGAAATGCATATGCACCAAGAATCGACTCAGAAAATGAATCAATGCGTAATTTATGATTGGCACTCGTGCCGTAAATTATAACACTTTATTTGTTATCTGTTATCACGGCCTTTTCACGCGGATCGGATTTGGTTGACGCCGCGCTGATAGAGCTTTAATTGCTGCAGTTTTGCATCTGAGAACCTCTCCAGATAGCAGCATAGTTAATCATAACATCACCCGAGAGAGCAAATGCGAGTAGGATTTAAACTGGGGCTCGTACCTTTTATAAAAACGTCAGAGAATAGAAAAAAATAACAACAGTAAAACATTTTGTTAAGGCTCGTGCAATCGGTAAATACGAAAAAAATAGTCTGATATTTTTTTTTGCAGATTTATTGAATACGATCTTAATAGATAGGTGAAAATTAACAAAATAATATGGTACTAATTTGATATTGGTCAGACGTTATATTGAGTCAGTACTTAGAGGTTTTTAGTGCCAGCTTGAGTCTTCATATCTTCTTATATTTAAGTTCTTTGAAAAATCTTATACTGAAAGATATTTGACCCCATCCCGTGAGTATTCCATCATCTAATTCATTTAGTTCTCTGTTTGATGGTGGTGCTAATTTGATATTCTTTATTTGTGGTGTTAAAACATTAATGGTTGATAAAGTTCTATGGGACCGATGTCAAAATCAGTTCCCTTGCGGTTTTACTTTTAATGGGTGAAAAATGATTTTGCTTTTGAAAAAAAATCCTCATTTATTTTTGTAAGTGCTCCCAACACGTCCTGTTATTTTAATCGCACTGAAAAAAATATACAAGGTGCTGGATTGGTTATTAAAAAAAATAAGAATATTATTTCTACGTAAAATAACTTACAAAATATATTATATATCCGTTTGTACAATGCTCAAACTGTTTGGAGCTCAGCGACGATTATCACTGTTTAATTAGTAAGAAAAATACATATTGGCTTTGTCACCTATAACCTACATTTTTTTTAAAGTGAGTATCGAATTAATGGTGAAAAGTTTATTCATGCATTATTTTTATTTTTTTCTCTCTCATAGACTAAATTTTACCAATAATATATTCATTTTAATTAAAATTAATTTCTACTGACAAGTTTTTTCTTATTTTTAATTTTGAAACTTTTCGTTCGCGGTGGAACTTATTTTTTATGATTTAATCATTCAATTTTAAAATTGAATTCCACTATTTTTTATTAACACTTGACCGGTTTTACCTTACGACGAGCATCTTCAGACTGGTTCAATTTTAAGTAAATCATAAAAGTTTTTTATGATGAAATCTTAAGAAACTAGTGAACATAATACATACTAATAATAATAAAATTATCTAGAGATAGCCGTTTCCACGAGAAAATCATCTTAAAGGGAGTATCTTATAGAAAAAAAGTGCATTATGGAAATCAATCGTTTTTTTTAAATTTAAAGTTGGAATCGGGATTCGAACTTGGAACCTATATCTATTCAAGCCTACACCATATGTAAACCATGTGAACCATTCTTCAGACCTGCCTGTATTTCATCTCCAAACAACTTGAATAACTTAATATTATTTCATATGCTTATTGCTTAATAATAATACTATTATCATCGTTTCAACCTTTTCAATTTGGTCGTATATTTTATTTAAAATAAACCAGTTTTTTTGTTTTAATATCATGAACTTATGTAGAAAAATAGTTATTGTTTCTACCCAGCAATGTAATGGGCAGCAGTCAAAATCAAAATCCATAAGTCCGAAACGATAGATCCACCTCAGGTGTAGCTATCGCCAATTGCGAAGTAACCGAGGAAGAATGCTTGATAAGGGTAGTGTTCAATAGTAGTCGGAACACCCCGACAATTCTCTTTGAAAATATAAGTTGAATTCTTTAAAAATAAAAATCATAAAATGTAAAACTTTAAGGAAGGGATACATTTCAAGTCACTTTGTCTATATACACCAACAAATTGTATGCGACAACGAACACCCATCGCCATAAGATTTGGCAAAATTGGATGTTGAAATTGAAAATAATAACCAATCAAACATGTACGAGTATATGTTATTTGTTGATAAAAACACATTGTTAAAACTTGCCTTTATAAAGTACAGCAGAAATATGCTGAGAGGAATATGAAACAAATATCACATAAAACACTGTAACTGGTAGAAACATGTTGACATACTTAATAATAACGAGCTACGTGTTTTGTATTTATACTAAGTTGTCACAGGAAGCATTTAACAAATGTTAAGAATTTAAATAAACAATTATTATTTTATTTGGTTAAGGGGTTACTATGTTAGGGCCTTCAATAACATTTATAAATACCACTTAAGTTCGTAAAGATAACATGTTAAGTTTTTTGAAAAATATGCAAAATTTATATGCATTTACAAGTTACACAAAATAACAAATGAATATAAACGATTCCCATGTAAAATAAATAAAAGTTGGTGTATTTAAAACGTTTGCAACATTATTAATTGAACAATTATCGTATTTTTGTTTCAATTTCAACATTTTTTTTTGACGGCCTCCATGGTCGAGTGGTAAGACGCTCGACTACGAATCCAAAGGTCGCGGGTTCAAACCCGGCGTGCGCCAATAACTTTTATTTAATTAATATGTGTCATAACACATTTAATTCATATGAAAATAATAACAAGTATATTTGCGGCACGTTCCAGAGTGGTAGATACTCTAAGTATCGCCCTGGTGAAAGACCACCATTCAGAATCGAAACGTTGCTTGAAATGGCTTAAGCCGTGTTTGGTGACCAGATCTGAATAGCCAGGTACTTCCCAACCTTCCTCTTCCCGATCTCCTTCCCCTCCCTACTACCTTCAGCCTCACAACATACCCAATTTGGGGATGCCATAGTCTCACTGGCTCTAGACGGTTGGGAGCAGTTGAGACTCTTGTGCGGTATTCATGTAAAAAAAAAAAAAAAAAATTTCAACATTTTAATGGCCTCTGTTAAACGTCGTTTTTAGGCCTGTTTTAGTTATTTAACAAAATGTGATCAGCGAAGAATCAAAAAGTAGCAACTAGCAACATGACTGTTATACTTTTAAGCTAGTCATTAAGGCTGATTCACACCAACGTCCGGATCCGCTCAGTGCTGATATTGTTCCGCATGAGAGCTTATTGATATGGTATGAATATCGATCAAGGAGTATGTGCCAAGACAAAGCTGTGTGGCAGTATATCCTTCTGCCCACCCTTGTGATATTTAACTACTTAGTTAGTTAAATAATTATTTTAAATTGTAAAAATACTAACGTCGCAGATTTTTTTTTATCAAAAACCATTTTTTTATCACAAAATAATATTTTTATTAATTTTTAATTATTAAAAATATTATTTAGTGATAAAAAAATGGTTTAAAAAAAAATTCTGCGTTGTAAGTATTTTTACACTTCAAAATAATTATTTAACTAAATAAGTAGTTAAATATCACAAGGGTGGGCAGAAGGATATACTGCCATACAATTTTGTCTTGGCACATACTCCTTGATTGATATTCATACCATATCAATAAGCTCTCTTGCGGAACAATATCGGCACTGAGCGGATCCGGACGTTGGTGTGAATCAGCCTTTATTCGTTTAAAAACTGAAACGGACCGACAGTCGGCGTTTAACGGGGACCGTTCAAATGTCAAGAAAACCAAATTGCGCTAATCACCAATTATGACGACAGTTTAAAACACATCAACTTTAGTTGTATTCAAATGGTAGGCTTAAAAATTAGCCTGGTCAAAAATAATTGCAAACAGCAATTATTATTGTTCAAATATCGATTTTATTGATGACTTTCTTATGCCTATACCAAATAACAAAGGCAAATATAATAATTACAAAAATCAAATGCCCTCACTTGTTTAATTTCGATATGATAATAATGTTGGAATCCTTCCGTCATGTCTTCAATACAAAGTACTTTCTTCACCATCTCTTCACTTGGAATAGAAGAAGAAAAAAAACTATGATAACACGATTGCAATTATTTTCGGGCAGACAAAAATCATTGTGACATTGTGTATGCGTTGTTATTACCTCGAGTTGTACTTTGTAAATTGCGTATATCATTGTCATTAAGTCACTAAAGGTGTAGACTGATAAAAGCGTATTGTGATCCTATTCATGTGCCCGTAAACCTACAACCTGCTGGCACACTCCTTGCTTCACTTACATTCATATATCGTCTCATAAATACTTTTCTGTTATTCTGACTCTTGACATGGCCCGACTCAAGTATTTGATTCACTTGGTTGTGCTGTCTTTTCCTCGAGCGTCCAAAACTTTTTTTTTAAATATTCATTTTATAATAATGTTGAAAAAGTGATACTTGACGAAACCTGAATGTTTAAAGTTTGATTCCCAGCACGAAAAAATATGGAGAATTGGATTTAAATAACATGCAGGCAGTATATTGTAATAGTAATTGTTTGGTGTGATGACACCAAGAAAGTGGAGCATACAGCTGTCGTAAATTGATAATTTAATTTTATAAAATTAAATTAAATACACTTCTACGAATTTTACACAAAAACTATACATAGATGGATTAAAATTATTAATTTGGTAATCAATTTCATCTTTATACTTTTAGCATGTTTGTTTTATTGATTTTTACTGTTTTTGTTATTATGATACAGAGCAATACATTGCAATCAATGTGTTGGCATTCGTGGCCATTAAATACTAATGCGATGTATTTATTTTAATTATTGTTTATACTTTATACTGGTGGTTATACTGGTGGCGCAATAAATTGATTGATACAATTTTATTATTTTATTACGATTCCTATTTTTTTAAGTGTATTTTAAATAAGGATATTCAGATCACGTGTAATTGTGCCACAAAAAACCCCAATCTTGGAGTTTATTTTGCAGCATAATAACTTTTCTGATCCAGGGTGAAATAAATTTTGTCTTGACACTGCAAATCCCTAAAGCAGTTAATTCACTGTAAAGTGGGCGTTTTTTTAATGAACAGTTTTCTTTATTCTGCGCAATCATTCGCTTTACTGGTGAAAAATGTAGCTATGCAAATAAAAAGTAGAAGTCAAAATAGCTATTGCATATTTTGCACGAGCTTCCAAGTCGAGAGAATAACTACTATGATCATAACCCAAATAAAGTAATAAGATCAAATACATAAATAATGCATTCTTTAACATTATAATTTAAAAACTAAATACATAAAACGAATTTTGATTGGCAATATATCATTTTAATCACCATGGTTATTGACTTTGTAGTGACAAATTAGTTTTTTTAGAAGCGAGGCCTCGAGCGATATGCATTAGTAACAATTCAATGGATGTAAATTATACAGTTAAATGCTTCTTTAAATTATTTCGATTTTTTACAACCTTTTCAATACAGTTATAGAGAGTAAGAATCCGTGTAGTGTTGAAATATGCCTGTGGACCGTTTTAAATAAATTATTAGTAATGAGTTGGACAAGTCACTGGGAGAAAAGAAAAAAAAAACAATCTTTGTTGTTATCAATTTCTGGTGCGTCAAAAATATGTTTTTTCAAAAAATATTCAAAACAATTAACGCAACAAAAGTATTCGGCCAATGAAGCCCCCTATTATTTCAAGATGGTGAATTTTTATGGGTTGTTGATTTTATAAATAAAGGTTTTGTTATGAGAAAATATACTCGCACGCGTAGTGAAATCATAAAAAAAATCACACCCGGCATCAATGTCAATAATGCGGTCTTTTTTATTTTAAATGTGAGACAGAATGATTTATTAGAGAGAAGGAGCTGGTAAATAGGAAGGAGTAAAGATACTTTTCATTTTTCGTTTGGTTGCACTATGAAAATCATTTAAACCAATATATCGTAATATTTTACCTGGGTGATACTGAGAGTACTATCCTTTAGCTTGGGTTTATAATTTTTCTCCAAACCGGTTTTAGACGAACATCATCAGATAAATAAATTTCTTTTGGGTTTTTTTTTGTTCTCCAATATGTCGATTTCCACAGAAATTTAAAATATTAATTTAATCTAAGCGCACATAATCTAATTTCAATGTAGTCCAAGAAACAAGTTTAATTCAGTTGTCTAATTATTGTCAAAATTAAACAGTAGATTTTTCACTGTCCTGAAGAAGAGTAAGCTTGAAAAATATAAGATTTTGGTTTTACAAAACATTGAAGAAAATGGTTGTCGAATGTCCACGAATAGAACGTTCGACTAGAAGTCTAGCGTGGTAAATTCGACACTCACAGTCAATAACGGATAGATGCCTTTGCAACACAAGTCATTCTTGGTGAATAGTTATGTAGGTAGGTACTAATATCAAAAAAATAAAGCTTAAAAAATATATTTATGCACAGTGAAAAGTATTAAAATATAAAATAACTAATTGTAAAAACAACAGAGCGAGGCACAGATTTCTGATTGAAATACGTTTTTTTTCACAATTAAACTTTGGCGCTCTGTGTTAAAAAATTGTGGGCAGGAGATTGAATTAGATAAACGGTATATAAAACTAAATTTCCATATGGTTGCAAATTGCTCTTAGACCGGCCTTTCAGAGTGGCCTATACAATACGCCAAAGGGTTGGAGTACGTTCACATTTCTACTTGGTACGTTTCTACAAAGACAAGAAAATATTGGAAATCGGTTTCAGTATTTTATACAAAAAGTTACGATAGGAACGATCACAAATATTAATTAATTACACTTTTATTATTTTTTCATGCATAACTCTTTGAACTCTTTGAAGTAAAATATTTTTTTATTGTTGAAAGATTTAATACATAATCGTAGGTACCACATAGATTACATAAGGTTGGTGGAATTGTAAGAATAAGGAAACAATGGTTAACATTAGATAAAACAGATTTTGCGAATGGAAGGCTTTTTAACAATGGTGCAATGCGTTTTCAATACTTTTTTTATTGCGAAACAGTAGTTCCTTTGTCCTCTACCCCCGCCCTGAGCTGTTCCCGGTCCTCTTATTTCGCGACTGATATTTTATTATTAATCCATTTGTCGAACGCTGCCACTTTCGTATAGACGCCTGGATAACCTGCCTGTGCGCACCCAATGCCCCAAGAGACGATGCCGACCTGGACATCCCCTACCACCAATGGGCCACCGGAGTCACCCTGCAACAGGAAAAATAGTCACTTTCTGGATAGACTGAAGGAATTTTGTATTTGAGTACTAAGTAAGCACAGTGACGAGGGTTTTTTCACAATATTCTCTAAATTTCTCGGCACATGGTAAAAATTACAATCATGTTTGATTACACTTATAATACCTGAAAAAAGATGTCTAACGTTCAAAAAGTATTTATGCAATTGATGATTAGATTGAACTATTTCAAACGCTTATACTTTCTAGTATTCGTTGTTTTTTCCTTCAACAATCGAGAAATTGAAATATTTTCGCAGAAAGCAATCAGTTTGTGGTTTGACATATTCAATGAAAATAAAACAATAACTTTGTATTAACTCACAAATTATATTTTTTTTTTTTACAACCGACCGGTTTCGCTTAGCTTAAGCATCATCAGGGTATAGAATTAAACTTAACCAAAAATACAAAGTTTGCGGTTATATAGAGGTAGAACACAATATAAAATAAAATAAAAGAACAGTGAGAAAACAATCATTATTTTTTATGCACCTTATCAGTTGACGTTTCGCCTCTTTTATTTCATACTGTTTGTCTCTTTCTCTCTGTTCTTTTGTTATAATATAAATGTTATTCATTTTCTTTCCAATTTTCTCTTATTTTATTTCATATTGTGTTCTCCCTCTATATGTTTATATAACCGCACGCTTTGAATTTTCTATAAAGTTTAATTTTGTACCCTGATGATGCTTAGGCTTAGCGAAACCGGTCGGTCATAAAAATAAAAATAAAATATGTGGTCTTAAAAAAGTTAGTACCTCATTTTCATTAAATATTATAGTGTTTTGATTACTTAGAAATTGAACTAATCTTTAATATTATCTCTTAATAATTTAGATGGATATATTGACTTGCCATTCTTTTAAAAAAAATTACTTTGGAATTTATAACAATGTGAATTGTTCGTTTCTATTTGGTCGGGTTTCGGGGTTCACGAACGATTATTATATTAGACAAAAAAAGTATTATTTTATCTCAAAATTAAACTTATTATTTACCTGGCAAGAATCTACTCCACCCTCTCTTAATCCAGCACAGATATTATTTTCATTGACAACAAAAGAATGAAAAATTTCTTTGCACTTTTGGATAGGAACAATTGGAACACTGACTACGCGCAGCACTGCAGACTCTTGACCTTGTTGCTGGAAAAGATAAATATGTCATTAATTTGTTTTTCCTGTTAACATAATACAAAGTTTATGTTCCACGTGTTTAGACCTAGCTCGGTAGCAATAAAACACATACATTCTGGAATATGGAGCATGGTCAAATATACCACCAACTAAGCCTCTTGCCCTGATCACTTGAATTTTCCAAGTAGTTTTTACATATCGGGTACGCGTACCGAGAAAACAACAGGAAAATGAATACATGTATTAATTGTACTTGGCACTCGTACTCGTGTCGTGTCGTCAATTGTAAGTAAATATTTATTTTGTATTACCACAGCCTTATCACGCGGATTGGATTTGGTTGACGTCGCGCTTGATTGACCTGTAATTGCTGCAGTTTTGCATTAGAAAACCACAGCTGGTATCAAGGTAGTAAATCATAAAACTATATGAGAGAGAAAATTTAAGAAGGATTCAAAAATCCGCTCGTGTTTTTATGAAGAGGTCAGAGGACAGATAAATTTACGAAATAAAATATTTTATTTAGGCTTTTGCAATCGGTATATATTCGAATCTTTGACTGAATATTAAATACGTTCTTAGTAGGTTAACATCACCATACTCATGTTACCACAATACCAGGCTTCCATTAAGGAGC
Source organism: Drusus annulatus (assembly GCA_022651775.1). Lineage (NCBI taxonomy): Eukaryota > Metazoa > Arthropoda > Insecta > Trichoptera > Limnephilidae > Drusus > Drusus annulatus. The sequence continues at coordinate 1,531,860 of JAGWCC010000147.1, read as the reverse complement.
CGTTTTAATTTTTTAATTATTTTAATTTTTTTATTGAGGAGTCTTCACGAGGTTTACAAAATAAATATAATCATTTAATACTCACGGTCGTAGTACCCCAGCCCGTTAGAACTCCGTTATCTAATTCATCCAGTTGCCTAAATGATGAATCTGCCAATTTAACCTTCTTTACTTGTGGGGTTGTAAAGTCTAAAGGGTTAAAAAGTTCAATGAGACCGATGTCGAAGTCAGTTTTCTTGGATTCATACTTTTCGTGAGTGAAAAATGTTTTTGCTTCGAAAAAAGTTCCTCCTTTATTTTTGTAAGAGCTTCCATAGCGTCCAGTTATTCTAACCGCACTGAAAATAATATATTAAAACATGGATAGGTATATTTAAAAGTATAGATATTTCCAAAATGAAAAATCTGATTGTACCTCTAGGATGATTGTTTTTCTTTGATTAGTACGAATATCACATCTTCACATTGTTGCTATTTCTATTTTTCAAGGTCATTTATTGCATTTTTTACTGAAAACCTTTTAGATTTACAATCTGGAGTGATATATGTTTATTTTAAAATTAAATTATCTGGCAATTGATATTATTTATGATGATATTTAATTAATACTAAAACAAATTATTAATAATCAAAGTGTTCAGATTATTTTTTTAATATTTTTTCCCGAGTACTAGCCCTAGTCACATTTTTTTTCTCTGTGTCGTTTTAATACTTTTGACGATTATTAATAATATTGCTTCAATATTATTTAAAAAAATGTGTTTTTAAATTAATATTATGAATTTATCCTAAATAATATAATTAGTTTCTACCCAGCAAGGCAATGGGCAGCAGTCAAAATCCATTTTTCGGTGATTATAGATCCACCACAGGTGTAGCTATTGTTTTTTGAATAGTAACCAACAATGTGTATTTGATAAGGGTACTTTTCGATAGTGGTCGGCACACCTCCGACTATTCTCTCTGAAAAAATATATTTATTTAAAATGAGTTGATTTCTTTCCAAAAATGAAGTTAAATGCAAAGCGCACTTTTTATGACTTATATTTCAAACCGTAATGTTGTTTACATTATAAACGCGGTGTAAATGTTAAGTTACGCGTAATGTCGGAATAGTGAAAAAACTTGACTTAAAACCACGGCGTAGGTTAGTTACTACAAAATGCGATATAAAATTGGTTGAAACAAATACATGTAATAGCAGCAATTTGGCATACAACTATAGTTTTGAATGTATTATTAATTATTATGCCACGCAGTAAGCGGTAGAATCGTGTTAAGGTCCAGGTGGCACTAAAATATATTTTTTGTTTTCTATGTGGTTTTCCATATCATTGTGTGAATAATTACTCGTAAAGCATTAAATAATACATATTCGTAAAAAGCATTTACTTTGTGGCTTGCCATATTTATAAATAGAACACATACACTTTGTTTATAACCACTTTATTATTTAATATTAAGTCTACCGGTTTCGGAAGTACCCTTCCATCATCAGGACAATATTAAAATTAACCTTTAGATAATAACTTCATCTCTTCTGGCAGAAACACATGTGGAGATAAATTCTGCACACGATCAAAAAATGTATGTTTTGGAGTATCTGAAGAATATATATTGGTATTCATTTTAAAAATCTTTGTAAAATTAATACCAATATACATTCTTCAGATACTCCAAGACATACATTTTTTGATCTTTGTAAAATGAATACCAATATACATTCTTCAGATACTCCAAAACAAACATTTTTTGATCGTGTGCAGAATTTATCTCCACATGTGTTTCTGCCAGAAGAGATGAAGTTATTATCTAAAGGTTAATTTTAATATTGTCCTGATGATGGAAGGGTACTTCCAAAACCGGTAGACTTAATATTAAATAATAAAGTGGTTATAAACAAAGCGTATGTGTTCTCTTCATTAAATAAGAAACTAGACTTTACGCCCGGTTCAACAATACCAAAGCTGAACCAGCGTGTAAGTCTCTATGAATTAAGACGGTAACAAAAAAATACACTTCGTCTTAACAGAATCGATTGTTTTGATTCCAATTCAAAGTAGATATGTATTATATAGATGGGCAGGAGTAATATTCGTCAAAATTATGTGTTTGAATTGAAGATGATCAGTAAAAATGTAATTATTTATCTGTTTATTAAAATATAGTGTCAAAACTTGCCCGTATAACGTATTGCAGAAACATGCTGTAAAGAATAAGAACCAAAAATCACACAAAACACTGTCACTGGCAGAAACATCTTGATAAACATAACATGTATGAGTAACGCGTTTCGTATTTATACCGAGTCGTCGCCATAAAGCATTGACGTCAATTTAAGAATTAAAACAAACAAATGCAATTTTTATTTATTAAGGGGTAACTAAGTTAGGGACTCCAACAGCGCTTAAAAATAATTGTATCTCATTTCCTATCCCAACTTAAGGTCGTGAAGACAACATATTTTTACATTTAAAAGGTTTTAAAAATAACAGTCATGTGCATTTCAATCTCCAAATCCCACATCCCAGCCTATTTTCTCAGGCTCACAACATTGAGATTGGATATTTTAACACTTCTGGCTTTGAGTAATTAAGAATTTTTAACGACATGACATTAAAATCACTATTTTTACAGTTGACTATTTTTTAACTTAGATGACTACAACCACCTCATAAAAAAAAACAATTTGAGTAAAAAATTGTATTTTTTCGGATGTATTTATCCAAAATGTAAACTTGATCCTTTTTTAAAAAATTAAAAACATATTAAATATTTATATAATTTTTTTTTTTAAATTCTAGCTCACGGTCAAAGACTGTGAGTTGAATAACATTATACCAAATCTCACAAACTCATAGAAAAAATGCATGGATTCAACTAAAACATAGTTACTACAAAATACAATATAAAATACGATAGAATAAATATATTAAATAGCAGCAATTTGGCATCAACCTATAGTTTTGAATAAATTATTAATTATTATGGCTCCCAGTAAGCGGTAGATTCATGTTTAATTCCTGGTAACACTAAAATATTATTTCCTTTTCTACCTGGTTATCCATATTACTGTGTAAATAGTTAACAAATAAAACATTTATAATTAAAATGTATAAATATGTAGTTTTAATATGCGCGAAATAAAGTTTCATTTTCAATTAAAAAGATAATTTTTAATGTATTTAACATATTAGTTCAATTAATAATAAAGCGAAGAAATTCTAATGAGATCATGCTTTGTTTTATATTTATTTTTGTATTTCGGACGTGAAATGAAATTTAATAACTTTACTGTAAAATTTCAACAGAAATTCCCTCCTTTCGTAGGACTTATTTTGTTTTTTTTTTTACTTAAATTTGTCACTCTCGCTGTAGGTATCAAGAGAATTTAATGTAGGGTTTCCATATCCGACTTAGTTGGCATAGAATTTCTTGGAGTGTCTAACAAATAACTCCTTTATCAGAAGAATTTTGTGTCTTTATGTTGAGTGAAAACTCTAATTCATTGAGCGTATTCATTCATTCCGAGTCAAATGGTTTTGTTTTGCTGACTATGTACTTTTTTTTAGGTAAATAAACTGCATGTACCTAAATGGGTGCAGTGTATGAAAAACCTAGCGTCACGGTGGTTTTTTGTATGAGTAGGTTATTTTCTGATTATAAACTACGATTTTTACGTAACATGGGTTATGACCTAGCATGGCAGTTATTGACTTTACATTTCACTAACGCTTTTCTAACGTCAATTTTGAATTAAGAGTGACTATGATTTAAATAGATATTTTTTTAAATTATGTAGGTATGTCTTAAACGGTGAAAAAAGACTAGTACCGGTTGGTATTTTTGTGTATGATTGTATTAACATCATTTTAAAACCCAGAAAAAAAAAACAAATATAAAAAAATGACAACACATGATTTATTGCTACATTTTATATCTTCATGCTATTCACATATTGCATTTTCCACAAATTACAGAATTCTGATACAAATTAAATCAAAAGAAAATTGTTATTATAAAAGTTGTTTTTCTTTTGTTTACATTTTTCTCGAGATAATAATAAAATTTCATCAATAATGCGAGAATATTTTCATAGTTTATCAAATTAATTGGAAATGTTTTTTTTCTTTTTGGTGTAACGATACGAAGATATTGAAAAAAAATACATACATCGCCTAAACCAGTGTCTGCCAAACTTGCCTAACTTAGCACACTAGGAACCAAATACCATTTTTTTAAGGGTACATATTTAAATTAAACCTTCATTTAAAAAAATTGAATATTTATTTTTTAATATACCTAATAATAACATGACCAATTTTTTTTTAACCAAAATTATTTATTTATTTATTCTTGATAAAATATTTTTTAAAAAATACATGGGTTTGGTTCATGTCTGTCTCACTGGGATATTCCTGTGTCGAGACAGACGTAGTGTACATAATTTATAAGATGTTACATAACCTACCCGAAAGATCCAGCATTTGGGAAAAAAGTTCTCAGATATTGTTGATATATTTGCTGTATCAGTATTACAATATAAAATGGGGTTACGGACAAAAGTTGGTAACTTAAAAAAAAATGTTTTAGAGTGAGCTCAAGTTTAAATTTTTAAATTTCATGTTAAAGTCAGGGTTGTGGGATTCGTGTTTTGTTAACACATTGGGGATTACTTGTTACTTCACTCGGTAATTTGTGTTTTTACAATATTTTTCTTTTATAATAATTATTTTTAACAAGTAGGAGTAGCCCAAAACCCACTAAGAGACATAAGAGGGGACCCAAACTTATTCCAGACAGATTTTGACACACGAACATCAAAATAATCGCTACCTCAAAATACATAAAACGTTAAGTTACCACGATGAATTTGTTTAACTCTGGTGCCTACATCAACATAATTTAATTTAATTTACTTTTTATATTACTAACCGTAATCCGTAAAAAATCACAGGATGCAACTGAGCTGCAATTTAATCTGACACAGCGATCAAAAACTAAAGATAGTATATAAAGGATACGACAAGTTATCATTACTCAATTATTTCTGTAAAATATATTGTAGGTACCTTCTCAATTACCTGGATTAGAAAAAAATGATTTTTAATTTGATCATTTTCATCCCCGGCTCAAAAGTACAGTCATACGTACCTACCAACAAAATAAATTATTTGTATTTAATATCTTCAAGACACTAAATTTTTTTTTCTTTCTTGTACAAGAAAGAAAAATAAAATATTTTTAGTGAATTTATAGGATCTTTTTACTTGAGCATTGCGATAGTATCCAATCAATATTATAAGGTACATTTTAATTTTAACACTTTAATTTTACTTTAAATTCTTTTATTTATTTTATTTATTTATTTATCAAACATAATGCATTGTACTTTTTATTTTTTTTTCGAAGGGTATGACATTGTATATTAAATAAAACAATAAAGTTTGTAAAACAGAGACAATATATTATTTGTATTTATATATAATTGTTTGTTGTATTCTAATATATACATTTTCTGTATCTAAATTTTCATTTTAAAAATGTGTACCTTCATAAAAAAAGCTGTGCTTGTGTGTTTTAGGAAGTGTTATTTATTTAGTTACTAAGAAACTATTTTAGTAATTTTCAAAAATATCTATTTTAAGTTTTCAGTGGTTTTTAATTGTATTTTGAATTCTTTGAGATCATCATTAATCAATCTGATTTTTTCCGGTAAACTATTAAAGAATTTTATTCCAAGATTTTTGGAGCTTTGCTGACCTATTATTTTTTACATATCGGGATCGGTAAACTGCATTTTCGTCTTAGATTTTGTATTTTTAAACATTAGTACTCACTGTGATTTTTTAAAATACTATTTAATAATCATTTTAATGCATACGTTTGAATATCTTATTAAATATTTTTGTTTATAGTGGATACACTTATCTACTGCACTGTTTATAAAGAGATAAGACAAATTAATTGTAAATATTAATAAAAACCTTTGATAGGCGTAAATTAACCGTTTTTGTCCAAATTTAATAACATATTTACATTAAAAAATGACTTTATGTCCATTATGTTCAAACACGGCTCTAAATTTGACAAAGTAAGTGCGTATCTCTTAAGCTACCACCGATAATATTTTTGGATATACGTGAGCGCCATCAAACCTATTTCATAAATATAGAAAAATTCAATCGATAACAAAGACTTGATGGCTGTATTCCATTTATTATGGATATTGATTTTTGAAGTGAAATATGGAATGCTCACAACTCTTACTCAGCAAAAAATGATTCTTGGACCACTTGTTTATCAAATCTATTGGTTTTTCTTTTACAGTCAATGTCAAATTTGTTTCATTGTACCTCACAATAGAATTAATGATCCTCTCGTTCATTATTTTTTTATCATCAAGCGAAGTAAATACTTCTTTTGATGATAATTTAATCAAAGAACCGCCTACTTCTGAGACGCAATCGAGTATTGCGTTTTTTACTTTCCGGGTGGATTGTTGCAGGTTGTAGGTGAATGACTTAATTTTATTTGTGATTTTTTCGTATATTTTCCAATCTAACCTTATTTGAAATTTATATTTAGAGTTTTTAATGACATGCTAGTATGCCACAGCATATATTTTGACAGACACTGATCTAGACTCTAGTCAAATACCATTTCCGCAGCGAATTGCGATATTAAAACCTTGAAATCGGTTTTTCCACAGGTGAATATTTTATCAATAAAAATAATATATCTTTTTACTGGTGGACTATGAATATGCAGTAAGTTTAATAGTGTTTTACCACCGAGTCACGCGTTTTCAACTAAAAAATACATTTGCTGGTTTTGCTAGTGATGCAACGCTTGTTCTCAATTTAAGTGCTCACCTGTTTGAATAAAGAGTAAAAAAAATCGAACGGATGAGCGCTTAGAAAGAATAACTCTCTGGATGACCACAAATATGGTGAAGCTGAATTTTTCAATGACTGAGTTTCTCTAGACCATCAATAAGCACACTTCAGTATTGATAACTTCGCAATAACTATTCAGAAAGTGACAAAACTCCAAACACATGTATCAAACATTAGACTGTTTAATCTTTTATTTTTTTCTACAGTTTGTAGTTATTTCGGTCATCTCATATTTAAGTCGAAGGTAGTGTGTTTTTTTTTAAATATATTTTTAGTATATTCTGGAGCCTTTATAATCGCCCTTAAGGTAGTATTTTCCAAAAGGTATTAAAATTTTAACCATTATTTGTAATAACCCTTGAAACCCCGTGTAATTGAAATTAACAAGAGCTTTGTATTTTTTTCCGGTGACCATGGCGATTTTAAAAAGTTTTTTTCTTTCTAATAGGTGGCGGGCAATCTTCTCAATGGCTTTTTTCCCGCCAGACTCCAATCCCCATTCCCATAAAAAACTGCAAATATTTTGACAGCTCGCGCTTTGGCGGTCATGTTCGGGCTAGAATCCATTAGTTTTGTTGTTGTTGTTTTTATCTTTATATTATATATATGTAATATGCTCGACTATGAATCCAAAGTTGGCAGGTTCAAACCTAGAGTACGAAAATAACTTTTATTTAATTAATATGGGTCATAACATTTAATGCATATGAAATAATATATTTGCGGCAAGTTCCAGAGTGGTAGATACTCTAAGTATCACCCTGGTAAAAGACCACCATTCAAAATTGAAACGTTGCTTGAAATGTCTTGTCATTGTCCGGCCATGTTTGGTGACCAGATCTAAATAGCCAGATACTTCCTGACCTTCCTCTTACCCATTACCTTTCTCCCCCCACTACCTTCAGCCTCACAGCATACCTCGATTGGGTATGCAATAGTCTCACTGACTCTTGACGGTTGGGAGCAGTTGGGATCTTGTGCGGTATTCACCTTTAAAAAAAACTATATTTGTGTGTTATGTTTATTTTACCTTACTAATTGAAAAAGGTTTGTGAGACTTACTGTTAATTAAAGCTACGTGGAATACTTTCTGTACCATAATTTATTACTTTTTTTTAAATACAACAAATTAAAAATAATTTTTAGATCTGTTATCGAGCATTTGACTAGTTTTAAATGTGGAAACAGTGTTTCAGGTCTCAAAAGGTGAATATACCTGCCAGATATCTGATCCGCGAGATGTAAGAAAGCATCACAGGCATTTCAGCTAATATGTTGTTTGTTTGTTTGTATAATACACTAAGACTACGTTTTCCAAATCTTTCTTTTAACTTTCTTTCTTTCGTTTCTTGTTTTAACAAATTTTCCACGCATGCCGCGTAGAGAATTCGTTAAAACAAGAAACGAAGGGAATCTGGACCTGCAAGAGATGTTTTAAGAGAAAGGAAATACAAAAGTAGGCAAATTATTAAACAGTCATACTGTCGATCACAAGCACAAGCATGTGTGCGCCCAATTTCAACTCGTTTCAAAACGATGAAATTGTTTTTTTCTAGTTTTCTAAACTTCTTCCATTGAACTACCAGGAGAACAGCTTTTTTAACCTCCGCGGTCGAACAGTTAAGATCATCAACTACGAAACCCCAAGTCACGGGTTTGAATTAATTTGTATTATTTCACAATCGATTCATCCAAACTAATATAAAGCAAATTTGAAGCACATTCTAGAGTGGTATATACTCTCAGCATAATCCCTGGTAAAAGACCACTATTCAGAATCGAAAACGTTTTTAGAATTGGGTTTAACCGTGTTTGGTGACCAGATCTGAAAAGTCAGGTCCTTTTTCACCTCCTTCTTACCATCACTCTTCCCTTAAAATATACCCTTTTTGAGAATGCCACAATTTTATTGGGCTAAATGTTTGGGAGCAGTTGAAATTCTTGTGCGGTATTAACATATATACAAATTTAAATAATAAATACAGCATATTCAGATGACGTCTATTTTCTCAAGCAGACTACAGAGAGTTGCCGAAAATAACCGTTTGGCGCATTTGGGATTTGTACATCTTCAACAACTGTAAACTATTTGATTCATTTTGCGTGCTATCATGTTTATATATCTATTTATCATTTCAGCTGTCTTTGAGCAAGGTTTTTCTGGAGCTCTCATAATACTGAACTGTTGGAATAATGCGTCTGTAAGGTTATAGGTATAATGCAAAAAGTAGTGAGTAGGAATTGAAAAATAAAATAAAAACTTTTAAATAACAAACAATTGTAAAAAATAGCAATTACGATGTGTTCATCGTTTTGCGAAAAAATTTGCATTTTTATCATTCATAAATTTCAACATTTTCCTACTTGTTATTTAAGGAAGGGTTCTTTTTAACCAAGCGTTGAGTAAGCGAAGAGCCGAAAATTATCTGAGTGGAAAACGGTACCACAAAAAACAATAGTTGAATGAATTAACGAGTGACTTTGGAGTCAAGTAACAAACATAAATTCATCAAAATAATTACTTGCTTTGTATTCATCGGATTGATCGTCGATCTCATGTTGTCATTTATCCGCTCATCTCTCTGCACTGTTTTCCTGGGTTCTTGACTCGAATATATTATATTTATAATAATTATATAAATTGATGTTTATACATAAAATGAAGAACAACTTGTTACCAGAGTATTTTTCTGACAAAATTATCTACAATGTTGATATTCACAAGTATAATACAAAGGCATGCAAAGAATTAGACTACCAGAAAGAATAAAGCCAACACTCAAAACAGCTTACTATATAAAGGAATGAAATCGTATAATGCGCTGCCGGAAACCATCAAAATTGTGCCTAACAATAAATTTAAAAAAGCATGTGAAAATGATTTAAAATGCATGTAAATCAAAATAATAAAAAGTGTTTAAGTCAAAATATTATTAGTCAAAAAGAAAATGAAATAATTAGATGCCTGTAAGCTTAAATGTACAAAATGACTAATATAAAATAAAATAAATAAAAATAATATTCACCTCTTGAACGATACAGGTTTTCATTGACAATATCGGTATTTGTCGACACTTGCTCCATGTCCGAGTGGTTAAGATCGTTGGCTACGAATCAAGAGGTCGCGGGTTCGAGGATAAATTAAATTTGTCAGTTCTGCCAAATAGAACTAGTAGAACAAATGTTTCCCCGGAATTGATAACTTCATTAATACATTAAGCCAAGCCAGGCGTGCCAGCAATATTGTCAACGGCTTAATTTGTCGTATTGATTCAACTTAGTTGTCAATGTGACTTAGCCAGTCCCAAATAATCGTGTAAATTTCTCGGAATCCACATCTCAAATGCAAAACTGACCTAACCAAAAAAAAATAGTCGTAGGTTCGGTTGAGCTCATACATATTTAATGAAAATAAATAACTTTGTATAAGACCGGAGATGTTAATTTTATTTTATGACCGACCGATTTCGCTTAGCTAAGCTTCATCAGGGTACAAAATTAAACTGAATAAAAAGTACAAGTTTTATGTTGTACCCTGATGATGCTTAGGCCAAGCGAAACCGGTAGGTCATAAAAATTTAAATGAAATCTGTAGTCCTATACAAAGTAATTATTTCATTTTTATTAAATATTTCAAACCACAAAGTGATTGCTTTCTACGAAAGATATCAAACATATTTTTTGAAAATTGAATTATAACGATTATTGCTAGGTTTTTTTCTAACCGTGCGTTGATGTTTTCCAGTACTAAAATTGGTAATATCACTATCCAGCTGGAAATCTTTAACACTAGCATTAAAACCTTTTGATCGGTATATTCAGCCTTTTTGTCGGGAATTTTTAGATGCATGCAATTTTTTTCTATTATTTCCTAACGTCACATTCCTCACGACCTTAAAAATATTATGTAGTATTTAGAAATCAAACAAAAAAATAAGGCGTCATACGTAGCGGTCGTTGTGTTATTTGGTGTATGTTATTTTTAATTTATTTTATAAAATTGTCGTTGAAGCTGGATTGTACAACTGGTGACTTAAGTTTTTCAGGAAATAAAGGGTTTGTGCTAATCGGGGTCTAGACGTTTATAGGGAGTGATATCCAGCACTTATATTCACAAAAGCAGAATCATAATTTTTTTCATGCGTTATTTTGCCTGAATTTACATATCTTAACAAATCCCCTTACGTTTTGAACTTAAAAACCTCGCCCAAAATGGTTTCGATATAAGTTGTTCTTCTGAATGTGTATTCAGAATTAATTCTGTGAGATGTTAAATGGAAAAAATCGTTACGATTCTAGGCAAACCAAGGTACTAAAGACAAAAAAGAAAGATTTTTTTTTTTCAAACATGATTAGTTTTACTATTTTATTTTAATGTTTTCGCTTTTAGTGAGGACTTGGAAAACCAAAAACATCTTGAATAAAACGCTAGTAAATATATTTATTTTTGGTCTGTTTTATAGAAACTGTCCAATGAGTTGTATTTTTATTCCAATATGAATTATTATATTATGATAAGTATACCTTCAAATGTCACTAACATAAGGTAAGTTTTAATTTCATCTTGTGTTGTTTTTTTCCTTTCGTAAGAAATTTTTGTTAATAATATTATTGGAACAAATTTGGAGTTAATACTACGAGTTAACTAAGATTTTACTCATACTTCGAAAACGTATCATTTGATAATAACAATAAAAGTACGCATTTAGCAAATTGGTTATTGAACAAACGAAATGTGCACATTTGCTCTACGGAGCTTTTTTTGACGTTAAGTTTGATCTTAAATGTTCTTACCTGCTAAACAAATATTTGTGAAAGTTGACAAATGATGATGGCTCCGAATACGTGATTGCACAACTCAGTGATATGATTCGAAGTGTTCAACGACAAATCATTAAAATTGCATATGATTATGTTGACTACGATAAGACCCTTCGGTTTTTTCCTTTTTGTGTAATGCACAAATATGAAAGATTTATTTATGTATTAATCAACCTTTTCTACGACAGCTCAAAATCGAGTTTTATAATTTATCAAACCAACAATCAACAACATGAAAACTTGACAAAACCATTATATCAAAGAAAAATGTTAAGAAAAACTTATCTTAAAACTAACAATAAATGACTTAACTTATGAAAAAATACTTTTGAGGTTGAAAGCTTGGTTTTATCGCATTGCAAAATATATTTGAACATATTTTTTAAATTTCATGTAATATGGGTAAGTCAAAGAGAACGACGGTAATCTTCAGGTGATAAAATTATTCAAAATAACATTTGAAACTAACCTTATGTAATATGTTAATGTCAGTGGTATATTTAATCATAGTTAATAATCTAATGTGACGTTTCTCATGCAGTTTTTCCACATTCATGGATACTCCTCGCGAAACTTCCGAAGCCATTGTATTGATAAGTTAACAGTTAGTATAACAAACCGGTTGGAAGAATTTCTATTCGTTAATTCGCATCAATGATCAGCTGGGTTTCGCCATCTCGAGTATTTGGTAGCCGCTCATTGTGCTTTTCTTTTTAGATAGTCTTGTTGCTTCAATAATATTCTCACTTGCTCTGTTTACGAAATCAATTATTGCGGCCAATTTGATTGGTTTTGGCTGTTGTATCTTGAAAAACAAATCGCGTTTTCTTGGTATTTGGGATTTCTTTGTTAGACTCGTTTTAGTTATGTTTAGTAACTTCAGGGTATTTTGGGAAAATGGATTATTTGATTAGTTTTATTACTCTAGTTAGTAAGTAATAACATCTTTTACTAGAAATGATAACTAAAGATAACAGAATGTCAGATGTATTTTGTATTTTTTTAAATAACGAAATTTATTATGTTTCTTAGATGAACTTTCTAGTATTTTTTTAAAGAAAAACTACCTGAATAATTCACTGATTGTGGATAAGGCAACTTCATTTTTTTAAATTAAATAATCCCACTTAAGTTTGTACCGATATATATGGAATCGATTTTTACGAATATGATATTCCTATTGAAATTCGTATAAATAATTTCACGGGTAAATAAAATTTTATTTTAATTTCGGAGAATATATTTGATTTTCACAACAACCCGAAACCAGTTGTACAGTGGTATTTCAAACTGGGATATTTTGTGAAACTCAAAAAAATGAGAAAAAAAAGGAGATGAGGAAAAAGAGGTTTGGGGAAGTGGTATGGCGTTAAAAATAAAAGTATTATTAATATTAATCAGTTACAAAATTTAAAAGGACCTGCAATTATTTCTTTATAATTTGAATCATTTGTAATTAACTTTTTACAAAGATAGAACAAAGGAAAACTATTGAAAAGGCATAAATATTTATATCTTCAAAAGATATATTAATTTATTTCTATGTCACAAGTTATTTTTATGTCTTCAAAATGTTGTACCCGCCTACCAATATTTTACCCACATTATTTTTGAAAAAAATCTCACACCCGTATAAAAAGAAAACCTTCACTAAAATTGCAAATTTATTTATTAAAAGGTTTATGTAATAATAACTTTTTTTACTATTGCAAAACTAGGAAGTGTAAATCTCACACACCTTTAAAATACACCTACTTCTTATTTGTATCACGATAAACTTACCTATATAACATTTAGGTATTGTTCTCTTAAGAAGCAAAGTTCAGTATACACTTAGTCTATATCGACACTTACCTTTACTGCAAGACCCTACCTTTCCCGGACTTAGCCTTTGAATCATCAGTCAGTCTGTTCTCGGGTCTAACGTAGTCAACATTGCTTAATGCAGGCGCTGTTGGTTGTCATCAAATCCGAGAATAAATTGTGCGAAACGAATACAAACGTAATTACTGCTGGATATTGGATTTAAATCCATAACATGCTGCAGGAAATTTAAATGCTTTAATTTTTCAGTGTTATAGGTAAGATTTTGTTACACATTATTATGTAAAACACGATTTTAGAGACGGAAAAAATATTTATATATTTTCATGTAAATTTTTGTATTTGCAAAAAATCATTTTTACATGTACATGAACAATGTTTAAAAAATAAAAATAAAGTTGTGAAAAAAAATATCGCTGGTTTTTGTGTATTTTTATGATTTAACAAACGTTGGTTTAGGCAAAAAGTACATGGAATTATAAACAGACATAAGCACGATGTTATTTGACCTTTTTTAAATAAAACCTATATTTGGGGTATTTTTGATTGCCAAATTTTGCAGAAATCTTTATGAAGTCATTTAAAAATATATTTGACAGCTAGCTCCATCTATTCGCTACGAATTCGTCATGCGTTCCCCTCGCCTCTGGCCCCGCCGCCCGCCGCCCGCCGCCCTCCGCCCCCCCCGCCCGTGTCCGCATCCGCAACACCGGAGGAATGAAAGTCACCGAGCCGTTGTTAAAAAGTTCTGCGAGGCAACGTCTAACGAGCGAGCGCCGTAACGGACCGTAAGTCTTCAGTCTGTTTATGTTCTCCGGGCTGATCGCTTGGCCTATATGACTGTCCGAACTAACTCTGAACCATCCACAACAACTATTGACCCTTCCTCCGGTTACCAGTTTCAGACAATTCATTGAAACAATCAAAAGAGACCCTTATACTTTACTTGATCATTTTGACTTGAACCTGATTTTATTGATTTCGCCTAGTGCGAAAATTTCCCTGACAATAATTTGACTGTTAAGTGCACATTAAATTGAAATTATTGGACGTGTTGATAAGATAACTGTACTGACACGACAGTTGAATTAATACTCGAGGTGATTTGTGGTTTCACCCAGGATACTTTCATCGGTTTAGGTGAGTCTATTGATATCAATATTATTATGGTCAACAGATCAATTACTAAGCAAAGTGAAAATTATTGCAGCTGTAGGGCGATTGCGTTTTTGGCTTTTTATTTTATTTGGTAGTGAATTAATTTTAGAAGATTTGTTATCGTTTCGTTAAATTTGAATGAAATATTATAAAATAGACACGAACTACTATAAAAAAATAAGGCATAGGTCCATGTTATAATTATTATGAGTGTTTATCATTATGTTATTATCGAAGTAGTTAACTTTAGGTAGAAATAAAATTGAAACAAGCAAAAAAGTTCATGCTCTGTAGATTGATGCAAAAGAAAATCTTCGAAATAATGCTTGATGAAAATCATAACATAATGTTTTGTTGAAGATTAAAATGTTGTTTTAAATATGTTATTTGTAATTTTTTAAAGTGATATGAAGATATTACGAAAATAGTAGGCAATTTGATTAATTTATTGAATAAAAAAATGTTAAATACAATAATTTATTACTTCAAATGCATATTTTTAAAAGACTTTACTTATTTCACTAACAAAGTTTAATAAATACCTATGCTAGTTTTATTCCTAATTTATTTATCATTATTAAAAGAAAACATTAGAAATAAAAACATACGATTTTTATCAACAGTATAATATAGAATAAAAAAACATTATTTACAAATTAAATATTATAAATTAAACTTTTCGACAAAAAAATGATAGGTATACGAGAATACAAAATAATTTGAAAAAAAAACAGAGAGCCAAATATATTTTCAAATCTATTTATGATATTGAATTTATAAACAATAGAATTTTGATAATATATGTCTTTTGAAAAGAAAACTCTTAAACAAAAGAAAGAATACAAATACCTTAAGCAAACAATACCAAATAAAAGTATTAGAAGTGATCTGACATATTGCAGTAAATCGCATAAAACGTGTTTGATTAACATTAATCAGAAAACTTGGTGCCTAAATATCTAAAACACATAATGTGATACCGAACAACCTGCCGACATTGACCGCTGTTTTGCTTTTTTGTATTCAAGTTCAAATGTATAGAGGTTTCATGTGATTCTACGAAATCGCCTTTAAAACTTGTATCGGTGTGCAAATACTCAATCCTAAGCCGTATTTTAAGAGTCCAATTATTATTTCCGTTAAATTAAATATCGCGATTCGTTACTCACTTAGTAAAAAAATATTTGTAAATGCACTAACGTGTGCAACAAAAATGCTACTTGTAAAATAAATAAAGTGTAGCTATGTGAAATTGATGGCTTAATAAATTAATAAATAAACAAATTTTCAATGATAATCATTTCTGGAAATTTTGCTTCCAAATTCAAAATTATTGTTTGTCTTTATTGCAAATTTTTAATTTAAAATAATTGGACATCGATTAATAAATTCGGAAAAAATAAGAGTGAAAAATTCCCAACAAAATACTGGTTTTACAAAGTTAAAATAAAAATTGAATAGTGCTAATCGAAAGTGAAATCGTGGATTAGTTTTATTAAATATAAATTGAGTCTTTTTGGGTCGGGTAGCTACACTCATTGTGTTCATTGAATGTCTCCGCCTACAGTAACTTATAATGGACATCTTGCTGAAAATGTATGATTTAATGTTTTTTTCTAAATCTACTTCCTGTTGGTGCTTTACATCATAATTATCACGATTTACAAATTTATAGCACCAAGGTTTCTTTCAATGTTTGAAATACGATTAGTTTTACATATTTTTTACCTTTAACATTCAATAATGCAGGTGTGTACGTATGTACAGCATACTCCCAACTATAGATAATTTATTTATTTCTGAGAATTTATGATATCGCTACGTGTTTAAAACATAAATGGATACATTTTATTATTCAAGTGCCGCTAGAGTAATTACTTTATAGATTGACGTTAATAGTTAGTTGATAGTTGTCTTAGGAATTTTACAAAGTTTCTGTTTTGATGTTAATATCACAAATGATCTATTTTTTTGTAAATATATTATATACATTCGTCCCAATGCACATCTAACCGACATTATTGCTTTTAACGCTGATTAACGTTAAGTCAATATCGGACTATTTATAACTGTGTGTTTGTTAACCTGCAGTACGTAACGCATACTTATGTGCATTATTTATTACTATGCATACGCTTACATAAGGTTTCTAGGAAATACATTCTAAGCTTTGACATAAATCGTCTTCTTTGATCATTCCAACAATTCTGTTAATGAATTTGTACAAGTCATACAGTGCCTACAGGTGTAATATTATGTTATATTCGCTGTAGTCAATGTTATAAAACAAATGCGACAGAATCTAAGTGGACGTGTTGTTAAATGTTTTGTGCGCAGAACTTTCTCATCTTGTACGAATTAATCATTTCAGACAGCTGTACATTGTTATAACACTTCTCCATCTCATGTGCGTTTCTCTCTATTTAACTTCGTACATCGTCCATAAAATATTGTTATTCTCAAATTGTGTACCTTCCTAGCGATGAGTAGGTTTTATTTGTGGGAAGTTTCTTGAAGGATTCTTACAAACTACGCCTTACTCTAACATAGTAAGGCTATAGGAATAGTGGATGGCATCCAAAGATGAGTCAATCAGTATATCCAGACATGTTTTTGCGTTTTATAGTGTTTTTTTAGGTTTTTTTTTAATTCTTTGCTTTAGTGCAATAAATAGCAATGACGAAGGTATGTATACGAGTAACGATTTAAAAGCGTCATTTTGATGGTGGTTATTTTTTTAATGTTATACCGATAAAGGAATTCCCATGTAAATTTTCAATTTATTTAAACCTAAACCTGTTTTAAAGCTACACAATTCTAAAAAGCTGTTTGATAATGGTTTTCTGTGATAAGAACTCCGTCAGAGTGATTATTTTTAGCATGAATTATCACGGATTCCAAAAAAGGGTGTATAATTCAATAGATATTCAAATAGATACATTATTGCGTCATTTTGAGTGTTAACAAGTATTTTGTTGTTGTAATGATCAACAGTTTTATTTAAAAGTTTTTTCACAAAATCACGATATTTGACGTGATGTCTGAGATCATGATAATATTTCCAATGAGCTCAAGTAGCTAACAACTTAACTAAGACTCTTTTATACGTCATATGAGTAGACTAGACAACGTATTTTAAATTAGATTTTTCTAAAAAGTATATGTTTATAATATTCAGGTTTGAATAAGTATTAACCGGAATTGATTCCTTAATATTGTACAGGTGGGATGTTTCTAAGGCCTTGACCGCCAATAATTTAGTTAGGTTTTGGTTCAAACAATTGCATAAAATCAATCTTAAGTACATTTTGTACTTATATATTTTTATTTTATTTTTCTTGCAATTATTTAGATTTCAGATTAAATCCAATTCAAACAAAATATCAAAACATTCCAAAACATCGTGAAACCTTTAATCATGGGCTTAAGAAGTCATTTACGAGGTTTCCAATGACCCGGTTTAGTTCTGCGTAAACGTGTTATGGTCAGACAACTCTTGAGGTGATGCTGGTAAAGGCGGATGAAAGTCATGAAACCGCGAAAAAGTTATTTTAAATAATAAATCTAAAAAAAAAAACGTATTTTGTACTACTTTTATTTGGGCTTGATTAATGAGACGATCTTCATCGCTATTTAAATACATATATACCTAAGGCAAATCTCTACTCATCTCTTTATTTTTCATGTCTAATATAGAACCTTAGTAAAATTTAGTGATATTTATGTCAGAAGTATTGCGGTCTTTTGCAGCTAGAATAAGAGAATAGTAACCTTTAAAGCATTTTAGGAAAGGATTTTTTTATGTTTTCAAATCACAGCGCTTATAATATTTGAAAAGTGACAACGTTATAATTAAAAGTAAGTGAAATTTTAAAAATATCACAAAGAAATCACTTAAGAAAGTTTCTTCAGTTTTATAGAGTATATAACCTCACATACCAAAATTAGCAAGCGAAATAAGCAGCATCCATTTAAAAAAAATCAGTTAGTATTATTAACTCCTGTAAACATCTTACAATTAATTTATTTGAAATTTGCCAAATCATAAATTAAGCCTGCTTAGTGGTGTAGAAATTTGAAACAATATAAAAATATTTTTGGTGAGAGTGAATGACTTTTAGTACAACTGTATTTAAAGTGAAGCTGCTACGGCGGTTAACCACGCAAGATTTAAACGAAAGTAAAGAAAGCTAGCCTGATATGAAATCTGCATAATACTTGTATGTTGGCTACCACGATTCATTGACTAAGCTGTACTGTAAAGTTAGGACGGTTTTCGATAGTTTTGTAGTCTATTTAAATTTGATACCTACAAATATTTGTACCTACTGTGTCAATTTGGGATTTTCCATATTAAATTGTTTGCGTTTATTTAAATTTGAGGCATCCAGGTATTCGATATTGACACAAAATCGATATTGTATACCGTCATGATAAAATTATAGTAAATTATGAGGAATTTGAGGTTTCATCGGAATTTTTTAATAATTTTGCAAAAAAAACCTTGGTATTAATAACTTGTGAGTAGATAGGTACTTTTTTTTACCTTGCGGATGCAGAGGCATTTATTTTTGTGTAGTCCAATAAACAATCGTAAAGATTGTCAGAAAAATATATGTTGCAACCTTTACTAATACGCAATAAAACATGTTATTTATAATGCGTATTTTAATTGAATAAAAATACCTACATACATCATTTTGAGTCAACGCTATGTTCATTTGAAAATGTGGAAAATTTTTGGTTTTTATTTAATCTTAAAAGCTATCATATTTAAAAATAAAATTTTCAGGTACTTTGAGATTTTCAACGAGAGTAAGAGTAAGCAACGTTATTGAAAAATACATTTTTCCAATACGATTCTTAAAGTAAATTTGATATTTTGAGCTTCCTGAAATGTCACGCGCTACGTGCCAAAACCTTATCTCGTTTATTGTGACCCTTGTTAAAATGAAATGTTTGGCTTCTTTGATAAGATTTTTATTTGTATAGCTTCGAGAATATTTTTCTTAATGGTTTTAAAGATCATTTCCGCTTTTACATGAATAACGAAAAATATTTCATTTAAAATTAAACCGCAATATAATTTGAACTTAAAAACAGTAGCGATAAAATGATATTAAACTTTCCTTTAATAATTTATCGATTTAAGTAGCTTTTTTTAAATGTATACATCTGCCTCATAAAATATCAGTTATTTATTAATATTAATTCCTTAAAAATCTACAATAATAAAAACTCTTGTGTTTCGTCAAATACCTTAAAATATTCGGCCTTCATATATCAAACTTTTACCAAATCGCAATAATATTCAACAGCTGATTTAGACTGGAGGTAAATGAATGATGTCAAATTCAAGCAGTTTCGAAAAGGAAATAATAAAATAACGTTTCAGAAACCTATTTTTAAAGGGTTATGCAATTCCTCTTTAGCTGCCGCAAACTGTACAAATTTGTCGATTAAATTAGTGTACGCCGCGTCGTTACCTGTCCAAATAACAAATTTACAATTACACCGGATTTCACGCCAAAGAAAAGATGGAAAATTGCCGATTTCAAAAAATGAATTATAAACTTTCACGCAAATCTAGACCCTACGTTGGGTCCGAAAGATAGAATTAATCGGGTCTGTACAGTGGCCATGGAACAATATTACTCCCTGAATATCAAAGGAATTAAATCGAATCGCTTTGTTGTATCGTTAATTTCAACCGGAATGTATTAAAATAGATGCGTGCGTTTAGGTGTTGGAGCCAATGTTAAGTCGAAAACAGTACTCACACTGGTACAATGCTTGCGTACATCGTGTTTGAAAATTGCATTTTAACTTTTTTTAAATCCAGCAAACATTTTTAAAAGTTAAAAAATTTCTGTTCAGCCTCAGTCTTTTCCGAACTGATAAAAAAATAGCACATTGAACTTTTAGAATTTTGAAGTTTAATAAAATTCATATGCATGTATTTGTTGTCCCGTTATTAGCGACTTTTCTCAATAACATTGCTGTAGGAAGCGTATCCGTACCCACCAATATACACAATTCTACGTATGTGTTGTTTGCATTTTTATATGTACTTACAAGTATTAATGAAAAATTAAACCAAGCCACATTACTTAGATTTAAATGTTTCAACAACTGTCACAATTGATTTTGCCGCCATTTTGATAGTTTAACAGCTGAACGGTCTCCGCTAATCACCGATTCTCAACCTTTTCAGCGTTTGATCAAATTTTAATTCAGTCATTAGGCATAAATGCGCGACTGTTATGCTCGATAAGCTGATCAAAATTAGAATAAAAGTCAAAGCCGCTCAAGAGTCGAATATTAACGGGGAACGTTCAATTGTGGAAAAATCAAACTGCCGCTAATCGTCAAGCAAACATGAAAGAGGTTTAAACATCTCAAAACACAACATTTTTTATTAACTTTTACGCAAATAAAAGCGTAAGTCCTACGTTTGGCCTTCCCAGTGAAAATAAAGCACGTCAATACAGTGGCTATGTTGGTAATGGGTTGGCGCAATTCTGTGTCCAACGTCACGCCGGTCTATCGGTTGTGATCTGGAAGTGATGGCTAATGGTTTGTTACGTGATACGAAGTAATAGACGGAGGGTATCACGACAAATACGTTCTTTGCAGAAGTACGTGCCTCGGATGATCAAACGGAACACGTCGCATTATATTGTCGGTTTAAGTTAAGAGGAATGTTCGAAGCCTTTTCTCCTACGGTTCAACGGTCTGGTAGAATGGAGGTTTTATAATTGGAGTGTGCTCATCTCAAACAATGCATTCTGTTTCGGACTCTCTAGAATTGTGTTTATTGACACGCCAAGTATCGAGGTACGTTTTATAATTATAGCATTGAAATCCTCTTTCGTTGAAATTATTTTTCGTAGTCAGCATGTCAAATTCATCGATTCAAAAGCATTTAATCAATTATCACCTTTAGCATCAGAACCATTTTTAATTGTAGAAGGCACGCTCACGTTTTATAAACAACCCAAAGCGTTTACCTTGATTTAATGGATTTTCGTAATTATAAAATGAATACCGCACACGAGTTCTAACTGCTAGGAGCTAAAAGGACGATTGCGTCACCCATTTAAGTATGTCCTAGAGCTGAAAGAATTAGGTAGGTAAAAAAATAGGGGAAGCGAATAGTTGGGAAATATCTGGCTATTCACACCACAGTCACTAAACACGACTAAAACCATTTGAATTAGTTTTTTTTAAACTAATTTAAAAGTGAAATAAACCATTTGAATTAGTAAAAAAACTTTAAGCCCAACTAAAAAAAAAACAGAATGTACACTGACATTTTTTTTTTATTTTCCTCGCCGGGTTTCGAACTCACGACTTCTGCGTCCGGTGCCAAAACGCTAACCGCTCTGCTACGAAGGTCGTCGAGTCCTGAAAACTTGTTGTATGTTCAAAAGGGTTTATAAGCAATAGCAAAATAGATGACTGACTAGGTTCACTTTAGCAAGTTTAAATACATAAGTCGTGCCATTGCTTCAACGTAAACTGAAAACCTTTTACAAAATAGTATAATTTATTTATTTTATTATTATGTAATTATTATTGATGATGCAGCTTATTTCGCGTCTAGACCGATTATAATATACAAAGCAAAGTTGCATAATAAAATCGATACGGTCAGTTACATGAATCCAATATGCATATAAGATAAAACGTATTATTAATGATTTGTTTTCAGGTGCGAGCCAATACAAACGATTGTTTTAGATATGAAATAATATCTCAAAAATTATTGCCCAACTGCGATATTATCTGATGTAAATTGGTTCAAAACCTAAATTTATATTTACAATTAATATCAGATAAAAAATATTGATACATTCGGAAATACTATACTGAAGCAAAACACAATCAAAAATAAAACTGTAAGATTTCGGTGGCTGCATCGAGATGCTAACAATCGCATTGTGCATTCCTCTCTTAACCTAACCTAACCCAACCCAACAGGATTCCTCCTATTTTTTTAATGACCAATTCGACCGATTCCCATATACGTTCTATATGTTAGGTGAAGTTAGGTTAAAAGAGGCATCCGCAATGCGATCGTAAGCTTATACAGCCACGCAAAAACTTGCAGCTTTATTTTCGATTGTATTTTGCGCTTGTCAGGCATGTACCAAAATACTCCAAAAGAATTAATTTGTAACAAGTAAGATATTTATTAAGTCTAGTTGCATCACACAAATAAAACACTTTCTTGTCATGAGTTTGAGTTTGAAATACGATTGGACATTCTATGGCTGCGATGAAAGATATCGCCCATTGTCTCGATGATTGTTATTTGGCGCTTTACATCAGGTTATCTGTCAGGCCATTTAGATTTAGGATCTTTCTTAGAGAGTCTTTATGACCGTAGAGATCTGCTTTCCGTGTTGTATAACAGAACAATTATTCAAAGAGATCCGTGAAATTGATGGGATTTACACCGGTAATAAAGCGACGTACCAACATGATGAAGATATATGATCACCTTCCTATATAATGCCTAGACACTAACAGCATATCTAGCGGCAGATGCGTAGGAATCTTTGAAATCGTTTTACAAGGTACGTTTATATTTTTAACAGTGTACTTAAATTATTTTTCTGTTAAGTTATCATTAAGAGAGTATTTAAATAGTCATAAATTAAGATGCATTCAGCTTTGCCCCGGTGAGAGTCAACCGAACAAAATCGAAACGTGTTAAGCTTTTTTTATTTACCAGATACTTTCCAACCTTTCTCTTTCCTATTTCTTTTTCCTCTTCCCTTACAGCCTCATCCGAAGGGTGATGCCATCGTTCCACTAGTAAGTGTACAGAGTACTGAGCAGTTGTTACTCTCGTACGATATGGCAACAACATTATATTATAGGACATAAATACATGTAAATAGGTATATGCGTGTATATCCGATCCTTTTTAAAAATATCTCTTTGAGTCAAACGACTTTGACGTCTTTGTGGAATTAGAAACTTTAAGTATTTGTCTGCTGTAGTGTAATACCTCTCTTTTATTTTTTTGTCAGTATGTAGAGATAAACTCTAGTAAATATTTCAAAATATCTTAAATCTACAATAAAATATATTATGTTTGAACAGAATCGTCACTATCTGGCTATTTGTGCAGGAATGTGTTGGCTATGTTCACATTTATTAATCTCACGGCCTACTTTGTTTCATAGCGTGCAACCGAATGTGCATAATATTACTTTAATTGCTAGCTACGATTTGAATAACTAATTATAGTTTTATGTAACGGAACTTAACACATATTTGACAACATATTCATGAGGCAGGCGCGATACGATGAATTGACTCGATAGCCTCATCAATGCTATTTATAATGTAACATAATGAGAAAAAATAATTTTCGACTAAAAATACTTTCCTTTTCTTAAAATTCGTTCTTTATCATTTCTGATGAAATCGCATTTTTTTCTAGATTCCAAGCATTGTTTTTGGTATGTACGTTACTAAGCAAAAAGTTAAAAAGCTAAATTGAAAAAATAAAATATTATTAAAGTTTTAATTCACATAGGTTCCGATCGCTTGAATTTTTCGACTGATTCCCAAAGATAATTAATGATCATTAAATAATAGGATCTAGGATTTGGAAAAGGCATTAAGGATTTTAAAGTCAGCTTAGAACTAATTCCTTAAATAATTACGGTTCGCATTAAAAAAAACCGTGTAAAGTGAAATATTAACTATAGATAATTTGCTTTGTGAGCGTGTTAATTTATACCTTCGAGTGAGAATTTTTAAAATTTGGAACTGATATTACTTTAAATGATCAAATTTACAAAATAATCTCGTGAAATGCCTACCTACCTAATGAAGTACTTACCAATAATGTATTTTAGAAGACATTACTCTGTATTTGAAATGGGTGAATTAAAGTAAATAATATTTTTCAGTCAAGTAACATCCCGTTATTTTTCAGGGGTAACAACTTGTTTTAACAGAATAATCAGCAACTAAATTATCTTATTATTAATAAATAATCATGTACAATCGTTGACCTACATAAAAATAATTTCTTAAAATATTAAGAAAAGAAATTGCGTTTAAATGACCGACCATAAAATGTTTTATACTTATATTATTTAAAAAAAGACAAACGTCTTAACAAAAAAACATCTCTCTTTCTTCCGGTCTATACCCCTTAAATTTTTCAAATCACTAGGAGTTACACTGATGAACATTTGTAGAAAGGTAAATAATCTTTTCTAAAAATTCTGGATTACGCTGCAAATTTGAAGCTTTTTGACAATGTGGCTTTTCCTTTCCTCTCAGCTGGTCGCATTAATGTACAGGTGTTTGTACGTCGACCTCATCTCTATAGAAAGTGCAGGAATGTATTATTGCTCGAGCTGTCTTTTCTCCGCTCAGCGGCCAAGTGAAAATCGTTGAATTTATGCTTAATATTACAGACATAGGGAGTAAAATTGCAAAGCCAAAAAATATCATATTGATGGATAAATTAAAGTTTGTGATTTATTTATTTTAAATTCATCATAATGAAGTAAAATAAATTATTTTGCTCCATGAAGCTCTCCAATGGCACTTGCAAAACACGTTTTGAGTATATTTTTGGTACGACGAAAATGTGTTTCATTTTAATCGTGGAAAACACCAATTAAATCCGTAATCTTTGTGTGCTTTGTTGAAATAATATTGCTGGTAATATTATTTCTCTCAAATTATTCTAAAAGTCTGTGAAATCAATAATTGATTGAAACCGATCAAATTTGCTGTGAAATCGTGTTAGGCCACTAAGCGTGCTACTCTATTTAACATGGACAATGTTGTTTTGATTCTATGATATAAAATATTATTCATTGACAGTAGTTTATACAAGGTATTAAAGCAAAATGACGAAAACATATATTTTCGAGTACAGCAGCTCAATTTTGGTTTTTGAATTTTTAAAATAGATTCAAAATCTGCACCGTAGATCATTTAAGTCTGACACAAATTTTCATATTTGAATTCATAAGACCTTTGTTTTAATCCATTTCCTTCTTTCAATGTATTTTTTTGTACGATTATATCGTTCTTTGATATAAGAAAAAAATATGTTTAATCAAACATTTGTAAATTTTCAGTGAAGGATATCATTATACTATTTAAATCGAACTTGATCGGTGATATAACGTTATTAGTATTCCTTAAATAGCAGTCATGTTATGTATTTATATACCCTTGTTTTAGAAGCAATCAAAAAGAAATTAGCACATTCGATTAATCTTTAAGATAAATCGATAGGCTTTTGATATGTCGAAACTTATTTCAAAACTCATCGATCATATCAATACCTTTTTATTTCCTACCAATCAAATTCAAATATAATAAATAATGTTTGATTGGGTCCAACAATAATCGGCAAATCATTCTGAAAACATAGCCGTATTGATTTTACCAATTACGTGGTTATGTCATAGCTCAATTACTTTCTTGAATTAAAATTCTGATCAGAGGAATTTAAATTTGATAATAATTACCTGACATGTGTGTTATTGGTAATGGCTCGATAAAGATACAACTCGAGGTCCAATGACAGGTGTACGTCAATGATTTGATTGTGAATCAATAAAGACCTACTGATAGCTACTAAAGTGAAAGCGAATTCAACATCCAACCGACTAAAAAAATATTATGCAGATAACAGATGTCTTGACCATACCGATAGTATTAGTCGAAGAGTTATTCAAAACCAATTTATAGTGAAATTATTTGCATAATAATTAATGAAATGAATCTAAGTACCTCCAAAGAAATAATTTACATCTACTCTGCTAAGTCTGCTTGTATAATTCCTCAGCTAAAGATGCCTGCAATATTAGTATTAGGTTAAAGGTATACAAATAAATTGTGAAAGTAGACAAACGTACAAGTGTTTTATATTACATTACTTTAAGAAAAGGTACACTCAAACTACCATGTAACCAATAAAATATTCCTTAACTCTGTGAATACATAATTTAATACGATTTTATAATGTGCAGGTAATACATCATGCATTGTACTAATTAAGAGAGCTGAAATATTTATTCTTGCTCTAGGAACATAATATAACCTTCCGAGATATGAGACGACGATATGATAATTTAACATTGACTTATCCCAAAACCCATAAAAAAAATTGCAATAAAAAGGATCATTAAAGCAGATATTAAGTTAAACAGTGAATATCCATGGAGCACCACATAGAATGTGTTACCGGTGAAAGCAACTTGCATAAATAACCCCGGAAGAAGAGTGTTTAAGCGAATGCTTGAGCAAGCAGTAAAAGTCCTTTGACAGGGATGAGTAGGAGAACATTGGATATTAAAACTATTAAAACCATAAAATAGCTCGTAAACTCTGTTTTTGTCGGACTAACAAAAAACTATCGGAAACTTATTTGTTACAATGGCCCTTATTACTAACAAAATATTCGCCTAGCGTACGGAAAATCCTGCATAAGAAATTTCTCCCTCTTTGAATGTCAGCGAAAAGTTTATTGTGAACAAAATAGTTTTGGAATTGTTTTACCCAACTCCACGATATCTCAGTCTGTCAGAAAGACGCATACGATAAAAACAACCCTCGAGTTAAAATAGCCAAAGCTCTACAGCAACTTGTGGAGAGCTTTCGTTGTTTGAAAATAAACTTTTCTTTTGGGTTTTATGCTGTTTATATTACGTTTCTCGTTCAAACTTCAAGACCTTTTAGTTTGAGCTCGATAAACAAAATTCTAGGTAAAGAAAAGAATGGAAGATTCATAACACTCATGAAAAAGGGTGTCCAGGACAAAGGGAGGATCTACTCAAGTTTAAATCGCTGATATACACTTTTTAAATTAATTTCTTTAGTGGGTTATAATGTTGCAATGTAAAGTACACCAACATGTTTTCTTCAACGTTGAAATTACTCTTCCAAAACTCTGAAAATGACTGATCGATCTCATTGGAATAAAGTTTTAAGTTCTTCTCTACTTAGCTGTAGTATAACACTTTTATGAATGTACACATATCATAAAACTTTCTATCAAATTCCACTACGATGGTAGAATAAAATCCGTTTTTATTAAATTAAACTTTCTTTAGAGTCATTATTTTCTACTTATGTTTCCTTACTTTCCTCTTCACTGTCTGTTTGAAGTTGGTGTGAACGCGTAAGAGAGTCTGTAATATATTCCGGTCCTTACATGATGTCATAAATTGCAAAAAGGGAATGTGTCGCAGACGCGACGCCGACGCCGACGCCGGGAAGAATGCGAGTTTCAAGTGTTGTATGGAGAAGCCGGCCATTGTAGAACGTACGAAGAATTTTCCAGAAGCACTAGGGTTTTTTTAAGAATAATTAATGGCGGATTCCCAGCATGAAAGGAAGGGCGAAATTACAAAATTACGTTTAGTTAAAGGGTTCGCTCGGAGCTTGTCCGTACTCGACATGCATTCTTGCTAAAGTTACTACTTGTCCCCACATTATTTACAGTAATTATTTTCTTCATAATCGAGATAATGAAAAGCAGTAAATTTAATCCGCCATTAAAGGCATAATCATAATTATCTCATATTTTTCCTTTACTGAGACTAAAAACTTGAAAAATGTAGGAACAGCGTTGGAAAAAAACTGGACTTAATATCAACAACACATTGAAAAAATTCTGGGTCAGAAAGAATGTTGCTTTATTTATCAAAACCAATTTAATGTTATTTGGTAAAAAAAATATCTTATTTTGTGTCTTTTGGTTTGTATTTTAGACATCGTCTCAGTTCAGAGTCGAATAAATAGTTTTTTTCCTATTTGTGAACATACAAGACCCTCCTCAGATCCTCAATAACCTTTACTTTGGGGAAAAACAAAGACGTGAAATGGGGAACAGCGTTCAAGGCAAGCTCGAAGCACTTAAACAATAATATATTTATGTCACGTGCTGTTTTAATGCTATCCTGATGACGAAAACAACTACAATAGCTCACTGGTAAAAAGCAAAATACATTTTTTTAGGGTTCAGTTTATTCTCTCAATGGACAACATAATTGATGTACTTTTTGGATAGTTAACTTTTTTGAATAATTAATGAGGATTCATGGAATCATTTGAGTTAGTGATCAAACTGAAAAAAATGTTAATAACTATCGTTATGTTGATAAAAACATTATTTAAAGATGTTAAGCTAGAAGTGAAGCAGATCTTACTATGAGGTGCTATTAAATCTTGTTAGATTTGGATTGCTAAAAATTCACGATGTTTTTTAGTTTATCTAAAATTATAAAATAGTTATGATAATGCTAAATTGTATTTGATACGTACTATTGAATAACAAATAGAAGGAGGAGGAAAAAAATAGAAAATTAATCTTAAAACAAATTGGAAACTATTTTTTTCCTTACTTATTGAAAGGTTTATCGGCATTTAAAAAAAAATCGAGCTTTAAACGGTGTAGCTAACTGAATAAAGAGCGCACCGATGATGTGGGCAAGAAAGGATGGTAATTTTTTTTTTTTAATTTTTATATGAATACCGCACAAGAGTCTCAACTGCTCTCAACCGTCTAGAGCCAGTGAGACTATGGCATCCCCAAATGGGGTATGTTGTGAGGCTGAAGGTACTGGGGAGGGGAAGGAGATTGGGAAGAGGAAGGTTGGGAAATACCTGGCTATTCAGATCTGGTCACCAAACACGGCTAAAGCCATTTCAAGCAACGTTTCAATTCTGAATGGTGGTCTTTCACCAGGGCGATACTTAGAGTATCTACCACTCTGGAACGTGCCGCAAATATACTTTTTATTATTTTCATATGAATTAAATGTGTTATGACACATATTAATTGAATAAAAGTTATTGGCGCACGCCGGGTTTGAACCCGCGACCTTTGGATTCGTAGTCGAGCGTCTTACCACTCGACTATGGAGGCCGTCAATGGATCTATCAACCAATTTCAGATTTCTGTACTTAAGATATTCCATTATTTAACTAAGCTTAAAATTTGTTTAAATATTTTAATTTGAAATGTTCATCTTCATCATCTGCCTTCAAGCGTACAGTTTTTAAAGTATATAACCCCTAATGAACAAATTGTTGCGTCTATCACACTAAATAACCAATGTTGGTCTTCATATCGTCAATCCGTCTCCTTTATGAACGACCTTTTTTATATTTTTATAAATCAAGGTCTCAGTTCTCAGTCACAATCAAAGAATTTTCCTTCCTACGAACATGATATTATGCGAAACCACAACAACTAATCAATTTTAACCGTTTGGCAAAATCTCAATTTCCTCATCTTGCATTCCAATTAATTTTAAAGAACCACAAGCATAAAATACATGTGAAATTAAATATAAAAAACGTTAAATAAATAATTATGCACATTAGAGAATCAAATAGGATTTTTTTTATCCCGCAATAAGGATTTGGAACACCGGGAATCTCCCGTTAACCGACTGACTTCTTGAGCCATTAGCACCCACCCGCAGTGATCTTTAATTACACATTTTTTTTGTATTTTTCTTTTTTGAGTATTTACCGAACATGAGTCTCAACTGCTCGTAGCCAATGAAACTATGGCATCATCAATTCGAATATGTTGTGACACTGGAAGAAGTAAGAAGGGGAAGAGACAGGAAAGAAAAAGGTCCCAACTTCACTTACTTATCAATGTAGCTCGCTATTCAGATCTGGTCATTAAACACAGCTAATTCCAATAAGAGCAACGTTTTTTTTATTATTTATAACGGTGGTCTATCACCAGGGCGATACTGAGAATATCTTTTTACTCTAGAACGCAAAGAAAATATACATTTTTTTAATGTTAAGCGTTAAAAAATATTTTAAGCACGTGTCGGGTTTCGAACCGTGACCTCTGGGTCCAGAAAAAATATTTTCGCCATCCAGCCACCGAGTTTGTAAACGCACAGCTATTTTTGAACCAATTTCAACGCATCTTAATCATGTTTCAACACTTGAAGTCGTCAAAAATCCATAAATTTTTTCAAATTTATTTTCCGTGCGTGATAAAGTAAGATTATTAAATAAATTCGCCGTCGCCAAAACTCACATAACTTTCTTTGGCGTTACATTTCTAAAATGACGGCGTCGCACCAAATAATGTCGTCTAGTTGGTAACAAAACACAACATAGAAAGTGTGCCCGTTTTTTGTCAAACGATTATGAAATCTTTACTTTCGCATTACTTTTGGGTTGAGTAACAGTCATTATAGTATGGCCGAAAACGCAATTATTTAAATTACCTTTATTAATTCCTGTATGATTTTGCACGTGGCTATTGGGTAGATTTTGTTTTAATTTAGTTATTAATGTTTGTTTTGTTTAGAGCAGTGTTTCCTTAACCCATAAAATGCTCGTTTTGCATTAGATATTAATGGTTTTACCGACCAACACCCCTTTGTAGGAGAATAAACTATTTTAGATGCTTCATGGCTATTGTGTGATATGTATAAAACTAGTTGTCACCCGTCAAAAATCACGGGATGCATCTTGACTGGCCAAGAAAAATATTAGTTGCTTTTATCCACCCGGCTATGTCTGCTAAAATACACTATCGGTAGGTACTTCATTACGTAGGCAGTGATTTAAAAAGATTATTTTAAAATTTTATAATCAACGATTGCGTCAGTTACTATTTTGAATACATACGTACGTACTTACGAGGGAATTTATTTCCTTTTTTTTTTCTTTTTTTAAAAGTAAGACAAACATTCCCGGGTTACGAATAACCTGACAATATTTGAAAAACTCCTACTGCCATCATAAAAAGCGGAAGATGTTGCTTGTGCAATGATGGAGGATTTAGCCAGTAGAGGAATTGAACGCACGACGCCCGGGTGGGAATCCGATGCGTTCTCCACTCAGCTACCGACCGGTCATTATATTCAGTTATTGCGAAAAACATGAAAAAGTTAATTTTAGAAATAAACAACATGACTTATTATAATACAAAATTGCAAAAATAATTATAAGGGTAAAAAGTCTCTCACGTAAATGGCTTCACAGCTTCACAGAAAATATGTGATTATTTTGATTTATTTATTTTTAAATAGTACATACATAAATAATATTAAATCGTCATAATTGAATTGATGTCAGCGTTTAAACACACCTTTTTTTATCAATGGAACTCCCTATGCTCATAATTTGAAAATGAATGGACCAATAATATATTACAACTCAAAGAACACTATGCATCAGTTTATTTTTTAGAAAACATCGCACCTCTTCAAATGTTTTTTTTAAATTTTATTTTGTTTACCCCAATGTGTAGGTTGGAATTTGTACTACAGTTTATGAAACGCTGGTATAGATGACAGATACTATTATCCATTAACGTCATTTTAACATAACTATGTATGTATAAAATGTTTTTGCTTTCGTTAATATTCGTTATTACTCATTACGTTATTAGTTAATATTATGGTCTAAACTACTAGAGCGATCATTTTGAAATGATGCATCATACACTAGTACTACTGTCCAAAACCAGTGGATCAATCGCACTTTAAATTACAGTAATTCCGCATTAATATACACAGCGTGTTTCAGGGTGGTGCCGCGAAACTCCAGCGACTGATTATTTATGAAAATAAAAGCATGAAAAGTTGTCATATTTTGTATATTCGTACGGTTAAATACAAGTTTATGAAACAGATTCTTTAAAGTAAACATTATTTTGCCCCTTGCAGGCGGTACTGTTACGCTACTGGCTAGATAAATCTGAAATTGTTAACTCTTTGACCGATCGTGACCTAACGACTGATTGGCTACTACCACTCCATATTATTCACCTACTTCCACCAGATGTTAGCGACGAAATGATAGACGATTAATTTATTTTAAAGATATGACCACAATACAAGTTTTGGACTTTTTTTTTAAGAAAAATGATTTCTTTGAAAAATAACGTTAGGTTTGTTTTATTAAAATGTCGTGAATAATCTTCTTCTCCGGTACCACCCTAAAACATGGCGAATATACAAAATTCAGTTCTGACACAAAAAGTACATTTGGGTGGAATTCGACAAGAAAGATTCCGATGAAAGCAACTTAATTTACTCTTTCGAAAATTCAATGCGCGACATTGAATCTACACGTGATTCGATTATGTTCGAAGCCTTCATATTCTTGCGTGTTTACAGTACACGCCTTTTTTGTAGAAATAATAATTCCACGTATTCTCTTCTTCTTCTGTATATTATCTTCAAATTACACCATTGCCGCAATACAATACCCAACCCTTTTTCACCATTTCGTTTTTCCTTCCCTAACTGGTTTTTATCTCTCATAAACCGTTAAAACCATCTTCTACACTTCAAGTTCCCTTAAAAAACACATTTAAATATTAGGGAAAATATTCTTATGAGTTTCACCCCAATTACGTTACAACAACCTTAATATAACTACATAGTGAGTATTTTTCGTCAAGCACATCGAAGTGCTTCTATAAATAATATAAGGCTTGTTTTATTTGTTCACATATGAGTTAAGTACGTAAATTGTAGGTTAATCGATTGAATATGATTCAATGTCGAACACCCACTCAAAATATAACAGATGACATCATCAATTTATGCAATACTTTGCAATAATTGTTATTAAATACTCGAAAAAACTAGTACTTGGCGGAACGAAGGAATCAACCAAGAATCAGAATAATTTACTCTTCAACATACCGAGTGTAAAATCTAAAACCATAAAATGCTTGCATTATTAGAAAACTTTAAAAATATCAAACAATCGGATACTGATTTTATTAAGGCGTCAAGGTTATCAAAGCGATGCGATACTCTAGTCTAGTACAAGCCTACTGACAAAGAATTTATCGACAATGTCGGTTATTTGTCGTCGTTATCGAGCAAGACTGGAAAAATGCCAAAGAACAAACAACAGTTCACATAACTAAGTAGATTTGGTTAACGTTTTTGTTAATTGGCGATCTGCGGTCGTGCTTGGAAGTGTTAACAAATAACTTTTATTCTTGACAAAAAATTTATCGTTGTACTTGTGTTGACAATAAAAACGAGTTTGTTTTATTCCATTTAAAGTAGAAAAATTGATATGTGTATTGACGGAAGAATGTGTGATTTTCTATAATTCAAATAGTATTTTTATTTCAGTAATGTACAAGTTTCTTTTAGGTTTTAAAATGAGATTACCGCACAAGAGTCCCTTGTAAAAAACTGAAAAAGTTAATCTGCCCAGTGCCAATGAGACTATGGCATTCCCAAGAAGAGTGTGTAGCGAGGCTTAGCAAAGAGAGGAGGAGAAAGAGAGAAAAGAGGCTATAAAAATTGAAAACACTTAAATCTGGTAACTAAATAAGGTCAAAGCCTTTTTAAGCAACGTTTCGATTCTAAACGGTATACAGGCGTAATGATATCTCTTCAAACAAATAAAAAAAAAACTACTTAGCTTTGTAGGTTCGCAGCAAAAATCCATATGTTCATATTATGAATAACCAAATAACGAGCATTTAAATTTCCAATTCATGAATGTGGAGGTCTGCTTATGCGCAATGCAAAATATTCAGGTAATTTGGGTAATTTTAATTACGTGAATCGCAATAATAATGTCGTAACATTGACTCATCGTTTCCATATTAATTTAACAGCCAACCAACCAACCACCTTGAGCGAAGTTAAACTTCCTATTTGCTAATTATCTGCTCTAAAATACAATTAATTAACATTCGTCATATTATTACTTGAGTAAAATAAACGAGGATTAAAGTTTTTTCGTTAATTCGGTGAATGTGTAATATTCGTTTGGTTGGTGATAAAATAACGTAGAAAACTTTATTATTTAAGAACATTCATTGTGGACGCAAAATTGAACTTATTTTCTCAACTTACTAATTCACGGTTAGTACCATTTACAGTCATATACGAGTAGATTGTATTACATGCTTGAAATTGACGATTATGCAATTTTTCTCAATCACTAGTAGATAAATATAATTGGAGATAATCCGATAACACTGTCAGTGACGTTTGCTTGATTTCGTTTCTGTATCTGGGATTTTCGTTTTTTCCTACTCAATTGGAATAAAAACCATTGTTGTTAATAGCAATAGAATGTTGATGACAACGAATGTCAGATTTATTATAACAACATTAAAATAAGTTGACGTTTGTAGGTGATTTTTCTGCAATTCTTGGATATATTTATGTTTTGTTTCCTCAGAGTATGGAGAAAAATATATCTTTGATACGTCACCTTCCTGAAAACAACACTCAAGAAAATTTGAGGAAAAAATAATAAAGTTTTCGCTCTTTCATTT